>OX244030.2:0-600000 GCA_945859785.2 Tridacna gigas
GGTTTGAACCAAAGAGCATGGCGTTTTCCTTGTAGCCCCTATCAAGATCAGCCCAAGACTGGGATGAGCTTAGGTCAAAGCCTCCATACACAATTACTGTACATCTGCAGCTCCCGACACAAAACTGATCTGCTTTCGCGTTCGCACACCACGGTATTGGGTTCGAACCCGGAAAGCCTTTGCATACACCTTTCATTTAACACCACGATCCAAGATCAGGGACCGGAAATGAGCTCATGATATCATTTTTGTTTTCATTGCTCCATTTTGGACACACATGTGCAATTTCAGAAAAATCTGACATCTGTAACAGTATCAGGAGCACCCGGAAATGAACATTGGCTCATGATGTCATTTTTGTGGTCATTGCTCCATTTTGGACACACATGTGCAATTTCAGAGAAATCTGACATTTATAACAGTATCAGGAGCACCCGGCTACATAGAGACCGGAAATGAGCATTGGCTCATGATGTCATTTTTGTGGCATTTTTGGATACACAGATGCAATTTCAGTACCCAAAAATACTACACTGATTATTTGAACTCATTGCACAAATATATGAAAAATCACTCTTTGGGACATGGGACAACCTCGTAAAAACGCCTATACTCTTAATATGAAAACGCCTATACCCTAAAACCCTAACCCTAACTCCACCCAGCACTTTTCACTTCCGGCTGTCCTTGTGCCAGCTACGAGCATTGGCTCACAACCCAAGAATCCAATGCATTCTTACTTCTACAAGACATACATTCTCCACAAACTACATGTCTTACACATTTTTTGAACAACATATTCAAAACTTGCATAATGCATCAGGAGAAAATGGCTACAACTGTGCCAAACACGAGCATCGACTAGCAGCACAGAAATCTGAACAAACAATGTCTACGAATATAGTACAGACATGTACCGCAGGTTTATCATTCTTCAACAGTAGTTATATAACTACAGCCAATCAAATCATATATTCAGCTTAAACCGTAATATAAGGACAGCCAATCAGAGGCCAGCAAATAGAATGATTGACAGGTGGGAGGAGCGATTGGGCAAAACTTTATGGGCAAAACGCGCAAAAGCCCTCTTCCCTAACCCTAACCCTAACCCTAACTAAACCCTAAACCCTAAACCCTAACCCTAACCCTAACCCTAACCCTAACCCTAACCCTAAACCGTAACCCTAGGGTTTGTCATAATCTAACTAAATCCTGAAATCCCTGTTGATATGTTCATTGCTGGGTTATCTGGAGGATGTTAAACGACCTGTTTGTTAGGAACATTGGTCGCTGAACTCCCCTAGTTGACGTTCCGTCTATAACTCTGATGCCTATAAATGAATGAAACTTTGAAAATGGAAAGAGCTTAACATTGTCTAAATAAATCCAGAAACCCACGTTGATCTCTTCATTTTTGGGATATCTGGAGGATGTTGAACTGTTGGGGGACTTAAATGACCTGTTTGTTAGGAGTATTGGTCGATGAAGTCCCCGTCTTAGAATTTCATCTATACCTCTGAGGCCTAGGGTTAGGGCTAACCATAAAAAAGACCTTATCATAGTCTAAAAAAAAATCCAAAAAGCGCCGTTGATCTGTTTATTGTTGGGCTATCTGGAGGATGTTAAATTGTTGGGGAGATTTAAATGACCTGTTTGTTAGGAACATTGGAAGGTGAAGTCCGCCAGTTAGGCTTTCGTCTATAACCTTAATGACTATGAACAGAAATGTATTTGGCTTTAACCCCCTTTTTCTTCGGACCTTTAGTTTATGAAGTCCCCCAGTTAGGGTTTCGTCTATAACTCTGATGCCTATGAACAGAAATGGATTAAACTGTATATAAAAAAAAAGCTTGTCACAGTCTAAAGAAATCCGGAAACCCCCTTTGATCTGTTCATTGGTAAGTTATCTGGAGGATGTTAAACATTAAGGGGGATTTAAACGACCTGTTTATCGGGAACTTTGGTCAGTGAGGTCCCCTTTTTGGTTTTTGTCTATAACTCTTATGCCTATAAACAGACATGAATGAAACTTTGTACATTATAATACATTCTCATAGTCTAAAGTCTAAAAAAAATCCAGAAACCCACGTTGGTCAATTCATTGGTAGGTTATTTCGAAGATGTTAAACTGTTGGGGGATTTAAAAGACCTCTGTGTTGGGAACATTGGTCGATAAAGTTCCCTACTTAGGGTTTCATCTATATCTCTGATGCGTATGAACGGAAATGAATGAAACTTTAAACAGGAAAAGAACTTATCATAGTATAAAAACATCCAGAAATCTACGTTGATCTGTTCATTTGTGGTTTATCTGGAGGATGTTAAACTGTTGGGAGGATTTATACGACCTGTTTGTTAGGATTTTTGGTCATTGAAGTTCTCCAGTTAGGGTTTCGTCTATAACCATGATGCCTTTGAACAGAAATGACTGAAACCTTGTACATGTAAAAGAGCTTATTGTAGTCTAAATAAATGGTGGGTTATCTTGAGGATGTAAAACTGTTTGGAGGATTTAAACGAGCTGTTTGTTTGGAACATTTGTCGGTGAAGTCCCCCAATTAGGGTTTCGTCAATAACTGTGATGCCTATAACAGAAATGTATGAAACTTTGTACATGAAAAAGAGCTTATCATAGTCTAACTATATCCAAAAACCCCCTTGATCTGTATATTGGTGGGTTATTTGGAGCATGTTAAACTGTTGGGAGGATGTAAATGACACGTTTGTTCGGATCATTGGTCGGTGAAGTTCCCAAGTTTGGGTTTTGTTTATGACGTAACTATCAAGGCTATCAACACAAGTGAATTGAACTTTGAACATGAAAAGAACTTATCATAGTCTAAATAATTCCAGGTAACCACGCTGATCTGTGTATTGGTGGGTTATATGGAGGATGTTAAATCGTTGGGGGGATTTAAACTACCTGGTTGTTTAAACATAAGTCGGATAGGTTTCCCCACCCTAGGGTTTCTTTTATAACTTTGATGCCTATGAATAGAAATGAATGAAACTTTGTACATGAAAAAAGCTTATCATAGTCTTAAAAAATCCAGAAAACCCGTTGATCTGTTCATTGGTGGGTTATCTGTAGGATGTTAAACTGTTTGGGGATTTATATAACTGTTTGTTAAGAACATTAGTCGGTGAATTCCCACTTTAGGGTTTAGGTTATAACTTTATTGCCTATGAATAGAAATAAATGAAACTTCGTCTATAAGTCTGATGCCTAAGAACAAAATTGAATGAATCTTTGTATATGAAAAGAGCTTCTCATAGGCTAAATAAATACAGAAATGCCCTTTGTTCTGTTTATTGGTGAAATATTTTGAGGATGTTAAACTCTTTCTGGGAATTTAAACGACCTGAATGTTAGGAATATTGGTCTGCGAAGTCCTCCAGTTAGGGTTTCGTCTATAAGTCTGATGCCCATGAAGAGAAATAAATGAAACATTTTACATGAAAAGAGTTTATCATAGTCTATATAAATCGAGAACACACGTTGTTCTGTTCATTGGTGGGTTATCTGGAGGATGTTAAACTGTTGGCGTGGGGTAATTTTGAAAGACCTATTTGTTAGTCTCATCGGTCGGTGAAGTCCCCCAGTTAGGGTTTCGTCGATATTTCTGATGCCTATTAACAGAAATGACTGAAACTCTGTACATGAAAATGAGCTTATCATAGTCTAAATAAATTCAGACACACATGTTGATCTGTTCATTGATGGGTTATGTGGAGGATGTTAAACTGTGGGGGTATTTAAACGACCTGTTTGTCAGGAACATTGGTCGGTGAAGTCCACTAGTCAGGATTTCGTCTATAACGCTGATGCGTATAAACAGAAATGAAATAAACTTTGTACATGAAAGGAGCACATCACATTCTAAGTAAAATCAAGAAACCTCCGTTGATCTGTTTACTGATAGGTTATTTGGAGAGTATTAAACTGTTGGGGGGATTTATAAACGACCTGTTTGTTAGGAACATTTGGTGAAGTCCCCCAGTTAGGGTTTCGTCTTTAAATCTGATAACTATGAAAAGAAATGAATGAAAACTTTGTACATGAAAAGAGCTTATCAAAGTCTAAATAAGTCTAGAAACCCCCGTTGATCGGTTCATTGGTGGGTTATCCAGAGGATGTTAAACATTTGGGGGATTTAAACGACTTGTTTGTTAGAAACATTGGTCGGTGAAGTCCCCAGTCAGCGTTAGCATAATCTAAATAAATCCAGAAACCCCCGATGATCGGTTCATTACTGGGTTATTTGGAGGATGTTTAACTATTGGTGGGATTTAAACAACTTGTTGTTAGGAGCTTTAGCCCGTGATGTCTTCCCCCTTAGGATTTCGTCTATAACATGGATGCCTATGAATAGAAATGAATGAAACTTTGTACATGAAAACTTTGTAGAGGAAAAGAGCTTATCAGAAACTAAAATATCTAGAAATCCCCGTTGATCTGTTCATTAGTGGGTTAGGCATGTTTAACTGTTGGGGATTTAAACGACCTGTTTGTTAGGAGTATTGGTCGGTGAAGTCTCCCAGTTATTGTTTCGTCTATAACTTTGATCCCTATGAAAATAATAAATGAAATTTTGTACATGAAAAAGAACTTATCATAGTCAAAATAAATCCAGAAAATCCCTTTGATCTGTTCATTGGTGGGTCATCTGCAGGATGTTAAACGGTTGAGGGATTTTAACGAACTGTTTGTCAGGAACATTGGTCGGCGAAGTCCCCTGGTTAGAGTTTCGTCTATAAATCTGATGCCTATGAACAGAAATAAATAAAGATGTGCACATAAAAAGAGTTTCTCATAGTCTTAAAAAATCCAGTAACCCCCGTTGATCTGGGGTATCTGGAAAATGTTGAACTGTTGGGGGAATTTAAACGACCTGCTTGTAAGGAACATTAGTCGGTGAAGTCCCCAGTAAAGGTTTTCGTCTATAACACTAATGCCTATGAACAAAAATGATTGAAACTTTGTACATGAAAAGGGCTTATCACATTCTAAATAAATCTAGAAATCCCCGTTGATCTGTTTATTAGTTCTCTCAAGGATGTTGAACAGTTGGGGTTAATTTAAGCGACCTGTTTATTAAGAACATTAGTCGGAGAATTTCCCTAGTTAGGGTTTTTTCTCTAACTCTCATGCCTGTGAACAGAAACGAAGGAAACTTTTTATATAAAACAGCTTGCCATGTCTAACGAAATCCAGACACCCACGTTGATATGTTCATAGGTGGGTTATCTGGACGATGTTTAACTATTGGGTGGATTTAAAAGAGCTGTTTGTTAGGAATATTGGTCGGCGAAGTCCCCAGTTAGGGTTTCGTCCATAACTCTGATGTACATGAACAGAATTGAATGAAACTTGGTACATGGAAAGAGCTTATCATAGTCCATATAAATCCAGAAACTCCGGTTGAAATGTTTATTGGTGCGTTATCTGGATAATCTTAAGTTTTTGGGGGATTAAAATGACTTGTTTGTTAGGAACATTAATCGGTGAAGTCACCCAGTTAGTATTTTGTTTAAAGCACTACTGCTTATGAACTGAAATAAATGAAACTTTGTACATGAAAAAGAACGTATCATAGTCTAAATAAATCCAGAAACCTCCGTTGATTTGTTCATTGGTAGGTTATCTGGAAGATGTTAAACTTTTGGGAGGATTTAAACGACCTGTCTGTTTGGAACATTGGACGGTAAAGTCCACCAATTATGGTTTCGTCTATAACTCTGATACCTATGAAAAGAAATTTATGAAATTTTCTACATGAAAAAGAGCTTATCATAGTCTAAATATACATAGAACACCTGTTGATCTGTTCATTTGTGGGTTATCTAGAGGATGTTTATCTGTTTGTTGGATTTAAACGACATTTTTGTTAGGAACATTGGTCGATGAAGTCCCGTAGTTAGGGTTTCGTCTATAACTCTGATGTCTATAAACAGTAATGAATGAAACCTTGTACATGAAAAGAGCTTATCATAGTCTAAATAAATCCAGAAACCCCGTTGATCTGTTTATTGGTGAGTTATCTTGAAAATGTTAAGTGTTAGTGGATTCAAAAGACCTGTTTGTTAGGAACAATGGTCGGTGAAGTCCCCCCAGTGAGGTTTTCGTCTATTACTATAATGTCTATGAAGAGATATTAATGAAACCTTGTACATGAAAAAGGGCTTATCATATTCTAAATACATCTGAAAACCCCGTTGATCTGTTTATTGGTGGCTTACCAGGAGGATGTTAAACTTTTGGGAGATTTTAAACGACCTGTTTGTTTGGAACATTGGTCTGTGAACTCCCCCATTTAGGGTTTCGTCTTTATCTCTGATGCCTATGAACAGAAATTACAGAAAATCTGTACATGAAAAGAGCTTAACATATTCTAAAGAAATGTAGAAACCCCTGTTTATCTGTTCATTTGTGGGTTATCTGGCGTATGTTAACCAGTTTGTGGGATTTATACGACCTGGTTGTTAGGAACATTGGTCGGTGACTTCCCACAGTAAGGGTTTCTTCTATAAATCTAATGCCTATGAACAGAAATGGATGAAACATTGAGCTTATCATATTTTAAATAAATCCAGGATGCCCTGTTGATCTGTTCATTGGTGGATTATCTGGAGGATGTTAAACTGTTGGGAGGATTTAAACGACTTGTATGTTTATATCATTGGTCGGTGAAGTCCCCCAATTAGGTTTTAGTTTATAACTGTTATGCCTATGAACAGAAATGAATGAAGCTCTGTACATGAAAAGAGCTTATCTTAGTTTAAATAAGGCCACAAACGCCCGTTGATCTGGACATTGGTGAGTTATCTGAAGGATGTTAAACTGTTGGGTGGATTTAAACGACCGGTTTGTTAGGAACTTTGGTCGCTGAAGCCCCAATTTAGGTTTTCGTCTACAACTCTTAAGCCCGACGACTCTTGTATTTTAGTCTCTGGTAAGAACAAAATTGAAATCGAGACCTTTTTGTCTGATGATCTAAAATCTGTAAGTCACTGGCTTGTGGACAATAAACTATCTCTCCATCTTGGTAAAACAGAGTCTATACTATTTGGCTCTAAATATAAGTTGAAGAGTAATCCAAACTTATCAATTTCTTGCAATGGTTCCACTATTAAATCGGCATCGTCTGTAAAGTATCTTGGGGTTACCATAGATCAACATCTGACTTTCAATGAAATGGTACGTTCGGTTATTAGAACAGCTAATTCTAGGCTTAAATTTCTTTATCGTAAAAAAGCATACCTAACTGAGCATACTAAATTACTATTAATACAAGCTTTAATTCAGTGCCACTATGATTACGCCTGCTCCATATGGTATAATGGTCTTTCCATGCACTTCAAAAATAGGCTTCAGACTACTCAAAATAAGCTCATAAGATTTACACTAAACCTGAATTGTAATGATCATATTTTTCCTTTGCATTTTAAACAACTATAACTGGTTGCCTGTTAACAAAAGGGTAGAACAAAGTATTCTTTGTAACGTTTTTAAAATTTATAACGGTTCTTCACCGAAATATTTGAATGAACAATTCAAGCCTCAAAATTCTTTACACAACTATGAAACTAGATCAAGTCTAAAAGGAGGTTTTGTCTTCCAAGAGTAAAAAGTTATGGCTCGAAGTCTTTTAGCTTTATAGGTTGTTCATTATGGAATAAGTTGCCAAACCATATTACCAAACTGGATAAATTCAATACTTTTAAGCGTGCGATAAAAACACATCTGTTTGACAATCTTTAAAATCGTGTGATATATAAAGCATTCTGTGATCCTCTGTGCCTATCAATTTTAACTTTATTGTATGTCAGGCTTAACGTGATATATTTATTTTAATTTGCCGCTCTATGTCATGACGCCAACACTAAGGGACCACAATGGAAATAAGAGTTTATCTCTTTTTTGTGCTATCCCTGGTGCTGGTGTCCATTACATGGTTTTAGTATTCATGTCAGTATCTTTTTAATGTTACACATGTCTTATTGTTACCATGTTATGTACATTTTAACCGAATAAAACTACTACTACTACTACTACTACTACAAGAACAAAAACGAATGAAACTTGGTATATGAAAAGAGCTTATTACAGTCTAAAAAATCCAGAAGGTCCCGTTTATCTGTTTATTGGTGGGTTATCTGTACGATGTTAAACTGTCAGGGGATTTCAAACCACCTATTTTTTGGGGGCCTTAGGTCGGTGAAGTCCCCCCGTTACATTTTCGTATGTAACCCTGATTCCTATGAACGGAAATGAATGAAACTTTCTACATGAAAAAGATCTTATCTTAGCCTAAAAATATCCAGAAATCCACGTTTATCTTTTCATTGGTGGGTTTGTCTGGAGAATGTTAAACTGTTGGGGGATTTTGAAAGACCTATTTTTTAGGAACATTGGTCTATGAAGTCCTCCAGTAAGGGTTTAGTCTATAACTCTGATGCCTATAAACAGAAATGAATAAAACATGAAAATAGCTTATCATAGTCTATATAAATCGTGAACGCACGTTGAGCTTTTCATTTGCGGGTTATCTGTAGGATATAACGCGATATAAACGGCCTGTTTAGTAGAATCATTGGTCGGTGAAATCCCCCAATTAGGCTTTCGTTTATAACGCTGATTCCTATGAACAGAAAAGCCTGAAACTTTGTACATGAAAAGAGCTAATCATAGTCCAAATAAATCGAGACTCCCACCCACGTTGATCTGTTCATTGGTGGGTTATCTGGAGGATGTTAAATTTTTCGGGGATTTTGACAGAGCTATTTGTTAGGAACATTGGTCGGTGAATTCCCCTAGTCAGGGTATCGTATATATATCTAATGTCTATGAACAAAAATGGCCGGAAATTTGTTCATGAAAATAATAGTCTAAAAAAATCCAGACACCCACGTTTATCTATTAATTTTTATGTTATCTGGAGGATGATAAACTGTTGGGGGAATTTAAACGACCTGATTGTTAGGAACATTTGTCGGTAAAGTCTACAAGTTAGGTTTTCGTCTATAACTCACTCTGATGCCTATGAACAGAAATGACTGAAACTTTGTGTATAAAAAGAACTTATCATAGTCTAAGTCATTCTACAAACCCTCGTTGGTCTGTGCATTGGTGGGCTATCTGAACGATGTTTGAATGGTGGGGGGATTTCAAGGGCCTGTTTGTCAGGAACATTGGTCGGTGAAGTCCTCCAGTTAAGTTTTCGTCTATAACTCTGATGCTTATGAGCGGAAATGTATGAAACTTTGGACATAAAAAGAGCTTACCATATTCTAAATAAATCCAGTAATCCCCGTTGATCTTTTTTTTTTAATGGTTATCTGGAGGATGTTAAATAGTTGGTGGGATTTAAACAACCTGTTTGTTAGGAACATTTGTCCTTAAAGTCCCTCAGTTTGATTTTCATCTGTAACCATAATACCTATGAACAGAAATGTATGAAAATTATTTGCATGTGAAAAAGAGCTTATCATAGTCTAAACAAATCCAGAAACCCCCGTTGATCTGTTCATTCGTGGTTATCTGGAGGATGTAAAACTGTTTGGAGGATTTAAATGACATGTTTGTTTGGAACATTTGTCGATGAAATCCCCCAATTACTGTTTTGTGTATACCCCTGATGCGTATAAACAAAAGTGAATATAAACTTTGTACAGGAAAAGAGCTTATCATAGTCTAAATAAATCCAGAAACCCCCGTTGATCTGTTCATTAGTGGGTTATCTGGAGAAATTTAAACTGTTGGGAGGATTAAAACAACCTGTTTGTTAGGAACATTGGTCGGTGAAGTCCCCTAGTTAGGGTTCGTCTATAACCCTGATGCCTATGAAGAGAAATGTATGAAAGTTAGTTTGTCCATGAAAACAGCTTATCATTTAAACGACCTGTTTGTTAGGAACATTGGTCCGTAAAGTCCCCAAGTTAGGGCTTCGTATATAACTCTTATGCCTATGAAAAGAAAGGAATTAAATTTTGTATATGAAAAACGCTTATCATAGTCTAAAAAAATTCAGATACCCTCGTTGATCGGTTCTCCGTGGGGTAATCGGGTGGATGTTAAACTGTTGAGGGATTAAAAAGACCTGTTTGTTAAGAACATTAGTCCGTGAAGTCCCCCAGTTAGAGTTTCGTGATGCCTATGAAGAGAAATGAATAGAACTTTGTATATGACAAGAGCTTATCACAGTCTAAAAAAATTGAGAACCCAACGTTGATCTATTGATTGGTGGGTTATGTGGAGGAAGTTAAACTGTTCGGGGGATTTAAACGACCTGGTTGTTAGGAACATTTGTCGGTGAAATCCCCTCTTAGGGTTTCATTTATAACTTTGATGCCTATAAATAGAACTGAATGAAACTTTGTACATGAAAAGAGCTTATCATAGTCTAACAAAATCCAGAAACCACCGCTGATCTATTTATTGGTGGGTTATCTGTAGGATGTTAAACTGTTAGGGGGGATTAAACGACCGGTTTGTTAGGAACATTGGTCCATGACGTCCCCCAGTTAGGGTTATATCTATAGCCCTGATACCTACGAACAGAAAGGTATGAAACTTTGCAAATGAAAAAGAGGTTATCATAGTCTAAATAAATCCAGAAAGCCCCATTGATCTGTTCATTTGTGGGTTATCTGGAGGATGTTAAACTTCTGGGGGATGTTTTCAACGACCTGTTTGTTAGGAACATTGGTCGATGAAGTGCCCCAGTTAGGGTTTCATGTATAACTCTGATGCCCATGAAGGAATTTTTGTACATGAAAACAGCTTATCATAAAAAATCCAGAAACCCTTGTTGATCTGTTCTTTGCTGGGTAATCGGGAGGATGTTAAACTTTTGGGGGATTTAAAACAGACTTGTTTGTTAGTAACATTGGTCGGTGAAGTACCCCAGTTAGGGTTTCGTCGATAACTCTGATGCCTATGAATAGAAATGTATGAATCTTCGTACATGAAATGAGCTTATTATAGTCCACTAAAATTCACAACCAGCGTTGACCTGTTCATTGGTGGATTATCTGGAGGATGCTAAACTGCTGGAGTGATTTAAACGACCTGTTTGTTAGGAACATTGGTCTGTGAAGTCCCCCAATTAGTGTTTCGTCTATAAGTCTGATCCCTATGAAGAGAAATGAATGAAATTTTGTACATGAAAAGAACTTATCTAATCTAAATAAATTCAGAAATGCACGTTGATCTGTTTATTGCTTTGTAATGTGGAGAATGTTAAACTGTTGGGGGGGATTTAAACGACCTGGTTGCTAGGAATTTAGTCGTTGAAGTCCCCCCTTACGGTTTCGTTATAATTTTAATGCCTATGAATAGAAATGAATGGAACTTTGTAAATTAAAAGAGCTTATCACAATCTAAAAAAATCCAGAAATCCCGGTTGATCTGTTTATTGGTGAGTTATCTTTAGGATATTAAACTGTTGGGGGATTTAAACGACCTGTTTGTTAGGAACATTGGTCGGTGAAGTACCCCAGTTAGGGTTTTGTCTATACCTCTAATGCCTATGAACAGAATTGACTGAAACTTTGTACATGAGAAAAGCTTATTATAATATAATTCGATCCAGAAACCCCGTTGACCTGTTTATTGCAGGGTTATCTAGAGGATGTTAAACTGATCGGAGGATTTAAACGACATGTTTGTTAAGAACATTGGTCGGTGAAGTACCCTTGTTAGGGTTTTGTCTATACACCTGATACCTATGAACAGAAATGTATGAAATTTTGCACATGAAAAGAGCTTATCATAGTTTAAATATATCCAGAATGCCCCGTCGATCTGTTCATTGGTAGGTCATCTGGATGATGTTTATCTGTTGGTGGGATTTAAAAGACTGTTTTATTAGAAACATTGGTCGGTAAAGACCCTTACTTACGGTTTCGTCTATAACTCTAATGCAAATGAACAGAAATGTATGAAACTTTGTAGATGAAAAGGGCTTATCATGGTCTAAGCAAATTCAGTAACCTCCGGTGATCTGTTCAATGGTGGGTTATCTGGAAAATGTTAAACTGTTGGGAAGATTCAAACAACCCATTTGTATAGAACATTGGTCGGTGACGTCCCTAATTAGGGTTTCGTCAATAACTGTTATGCCTATGAACAGAAATGAATGAAACTTTGTACATGAAAAAAGCGTATAATAGTCTAAATGAATCCAGAAATTCATCTTGATTTGTTTATTGGTGGGTTATCTGGAGGATGTTAAACTGTTGGGGTTAATTTAAACGACCTGTTTGTTAGGAACATTGTTCATTGAAGTCTCCCCGTTAGGTTTTCGTCTGTAACTTTGATGCCTGTGAAAAGAAAGGAATGAAATTTTGTATATGAAAAACACTTAGCATCGTCTGCCGAAATCCAGTCACCAACAGTGATCTGTTTATTGGTCGGTTATCTGAAGATGCTCAACTGTTGGGTTGATTTAAACAAAATGGTTGTTAGGAACATTGGTCGGTGAAGTCCCCCAGTTAGAGTTTCGTCTATAACTCGGATGCCTATGAACATAAATGAATTAAACTTTGTAAATGAAAAAGAGATTATCATAGCCTAATAAATCCAGAAACTCCCGTTGATTTGTTCCTCGGTAGCTTATCTGGTGTATGTTAAAAATTTGGGAGGTTTTAAACGACCTGTTTGTTTGGAACATTTGTCGGTGAAGTCCCCCATTTAGGGTTTCGCCTATAACTCTGATGCCTATGAACTAAAATTATTGAAACTTTGTACATGAAAATAGATTATCATAGTCTAAGTCAATTATGAAAACCCCCGTTGATCTGTTCATTAGTGGGTTATCTGGAGGGTCTTTTCTGGAGATTAAAACGGCCTGTTAGTTAGGAACATTGGTCGGTGAAATCTCCCAGTTACGGTTTCGCCTATAACCCTTATACCTACGAACAGAAATGTATGAAAGTTTGTACATGAAAAATAGCTTATCATAGTTTAAATATATCCAGAAGCTCCTGCTGATCTGTTCATTGGAAGATTATCTATAGGACGTTAAACTGTTTGTGGGATTGAAATGATTTGTTTGTTAGGAACGTTGGTCGGTGCAGTCCCCTAGTTACGGTTTCGTCTGTAACTCTGATGCCTATGAACAGAAATTATTGAAAATTAATACATGAAAAGAGCTTATCATAATCTAAAGAAATTCAGAAACCCCCGATGATCTGTTTACTGGTGAGTTATCTGGAGTATGTTAAAATGTTAGGGGTATTTAAACGACCTGTTTGTTAGGAACATTGGTCGGTGACCTCCCAGAGTAAGGTTTTCATCTATAACACTGATGCCTATCAACAGAAATGTATGAAAATTTGCACATGAAAAGAGCTTATCATAATTTAAATAAATGTAGTAACCCCTGTTGATCTGTTCTTTGGTGGGTTATCTGGAGGATGTTAAGAGTTAAGTCGGTGACATTGGTCGGTGACCTCCCAGAGTAAGGTTTTCATCTATAACACTGATGCCTATCAACAGAAATGTATGAAAATTTGCACACGAAAAGAGCTTATCATAATTTAAATAAATGTAGTAACCCCTGTTGATCTGTTCTTTGGTGGGTTATCTGAGGATGTTTCAGAAACCCCCGATGATCTGTTTACTGGTGAGTTATCTGGAGTATGTTAAAATGTTAGGGGGACTTAAATGACCTGTTTGTTAGGAACACTGGTCGGTGAAGACCCCTAGTTAGAGTTTCGACTAAAACTCAGATGCCTATGAACAGAAACGGATGAAACTTTGTACATGAAAAGGAGCTTACCATAATCTAAATAAATCAATGATCCCCCGTTGATTTATCAATTGGTGGGTTATCTGCAGGATGGTAAACTGTTGGGAGGATTAAAACGAGTTGTTTGTTGGGAACTTTGGTCGGTGAAGTCCGCCAGGTAGGTTTTCGTCTATAACTCTTATGGATATGAACAGAAATGAACAAAAATTTGTACATAAAATGAAGTTTTCATAGTCTAAAAAAATCGAGAAATCCCCATTGATTTGTTGATTGGTGGGTTATCTGCTGGGTGGATTTAGATAAGAAAACAGGTGTTTTTAGGAACATTGGTAGGTGAATTCCCCCAATTAGGGTTTCGCCTATAATTCTTAAGCCCATGAAGACAAATGAATGAAACTTAGTACATAAAAAGAGCTTACGTGGTGTCCGTGGTTGTGAGGTAGAGCGTCGGCCTCATAATCAAAAGGTCACAAGTTCGATACCCGGGAGCGGATGTCTACTTTGGGACTGTTCATTGGCCCACACAATCGGCGCGAGTACTGGTGTAGTTTCCAGGAAGCAGAATCGAGAGAGATTAGTATAAGTTGTAAGAACTTGTTTCTCAATCGATGTGAAATAAATATGTTTAAAACTAAAAAAAAAGAGCTTATCATAGTCTAAATAAATCGAGAAATCCACGTTGGTCTGTTTATTTCTTGGTTATCTGTAGGGTGTTAAACTGTTAGGGTATTTCAACAATATGTTTGTTAGGAACATTGGTCGTTGATGTCCCCTAGTTAGGTTTTCGTATGTATCTCTGAAGCCCATGAACAGAAATGAATGAAACTTTTGTACATCAAAAAAGCCTACAATAGTCTAAATAAATCCAGAAAGCCCCGTTGATCTGTTTATTGGTGGGTTATCTGGAGGCTGTTAAACTGTTGATAGATTTAAACGACCTGTTTGTTAAGAACATTGTTCGGTAAAGTATCCCAGTTAAGGTTTCGTCTATAACTCTGATGCGTTTCAACAGAAACCTTGAAACTTGGTACATGAGAAGACCTTATCATAGTCCAACGAAATTCAGAAAGCTCCGTTGATCTATTCTTTGGTGGTTTATCTGGAGGATGTTTAATTGTTGGGGGACTTAAATTACCTGTATGTTAGTAACATTGGTCCTTGAAGTCCCGCAGTTAGGCTTTCGTCTATAACCCTGATGCCTATGAACAGCAATGTATGAAACTTTGTAAATAAAAAGAGCTTATAAGAGTATAAATATCTCCAGAAACCTCCGTTGATTTGTTCATTGATGGGTTATCTGGAGGATGTTAAACTGTTCGGGTGATTTAAACGACCTGTTTGTTAGGAACATTGGTTTGTGAGTGTCCCCCAGGTAGGGTTTCTTCTGTAACTCTGATGCCTATGAACAGGAATGATTCATAGTCTAAATAAAACCAGACACCCACATTTATTTGTTCATTGGATGATTATCTGGAGGATGTTAAACTGTTGGGGGATTTAAACGACCTCCTATATAGGAACATTGGTGGATGAAGTACCCCAGCCAGGGTTTCGTTTATGACTCTGATGCCTATGAACAGAAACTACTGAAAGTTTATTCATGAAAAGAGCTTATCATAGTCTAAATAAATCCAGATACTCCCCTTGATCTGTTCTTTGGTTGATTTTCTGGAGGATGTTAAACCGTTAGGTAGATTTAAACGACCTGTTTGTTAGGAACATTGGTCGGTGAAGTCCGCCAGGTAGGCTTTCGTCTATAACTCTGTTGCCTTTAAATAGATATTTGAAACTTTGGACATGGTAAGAGGTTATCATAGTCTAAATATATTAAGTAAGCCCTGTTGATCTGTTTATTGGTTGGTTATCTGGAGGATGTTAAAGTGTTGGAGGAATTTAAACAACCTGTTTGCTACAGACATTGGTCGGTGAAGTCCCTTATATATAGGTTTCTCGTATATAACTCTGATCACTAAATGAAATGAATGAAACTCTGTACATGAAAATAGCTTATCATAGTCTAAATAAATCCAGAAAACCCAGTTTATCTGTTCATTGATGGGTTATCTGGAGAATGTTAAACTGTTGTAGGATTTAAACGACCTGTTTGTAAGGAACATTGGTCGGTGAAGTCCCAAAGTTAGGGTTCCGTCTATAACTTTAGTGCCTTTAAACAGATTGTATGAAATTTTGTACATGAAAAAAGCTTATCATAACCTTAATTAATCCAGAGACCCCAGTTGATCTGTTCTTTGGCAGTTTATCTGTAGGTTGTTGAACTGTTAGAGGAATTTAGATGACCTGTTTTTTTAGGATCATTGGTCGATGAAGTAATCCGGTTAGGTTTTCGTCTATAACCCTGATGCCTATGAACAGAAATGACCGACACCTTGTACATGTAAAAGAGCTTATCATAGTCTACATAAATTCAGAAATCCCCGTTGATCTGTTTATTGGTTAGTTATCGGAGGGTTTCGTCTAGAACTCTGATGCCTATGAACAGAAATGTATGAAGCTTTGTCCATGAAAAAAGGCCTATCATAGTCTAACAAATTCCAGAAACCCCTATTTATCTGTTCATCGGTGGGCTATCTTGAAGATAATAAACTGTTGGGGGATGTTCACGACCTGTTTCTTACGAACATTGGTCGGCAAAGTCCATGCATGAAACCATGGTAAAGACAGCATTTAGTCATTTTGTAGAGAGTGTCAATAGACTGTACAGAGCACACTGCTCTGATCCTTAATCCACACTGTCTTATATTTTGTTGTAAACAGTCTAATCCCACACACTGCCATGATGAATTTAAATACATTCCACAGACATGAATGTAACACATCATAAATACAACAAAACAATTCTAAGCATTATTATGGCCATTGATTTAAGCACAATCTTATTTAAATCTTTACCAAACAACAAATTTTAGACTGGTCCAAGATGATAGTATTTGCTACAAGAGGTCACCCGGATGACGAAATTAAATTTGTCCTTGATAAGGCAAAAGACGTTGTGGAAAAAACGAGAAAATGCTGGTTATCAGCATTTTCTCTTTTTTCCTCAAAATGTTTTCAAAGCCGTCTTCCTCAGTGTCCTTAAACGTCAGAATGTTGTGGTAATGGGTTAATGAAATATATTTTTCTCCAGATATGTAGTATCAAAATAAGCCTTATTCTTATTGTGTAGGCATAAACATATCTATGCAAGACCATTTGTTGTTTCCTCTACCACAATGTTTGTATAAGAAGTGATATTTGATATTAATTATCACCCACATAAGAAAAAGAAATAAACATTCACATAGAACATGACACATCAGCCACACACTCTCCGTTCGTGGTATTTGTTTATTTTTACTAGTTACTTTTTCAGATATTCCATTTTACCATTGAATTTTTAGATTCATGAAAAAATATTGTAACTGAAAAAGGTGATATATGCACATATAACTCCTTTTACCATGAAATGTAGACTCATTTTGCAGATGTTACCTAATACCTTTGCTCATATCTCTAAAAGAATTCACGTAACTCTTACCATGCCGCCTGTGTATGGCTTATCAGTTCTCCCAGTGCTGGAAATTTACTACAGGCTAAAACTAGCCACTTGACCAATACACTATTTAAGTTAATGAGCTGATAACATCTAACATGTGGTGTGTATTGGGGCTGTGATTATATCAATGGAAACGGCAGGAGTTAGGCTTTACAGGGATGTAATTTTCTTCTCTTTTTTTTTTTTTTTTTTTTTTTGAACTACAGATAAATTACTGGCAACTTAATGTCAGATTAATGTATCAAAACAAACTTGTGAATGACAAGGTTTTATCCATTGTTATGTCATAAGACCCAGTCAGCATCTCTTTGGCTCATAGAAACTTCATTATATAACTGACATAAACGTTAAACAACATTGATGTAACTAAGATATTTTGGCCCTTTTTCCAGCGAATTATTTTACAATTTGAACAGTACTCCGAGCTCCAATTTTTTACAATTTACACATTAGTCAAAAGAGTATGGCACTTTTCAATACATATTTTCCTCAAGAATTTTGCCTGTTAAATAGACAATGAAAAAACGTTCTCAGAGTTCCCAGTCACCAGGTGAATCACATGTTTGCCCTGGTTTAGTGTTAAACATCATTTTTATTGAACCGGTATCATCCTATCCCACCCATTCTCGGTTTCAGGTAAAAAATCTACATCATTCACAGATTGCTGCAAATCTTCATTACATAACATGACAACCTTTTAAAAAAACATTATGTTTATCATTCTCTGAATCACATCAATCCAACTTGTGCCCATTTTCAGAATCCTTCATGCCAAAAGAAAAAAAATCATCTCTAAAACCCCGTTCACATTCACCTTTCCTGCCGCCATGTTTTCGTAATGAATAATTGTGCATTGATGTTGGAAAATCCTAAGATATGTTTGTGTATTGAAGAGGTCTCGGTGATATTTATAGATAGGATCACGTGAGAATATTTCTGTAACAGATAAGTGGTAAATTTCCATTCATACATTTACATACGTGTATTTACTTATACCACGGCTGATTTTGCACTCAATCCTGAAAACGTAAAATACGTGATCGGCACACAGAGTGACACTGAGTAAAAGCGTAAATATACGTGATCGGCACGGTAAGGGTTAACAGCCAAGATATTTTTACACATTATACATATAAAAATTATAGTTGTTTTAATGCAAAAAGTGAATTTTGGTAAAAAGTGCAGATACCCCCTTTTACCTCTAACCCCTCGTTATCATAGTCTAAGTTAATCCAGAAACCCTTGTTGTTCTATTCATTGATGGGTTATCTGGAGGATGTTAAACTGTTGGGGGATTTTGAAAGCCCTGTTTCTTAGGAACATTGGTCAGTGAAGTACCCCAGTCAGGATTTCGTCGATAACTCTTTAAATAGAAATAAATGTAACTTTGTACATGAAAAGAGTTTATCATAGTCTGAATAAATCCAGAAAATCGTGTTGATCTGTTTATTGGTGGGGTATACGGAGGATGTTAAACTTTTGGGCGATTTAAACGACCTGTTTATTTGGAACATTGGTCGGTGAAGTCTCCCAGTTACGGTTTTGTCTATATATCTGATGCCTATGAAGAGAAATGAATAAAACTTTGTACAGGAAAAAACCTTATCATTTTCTGAATAAATCCAGAAACCCCGTTGATCTGTTCATTGGTGGGTTATCTGGAGGATAATAAACTGTTGGGGGGATTTAAACGACCTGTTTGTTAGGAACATTGCTCGGTAAAGTTCCCTAGTTAGGATTTCGTCTATAACTCTGATGTCTATGAACAGAAATAAATGAAACTTTGTACATGAAAAGACCTTATCATAGTCTAAATGAATCCAGAAACCCCTTGTTGATCTGTTCATTGGTTGGTTATCTGGATGATGTTAAACTGGTGGGGGATTTAAAAGACCTGTTTGGTAGGGATATTTGTTGGTGAAGTCCAGCAGTTAGGATTTCGGCTATAACTCTGATTCCTATGAACAAAAATGAAAGAAGTTTTGTACATAACACAGTCTAAATAAATCCAGAAACCCCCGTTGATCTGTTCATTGGTGGGTTATCTGGAGGATGTTAAACTGTTAGGGGATATGAAGAACCTGTTTCTTAGAGACATTGGTCAGTAAAGTCCACCAGTTATGGTTTCGTCTAAAACTATGATCCCTATGAACAAAAATGTACGAGACTTTGGACATGAACAGAACTTATCATAGTCTAAACAAGGCAAGAAACCCCTGTTGATCTTTTCATTGTTGGGTTATCTATAGGATGTTAGACGGTTCGGGGGATTTTAATGACCTGTTTGTTAGATACATTGGTCGGTGAAATCCCCCACTTAGGTTTTTGTCTATAAATCCGATGCCTATGAACATAAATGAATGAAACTCTGTATAGGAAATGAGCGTATCATAGTCTAAATAAATCCTGAAATCTTCGTTGATCTTTTCATTGGTGGGTTATCTGGATGATATTAAACTGTTTGGGGGATTAAAACGACCTATTTGTTAGCAACATTGGTCGGTGAATTCTCCCAGTTACGGTTTCGTCTATAACTCTGATGCATATGAAGAGAAATTAATGAACCTTTGTACATAAAAAGAGCTTGTGAAAGTGTAAATAAATCCAGAAACCCGTGTTGTCCTGTTTTTTGCTGAGTTATCAAGAGGAGTTTAAACTATTCATGGAATTCTTAAGGCCTGTTTGTTAGGAATGTGGTCGGTGAAGTACCATAGTTAGGGTTTAACTCTAATGCCTATGAACAGAAATGATGAAACTTTGTACATGAAAAGAGCTTATCATAGTCCAAAAGCCTCCGTTGATCTCTTAATTGGAAGGTTATCTGGAGAGTGTTAAACGACCTGTTTGTTAGGAACATTGGTCGGTGAAGCACCCCAGTTACGGTTTCGTCCATAACTCTGATGCCTATGAATAGAAATGAATGAAACTTTGTACATGAAAAGAGCTTATCATAGTCTAAGGAAATGCAGAAACCTCCGTTTATCTGTTTATTGGTTGGTTATCTGGAGAATGTTGAACTGTGACCTTTTTGTTAGGAACTTTAGTCATTCAAGTTCCCCTCTTGATCTGTTCATTGGTGGGTTATATGGAGGATGTTAAACTGTTCGAGGGATTTAAATGACCTTTATGTTAGGAACTTTGGTCATTCAAGTCCCCCAGTTAGGTTTTCATCTGTAACTCTGATGCCTATTAATAGAATTGAATGAAACTTTGTACATGAAAAGAGTTTATCATAGTCTAAAGAAATCCAGAAACCTCCGTTTATCTGTTTATTGGTGGATTATCTGGAGAATGTTGAACTGTGACCTTTTAGTTAGGAACTTTGGTCATTCAAGTCCCCCTCTTCATCTGTTCATTGGTGGGTTATGTGGAGGATGTTACACTGTTCGGGGGATTTAAATGACCGTTATGTTAGGATCTTTGGTCATTCAAGTCTCCCAGTTAGGTTTTCGTCTGTAACTCTGATGCCTATGAATAGACATGAATGAAACTTTGTACATGAAAAAAGCTTATCACAAATTAAAAAATCCAGAAACTCCCGTTGATCTGCCTGTCAACAGAAATGTATGAAACTTTGTACGTGAAAAGACCTTATCATAGTCTAAAGTAAGGCCAGAAACCCCCGTTGATCTGGTCATAGCCCTGTGTGTTAGGAACATTGGTCGGTGAAGTCCCCCAATCAGGGTTTCGTCAATATCTCTGATGCCTATGAACAAAAATGAATGAAAGCTTGTGCATGAAAAAGAGCTCATCATAGTCTAACTAAATCCAAAACTTCCCGTTGATCTGTTCATTGATTGGTTATCTGGAACTGTTGGGAATGTCAATGACCTGTTTGTTAGGAACCTTTGTCATTGAAGTCCCCCAGTTAGGGTTTCTTCTATAACTCTGATGCCTATGAATAGAAATGAATGAAACTTGGTACATGAAAAAAACTTATCACAATCTAAAAAATCCAGAAACTCCCGTTGATCTGTTCATTTGTGTGTTATCTGGAGGACAATAAACTGTTGGTGGGATTTAAATCACCTGTTTGTTAGGACATTTCGTCGGTGAAGTCCCCCAGTTAGGGTTTTGTCTATAACTCTGATGCTTATTAACAGAAATGTACGAAACTTTGTACATGTAAAATAAAAAACATGTAAAAAAAAAAAAAAAAAAAAAAAATTATCATAATCTAAATAAGGCAAGACGTCCCCGTTGATCTGGTCATTGGGGATTATCTGGAGGATGTAAAACTGTTCATGGGGTTTAAACGACCTGTTTGTTAGGAACTCTCTTCGCTGAAGTCCCCTAGTTAGGGTTTCGTCTAAAACTCTGATGCCTAATAACTGAAATGAATGAAATCTTGTATATAAAAAGAGCTTAGCACAGTCTAAAAAAATCCAGAAGCCCCTGTTGATCTGTTTATTGGTGGGTTATCTGGAGGATGTTAAACTGTTGGGGGGATTTTGAAAGACTTATTTGTTAGGAACGTTGGTCGGTGAAGTCCCCAAATCAAGCTTTCGTCTATAACTCCGATGCCTTTGTTCATGGAAAAGACCTTATCATATTCTGAATAAATCCAGAAACCCACGTTGATCTGTTCATCGGTGGGGTAGCTGTAGGAAGTAAAAATGTTTGGGGATTTAAACGACATGTTTGTTAGGAACATTGGTCGGTGAAGTCCCCCAGTTAGCATTTCTTCTATAACTCTGATGACTACGATCAGAAATGAATGAAACTTTATACATTAAAAAAAGCTGATCACAGTCTAAATAAATCCAGAAACCCACCTTGATCTGTTCATTGGTGGCTATCTGGAGGATGTTAAGCTGTTTTGGGGATTTCCTATGAAGAGAAATGAATGAAACTTTGTACAAGAAAAGAGCTGAGAGCTTAGCATAGTCTACACAAATCCACAAATATCCGTGTATGTGTTTATTGGTGGGTTATGTGGATGGTGTTAAAAAAGTTCGATGGATACAATCGACCTGTTTGTTAGGAAAATTTGTCTGTGAAGTCCCCTAGTTAGGGTTCCGTCGATAACTCTGATACATATGAACAGAAATAAATGAAACTTTGTACATGAAAAGAGCTTATTATATCTACATAAATCCAGAATGCCGCTTTGATCTGTTTTTTCGTGGGTTATCTGGAGGGTGTTAAACAGTTGGGAGACTCAAACGACCATTTTTTTAAGAACAATGGTCGGTGATGTACCCCAGTCAGGGTTTCGTCGATAGCTCTGAGGTCTATGAGCAGAAATAAATGACATTCAGTACTTGAAAGAGCTTACATAAATCCACAAGCCGCCGTTGCCCTCCTCATTGGTAGGTTATCTGGAGTTTGTTAAACTGTTGGAGGACTCAAACGACCTTTTTCTAAGGAACACTGATTTAGGGTTTCGTCGATAACTCTGATGCCTTTGAACAGAAATGAATGAAACTTTGTACATGAAAAGAACTCGTCATCATCTAAATAAATGCACAAATCCCCGTTGATCTGTTATTCACGGGTTATCTGGAGGGTGTTTATCTGATCGGTGGACACGAGAAACCTGTTTGTTAGTAACATTGGTGGGTGATCTGGAGGCTGTAAACTGTTGGGGTACTCAAACGACATGTTTGTTAGGAACATTGTTTGGTGAAGTCCCCTAGTGAGCATTTCGTCAATACCTCTAATGCCTATGAAGAGAAATAAATGAAACTTTGTACATGAGAAAAGCCTATCGCAGTCTTCATAAATCCAAAAATCCCCCTGTTAGGGTTTCGTCGATAACTCTGATGCCTATAAACAGGAATAAATGAAACATTGTTCATGAAATAAGTCTATCATAGTCTACATCAATCCAGAAACCGCCGTTTATCTGTTCATTTGAGGGTAACCTGGAGGGTGTTAAACGGTTGGGGGACTCAAACGACCTACTTGTTAGGAACATTGGTTGGTGAAGTCCCCAACTTATGGTTTCGTCGAGAGCTATAATGCCTATGAACAGAAACGAAAGAAACTTTGTACATGAAAATAGCTTATTATAGTCTACATAAATCCACTAATCCCCGTTGATCTGTTTATTGTTAGCTTATCTGGTGGGTATTGAATAGAGGACAAAACCGAACTATTTGTTAGGAACATTGGTCGGTGAAGTCCCCTAGTAAGGGTTTCGTCGATAATTCTGATGCCTATGAACAGAAATGAATGAACCTTTGTACATGAATAGAGCGTATCATAATCTGTTGAAGTCCAGAAACCCCCGTTGATTTTTTCATTGGTGGGTTATCTGGAGGGTGTTAAACTATTAGGGGACTCAAACGACCTGTTTGTTAGGATCATTAGTCAGTGAAGTCCCCCAGTTAGGATTTCGTCGATAACTCTGATGCTTTTGGACAGAAATGAATGAAACTTTGTACATAAAAAAGTTTATTTTATTCTAAAAAAAAAAAAAAAAAAAAAATAATAATAATAAATAAAATAAAATTAAATTTAAAAAAAAATAAATAAATAAAAAAAATGTTCATTGGTGGGTTATCTGGAAGGTGCTAAATAGTTGGGGACTCAGACGATTTTTCCAAAAAACAGGTCGTTTGAGTCCCCCAACTGTTTAACACCTTCCAGATAACCCACCAATTAACAGATTAACGGAGTTTCTTGACTTATGTAGACTATGACAACCTCTTTTCATGTACAAAGGTTTAAATCTCTTTTCCTCATAGGCATCAGAGTTATCGACGAAACCCTAACTGAGGACTTCACCGACCAATGAACTGTTTAACACCCTCCAGATAACCCACCAAAGAGCAGATCATCCGCGATTTCTGGATTTATGTAGACTATGTAAGATCTTTTCATGTAGAAAGTTTCATTCATTTCTGTTCATAGGCATCAGAGTTATGGACGAAACCCTAACTGTGAGACTTCACTGACCAATGTTCCTAAGAAACAGGTCGTTTAAGTCTTCCAGCTGTTTAACACCCTCCAGATAACCCACAAATAAACAGATCTACGGAGGTTTCTCGATTTATGTAGAGTATGATAAGCTCTTTTGATGTACAGTTTCATTCATTTCTGTTCAATGGCATCAGATTTATTGACGAAACCTTAACTGGGGACTTCACCAACCAATTGTTCTAAGAAACACATCGTTTGAGTTTCCAAACTTTTTTAACGCCTTGTAGATAAGCCACTAATTATCAGGGGTTTCTGAACTTATGTAGACTATGATAAGCTCTTTTTAGGTATAAAGTTTCATTTATTTCTGTTTATAGGCGTCAGAGTTATCGATGAAACCCTAACTGGGGGACTTCACCGACCAATGTTCCTAAAGATCAGGTCGTTTGAGTCCCGCAAATATTTAACACTCTCCATATAACCCACCAACAAAATGATCAACGGGGATTTGTAAATTAATGTAGCCTATGATAAGCGCCTTTCATGAACAAAGTCTCATTCATTTCTGTTCATAGGCATCAGAGTTATCAACGAAAACCTAACTAAGGGGACTTCACCGACCAATTATTCTAAAAGACAAGTCGTTTGATTCCCAAAACCATTTAACACCCTGCAGATAACCCAGCAATTAACAGATCAATGGAGGTTTCTGGACTTAGATAGACTATGATAAGCTCTCTTTATGTACAACGTTTCCTTCATTTCTGTTAATGGGCATCAGATGTTTCGACCAAACCCTAACTGGGGGACTTCTTCGACCAATGTTCCTAAGAAACAGGTCGTTTGAGTCCACGAACTGTTAAACACCCTCCATATAACCCACCAATATACAGATCAACGGGGCTTTGTGGACTTATGTACATGTACAAAGTTTCATTCATTTCTGTTCATAGGCATCAGAGTTATAGACAAAACCCTAACTGAGGGACTTTACCTACCAATGTTCCTAAAAGACAGGTCGTTTGAGTCCCCAAACTGTTTAACAAGCTCCAGATAACCCACCAATGAACAGATCAACGGGGATTTCTGGATCTGAATAGACTAAGATAAGATCTTTCCATGTACAAAGTTTCATTTATTTCCGTTGATAGGCATTAGAGTTATCGACGAAAACCTAACTGGGGGACTTCACTGACCAATGTTCCTAACAAACAGGTCGTTTGAGTCTACCAACTGTTTAACACCCTCCAGATAACCCACCAATGAACATATCAACGCGGACTTCTGCATTTTCGTAGACTATGAGAAGCTCTTTTGATGTACAAAGTTTCATTCATTTCTGTTCATATGCGAAACCCTAAATGGGGGACTTAACCGAACAACGTTCTGAACAAGCAGATCGTTCGACTCGTCCAACTTTTTAACGCCCTCCAAATAACCCACCAATACACAGATCAACGGGGGTTTCTGGATTTATGTAAGCTATCGTGTTCACCGACCAATGTTCCTAACAATCTGGTCGTTTTAGTAGTCCAACTGTTTAACACCCTCCAGATAACCCACCAATGAGCAGATCAACGAGGGTTTCTGGATTTATATAGACTATAATAAGTTCTTTTCATGTACAAAGACTGTGATAAGCTCTTTCTATGTACAAAATTTCATTCATTTCTGTTCATAGGCATCCTAAGAAACAGGTCGTTTGAGTCCCCCAACTGTTCAACACCCTCCAGATAAGCTGCCAATGAACAGATCAACTGGGATTTCTGAATTTCTGTAGACTATGATAAGCTCTATTCATGTACAAAGTTTCATTCATTTCTGTTTAGAGGCTTGAGAGTTATCGACGCCCTAACTGCGGGACTTCACTGACGATGTTTCTTACAAACAGGTCATTTTAGTCCCCAAACTGTTTTAACAGCCTCTAGATCTCTAGATAACGCACGAATAAACAGATCAACGGGCTTTCTAGATTCGTGTAGGAATTATACATTATAAATAGAGGAAACAATTGAAAGAAGGTTTCATCAATACCTTCAACACTAAGCTTGGCGAGGTTAAAGAATCTCCTAAGAATAGTTTACAGTCTGGTGTAGATGAGTGTGTTAGTACAATTATTCAGTTATATCAAGGAATCTGCTGTAAATATGTATGTATATACGGGGGCAATGGTTCCAAGAAGATTATCTCAACCAGAATGGTGGGTTTCACAGTGTGAAACTATTAAAAGCAAAATATTCCTTTTGTTACAAGCTCACTAGAAACCAGTTTAAATCAATTTGTCGTAGGAAAAAGTATTTGTTTCAGTTAAATAAACGAAAGTTTTTATCTCAAGCATGTAATGACCCGAGGTCGTTTTGGTCAATTTTGAAAGGGAGTTTTGATATGTTCCGCCAACCATTAACAAATCCCATTCCTGTGCATGAATGGGTTACGTATTTTACAACACTGTTATTTGATAGTCAAGTACCTACTGCTCTTACTGTAGAAGACGATCCTTTATATTTCAACCAAGAAATGGACATACTGTTAAACTCGGAAATTACATCAGATGAAGTGCAAAAAAGCATACTGAAATTAAAATCGAATAAAGCACATGGTACTGATGGAATTCAGGCCGAATTTTATAAATCTACACTTAATCTGATATCTCCGATACTTGTTTTACTTTTTGATAAAATTTTTCGACTCAGGAGAATTTCCCTCTTCATGGCTGAAAACAGTATTAGTCCTAGTCCATAAGTCAGGTACCAGATGTAATCCAAGTAACTACATAGGTATATCCCTTTTAAATGTCTTATATAAAATATTTTCTATCATTATAAACGACCGTCTCATCGAATGGACAGACCAAATTGAGATTATTGATGAAATGCAATCAGGTTTCCGATCAGGATATTCAGCTATAGATAATATTTTTTGTTTACAAAGTATGATACAGAAATATTTATGTCAAAATGGTGGTAGATTTTATGTTTTGTATATTGATTTTAAAAAGGCATTTCTCTTCACCACAAAAAGTTTTTGCTTGTCTAAATAAGAAAGGAGTTCAGGGTAAAATGTTTCAAACGCTTCTCTCGATGTATTCGAATTTAAATACACGTATCAAAATTAATGCCAAATTAATACCACCTATCTCATGTAACGATGGATTGAAGCAAAGTGATTCAACATCCAAAACAATTTTCAATATCTATATGAACGAACTTTATATAGACCTTAAAGAAAAAGGTAAAAGAGGTATTTTCATTACAAATGATATCCCCGATGTATTGTGTATAATGTTCGCAGATGACGTGACGAATTTTGCAGATACAGTTGCACATTTACAAAACCAGATAGATGTAATAGATGTTTTTTGTTCAAAAACAGACGTGCAAGTTAACTTAGAAAAATCAGAAATTATTGTCTTTAGAAACTGGGGGCCTTTGCGAAAAAAGTGAAAAATGTTTTTTTAGGGACAAATATGTTCGGGTTACTTCAGTTTACAAATATATGGGGTTATTATTTACACCAAAATTGTCATTGCACACGGCAAGAAAACTAGCAGCTCAAGCGCGTAAATCTATGTTCCAAATCTATAAATTTCAGAAACCCTTCGGTAAATTTCCACATAAAGAATAGTTTAAAATTTTTGACTCTATGATTATTCCAATCTTTACCTATGGGGCAGAGATTTGAGGATATGATTATTCAGACGTTATTGAACAGACACATTTTAAATTTTGTAAAGAATTTTAGGCATCGGTTCTTCAGTCAATAACACAATGGCACTAGGTGAATGTAGAAGACTACTAATCGCATATGATTATAACGTAGAATTAATAAAATACTGGTAAAGACTCATCCATACGGAACAAAGAAGATACCCAAAAAACTGTTATGACATGCTGAAACAATATGATGATATTGGTAGAACAAATTGGGTTTCTAAAGTAAGAGAATTTCTGTTTACTTATGGTTTTGCCATTGTTTGGATTTCACAGGAAGTGGGCAACACCAGTCAGTTTATCGGCATTTTTAAGCAGTTTAGCATCCTCCAGATAACCCACCAATGAACAGATCAAATGGAGTTTGTGGATTTTTGTAGACTGTGATAAGGTCTTTTAATTTACAAAGTTTCATTCCTTTCTGTTCATAGGCATCAGAGTTATCGCCGAAACCCTAGCTTGGGGACTTCACCGACGAATGTTCCTAAGAAACAGGCCGTTTGAGTCCCCCAACTGTTTCACATCCTCCAGATAACCCGCCAGTGAACGGGTACACGAGGGTTTCTAGATTTATGTAGAAACAACATCTGTAAAGAAAGTTAATCTTTTCTAACTTAACTGAACATTTGTGATGGATTTACTTGGCAGATTATGGGCGGTAAAATCGGGGGCTTGAATGAAAGTTTTCCACGTTGCAGTGTTGTTGCAATAAATTGATGAATGACCTTGTGTATCTTGTGGTATTCAGCACTTGTTTGTAAATGAATGCAATTCCAGTTCATAATCGTCTTCTAAAACATTAAATATAGTAGCTGGGCTAATATGTTTGGCGATTACAACGAAACTATTGCATCTAGTCGTCTCTTTTCCAGATATCAGCGTCATTTTCATTCTCAAAATATACCTCTCTCTTGACAGAAGAGAGACTATTGCTATTGTCAAGATAACTGTGTTTCTACGAGTTACTCCCCTGTATTTATTGTCTAGTAGAGAGACAGAGGTAACTTTCCCCCTTCTACCATACACCTATAATCGTCTTATTCCAATTAAACACAGTAGCTTGACCAAACGTTTGCGATTGACAAGGAGTCGTTTGTTTTTCAAATGATCAGCCTCATTTTCATTCTAACAATACACCCTCTCTTTTCATAGCAGGGAGAGTACTGCTATAGTCCGGTTTAATCAGGTATGCCTAATAGTTAATTCCCTTGTATTGCACTCCCGTTAAATCTCAAAAGAAAAATTTTAATGCTTTTCCACAAAGTTTCCTTTCCTTTCAAAGACAAATTCCTTCATTTGAGTCACAGTTAACCCGTAGGCTGCTAAGCGTGACTCACTGATCCACTGAATATTTTGTCTTATTGGAAAAACAATCGATGCAAAGATGAGACCGTGGGTTCTGTGCTGGGTAAAGGTTCAACACGACGATCATTTCAAAATCATAAAGCTTGAAGATATAATTTCTCGACTCAGTCACTTCGTAAGACGTTCAAGGTATCTTCCCGGTTCATTTAAAATGTTTTTGTTGTGGTGGTGTCGCCGTTGTTGTTGTTGAGTCTGTCAGTTAGTCGGTCAGACTGTCATTCTGTCAGTCAGTGATACAAGCGAAAAAACACTATAAACACATAACAAATAAAAGGTTTAAAACTGACATTTTTTGTATCATTTGACTTCCTCGCCGATGCGAAACGATCATATTCCAACATTTAAATAGAAGCCGGTGCGTGGGAAAGAAAACATACTGTCTCATTTTACAAAGATTTCCTAATTTTCTATTGTTGAGTTCGTTCCCCTCTATCTTATCAGTTTTCAGCCAGGTTTACTTCAGGTCACCGTCGCTTTAACTTTTTACCGAACAATCACAAATTTTAACAACCCTGACACAAGCGGCTTTTGAAAGCATTGTTGGAAAATGATAAAATGCACTCTTTACTTTTCCTAGAATGTTTTTTTACCTTTCAAATACAGATACATTGATTTGAATAACATCTAATATCGTCTGCTATTGCATCTAGTTATAATGTAAGATTTTTTTCGCCTGGTGCAGAGTTAAGTTAGACCTTGTTAGGGCCACTATCGCTTTAATTCAGGCTTATTTACAGTCATCGTCGCTTTAAATCAGGCTTATTTACGGTCATTGTCAAGTCAGGTTTAGTTACGGTCACCGGTGCTTTAAACTGGACTTAGGTTGATCACTATTGCCTTAAGTCAGGCTTAGGAACAAGCAGTGCCGCTTTAAGTCAGGTTGGTAAATGTTTGTAATGTCAGCGTCCTATTAGGCTTAGCCACCGTCCCTTCAATCGGGCCTGGTTACGGTCATCGTCGCTTTCAGTCAGGCTTAAATACGGTTGCCATTGCTTTATGCCAGGTTTACTGACGGTCAGCGTCACTGTGCATCAGGCTTAGGTACGGTCATCACCGCTTTAATTCAGGCTTAGTGACGGTCATCGTTGCTTTAAGTATCGCTAAATTAAGGTCGCCATGGCTTTATGTCAGGTTGAGTAAAGGCCATCGTCGCTTAAAGTCAGAATTATTTATGATCATGGGTGCTTTAAGACAGGCTTGATGGCTCATCTTTGCTTTAAGTCACGCTCAGCTACGTCACAGTTGCTTTGAATCTGACTTAGTTACGGTCATTTCCGCTTTCTGTTAGCCTTAAATATGATCATCTTCGCTCTAAATCAGGCTCAGCTGTGGTCATCATTGTTTTAAGCCAGGCTTTATTACGGTGATCGTTGCTTTATGTCAGGATTAGTTGAGATCATAGTCACTTTAAGTAAGGCTTAGTTAGGATCATCATCGCTTTTTAAGTCAGACTTAGTTATGATTACCGTCGATTCAAGTCAAACTTAGTTTTGGTCACCGTCGCTTGAAACCAAGGCTTAGAACTAATGAAACCTAGGAAATACAGAGGTGAGCTCTCGCCATTATGCATTAGCACCTGTCTTAGTGACCACCTCTATTTAAATAATAATCGTCTTTCTTTCGTGGTCTATCTGTCAAAAACCATGGTTGTGAGTTATGAGGCACAATAAATAATCCGAGGGCAATAGCCCGAATGTTTTATTCATTGCTCCTCATAACTCACAACCGTAGTTTATTGAACGATAAACCACGATAACAGGAAGATTATTTCCATTGTAACGTGACCATCTCTTCATAAAAAGAAAACAAGTTCATACTTAGTACACAAAAGCCGATAAATTTTTACTTAACATATAATATAGAATGACGTCGATTTTACCATGCTTCTGTTGCACTGTGTTTATAGAGTCGAATTCACGTGTCATGTTAGAATGAGCAATCAAACTGCATTAAAGACCCAATAGCAGCCAGATACATGTAATTAAAGCACTGTCAAAATGCATCTAAATTTAAATCGTACCATTTTAACGTATTGAAAATATTGTGAAGATGACAATTGGTTACTGTGTGGTCGGCTCAGATGTTAGTCTCTGACAGACAAATGAATTTAAAAATCAGGCAACAGGTAAAAAAAAGATAGACTGACCTAGCATGTTTTAACCTAGTTTTGAAATTAATTTCTCTGCCATTGACTAACACTGAGACCGACCGTACAATAACAGATTGTCATCTTCACAATAACTTCTATAATTTTAAATGGTATGACTTAAATTGAAATGCATTTTAACACCCGCTCTGTTTACTTATGTCATCTATTGTTACTTTAACCAAGCATATATTGTTTAGCACAGAGGGCAAACATTTTGAAATACAGTATACCTGTACCAAGAAAGCACTTGATTGAAGCAAGCATAGTTTAGTGTCCCTTTGATGCTTGCTTAAGGATAAATTTGCGACAGTTTTTTTTCCTATGGACAGAGTTTTTTTCTTGCTCAGATGTTAATAAAATGTATGCGAAGTCAAGTGTGAAAAGACACTCGTAAGTTGCAGAGCAAAATACAAATATACAGTTCTTCTAGGGGGATTGTCAAAATTACAGAAAATATGCTTTTTATTTCAAACCTTAAAAAAAGTTTTCTAAATAATAAATACTGCTCAAATAAATGATTATTCCTAAAATGTGTTAATAGTAAAAAGGAATCAAAAGAATTAAGACACTTAACAAATCACAGAAGTAATTAGAAATGTTCTTTCGTGTCAACAAAGACTTTGTTTCTGATCAATTTTCAGAAATAGATTTTTTTTTTTTTTTTTTTTTTTTTTTTTTTCAAGTGTTGCCAAGAATTAGTGCTTTCTAACATCTTGTAAAAGAATTTTTAAAAAAAAGTATACCAAGCGGGGCATCGTTAACAGATACTGTACATTTTATTTTAGGTAAATGACATAATGAATTACCTCCCTTTGTAATAAATGTCTAGTTTTGGCGTCATTCGGCATCCTGATCACATATAAATCTCACACTTTTCTTCCAAGTCTGTTATTTTCAAATATTTAAAAGGCAACCGACATATTACAGATAAAAATATACTATCTCTTTGCTATACTGACCCAGTGGAATATTATAGAGTTTGCGAAAAAGAAGCATGCGCAAAGCGGTGAGCAGGAAAAAACTGTTATATATGTCCTTAACCACACAATCCCGAGTTTTTACGACCCTGAAAGACAAGACCTTTGGAAACATTGTTGGAAAAGGAGAAAATACTGGTAACCAGAATTTTCTCCTTTTCCGACACTGTTTTCTACCCTACCAAAGACATTTGGTCCAGTCAAAAATTGTTCGTTTGTAGAAGCTGTTTGGTGGGTTCTGGTGACGGGCTTTCTTTTGCAAAATGTACGCAACTGCGGGGTTTTTTGTTTGTTTTTTTTTTTTGTATAGGGACCTTTGATCCTGATTACTCACGTGCTTTAAAATAAGAATCTCGAATTTTGCGACCAACTATGCTTTGCTTCCCTTTACTGTGGACATGTCAGTGGGCTTAAAGCACATTCGTGTCTCAGTGTTTGTGGTAAATCTGTAAAAGTCTGGCTTTTTATATACCCAGTACTTTGACTTCTTCACTGTTTCAGCGATAAAAACGAACTTGACCCATATTTGTCTAGATTTTAAAAGGTCAACGACCTCATCGCTATCATCTGCAGATATAAAATGCCCACAAGTGTCTTAACCCTGTACATAACATCGTGTTTTAACGACCATGAAGAAAACAACAGTTTCTCTTTTTCTCACAATGTCTATTTGTTTTGCCCAAAGACATGTTAACCACATTTTAATTTGTAAATGCTTGCAATATAAACGGCTACAAATTCTGTCGTCTACTAGAGATTTAAAATTTAACTCATCACCAAACACTCTCTTGCTTTAACGACCTTAAAAAAGAACTCTTAATACACTGTTCTAGGAGAAAATGCTGGTTGGACTGGACTAAATTTAAAGCAATTATGAAGAAAAATCTTTTAGATTGAGCCACATTTAAGTTGTCGTCTGCAGATGTTTTCAATTTGGGCATGTCTATAATTTTGTCGCATAGTAAAGAGTTGACTCAGGGTTAGTATGTTTTATTTGCAAGAATGTCCTTCAGATTTTTTTTTTTATAAGACAATGAAATACTTACCTTTAGCCATTTACCAGACGAGAAAATCTTAAGCTTGTCAAAATTGAAATCAGATGCAGACGACAAATCAGATGTGGCTCAGATGATGTTTTTTTTTAAAGGTAGAAAACATTGTCTGAACAGGATAAAATGCTGGTTACCAGCATCTGTTCCTTTTCTCAAAACCTTTTAAAAGATAATCTTTCTGAGGGTTGTTAAAACTCGAGCTTGTGTGCAAAGTAGGTAATTAATTTTTTACCAAACGATAGTAATTTATTTTTACTTGTCGAAATTGAAAGCAGTTGCGAACGACAGGTTATGTATGGCTCAAATGGAAAGATTTTTGTATCAAAATTTTCCATTGTTGGAAAAACAGAAAAGGCTGGTTACCAGCATTTTTCCTTTTCTAACAATGTTTTCAAAGGCTCGTTCCTAATAGAGGTTAAACATGGACATGTGTGGTAAAAAGTTGAATAAAGACTAGCGGCTAATGGTAAAGCCTAAGTTTTGTATACTTTACTTTTGTGCCGACAATTCTGTCCGTGTCGGAAAGTTTGACCTAAGATCTTCAATGTCCACGATGGGGAAATGAGTTGTTGTTGTTGTTGTCGTTGTTGTTGTTGTTGTTCTTCTTCTTCCCTCCTCCTCCTCCCCATCCTCTTCTTCTTCTACCCCTTATTCTTCTTCCTCTTCCTGTCATTCTTTTTCTTTATCTGCTGCAGTGAGTTTATTCTTCATCATTGTAAAAAAATGCAACGATAAGCGAACTTAATCGAAATTAACACTGCGCGTGCGTAGAGAGATAAGAACACTTTTTCTGACACATTCTACGAAACTGAAGTAAAACCAGTGGTCCGCTTTTGAAACGATCCGTCAGCGAGTTACAGGACAGTAAAATAATACTATTCATTGCGTTGACAAATAAAATCGGACGAGAACACTGGTACACGACAATTTAGGGATAACTCAAGGTATTTCTTGCTTTCATTCATACTTTGATTTAAATTTCTTGACGTTTTGATGTTTGATTATTGATTATTTTTCAACAAATTTATCTGTTCATTGAAATGCACTTGGCATAACAAGAATTTGGCGCAATGACCTTGAGAAAATACCTGTTAGAATTTTACATTCGCAAACATATAGCTGTCAACATATATACCTGTTAGAATTTTACATCTGCAAACATATAGCTGTCAAAATCTCTCTCTCTCTCTATCACTCTCTCTCTCTCGTTTTCTGTCTGTCTGTCTGTCTGTCTCTCTCTCTCTCTCGTTTTCTGTCTGTCGGTCCGTCCGTCCGTCCGTCTGTCTGTCTGTCTGTCTGTCTGTCGCTCTCTCTCGCCTAAAATTTACGCGCCAATGATTGATGAAAGCTAGAGCACTAGGACTGATTCCTTTTTCGCCGCCTAACCCCTTAGAGCGTCGAGAAAATAAACCAACAGGCATTTTCAGTCTACAAATTAAACAAAAATGATTGTCATTTCAGGGTTGCTATTGTCCAAATTGCCTCAGCAAAGCGGATAGTGCAGATCAAAACCAGAATGCACGTTTTGTGCAGTCTGATCTTTGATCAACACTGGCCTCACAGACAAATGTTGGTGTGAAAGGAGCTTTAAGGATTGAGATCGGTTCATCTTTTGTTTTAACCATTGGGCCGTTAATTACAACTGAATGCGCTTTCGTATAAGCTGCAAATCAAAACCGGACTGCAAAGAAAGTGCAATCTGGTCTTAGACTTACACTGTCCAATAGGATTCAAAAAAGAAAAAAATTCGACGAAATGAACTTTGAAATCGTCATTTTTTTTTTTTTAATTATCATTAAATATATCTATTTAGAAGGTTAAGTGTTAACTTAAGTATGACTTATCGATGCGGAAATTATTATTTTGATATTTTGTGTCTGAAAACACCGGTACAAAGGTCGCCGGCCCAAGTTTTTTAAAAGAATCGAAACCTTGATTTAATTCCTTCACAGCCAACCAGTTATGTTTGACTTTTTTTGAGATCGAAAATAAGATTTCCGTTACAATAGTAGACTCGGATGGTGTAGATCTAAGATCAGATTGCATGTTCTGTGCTCTCTGATCTTCATCCTACACCGTCCGCAAAAGCCATCGAAATTGTCGTTGGTTGTAAAAACGATAATGAGAAGTCACACAAGCATTTACCTTTGCTAACTCTGTCAAAAATACCGAAAAAAATGTATTTAGACGATCAAATTATACACTCAATAGTAAATAAACAGAGCGTAATAAATAAGGTAGACTAGGCCAAACCACAAACACTAACATCATACTAAATCAGAACGCTTTGGGTACTGTAAACGTTCACCCTTATCTTTCACGTACACAGTCTGAAGTTTTGTGAAATGTTCACAGCAAAACAGCCTTTATCCCTTCAAGAGTTGAGTTGATGAAATGTTCCTGTTTCAATAAGGTTAAACGACTGCTATTTCAACGCTATTCAGAGTATGTACAAAGTTGCGTACAGTGTAGATCCAACATCTAAACTGTTCACAAAAGCAACCAAGCAACCGGCGCTTGAAGGGTAAAGATTGGGAAAATTGGAGTTATTTTTTTCAAATTATCTGTTTCCCTGAGATAATTCAATTTGACCGGACGATACAAATTATGCTCTACATTTGAGTTATGCTATGCGCGGACCGTGCAGGCTGACATGAGCTGAAACTTTTTGCTATCTTTAAATTTTCTGCTCGTAAAAGAACCATTCTACCTGATGTTTCAGTGGGTTGTTAGACAAAAATGTTATTAGACAAAATGTTGTTAGACAAAATGGTATTAGACAAAATGTTATTAGACAAAATGTTGTTAGACAAAAATGGATTTTTATGGATCAATAATTATGTCGTGACTTGCTTGGTACACATAATGCAAGTCGTGACGTAATTTGGAACCAAAATGTCCATTTTACAACCAAGTAAAACATGAGGTAGAAGGTCTCTTTTTCATTATTTACCAAAAGCAGGAAGTTTTGACCTTTTTGTAGATGCATTTAACCCCATTTTCACCGAGTATGGCTCATAACTGTTCCCCATTACCCGTGCCAACATTAACTCTTTACCAGACGACAAAATTTTAGCCTGTCCAAATTGATACCATTTGCAGACGAAAATTTCAACGTGGCTCAAACGGTGATTTTTTTCTTTGATAGGGTAGAAAACATTGTGGGAAAACGAGAAAATGCTGGTTACCAGCATTTTCTCCTTTTCCCACAATGTTTTCAAAAGGTTCCTTTCACAGGGTCGTTAAAAGTCGCCATTGTGTGGTAAAAGGTTAAGTGCGCTGGCGATGACTATAAAATAATCCGTTTCCGAAAACTCTTCAAGCAAAAATCAAACATCGGACAGGAAATTTATGGTCAAATGTACATGTTTAACCCAAACCCACTGCAGACGACTTTTTCTTTTTCGTTATTTGGTAGACATAAATCTTAAAAAAAAACATTTGGGACGAAAAGGAGAAATTACTTGTTATGGGTACTTTCTACTTCTGATACAACGTTTGTACACTTCTAGATGTGAGCCATGTTGGGGCAAGAGGGGTATCGGTGCATATCAGTGATGAATCACACCGAGCAAGTCATCAGATAATCATGGATCCATTAAACCAATTTTGTCTAACAACCGACAGTATCGTGCGGTAAAATGGATCATTGACATGCAGAAAATTGACTAACAGCAAAGCATTTTTGCAGATGCAAAGAATATGTCTCATATTGAATCTTAACTCATATTATTTTATCACTCCTTTTTTAACAATGATTTTGATCAAAGTCGTGTAATTCAGATCCATTTCGAGAGGTAACGAGTTTCACCCTCGACCAAACAAGCACATGTTTTTGTGACCCCCTTTTCGCAGGGCATGGCTCAAGTTTCGAGAGCTTCACATAATGGTCACGTGAGTCTACCATCGTCATGTCGTAGCTTCTGTTAGAATTCATAATGAGAACTATGAGAAAATTTTCTTCAGTTTTTAAAATGACCTCAAAAAGAACTGGAATGTGAACGCATGAATGCCTTATTTGAGTTCTTAGTAATTGCTTTGCCAGCCGGCAAAATTTAGAATGAACCAAACTGAAAACATTTACATTCGATACATATGGCATTTACCAAGAGATTTATCTTAGATGGGGATCGAAAACAATGTTGGTAAAGGAGAAAATACTGGTTACCGGCATTTTCTCATTTTCTCACCATGTTTTCAAAGGCTGTCTTTGTCAGGGTCGTTAAAACTCGGGATTGTTTGGTAAAGAGTTAACCCTTGCGCTGCTAAGCGCGACTCACTGACCTTTTGCGGACGGTGTAGATCAAGATCAGATCGCACTGTCCGATAAGGAGATACTGTTCTCCAAAAATAAGTTTGACATAACATTATTCGTGTTAATACTGTCGTTTGGAAAGTTTCATTTAACTTATCTAGCAGGGTAAGGGTTAAGGCACGCAGTTTATAGCTAGTCCTGTTATCTACAATATGCACGCAGTTCCTAGCTAGCCCTGTTAACTACAATATCCACGCAGTTTCTAACTAGCCCTGTTATCTACAATATCCACGCAGTTTCTAGCTAGTCCTGTTATCTACAATATCCACGCAATTTCTAGCTAGTCCTGTTATCTACAATATCCACGCAGTTTCTAGCTAGTCATGTTATCTACAATATCCACGCAATTTCTAGCTGGTCCTATTATCGACAATATCCAAGGAATTTCTAGCTAGTCCTGTTATCTACACTATCCACGCAATTTCTTGCTAGTCCTGTTATCTACAATATCCACGCAATGGGAAAACTTACTCTCGTACATGGAATCTGGGAGGTAGGCTGCTTTTCGCATCAAAAAGTCGTGTTACTCAATTTAACCCTTATCCTGCTAAATAAATGAAATAAAACTTTCAGACCGATAGTAAAATCTACAGTAATCTTATTTCAAACTTGTTCTTTGGAGAAAAATATCTCCTTATCGGACAGTGTAGATCCAAGATCAGACTGCACGTTCTGTGCAGTCTGATCTTAATATACGCTGTCCGCAAAGGGTCTGTGAGTCGCGCTTGGCTGCTTAAGGGTTGATAGAAAATTTTCTCTAATCCTACAATCCACATCAGAGTCGATTGTTTACCGCACGTAGTTACAGTCACATTCGTAACTCCGGAGTATTTCTTTCGCCTCGCCCGATGCTTTGTCAATATCGCACTGGGCTTGAAACTAAAGGGTTGCTAGAACGAATCCCGAGCTTAGACGAATTCTTTTCTTACAGAATTTATGAGTCATTTCGTCATGATTCATTCTTTTGTCTGTCTGTCTGTCTGTCTGTCTGTCTGTCCGTCCGTCCGTCCGCCCGTCCGTCCGTCCGTCTGTCTGTCTCTCTTACCGCCGATCATTGTTTCGACGATAGTAGTTCTGTTGGAATGCAGCGGTGAGTGTAACCATTTGGTTTAGCCAATCAGAAGTTTTATTACTTTCAAATTTTCAGACATAAACTCTAACAATGTTCTTAAGAATAATTGGTGAATACGGATCCGGGCAGACCTTTTCATATGTTTATACCCTGAACAACTTATCCTTTTGCCACAAAGTCTTGGTGTTTGTATATGCATTTCTTTATTATCATCATCATCATTATTATTATTATTATTATTATAATTTTGCGAGGGTTGGCTGTAAGTTTAATTCACCAGTGAGCGGGTTAAAAAGGGGACGCACATTTATTTGCCTGTAGTTATTTAAATGTATGTCGGGTTGTTTGCGTGTGTGTTGCGAAATACAATACAAAATAGATACTATCTTGACTGGTTTCAAAACCGTCAGAGAACTGAATGCTGTAAGGAACAAAGTGTGAAAAGAGAGGGATACACATACTTCCTTGTTTGTACAGACCTCCCTCCCTCTTTTAGTTGTCTAGTTAAAATACAGAAAATAAAGTTTCAGATATAAAACAAGGTTGGTTTTAAGTGGTTATATACGAGTATATGAGCCATGCTCTGGCAAAAGGGGGCTCAGTGCATCTGCAAAAAGTATCGAACCAGGTCCGCTTGCACAGTCCGCACGGGCTGACCTGAATCGAACTTTTTGCAATTTGTCAATTTGCGGCATGTCCGAATCATTCTACCTCATGATTCAGTCGGTTGTTAGACGAGCTCGGTTTCATGGATCCACAGTTATACGATGACTAGCTTAGTATAATGCATGACATAGATACAGTAAAGCGCCATCTGCCAGAGAGTGGCTAATCTACAACCGTGACATATATAGACATACAGTAATGGTTTATTGTCATGTAAAAGTAAAGCTTAACAAATTATTAAATTACCAGTTAGTACAAGAAAAGGATTATACCCTATGGTATAAATTTGCTGAGGAGTGAATAAGCGTATTGGGGCAGGGGTAAACGGTATGTTGTTATTATAGGTGTGCATGAAAATAGGCCTGGATCACCAGAATAGATTTGTCCACATCTCTGACCAATCGCATTCATCCAAATGTATCAATACTTAGAAGTAGGTCCAAGCCTGCGCTTCAGCTTCGCCGAAAAAAAATGTTTGATCAACTAGTGAAACTACAGGGAATCAAAACACAATGAGTATTCAAGTATTCCTGGAAAACTCGCAAACAATCAAAATGACCTTTTCGTCCATATCTCTAGGATGAGGATCTAACCCTTAAACTGCTAAGTAAATGAAATGAAATTTTCGATGGTTAAAAAAAACACATTTTTTTTTACTGTTTTAGAGGTACTTTTTGAGGGAGAGATATCTCCATAACAGACAGTGTAGATCCAAGATCAGACTATACGTTCTGTACAGTCTGATCTTAATCTACACTGTCCGCAAAAGGTCCTCTAGTCGCGCTTAGCAGCCTAAGGGTTAAGTACACGGAATCAAAACACTTTGAGTATTCAAGTATTCCTGGTAAACTCGCAAACAATCAGAATTACGTTTTCCGTCCTTATCACTTAAATCATACTGAAAAAGAAAGTTATCATAGAGTGTACTCACGATCTTTACTCATTCAGCGACTAATATTGAAACTACGACCTGTCTCGAAGGCTTAAAGTACAGTCCACTGAAATTTCAACTGATGAGCTTTACAGAGTAGCGGACAGTATAAATCTAACTTCAGATTGCACCTTCTTCTTCGTCGTCGTCCCATTGCCTCCCTATGTCACATCTGACAAATAGTCATCGTTGTCCTAGTCTTCACAAGCAATTATAAATAGTACCCTGAGTCTAACCCAAAATTTAAAAAGTAATATGACTTCTGATTGGCTATATCATTTGGTTCAGCCAATCAGAAATCGCATTACTTTTAAATGTAGAAAAACCCTCAGACTTAGATTAAGAATGCTTTCTAGAACGGTTGGTGACCGGGAGCCCTGATACTCGACTTATATTTCCTTTTATATTGTCAATACTGTTGAGTTAAACCTTTACCACTCAACCCCGAGATCAAGCGACCCTGAGAAAAAGGCATTTTGAAAACATAGTTGAAAATGGAGAAAAACGCTGGTACCCAGCATTTTCTCATTTTCCACAATGTTTTCTATTTTTTAAAAGATCAAATTCATCTTTTTTAGCCATTTTAATTCGTCGTTTGCAAATGCTTACAATACAGACGAGTCTAAAACTGTAAACTCTGGTGAAGGGCAAAATGTGATAACAGTGCAGGAAATGCACTGAAAATATAGGGGAAAAAAACGAGAATCAGAATTTAACGGCCAAAAGAATCCGTTATAAGAGCCATGATCTGTCAATAGGGGGTTTAGTGCATCTGTATGAAGTTTCGACCCAGTCCGCGCAAACTGACCTGGGTCGACACATTTTGCTACTTGTGAATTTTCTGCGTTGAAGGACCATTCTATGTCAGGATTCAGTCGGCTGTTACACAAACCTGGATTTTATGGATCCATAATTATGCGATGACTTGCTCGGTATTTGTGATCCATCAAAGCCCCTTTTTGTCAGAGGGAGACTCAATTAAATATTGATGCTTCTTGTCATGATCACCTTATTTTAACTCTACCAGACGACAAATTTTAGACACGTCCAATTTGAAAGCATTTGCAGACGACAAGTTCAATGGGGTAGAAAGGATAGGATTTGTCTTTTACGCTTTACCAAACAATCACGTGTTAAAACGACCCTGACGAAAAAAGCTTTTGAAAACATTGTGGAAAATGTAGACAATGCTGGTAACCAGTATTTTCTCCTTTTTCAACAATGTTTTCTACTCTTTTAAGGGCATTTAACACCAATCGAGTCTTATTGAACTTTTGTCTGCACAATACTTTCATTAGGGACAAGACACTTTTTTGTCTGGTAAAGGGCAAAACTGACTGAACATTGTGGGAAAAAGAGGTGCACTGGCTGCCGCGATTTACTGGTGACTGTAATGATGTTGAAAACGGCGTTAAACGCCAATGAAACAATGTACAAATGAGCTATTAAGGTTTGGCAATTCTGCAGCGAAGTGTCAGCTCTTAAAGTATTTTACATGTATATGAATCTGTCTACAAGTGGAATAAATTACTATGCATGAATGCACCGTCGAATGAAGTAATGTATTACATGTATGTCTCGATGTTTAACTTTTTACCACAATGCAAAATATTGAGCCATTTTGTTGCAAAGAAATAGAGAATCTTACATGAGTGTTTATGTATTATCATTTTTATCAAACGAGTTGACTAAAAATGTGTGACGCGAGACTTGGCGAGCGTCAAATACATTTTAGTCAACGAGTTTCATAAAAATGATAATAGATGAACGCGAATTCGAGATTCTGTTTATCACATAAAACAAATGACAGACAAAAGATATCCTGCATCGTAACTTTAAGCCTTTACACCATTCACGGGTCCATGTTTACAGTTGTAGTTCGGTTTCAAATGTGTATATACACAAGTAGATAGCTCTTTGACATTTACACCAGAGTAGAATTTGAAATTGTTTCTAGAGGGGGTAATTGCACCTCTTTCCACACTTTTGTTGATTTAAAAAAAAAAAAAATTCGCTACATTTCTTGGTTTTCATATAGCATGAAAAATAAAAAATAAAAAAAAACTTTCCACGCGTATAGGCCTTAGCAACAATTACGTCATTTTTCTGAGGAACGGCGCATGAGTACAATTTCCGTCACGTGCTGGTCTCTCCGGCTTCAGGCTTTCATGACTAAAAATTGATCAGAACCGGGACCCAACAACGACAATACACTAGTGTATTCTGACAAAAAAATCATGGGTTTAATACACTGCCGGAGGAGGTTTTATGTGATAAAAGAGTTTAATACACCTCCGTGATGCATTATAGCAAGCAAGTCATCACATAATTATGGATCCATACAATCCATTTTGTCTAACAACCAACTGAATCACGAGGTAGACTGGTCCTTTGACATTCAGAAAATTCACTCATAGCAAAAAGTTTCGACCCAGATCAGCCTGCACGGACTGTGCAGGCTGACCCACTGACTGTGCAGGTTGACCTGAGTCGATACTCTTTGCAGATGCGTTAAATCCCCTTTTCATAGGTTTTGACTCACTTATAATGCTCTGTCTACATTCGAAAAAAAAAATGTCATTGAGATATTATTATGCATGAATGCACCATTGAGTGAGGAAATTCATTATATCTCGATGCTTAACTCTTCACAACAAAGCAAAATTTTGGACTGCTCCAAAACTGAAAGGATATGCAGGCGACAAATTAAATGTTACTCAAATGAAATTAAAAAAAAAAAAAATGTTCATGACAGGATGGAAAACATTGCTGGGAAAAGGAGAAATCCAGGTAACCAGCATTTGCCATTTTTTTTTTTCGTTCGATGTTTTGAACAGCTTTTTTCAATCAGGGTCGTTAAAACACATGAAAGAGTGTTTAAAAAATTAACCCCTCTAGTGCTGAAGTACAGAAATGGACATCTATTAGGACAGAAAACCAAAATATTTCTATTTCTGGGTCGTTTAAGCCAGGATATGTTACAAAGTAGAGGACAGTGTAGATCAAAGATCGGAATGCACGTTCTATGCAGTCAGATCTTGGTTTTCACTGTCCGCAAGAGCATTTAAAGCCGGGTTTCGACGCCATAAGGATTGACCCTTACAACGCAAAATTAAGCAGAAGGAATACTTTCTTCCTCCCAAAAAGACAGTAATGCATGCAATGCAAAGGTTGTTTTTGTCCAGAATGTCTCGTCAAAGCTGACAATGTCGATCAAAAATTACACGGCACGTTCTGTGCAGTCTGATCTTGATCTAAACTGTCTGCAAACGGAACGTAAGCCGGGTTTCCACACGTTAAAGATTAGATGGATTGTCATACCACAATTCAATGTAATTGACTGCCAGCCAGGCCTGTATATTGCCCATTAGGACAAGGGACATCCTTTTACTGTTTTTAGCGAATTCAACCCTTTGGCTGCTAAGCGAGACTCATTGACCTTCTGTGGACAGTGTAGATCAAGATCAGACTGCACAGAACGTGTGCAGTCTGATCTTCGATCAACACTGTCCGATAAGGAGATACTTTTTCCATCAAAAAATAAGAAATAGCAATATTCGGGTTTTTACTATCGACTTGAAAGTTTTATTTAATTGAACTGGCAGGTTGAGGTTAGGTTAGTGGACGGCGGTTGGAACAAGATGAAAACGACATGTACTGTGGAGTCTGATCTTGCATCTATGTCTGATCTGGGATCCACGTTGCATGATTCTCGATTCTTTACACTGTAATGAAAAGTGTTTCATTGACAGTGGAACTGTCTTTGCCGAAGGACTTTGGCCTAACAAAAAGTTCCGGCTTTAAACAATCATGAAGAAAAGGAGAAGATGCAGGTTAACCAACATTTTTACCATTTCACCACAATTTTTTCCACTCTTTGAAATAGAAATTTTCATGTTTTGAAAAACTTTAGGTATGTCGTCTGCTTTACGCTTTCAATTTGGACAAGGCTAAAGTTTTATCTTCTGGTAAAGAGTTAATTTGGCGGAGGTCAAAATTAAAGCATTACCGCCCGCAGACGGTCTTCTCTTTAATCTTGTACACAGCAGACATTTGAGGAATTATTCGGACATTGTTGTAAAAATTTCTTGTAACGAGCAATTTCCTTTTTATCAATTATTTATCCTTCAAAAAATGTTATAACCTGTCTTTTTTTGTATCTAACCTGGATCAGCTTCGATCATCTGTTTTTCTACCAGAACATCGTCTGCTACGCATTTATTTCAAACGGTATGAAGTAATACGCATGCTCAATGAAATCCATAATAGCACAACGACCCATTCTGAGGACACAGTTGAACATACAATGGGGCATGTTTGTACTCGTCAAAATACGGTAATAATTTTAACATTCAAAAACAAATTGGTGGTGTTTTTTATTTCTTAAATATTACCGGGTCTGTTTTCACCAATCATTCGTGAGAACGTTCTGAGTCTTATTATTAAGAATTTTTGTTAATGGGAACGTAACAAAATTTCTGATAGACTTAACCACAAGATTTAGCCAGAGGTTTAGGCAATCAGAAGTTGCGTTACTTTTTTTTAATCTAGAATAAGACTAGGAATTAGGTTTGGAATGGTTCGTAAATTCGGATTTTGTTTTTGGTATTACTACTTCCGGTCTGGGTATGGACCTCGTTATGTTTGTCGTGATCGTGGTTGTTGTTGGTGCACCTGTAGTTGTTGTTGTTGTTCCTGCAGCTCGTGTTGTTGTTGTTGTTGTTGTTCCTGTTGCTCGTGCTGTTGTTGTTGTTCCTGCGGCTCGTGCTGTTGTTGTTGTTCCTTGGGCTCGTGCTGTTGTTGTTGTTCTTGCTGCTCGTGCTGCTGCTGTTGTTGTTCCTGCTGCTCGTGCTGTTGTTGTTCCTGCTGCTCGTGCAGTTGTTGTTCCAGCTGCTCGTGCTGTTGTTGTTGTTTCTGCTGCTCGTGCTGTTGTTGTTGTTCCTGCTGCTCGTACTGTTGTTGTTGTTGTTCCTGCTGCTCGTGTTGTTGTTGTTGTTGTTCCTGCTACTCGTTCTGTTGTTGTTGTTCCTGTTGCTCGTTCTGTTATTGTTGTTCCTGCTGCTCGTGCTGTTGTTGTTGTTCCTGCTGCTCGTACTGTTGTTGTTGTTCCTGCTGCTCGTACTGTTGTTGTTGTTCCTGTTGCTCGTTCTGTTTTTGTTGTTCCTGCTGCTCGTACTGTTGTTGTTGTTCTTGCTGCTCTGCTCGTGCTGCTGTTGTTGTTCCTGCTGCTCGTGCTGTTGCTTTTGTTGTTGTTGTTGTTGTTCCTGCTGCCCATGCTGTTGTTGTTCCTGCTGCTCCTGCTGTTGTTGTTGTTCCTGCTGCTAGTACTGTTGTTGTTGTTGTTCCTGCTGCTTGTGCTGTTGTTGCTGTCGCCGTTGTGAAATTGTCCAAGAGTGAGACGAGATGTTGACTAGGACTTCGACTAAATCATGAAATGATAATAAAAAAACATGATTTCTTTATAAGAAAACTGGAGAAGGGCAGATGAGTAAGCTGGGGGAGGTGTTGGGGCTGTTTGGCTGGGCCTCTGATTCTAGGATGGCTTTGGTTGCAAAAAAAAAAATAAAGGTTATACTGACAGTGTATTTTAGACAGGCCATTTTGGGAACTGGAAGCATTTCAGATTAGTAACCGAAAGTATTTCAGACAAAAAAATAAACGTTGCAAAAATTAGGAAATTTTTCTTTAAAGAGTAGAAAATATTGTAGGAAAAAGGAGAAAATGCTGGTTATCAGCATTTTCTCTCTTTCCCATAATGTTTTCAAAGCTCCATTTCCTTGGGATCTTTAAATTCGGGATTGTGTGGTAATAGTTTAAGATACTAGCGTAGACCGGTTCCTACAGTTAAACAATGTCAAAACAAACAAAATCATTATTCAAACAAAAAATCGCTTGTTTAAGTGTGTTGCCTTGAGATATAAATACCTACACGCATTTACCCTTTCAGCGAAACAGGCGAAAAACACGGGCTTTTGCGGACGGCATAGATCAAGATAAGACTGCACAGAAAGGCCGGTCTGATCACTTGGATCTATCTCGTCCGTCTGTTTACCCAAGCCTAATTGGTAAAAAAATCTTTCTGGGTTTCCGTGGATGATCTTTTTCAGCCTTGAAAAGACGTCTCTGTGAGAGTTTAACCCTTTACCACACAATCCCGAGTTTAACGACCCTAAGAAAGAGGCCTTTTGAAACATTGTTGGAAAAGGAGAAAATTCTGGTAACCAGCATTTTCTCCTTTTCCAACAATGTTTTCTATCCGTCCAAAACAAATTTCAATTTTTGGTTGTCTGCAAATGCTTTTAAGTTGGACTAGTCTAAAATTTTGTTGTTTGGTAAAGCGTTAAGTTTTACATCAGTATAATTGATGTTAGAGATTAACTATCTGACAGCGGCATGTTTTACTTTTAGATTTTAACATTTGACCGCTCACAAAAACGGGATATAGATATATATCTCCGTATGAAATACACCTCTGTGAAACATTACACCAGGCAAGTCATCGTGTAACTAACTATGAATGCATAAAATCGATTTTTTTCTGACTACCGACTGTATCATGAGGTAGACTGGTTCTTTGACCTGAAGAAAATTGAGCAATATGAAAAAAGTTCGATCCAGGTCAGCCTACGCAGTCCGCGCGATTATTTTTTTGCAAATGCATTAAATCCCCATTTCGCAGAGCATGGCTCATATAAAGTCTCCACAATGAGACGTTTACGATGTTTCTTTTCATATTTGGAGGTTTTTCGTGCACCGTATCGTCTCAAGTCCATCGTGAATTTTTAGGGGGAAAAGTTACAGCTCTGTACTGACTTTCTGTTTCGTCGATTTAATCTGTATTGCAGCGAAATTCAATTAATTATAGTGACACACCCAACAGTGGTGAGTTTAAAAGGCAGACTGCCAAAGAAATCGCTGTCTAAATCCATTTGTTTTTGCGAAATTGTTCTGATACACAGTCTGTTTCGTCATGGTTTTGTAAACAAATCGAAATAAAAAAACTGAAATAGGAAATAAACGATTTTTCTTTTTTTTTTTTATATGACAGATTTCCAAAAAGATTTATTATACTATATTGATTGTAAATGACCTCTCCAATAATTTTAATTTTTCATTACACAAATAAATCTAAGCAAAAAGAAAAAAAAATCGTTATAAACAAAGAAAGACTGCCGCGGGAAAAGATCACGTGACTTGATACTATGTGAACTCGTACCCTAATCTCGAAAGCACGACCTCTATGGAGAACTTGTACCCAACAAATAGATATAAATAGGTTGATCAGTATGTTTTTAAGTTTTATTTTTAAAAACTGACTAGACTTTAGCATTTTTCTCAGTTTTATACAAAATTATGGATTTATAATGATATGGATTTGATGAAATAACACACAGAGTTGCTTCTAGGATGCGGGATTGCGAGAATCCCGCGAAAATGAACTTATGAGCGCAAAAACAGAAGTGCCTCTTCGCCTGACGTACCGCACACCTCAAAAGAGTCCATGGTCCTTTGGTTTTGGGTGGATTGCACAGGCTGACCTGAATCGATACTTTTTGCAGATGCATTAAGTGCCCTTTTCTCAGAGTATGGCTCATTTATCTATTTTCTTAAATTTTTAACGTTTAGACAAACAACCTCTTCATTTTACATGTCTGCAGCAGACAACTTTTCAAAACATTGTGGGAAGAGGAGAAGCTGCCAGTTACTGCAATTTCGCCTTTTGTCATAATGGTTTCCATAACATCAAAGCACCATTTTCCACATTAATCATCAAAGTTTGAATTGTCGTCTGCTTGCTTTTTCTGTTTGGGACAGTCCAAAAATTGCTCTTTGTTAAAAGATTCAAAAATGTTACATTTATTTTTAACATGTCTTGCACTAGTATTATGTATAGGCCACCTTTATTTATTGTCATCAGGTAAAATTCTTGCCTATTCAGTGGAATTAGCAAATTGTATTAAATCTTAATTGAACGATTTCTCCTTTCCAAAAATATTTTGGCTTATCTGAGCACACATTACAAACATTCATTAGAGGTTTGTTTCTTTTGAAAATGAACCAAATTGGATCATCATCTTGAGCTTTGTGTCCTTGAATTTAAAAAAAAAAAAAAAAAGAAAAAAGCATTGCTGAGCATGTTAATAGCATATGGCCTACAGTTTCTTCAAATCTTTACCAAACTCGCGTTGTTAGATATTTATGGGAGATTGGTTCCTTTCAAAATTGAGAAAAATCGGGTCATGGAGTCACAAATGACATGCTCTTGAATTTAAAAAACAAGAAGAACATTTTTTAGCTTGTGAACAACTTACAGCCTACATTTTACTTTCAATCCTCACAAAACCCAAATAGTTAATAGATATTCATGAGAGCTGGAATCTTTGCAAACCGTCGGATTATTGAGTCAGAAATTCCTTGCCCTTAAATAAAAAAAAAAAAACATTTTCAGCTTGTCAAGAGCTTACCTCATGTATTTTTTTGGTAACTAACATGAAAAAGAATAGCTTTGCTAATATCAGCTCTCAATTTCATTATACTTCCACAACACTTTGTAAAAACCCGAGCCTGTATTTGAATGCCACCAGATCTGTTTTTAGCCCTTATAGGCCTCTTGTTCCTAGAATATTGTAAAAATGTGGAACATGAACTGTTTTGTGTCTTTACACCAGCAAAATTGAGAAAAAAAAAACATGTTTTTTTCTCATTCATTTAATGTCCAACTTGTTTGTTTACATCTACAAAAATATATTGAAATCAAAAGCCAATAAACTATTTGAAAACAGTGATGCCGACCTCTCCTGGCTTCTTTCTTTTAAAGAAGCCAGCTTGTTACCTAAAGCGCTTTTAGTAGTCGTTTATAACATGTAAATATCGAAAAAAAAAAAAAAATGAAGAAATTTATCGCGTTTGGCATCCGTTTGAATCTATTGTTGGACACGTAAACATCTCGAGTAAAAAAATTAATTAAACTTTTTTTTTATGTTTAGCCTTGAAATTGAGAAATTTTCTGGCAAAAAGGGCTGAATGCATCTTCGTAATGCATTGTACCAAGCAAGTCATCACGTAATCAGGTAACCATAATGCATTGTACCAAGCAAGTCATCACGTAATCAGGTAACCATAATGCATTGTACCAAGCAAGTCATCACGTAATCAGGTAACCATAATGCATTGTACCAAGCAAGTCATCACGTAATCAGGTAACCATAAAATCCATTTTGTCTGCCAACCGACAGAATCATGAAGTAGATTGTCCTTTGACATACAGAACGTTCACCGATAGCAAAAGGTTTTGGCCTGCGTGGTCTGCTCAGGCTGACCTGATTCGATAATTTTTGCAGGTGCATTGTGCCCCCTTTTCACAGAGCATGGCTCATTTTTGTTTGAAACGAAGGACTATTGAATACACTTGCAACAGGTTTGTTCAAATTCTAGTTTTGTAGTCAATATGAAAAAAATATGAGAGTTTAAACATGTGCATACAATCTGTGCGGAGATCTGTCCCATCTCTCTCGCGATCTTCTTTGTGCCAGGATGCGACACGTAAAAAACTACAATCGCATTCCGGGACAGTTATCTGTACTAGGTTCATATGTAATAGAGATGTTACAGGTTTGTTTAGAGAGAGTGCTTTGAGATGTTACAGGTTTGTTTCCCTATTCTGTGCCAAATATAAAAACTCGATCTCATAGGCTTGACTAAACAAGCGGACGGTATTAATTTAGATCAAACCGTACGTTCTGTGCAGTCTGATCTTGGTCTATGTTGTCCGCAAAAACACATTATTTTGCCTATGGCGCTTACAGAGTATAACTCTTTTGTACCCATACCAGAAACATTCAGGCAAAATACTCATACAAGATCAGACTGCAAAGGATGATAATAACACTATTGCTCAGGACTGTTCGTCCGTTCGTTCGTCCGTTCGTTCGTTCGTTTGTTCGGCATTTATCGCCGTTTATGATATTATTTCAGTTACATCGAGCAGCCATTGCACCTATCTTTGCTTTCCTGTACTTTTTCCCCCAGTACTTCTCACAGTATTCTTTCTAATGCTTCAAGCTGCTTTCCCACATAACCATCTTCTAAACAATGATCAGCGGTGAAAGAGGAATGAATCATGTCGCAGGGACTTTCATTTGTCCCATGAAAGAAATTAGACGAGCTGGAGAATAGAACCAGTGCCAGTGGCTCCACTGGTTCCAAGTCCCGTACACTACCGACTGCCCTCCTGGACTCGGCTTCCCAGGATTGGCTCATTACCATCGGATCAAATCTAATGAGAATGGCTCATATAAATCGGTGAAAGCTCAAATTTTGTTGTCTAGTAAAGAGTTAATGTAATCTTTTATTTCCCGCTGTCGTTTGTCAACTCTTTCGAACGCTCCTGAGGACCCCTAACCTGATACTGATAATACCATAGGCCACTGAAACTCCATTGATCTATCACAGAATACAGAAATATTCATTGGCCGATCATGGGACACATTTACTAAATATTCCACATTGGCGACCGCCTCTATATCATATATAATAAGACTTTATATATTTGATACAGAAGCAGTCGCAAATGTGCTATGTTTAGTAACGGTGAGTGATGATCATCGGCCTCCATTACTAAATATAATATATTGGCGACTGCCTCTGTATCATATTATAATAAGACTTATTATGTAGTCGCAAATGTGTTATTTTTAGAAACGGTGTCCGATGATCGGCCAATGAAAATTTCGATTCTCTGTGATAGACCAATCGACTGTTAGTGGCCTATGATAATACCCAGGACAAAATCAATAAGGCGTGAAAAATATTATTGAACGTGTGCATAATGCAATATTTTCTTCCCGTCATTTTAGATGGAAAATTACAAAGACCTTGCCAAATCATACGAACAAGACCTACAAAATGCAACTGAAAAATATCAAAAACTGCGTGACCTTGACATCTTTGTGTTGGACAACTCTATCCGAGAGAGCACTGTGGGTCAACTCCGAGGCCACACCATAGAGAACAAATGGAAGATTTATGAGGAGGTGAAGAAATGTGGGTTTGGAAATTATATTGTAGCCTCGTTCAATCACATGACTCGGGTTGATGACGTGTTCATCAAACAGTTGGTAGACAGGGGAGAAAACCGTGATGAGCTCTGGGCATTCTCGGAAGTTACAGAAGGTAAATTGTTAATTTATTTTCGGGAGCTATCGTTGATCTAAGCTGTTTTTGCAAACAAAAATCCATTGACCGCAGACTTTATTTGTAAACGAAACGGTGTTATTACATTTTTGTAACGAAAACGATCCGTTCAATACCACATGACAAACTCGGCCAATACGAGAAAAAATCAGTCAGTATCAATGAAAACAAGGCCAATGTGACAAATGACAAATCCCGAGTAAAATGAAGCTGGAAGAATTGTTACTGCACTGATGCGCTCAACCAGTTTGTATAATCTTTTTGATAAACTAGGCTGGCTAACACAATCAAAGAGACACAAATTCAAAAGCTTGTTCTCGTTTACAAAATCATAGATGATATAGTTTCGGAATATTTAAGTTCATTTTTCCACAAAACGTTGGCAACTTTGTTAATTATCATAGTTTGATAAACAATGATGATTTTGGGCTTCTCCCATGCCGCACTACTTGTAAAACTCGTGCGTTCCTTCTTTAATCTCCCTCTGGAATCATCTTCCTGTGAATTTTAACAGCTATTTCATTCTTTAAACGAGAAATTTCTAACTAGATCTACATGTTTCAAACAAACAATGTACCGTCGCACTTGTCCTATGGAGTATAATATTTTTCAATAATTTATGCAAGAATACGAAACAGTTTCAGTGACTTAAATCATATTTCTTGTGAAAGCAGTTGTGTCTTTTGTGATAAATGTGAGGATGTTGAACATTATTTTTTCAAACGTTCAAGATTCAACTTGAACGTCATCATCTATTTAATATTTTTAGGCATCTTCATCTCTTGAAGTGCCATCTTTTATTACGTGGAAACATTAATAGATATAATTATGATAAATGTAAATATTACCTTTCTGCATATGTTATCGAATATCTAATCTATAAATGACACCATCTATCTTATATAGGTATAAAAGGCAAGGTTCCTGATTTTGAGAGAGTGCCAACTGGTTTGAAAAAACTGAAAGACGTCGGTCTCTATAACGTTATATTGGAAATTGATTTAGGCGATACAATATACGACTTTAACAAGGTAAACCTTGAGGACATGTGCAGACTTCTGGAGAAGTGGATTACCTGGTCACATGACAACCTGCTCGAGAAGGCCAAGGTCGCTGTCAATTTCCGTGATATTCCGGATGTCATGGCGAAAAAAGCCGATCGATTGTTTCGGGTGGTTGATTTTTTGGCCAAACTTCCGTCACGGCTACGACCTTTCGGGATTCTTTTCGAGGAGCCAGGCGGGAAGTCTCTACCGGAAGAAGTAGGTGCATGGGCTAGATATATTAGGAAAGTCATGGATGATAATAATTGGAAGGGACATTTGTTGGTCCACGTTCATGAAAAGTTCCAGTGCTGTGAAACCACTGCCCTCGAGGTAAGACCCTGAAAATTTCCATCAGTTCATTTGGATTAATCATTGTTGCATCGATATCGCAACTCTTTCAGTGTCAAAAATACAAACTTGATAATTTTCGACAGCTAAAAATACTATCTATTGAAACCCATCGGCGGAAACAGCGGCATTTTCGGACGGTATAACGTGCAGTCTGATCTTGATCTTTATCGTCCGCTTGTTTAGTCAAACCTATGATAAAAAAATCTGAGTTTCGGTGAACTAGTTTTGACCCGTCGAAAGATGTCGTTTTTAATCGGTAGGCTTGCCGACCGATTTGAGAGACCATAACTTTGGGAAATCCGTCCCTTGAGAGCAAACTGATGTAACTGCAACTCTTAAGAGTTTTTACTTAAAGCGTTTTAACACTTATTCCTGCCGTGGTGACCTTATTACAAAGACTACTTTTAACAAAGACAAGTGCAAGAATAGTAACTAGTTTGTAAACACTGTCAAGTAATCCCATACTTAACCTTTCAATTATCAAGAAACGACTGTTACAATTTGTTTAACATCGAATTATGTCATAATACCAGAACTATCAAATTCTCTGGCCATCAAAAACTGGATATTTTGTAGGAGTTTACATTCAACACGATTATAAAAAATTGGGTCAGTGATAAGCTGCAATTTTATGAATGAAACAAGAGCGAATTAAGTGTATCGGGTGATATAAATACATATTGTAGCCGTCTGCTCCCCATATTATTCGGCAAATTTCGAGTGATCCATTGCGCGTTGTGGATGGGAAGAGTTGTGACGAGTGTTGTCTGTATATGTAGCAGGAGTTGAAAAGATGACAGGTCGTTTTGGACTTAAGCAAGGATAAAATCGCAACAGAAAGGAGTTTTTAAGGAAATATTGCTTTAACAGAATTTGAAAATTTAGATTGTTCTGCCTTGGAGCAAACTGATGTAAATGCAACTCGTAACAGCCGTAAGTTTAAAATAGTAATCGGCCGTTAGCGGTTTTAATGTTAGCGAGGTGATGCGTGTGAAGCTGTGAGGCACGAAGGATGTAGAGTTGTGTAAGGGTTATGACCCTAGCGGAGAGGCCATTACGTAAACATTTTCAAAATGGACTGGTTATCCACCGTTTGCAACCTTAGTAACCAGGTTGTCCATTCACAGTACTGACAAGCATAGATCTGATTACGCATCTGTCAGCGTAGGATGTATTAAATTGTTTTCATAGCCCCTCTTCCTCTCCTTCCAGCCAAGGCATACCATTTTACACGGTCGCTAACATGTTTCTTCTTTCAAGACGAGATTCTAAAGACTGGAATCAGTCTGATAACCCTTAACCAAACAATCCCGTGGGGTTTTAGATTATATAGTGGGAAAAACTCCATGTGTTAAGCATATTCTATTTTTCCCACAGTGTTTTTTACAATTCAAACGATTTTCAAAAGTTTGGCATTTACAGAGTTAAATAGAGCATTTTTATCGAGGAAAAAAAACCTGAAAATCCAACAGAAATAAGCTCACTTAACATCATATTCTCCATATCTGAATTAACGGACCAGGGAAAAAGCCTTTGCGGAGAGTGCAGATTCAGACCAGACTGTACAGAACATGCAATCAGATCTTGCATCTGTAATGCCAAGTTTCTGAGATATTCTAGTCAAGTCAACAATGGCCCTGCAATATCTAGGCTGCTTTTCTAAGCTTAACATTTCTATTTTATTGATTCAGCACGCTAAGCTTGAAACTCCAAGCAACATGTTTGTCTCATCAGCCACTCCATGTTAGTTGATTCTAATCCTGTCCACATTTCAGATAAAGAGCAAAAGGTTTACTCAAGTCATGTATGCTCTTGATTATTAGAATGACTCAAACATAATTTTATTCAACCTGGGTTGACCAAGGACAAGTAAAGTCGCTTTTGAATACACTAAACGATCAAGATCAGATTGTCCTCTGAACGCAATGCAGATCAATATCACAGACGTACATATCTTAATTGTCTGCTTATGCAGGATATATAATGGAAAAAAAAACGACTATGAAATTGTAATGTTAAGATATTCTTTTTCTGACTGAAAAAGGCCATACCAGAGTGTTTTAACTCTTAACCAAACATTCCCGTTTTTAATGATCCCGAGAAAGAAGGCTGTTGATAAAATTATGGAAAAAGGAGAAAAAGCAGATAATCACCATTTTCTCCTTTTCCCACAATGTTTTTTTAAACCTTTCAATGCCTCAAATCACCATTTGGCCTACATTTAATTCCTCATGTGCAAATGCATTCGATTTGGACGAGTCTAAAATTTTCATCATTTAGTAAAGGGTTTAGGGTTAGGTTGATCTAGTTATTGGGAATCTGCATTCTTTTAAAGAAACGTAGGAGAAATGGCCAGGAGACGTTTTGGACTAGACGATTGGCCCAGGACGATTTATCCAGCCAAAAATATTAGATAGGACAATTGGTGTAGATAAATACGATGGCCTGTTGGAAATGTAAAAATAAAAGGCACGCTAGCAGCCAAAAATGAATAATTCAAAAGTCTTAATTCAGGCATATTTTGTTCTACTTAATTATACCTTTTTTAAGTATGGATAGTATTATAAATCTACAATATATTACAGTTTGATTGATTGATTGATTGATTGATTGATTGACTGACTGACTGACCGATAGTCTGGTACCCCGCCGTACTTCAAAAGTACGTCAGGCAAAGCGCAATAATGGCGGCTCCCATTTGTAATATGCAGAAGTAACAGATTATTGTTATTTCACTTGATCAAATCCTACTAGAGACCGAACTGAAAACAGATCGGTTGCAAAAAAGTAATGGCAGTTAGTTTTTTTTATTGTCGTTCTTATTTAAAAACTGCGTATCAGAAATGCTTAAAGTATCCGAACTTTCAACGGACCGATAAAACGAAAAGAGGGCTACTTTTAAAACGATTTATAGTCAAATTTATATTTAAACCATGGCCCAAAAGCATGTTTTAGATTCGGCAATGTATATTTTGTACAACATTGATCTCATTTTATTCACTTAGCAAACTTGATCACATGAAATTGAGAAAAACAGGAAAGTATTTAATGCTAAACTTGAGGTCAGCATGGAGGCCGCCATTATTGCGCTTTGTCTGATCCTATAACGTAGTGGTAGGGGCAGGTAGTCCAGACTAACTGACTGATCGATTGATTGTGTGGTGCTAAACGCCGTTTCCTACATTAATTCAGTTATATCGGAGCGGCCAGTGCACCTAGCCTTGCTTTCCTGGAGTTTCTTTTACTACTACTCCGCACAATATTCTTTCAAAGCCACTGGCTGCTTTCCTACATAACTATTATCGAAACAATGGTCAGCGGTGAGAGATGAGTGAATCATGTTGCAATACTATCATCAATCTTCAGAAAGAAATTGGCTGTGCCGGGGATCAAACGAGCGACCCCGTGTTTTCAAGTCATGTTCGCCACCGACTGAGCTATCGGGGCTCGGCACACAGTTGCGAAAGTTGCCAAAGTTACAGAAAAGAATATTTGTATTTTCTTTTACTCTTTTAAAAGGCTGGTAGATACTGTTATATATGACGAGTGATTTATAAAGCTTGATAATGGGTATTACCAATCAGAACTGTCACATATCTTTTACGTTCTATTGCTGTCGACTGACAAACATATGTTTTAACCATTCCGTTTAACTACTAATTTGTCAAAGACAGTGAAAAATAGTGGTCCTACGTGACTCGGTTGTAAGGTGTAGGATTTTTTTAGCCCATACATAGTTCAAACAACTACCATTTAATTTCTGATTTTAAACCAGTGTAGTCATTCAATGTCGACCGATTATAGTGCTGACAGCACTTTGATTATATGTTTTGCGCTGAAAGACATTTTTGTTAGTAATCGCAAAAAGGTGACACCATTTGAAAATCATAAAAAGGCTGCTTATTTTCATTCTGGTGCAAATATGACAATGATGAAACTTAGATAGAAATGCTTGAAGTAAACACGAGGAATTGCGGAGGTTTTTTTTCCAATTTTATTGTAGACATGTCCTATTCCGTTAGTAACGGTATAGGCGTTATTGCATAACAAAGGATAAATACATTTTTAACACGGTAATCTATCATTTGTCTCTATACCTGAGTGAGCTGAGTCGCCGACCATAGTTTTGAAAGTCATAGGTTCGAGTCAAAGCAGAGGATTTTTTCCTTACTTTCCCCAACTAATGGAAAACATTGATGTCCTTGTGAGTTGTTTTTTTTTGTACAAAATATCAACTTTCTCTCGTGGGGTCAAAACTTGGTTTAATGACCCTTTAATGTGAGTTTTGAACATCGCAATGACACGACTTACGGTTTCTAATAGCCTAGTTTAAAATTCTGTTGGAAAACGAGAAAATGCTGATAACCAGCAATTTGCTCTTTTTCCCACAATGTTTTCTATCCGATCAAAGACAAGACCCATCATTTTAGCCACGTTTAACAACAATTAGAGTTTCTGTCGAATATAGCTCACGCCATTTAAATGGGACCTGGCAGTCTTATATTGGTCCTACACTGGACGATATTTTACAAAAGTAAACCAAAGGTCAGACTGAAAAATAGAAGTAAATATGAATGAGAAACTAAAACTTGCTATCTGACGGATAGAAAACATTGTGGGAAAACGAGTAAATACTTGTTACCTGCATTTTCTTCTTTTCCCACAATGTTTCTAAAAGCCGTCTGTTTCAGGATCGTTATAGGGATTGGTTTAAGGGGTAAAATGTACATGTGATATAAAACTTTAAAAGGATAGAGTGTTTTATCGTTTCAGGCTTTAATGAACGGTGCAAATGGGATCTGGGCCAGTATTATCATCGAAGGGGCAGCCATGGGAAACGCTTCCTCTTGTGTCACACTGATGAACATGATTCGGCTAGGCAACAAGAAAGTCTTGAAAAAGTACGATTGTTCTCATCTTCGTCAGGCCGCCATCAACGTTACCGTCATAACTACAGGCAATAAGCCATACATCAAGCAACCTGTATATGGGGAAAGAGCGTTAGACTTTGTGCTGGATATGTCAAAAGACGATTTTGACATGGCGGCTTTTTTTGGCGAAAAGGCGCCCGTAAGGATCACTACTTTGGCGTCACCAGAAATGATCAAAACGAGGCTGATAAACTTATTCGGCGAGGATCCGCAGTTTAACCTTGACATTGCATATCGGATGAAAGAAGTCATGCTTGCCGATTTGAGAGAGAACAGGTTAGAGACGGCTGGTTTTCTTCTTTTTGAACATCACCACCATATCAACACTATCATCATCATCATCATCACCGCCACCACCATCATCTTCAACATCATCTTTATCATCATCATTATTATTATTAACATTATTATTATTATTATTTCAGAAAAGAAGAATACATGAGTAAGTTTGGGCTTGCCGTGCTGTTTGACCGTGCAGGTGGCTCATTAACAGAGACAATGAGGGATATTATTGCCGACGAAAAATTAAAACATCCGAACGCCGAGCGACTCCTAAAGGAGATCAGAGAACAGTGGGACGAATGGGATTTAAGGGACGAAGTCCAAGGGGACGAAATGCTGCAATACGATTCGTTCTACGACGGTTTCATGGCGCCGTATTTCTCCTGTTATCGATGTACCGACACCATGAAAGCTCTGAAGGCGCTGGACATGGACGCAGATGGATACGTCGACTGGAATGAGTTTAAAGTGTATTTAATGTGGGCTCTACATCAGTATCCAGACTGCAAGACCGCGACTGAAGTCCTTGATATTACTTTCCGTAAAGGTTTGATCCCGGCGATGCGAGACGAACTGCTATTGCAGCAAGAGTCCGAATAGGACCTAGAAAGTCAGAAAGAGGTTGTGGATCTTGAAAGAGGTATCAGCTAACTTAATGGAACCTTAATGGAATTTTGAGACGATATCAGATACTATTTTACTACAATGAAAATCATGGTGTTCAGAAATAAAAACTATAATGGAAAATGTAAGCCATCTACGAACATACGAGTCCAAGATACCAATTGACCACCAACAATTTAAGCAAGAAATATTTATTAAGGAATCCGAAAACTGGCAAAATGAAATTCAGAAAATGAGTAAATTAAGAACATACAGAATTTTTAAGCAAACCTTCGGTCAAGAACCTTATCTGTGTTCAAATATGTCTAAAACAGAGAGATCTCATTTAGCCCAATTTCGTTTTGGTATACTACCTCTGAAGGTAAAAACCGGTAGATTTACTGGACAAACATTAAGTGAACGTATTTGAAGTCTATGCCCACTAAATGAAATAGAAAACGAAATTCTTTTCCTTCTTAAATGTCCGAAATACGAAACTTTACCCCAGATTTTATACCAAAAAGTCATATCTACAAATCCAGATAGTGAGATAGACATCACTTCCTTGAATAACAATGAAAAGATCACTCATCTGCTCAATGACAAATACTTGTATACTTCAAAATTTATATTCAATGCTTTTCAGGTCCATACAAACTCCCTCTATAGATAGTATTTTTAAAACTTATACTTTCTTGAACGCTATACTACATAGTCATCTGACCTTCGGAACAACTCTTTACATATACAAGATGATAGTTAAATAATGTATATTCCAAAGTTATTTAGTAATCGGCATTCATTTATCATACTTGTACACGTATGTGCTTATTTGACATTCAATAACTATGCTTAAAGTGACATGTAGGCCCAACGCGGCCGGGTGTTTCAAAGTTTTCTTTGTATTTCACTAATTCTGTGTTTGTATGTAGATGTAACATGTCACTATAATAAAATGTTCGGACATTGTAGATTAGGACCATATTTAACAGAACGTGCAGTCTTGTATTGAATATATGCCTACGCTGTCCGTTATCCGTCTCTATAGATATTGAAATATTTAGGTATCAAAACTCCCTTTTTGAAGGTGGTAGTATTCTGAAGGTTAAAATAAACTGTTATTAACGAAACCTTTAGAATATCGTATTCACCATAGAGACGTTCTTTTTTTAATTGTAGAAACCCTTTGCACTTAGAGGTCCGATAGTGGCAAATGGTGGATAAATTTCATTCATACCATTTTAAACTAAGGCGAATATTGCAACTCTGACGATCTGTTGGCCAAAGTGTCCGTCATTGGCAGAGCAATACATATGGGCCATACTCTCTGACAAGGGGACTAAATACATCTGCAAAAAGTATCGACTCATGTCAGCCTTGGCAATCCGCGCAGGTTCCGCATGGTTCGAAACGTTTCGCTTTCATTCAATTTTTCCGCATGTCAAAAGACCATTCTACCTCCAGATGCAGTCGACTGTTACACGAAATCGCTTTTAAGCATTCATGATTATAAGACAGTTTGATTGGTAAAATGCATCACGGAGGTTCATTAATCCCCCTTTTGCCAGAGCATGGCTCATATTAAAACAGGAACTAAAGTTGGCAACATTTGTTCTAATTTTATGATTCCTTGTTCTTCCAGTCAGTAGAACTTTGATCAACCTTGCTTTAATAGATCATTAGACTTATGATAATAGCCATTCTTTTAAATGGTATGAATGAAGTTGGCCTATATTCTTGCATATAATTAGACATGCCCTGGAAAAAAAAAGGGTTAAATCAATCTCCGTGATGCATTATAACAAGCAAGTCATCATTTAATTATTGATCTATAAAATCCATTTTAATTTTGTCTAATAACCGACTGATTAACACTTAAGCTGCTGAATAAATGAAATGCAAATTTCTACTCAATCCTAAAAGCCCAAACATTGCGGTTTCAAAGTTGATCTTACCGGAAAGGAAATACCGTATCGGACAGTGTAGATCAAAGATTAGACTGCACGTTCTGTGCAGTCTGATCTTGATCTACACTGTCCGCAAAAGGTCAGTGGGTCGCGATTAGCAGCTTAAGGGTTAATTACAAAGAATGGTCCTTTGACAGGCAGAAAATTTATCGATAGCAAAAACACTCGTATCAGCCTGCATGGACTGCTCAGGCTGACCTGAATCGATACTTTCTTTGCAGATGCATCAAACCCCCTTTTCACAGAGCTTGACTCATTTATATTTGGACGCTATTGGGCCTTTAACATTAAGAAAACTGTACAAAGTGCACATGCAAGCTTTAACACCTTACGGCCCGAAGGCAACTTTTTAAAACTTACATCAGACTTTGAGTACTTAGTTATCTCCCGTTTTAGAAAAACGTTTTCATTTGTAATTGAGCCATGCTATGGCAAAAGGGGGCTTAATGCATCCCCTTAATGCATCGTAACAGGCAAGTCATCACAATATTATACATCCCTAAAATCCGTTTTGTATACAACCTACTGAATTATTAGATACACTGGTCTGTTGACGACTGGATCCACTGGGTTTTTCTTGGGAGTCTCCTTGGGAAAGGCAGCTCAGAGCCCTAGCCTAGTACTGGTAGAACTAAGGAAATACATGACTATGTGACCTGTCGCTTCGATATGGCTGAAATAATGTTGAGAGTGGCGTAAAATACCATTCATTCAATCAATATGTGACCTGTCGCCTCGATATGGCTGAAATAATGTTGAGATTTGCGTAAAATACTATTCATTCAATCGATATGTGACCTGTCGCCTCGATATGGCTGAAATAATGTTGAGATTTGCGTAAAATACTATTCATTCAATCGATATGTGACCTGTCGCCTCGATATGGCTGAAATGATGTTGAGAGTGGCATAAAATACCATTCATTCAATCAATATGTGACCTGTCGCCTCGATATGGCTGAAATAATGTTGAGAGTTGCGTAAAATACCATTCATTCAATCAATATGTGACCTGTCGCCTCGATATGGCTGAAATAATGTTGAGAGTTGCGTAAAATACCATTCATTCAATCAATATGTGACCTGTCGCCTCGATATGGCTGAAATAATGTTGAGAGTTGCGTAAAATACCATTCATTCAATCAATATGTGACCTGTTGCCTCGATATGGCTGAAATAATGTTGAGAGTTGCGTAAAATACCATTCATTCAATCAATATGTGACCTGTCGCTTCGATATGGCTGAAATAATGTTGAGAGTTGCGTAAAATACTGAGAGTGGCGTAAAATACCATTCATTCAATCAATATGTGACCTGTCGCCTCGATATGGCTGAAATAATGTTGAGAGTTGCGTAAAATACCATTCATTCAATCAATATGTGACCTGTCGCCTCGATATGGCTGAAATAATGTTGAGAGTTGCGTAAAATACCATTCATTCAATCAATATGTGACCTGTCGCCTCGATATGGCTGAAATAATGTTGAGAGTTGCGTAAAATACCATTCATTCAATCAATATGTGACCTGTCGCCTCGATATGGCTGAAATAATGTTGAGAGTTGCGTAAAATACCATTCATTCAATCAATATGTGACCTGTCGCTTCGATATGGGTGAAATAATGTTGAGAGTTGCGTAAAATACTGAGAGTGGCGTAAAATACCATTCATTCAATCAATATGTGACCTGTCGCTTCGATATGGCTGAAAGAATGTTGAGAGTTGCGTAAAATACTGAGAGTGGCGTAAAATACCATTCATTCAATCAATATGTGACCTGTCGCCTCGATATGGCTGAAATAATGTTGAGAGTTGCGTAAAATACTGAGAGTGGCGTAAAATACCATTCATTCAATCAATATGTGACCTGTCGCCTAGATATGGCTGAAATAATGTTGAGAGTTGCGTAAAATACCATTCATTCAATCAATATGTGACCTGTCGCTTCGATATGGGTGAAATAATGTTGAGAGTTGCGTAAAATACTGAGAGTGGCGTAAAATACCATTCATTCAATCAATATGTGACCTGTCGCTTCGATATGGCTGAAATAATGTTGAGAGTTGCGTAAAATACTGAGAGTGGCGTAAAATACCATTCATTCAATCAATATGTGACCTGTCACCTCGATATGGCTGAAATAATGTTGAGAGTTGCGTAAAATACCATTCATTCAATCAATATGTGACCTGTCACCTCGATATGGCTGAAATAATGTTGAGAGTTGCGTAAAATACCATTCATTCAATCAATATGTGACCTGTCGCCTCGATATGGCTGAAATAATGTTGAGGGTTGCGTAAAATACTATTCATTCAATCAATGGTCCTTTGACATGCATAACGTTGGCTAAAAGCGAAAAATTCCGGCCTAGGTCAGGGCCTAACATCGACCTGGATCGACACCTTTTTTCCAAATGCATTTAGTCCCCTTTTCACAGAGCATGGCTTAATATAACTGTTAATTATTCGAATTTTACAAGGATGTTTACAAAGCCGTGTGCTACAAACTACTTATGATCGTTTTGAATTGCAATCTTTTAAGTGCTAAATGAATATGGAATGTTACAACTGTCTGTATTTCTGCGTGATCGGATCATGTTGAGTTGCATGTGTAAAGAGGTGCGTATCGGATGAGAACGATACCCACCCACCTCTTTACACACGCAATTCGATATGACCCGACCACGCAGAAAAACAGACTGTTGTAATGTTCCTTTTATTATATACCTTCCCATCGTAGCCGTAAAGAAATGACAAAATCCATTTTGAATAACAAAAAAAAAAAAAAAAATCAGAGACCTACATTTCACTTTACTTTCATAAAATATATGTATATTTATGAATTATGTAAATAACGGAGTCTGGACAGTTTAGTTTGTGTGTAAAAGTAGTCCTCGAACACGTTTATCCTCTACACAGGGTACATGACTGATACGGAAAAGATTTCTACGGCACGGCACTTGACTGATACCGACAAATTTCCATGTCAGTTGTGTTTGTAATGTAGTTAACGCCCGTATTTTACTCAGACCATTTATAGGTATATAATACACGAATTTATGATATATCCATAAAAAATCTGATTAAATTATGGACTAAACATCTCACAAATGTCGGACAGAGTAGGCTGAAGATCAGGGCCCGTATTCACCAACCACTCTCAAGAATAGTCTTTGTCTTATTCTCAAGAATTTTCTAGATTTTAAAGTAACACAACTTCTGATTGGCTAAACTAAATGGTTGAGCCAATCAGAACTGGCGTTACTTTCTACATCAAGAGTTAAACTTAGAATACAACCAAGAATGGTGCGAAAATAACTCAAGTGACACTGTCTTTGCACTTTTTTCTTAATCTAAATTGTCATCATTCATCAAACGCGACTACAGCTTCCGTAATCAATAGAACACTTTCACAATCACAATTTTTGTCTAATCTCGTTAATCCAAAACGAAGCTAGGGTTGTAAGCCCCGATCCCAATCAGCTTATAATGTAGTGGGTCGTCCGACCGTTACCATGTATTGTAAGAATTACTTGAAATTTGTTTAATGTTTTATAAGCTTTACTTCCGCGAAACGTTAGCTTTAGGAATTGTCAGATTTAGGATAATTTTCAGTTTTATCTACAACCTAAGCCTCGTTCTTGATACACTTCCGGAAATTCTCCTGTTAATACTTCTGATTTTTATTGGTGGTACTCGTCAAGTTAAAGGCCTCTTTAAAGTACTACCAGGACCACAACAGTGGCATCATATTAATAAAGTGTAATCAAACTCAGTCATCTGTACTAATGGAATTTCATCGCGATGCAGTGGCTTATATACGGGTACCGTGTAGATTTCGAGAATATCGCGCTGTCTTGCGAGGCTCGTTTATTTTTTTTTTACCAATTATGCAGAAGAATGCTCAAAGAAAGATAACTCTATCGGACTATGATTACTAGTATTGTGAAATGAGTCTATAACCTGTCCCAGAGTACGTCCCAGGCATTGATATTCGGGATTTAAATATAGATACATGTGCAATGTGCAAATAACACGCTTGATGTTCTAAAAGTTATTTCGGTTAATGGGGAAAATGAGTCATAATTTGTGAAAAGGAGGTTTATTGCATCTGCAAAAGGTATTGTCTCATGTCAGTCTACGCTGTACACACTGGCTGAAATGAGCCAAAACTTGATTGCTATTTGTAAATTTTCTAAATGTCCTTAGACCAGTCTACCTCCCAACTTTGTTTATTGTTAAGGTTGCATACGAATGTGATGACTAGGTTGGGAGGGTAACACTGCTAAGGCCTGGCCTACCATCCAAGTACTATCCTAACGCACGCTGCTTAACCTTCGCGGAGAGAAGTACACCAAACTGTGTCACTGTAATAGCTAGTTCTCCCGCCAGTCAGGTTTCAGGAGCTTGAACTTAAACTCTTTCCTTGACAGTATAATGCATCGCGGAGATGCATTAAATCCCCTTTTCACAAAGCATGACTCTTAATAAAAGTTTCTTCACGCGTGAGTTCCGCGAGTAGAAATATCAAACTTGGACAGTTTCACAGATTAAAATATATGAACCATGCTCTGTGAAAAGGGGATTAATGCATCTGCAAAAAAGTATCGACCCAGATCAGCCTGCACACTCCGCACAGGCTGACCTGGGCCGTAACCTTTTACTATCGGTCAATTTTCTGCATGTCCATGGACCAGTGTACCTTATGATTTAGTCGGTTGTTAAAAAAAGTAACTGTCACGGATGGCCCATGATCATGTCATGGATTGATTGGTACAATGTATCGCAGAGATGCATTAACCCCCCTTTGCTAGAGCTTGGCTCATATTATACGTTTGCATCTAATTAAAGAACTGTACTATCACATTGTGTTAAAGGGTGTTGTTCTTCGTCTTCTTTTCCACTGATATTCTTTGTGTAAATGTTATTGTAGACCGTGTGCAACCATATAAGCATGTTTCGACTGTCCATAAACCTTTCGGACCATTCTTATTGTCCCGCTTTTTCGAAGGTTTGAACTCCCATCTCGGCCAATTTCTTTCAGAGGATTTAATGACAGTACTTGCCAAAGGATTCATTCTGACCTCATCACTGATCATTGTTTCGACGATGGTTATGTGGGAAAATAGCCAGTGGCTTTGGAAGACTATTGTGCGAAGTAATAGTAATAAAAGTTCTAGGAAAGCATGGATAGGTGCACTGGCCGCCGCGATATAATGAAATAACATTGGAAACAGCATTTAACACCATTCAATCAATCGATCAATGTCTCCTTACTAAACAGCACTGTTATACCGGGCAACACGCTGTTTTACCACGTGAAGAAAGTTGAGATAATGTACGGCAGTGTAAGGGAAGTCAGTCCTGTTGTATAAAGGCTTTCATCCGTCCCTTAAGAATCAATCTCAGCCGGGGCAGGTATCGAACTAGCAAACCATAGATGTTATGCTGTGACTGATTTATCTGGACTCGGCCACTGACATAGTAAAGGGGTGTAGTTTAAACATATTTATTTTTTACATCGATTGAGAAACAAATTCTCGCAACTTATACTTATCTCTCTCGATTCTGTTCCCTGGAAACTACAGCAGTACTCGCGCCGAATGTGTTGGCTAATGGACAGTCCCAAAGTTGACACCCGCTCACGGGAATCGAACTCGGGACTTTATGGTTACGAGGCAGACGTTCTACCTCACAACCACGGGCTCCACGAGGGGACTGAGACATACTTAACTCATAACCAGACGTCCCAATCTAGAGTGTATGCAGTCGATAAATTTACTGTGGCTACAAATGATGAAATTGTCTTGAAAAAGGCAGAAAACATTATGACAAAAAGAAGATAATAATTATGCTGGTTAACAATTTAGGTAAATTGTCCGTTTGTCAAAATTAGAGAGCTCAGAATTAGACAAGCAAAAAAAAAATAACAAGGTTGATGACTTAAAATGAACTCCTTAGTTGTCAACTAAATACATTCTATTTTTTTCGAACTTAACTCTTTACCAAACGACAAAATTTACGCCTGGTCCAAATTGAAATCATTTGCATGCGATCAACTAAATATGTATCAAAATGATGTAATACATATTGGAAAGGGTGGAAGCCATTGTGGGAAAAGGAGAAAATGCTGGTTATCAGCATTCTCTCCTTTTGCTATAATGTTTTCATAGCATTTCTCATCAGGGTCCTTAAAAGTCGGGATGGTATGGTATAGGATTAAAGTAGATTTCCCTGCGGTCGCAGTTTGGTATATGTTGATCAAGATCAGACTGCACATTCCGTACAGTCTGGTCTTGATCTACACATTCCGCAAAAGCTGTTAAAATTGCCATTGGCAGTCAAAAGTTAAGATGTGACTTTTGTATTAATATACGCTTACAAGTACAGCTATAGTACAAGAACGGTGGACGTAAATGAAGTACATTGTAATTCAATATTTTTATGGAGTGTAATATGAACCTTTATCTCTACTGACTAACATGAAATAAAAATGTGTTTGAGCTTCGCATTTTGACTCTCAACAACGCTTATTTCCATTAAAGGCGCGTTTAGACCTGGGCGTGCTACCAGGGTCACGTGTAAACAAAAGTCAGTGGCATCATGAATGTAATACAAGCAAAAACGCAGCCATCTGAAATAGTGGAGGCACATTTCATTGCGATACAGTGTCTTTTAAGCATATTAAGACTCATCTCTCATTTTCTTTTCCCGTTTTCGGTTAGTTAACGATTTGCTTACGTTACGGGCACCGTGTAGGTTCCGATAATATCGCGCTGTCTCGCAAGTCTTGTTCAATTTCTTACCATATATGCACAAGAGTGTTCAAGAGAGATAACTTTATCGGGCTGGCGATAATAAGTAATAGATACATGAAACCTTGAATACTCAAATTAGGTATCCTCGTTGCTACGACCATCGTATTCGCAACAAAGAGCAAATGTGACAAACCAGGACAAAAACGACGAAAAGACGCCTTGGGCACCTAAAGCAGGCAAATAGGAGGCACTTGATATTTCAGCAGAAATGCTTGGGAATCATCTAATATATCCACACAAGCATCCCCAACATTTGTCCAAAGCCCACTCCATCCTTAGCGACCAAAAGGAGACAACCAAACCATATTTTATGCATATCCATTTAGGTTGAGATTGGTTACGTGTTTCCGCACGGTCTTCTCTGGCTTCTTGTGTATGAAACTGTAATGAGTCTACGTTCTAAAAAGAAATAACTTTTAGTAAACGAACCATCACGAGATACAAATAAGTCATGACGTGTAATTTAACCCTTAGGCTGCTAAGCGCGACTCACCGACCTCTCACGGACAGTGTAGACAAGAAGAGACAGCACAGAGCGTGCAGTCTGATCATAAATCTACACTGTCCGATAAGGAGATGTTTCTCTTCAGAAAAACTTTGAATTAATATTATTCAGGTCTTTCCTGTCGGTTTAAAAGTTTCATTTAACTTATTTAGGTAGGATAAGGTTAAGTTTAATTTACCTAGTTGTACACTTCACTAAACAAGCCCTGTGCAAAAATGCTGGGATGATTACGAACATTTTTTTCGATCAAGTGTTCTACTTTCTTTCAGAGACAAGATCTATCGATTAGGCCACATTTGATTTGTCGTCTGCAGATGCTTTGAATTTGGACGAAACTAAACTTTTGTTGTTCGGGTACAGAGTTAGACATTTAATCTATCTTGCTGATACAGGTAGACGAATACGTTCAGCCAATATTATAAAACCAGAAATTTTGCAATTTCAAAGCTTTTTTTTTTCCCCGGCGAAGAAATATCACTATATCGAACAGCGTGAATCCAAGATCAGATTGCACGTTCTCTCCAGTGTTATCTTGATCTACAACCATACCCTAACGCTTAAAGTTCCAATCATAACAATAGTTAACTCTATGGGTAGCGTAGACCAAGCTCCGAATGCACAAAAGGTTCAGTCCGACCTTTGATCTACACTACGTTTTGTTTAAGGAATATACATGTAGACAAAAAAAACCCCTTGGAATTGAACTTATTTGGGTATTGTTTCTGGGTTGAAATGTCCTTGTGGGTTTGTTCGGTGTCCTTAGGGTTAGTTCGGTGTCCTTGTGGGTTTGTTCGGTGTCCTTAGGTTAAAAATAGATGGGCCATGCTCTGGCAAAAGGGGCCTAATGCATACATGTGATGCATAATGCCAAGCAAGTCGTCACTTTAGTATGGTTCTATAAAATTCATGTTGTCTAGCAACCGACTGAATCATGAGGTAGACTGGTCCTTGGACATACAGAAAATTGACCAATCGCGAAAAGTTTCGACCCATGTCAGCCTGCTTTAGATAAAAGAAAGCTTCAATGATTACCTGGGCGTCAAAAAGTGCAACCTGTTATCAAACTGCACGTAGGCGTGGACCTATCTAAGTCTAAGTCTGAGGGCAACAGAGCCCACAATACTTAGGGCAAAGGATAAGTTATTCGATCAAAATGAATAAATCTTTTCGAATACTGAAGGTAAATTTCTGCTGTTAAAATTCTGCAGCCGACGAAATAAATACCAGGATCAGGCTGCAAATTCCGTGAAGCCTGATCCTTGCCTGTTTGTCGCCTACGGTACAGAGAGGATTTGGTTACGATTCATTGTAAAGCGTGTATAATTACGTAGTCACCGCTCAAGCGAATTTTTTTTATTAATAAAAGGTATATATTGGGGACTTACAACCGCATCGTTGCGAAAACGTCAGGGCTTGTTTACGACAGAAGGTAAGTTGTGGTTACTTTACTTTTGCAACGGTTTTAACTCTGATTATGCTAAGGGAACAGTATAAGTGCTTCGCGGCCATTATAAAATCAAGATCAGACTGCACAAAACATGTCTTGACTTCACAATGTCCGATGTTTTGAAAGTTTGTCTGATTTGTGTTCGTGCAGCTTAAACAGTATTTCAATCGAAACAAGGTGACAGCCTACTATAAAGTTTTGATATATTCATGCATAAGGAGCACTGTTTGGATCATGATCCTTGACTTTGCCATGTTTGTACTGTGAGCCTTGACTTTGCAATGCTTACATCTGGAGTCTTTACTTTGCCATGTTTGCACCAGAAGCCTTGGCTTTGCAATGTTTACATCTCGAGCCTTGACTTTGCTATGTTCGTATAATGGGCCTTGACTTTGCCCTGTTTGTATCACAAGTCTTGACTTTGCCATGTTTGCAGCATAAGTCTTGACTTTGCCATGTTTGTATCATGAGCATTAATTTTGCAATGTTTGCATCACGAGCCTTGACTTTGAAATGTTTGCACCATGAGCCGTGTCTTTCCCATGTTTGCAGCGTAAATTTTTACTTTTAAAATAGTCCTTTATTAAGCAAAGAATTGACAAAAAGCAAAACGTTAGAACCCATGTCAGTCTGCGCGGACTGCACAGGCCGACCTGTGTCGATTCTTTTTGCAGATACATCAAACCTCCTTTTAACAGAGCATGGCTCATATATATAATCACCTCTAAGACCTAAAGGTAATGAATCATCCGCTTTTTAAAACTTCTTGTATGTAAAACTTCTTGTGTGTATTTACCTTAACTCTTCCAGTGTCAATGTCGCCATGGATAGCTTGTATCATGAGCATTGACCTTGCCATGCTTTCATCATGAGCATTGTAACCCTTGACTTTTCAAAGGGGAACATCTGGAGCCTTGACTTTGCAATGTTTACATCTGGAGCCTTGAGTCTGCAATCTTTACATCTGGAGCCTTGAGTCTGCAATCTGTACATCTGGAGCCTTAACTTTGCAATGTTTACATATGGGGCTTTGCCTTTGCCATGTTTACATATGGGGCTTTGCCTTTGCCATGTTTACATCAAGAACCTTGACTTTTCCATCTTTGCATCTGGAACCTTGATATTGCTGTGTTTACATCTTGAGTATTGACTTTGCAATGTTTGCATCTGGAGCCTTCACTTTGCGGTGTTTACATCTTGAGTATTGACTTTGCAATGTTTGCATCTGGAGCCTTCACTTTGCAATATTTGCATCTGGAGCCTTCACTTTGCCATGTTCACATCTGGAGCCTGGACTTTGTCACGTTTGCGTTATGAGCCTTGACTTTGCAATGTTTACATTTGGAATCTTGACTTTGAATGTTTCAGGAATCTCGAAGTTTCAATGCTTTAGCTCTTTCAACTACATAATTCTTGTTTAAAGCCTCACATCCTTTTTAGTGTTTGAGTAGGCATAGAAAATAGAGTAAGCCAATGTAAGGGTAAATAATACAGTTAAAAAAAATACCACGTTATATGCTTCTATTAAACTTCTGTTAATAAGCTAATTACTAAAAATCCCTGTAAAAGATATGTTGAGGTAAGATCTGAAACATTATCATGAGGTTGGAGGTATTTTACATATGAGCATACTGGCATATCCGTTTTACAATGCGCTTTTTTCACGAGCCTTAACTCTTTACTAATCGATCCCGAATGTTAACGACCATATCAAAGAGGACTTTTGAAAACATTGTGTTACCAGCATTTTCATCTTTTCCCACAATGCTTTCTACTTTTCAGAAAAAAAATTACATGGTTGGGTCTCCAAATACTTTCAATATGGAAAAGTCTAAATTTCATTTCCGTAGTCATTTTGATAGTAAATAAGACGGCTTTCCCTAGGATGATCGGAAGCAAGTTACCACATCTTACAATTATCGCTCTGCCAGAACCCTCCGTTATAGCTGTAGTCGTTATATGCCTACACCGGAGGTGTGCTTAGGACTTTTTTACAATAATAGGTAGCAAAAACAACCACCATTTTGAGTAACATCATCATTGAATCGTCATCATCATCATCAGTGCTTTTTTACTCTCGCTATGCGACATACAGCCATGCGGCGAGTACTTATCTGTTTACTCGTAATTTATTGACGGGACAATATGGTTAAGATATTTACGCCATTGAGTCTCCGTCCGTAGTTTATTTTGTGCTATTTTTTTTAGGCCGAAATTACTAGGAGAAAAATTGGTGACATTACTTATTATTGTTGAAAAGGATAATTTCAATTAGTAAAATAGACGAAATTTTGCTTCTAGCTTGGTTTGGCCTTGAATTTGAGATAGCCAGCATAATTACCTCCTGTTAATTAATACAAATGAGCAAGGCTAGGTACAGTCTCGTGGCGCTTGTGCAGGCATATCAGTTAAGCTCAAGCAAACTCTTCTGGTATGTTGGATGCCTCAGTCAGGTTGTTTATATAGAAAGAGAGCACAAGCTAGGTGCCATATCGACGTATTGGTCTGTTTTGTTTTATTTGTTTTTTGTTGTGCCTTGCTGGTCGAAACAACATGTAACAAAGGAGCAGACAGTGTAGATCCAAATTAGACAGTATGTTCTGTAAAGTCTGATCTTGATCTACATTATCCGCAAGAGCTACTCTAGCTGGGTCCAGCGCCTTTGTGGTTAGGCACCAAATAGACATTGTATAATTTTCATGTATCACACCTTTTTTTCTAGCAATGGCGTTTTTTATCCTTCTAAATTGCATGAATTCTCTTGTTCGTTCTTGGCGGGGCCGAGCGCGGACTTGAGAACAAGGGGTCGCTCGTTCGAATCCCCAGCTCGGCGAATCTCCTTCTTTGGATTGATGATAGTCATTGCGCCAGTATTCATTCCTCTCTCAACGCTGGTCATTGTTTTGACGATGATTACGTGGGAAAGCAGTCAGTGGCTTGGGAAGAATACTGTACAAAGTTCTGGTTAAACAAACACCTGGAGAGCATGATTAGGTGCACTGGCCGCCGCGATAAACCTGAAATAATGTTGAAAACGGCTCTAAACACCATACAAACAAAGAAACAGATTCTTTCTTGGCTAATTTGAAAAGAGATTGAATTACATTTGTACCTTCAAACATCAGGTAAAGGCAATTTATTTCAAGTCAGCCGAGGTTTAGATAGATAAGCTTTCAGCATCAGTGATTTACAAAAAAAAATAGTGATTTACATTCCTTTACATTCCTTAACCGTAATAGCTGCAAACGGAGCATTAAGATGAATTAGTTATTGTCTGTGAAAAGAAGGCTAAATGAATCTGCAAGAAGTACTGACTCAGGTCGGCCTGCGAAACTCTTTGCTTTTGGTACATTTTCCCGATGTCAAAGGACCAATGTACCTCATGACTCAGTAAGTCGTTATGTTACATGATTTCTATGTATCCAGAATTATGTGACGACTTGCTTGGTATCATACATCACGGGGATCCATTATAACCCCTTTTCCCAGAGCATAGCATAGCTCGTATGTTTCAATAATCCCTCCTATATTTCGAAACAAGAAGTTACTGCCATCGTTGGCTGCTTCTTGCAGTCTTATAATGATCTACGCTGTCCGGAAAAAGGCACCTTTCTTTGATAACAGTAGCTTTATGATATACTCGTATACATGAACCTTACCTTTACGGGACGTCATTTTAGTTCGACAGTAAACTGTTACTTTTAGCCGGATAGGAAGAACAGATCACCGCTCAGGGTCCGTATTAATCAACCAATCTCAAGAAGATTCTTTGTCTACTTCTGGAGTTAGAAAGTAACACAACTTCTGATTGGCTAAACCATTTGGCTCAGCCAACCAGAAGTTGTGTTACTTTCAAATTTACAAAATTCTTTAGAGTAAGAATGAGAATTTCTTAAGAACGGTTGGTGAATACGAACCCAGGTTTCGTCTCGCATTAGCCTCTATATTCCGTTCTTTCTGCATAAAATAATGCCAGGTCCTCACTACTTTCACTACTTTGATTACTCGGTTTGGTCAGGGCTCAGGACTGGTAAAAAAGGGGTTATAAGTTGGAATCCCTGTCCGACATAATTTGTTTCTTGGGATTGAGGAAGTCACAGTGACACGAGTTCTTTCTCACTTACCACTAACCATCTTGTCTATTCGGAAAAGGAGCCATAGGCTTGGATAGAGAGAGTGGTGTTTGTGGGACTCGAGAAAAAAGGGTGTACGAAATGCATAAATAGGTGCACTGGCCGTCGTGATATAACTGAAATAATGTTGAAAGCGTCATTAAGCACCAACGGACATACCAACCGAAAATATTATCTTACACAAGGGTCCGTATTCACCAACCACTCTTAATTATTATTGTTAGTCCAATTTTGAAAATTTTCTAAATTTTAAAGAAACACAATTTCTGATTGGCTGAACCATTTGGTTAAGCCAAACAGAAACTGCGTTACTTTTAAATTTAGAAAATTGTTGAGAATCACACAATCAATGGCATTAAGAATAGTTGGTGAATACGGACCAAATATGTATTTGAGCCATGCTCTGGCAAAAGGGGGCTTAATGCATTTCTCTGCTCCATGATACCTTGCTAGCCATCATATAATTGTGGATCCATAAAATCCATTTTCTCTAACAACCGACTGAACCGTGAGTTACATTGGTCCTTTGACATGTAGAAAATTGAACAAAAGCGGTAAGTTTCGGCCCAGGTCAGCCTTCGCGGACTGCGCAGGATCGATACCTTCTGCAGATGCATTAAGCACCCTTTTCGCAAAGCATGTCCCATGTATAACCTGCGCTCTGGCAAAAGGGGGTTTAATGCATGTCTGCGATGCATTATACCATGCAAGTCATTACATAATTACGAATCTCTAAAATCCATTTTGTTTAACAACGGACTGAATCATGCAGTAAAATAGTCCTATAACAAGCAAAAAAAATGACAAATAGCAAAACGTTAAGACTCATGTCAGTCTGCGCGGGCTGCACAGGCCGACATGAATCGATACATTTTGCAGATACATTAAACCTCCTTTTACAGAGCATGGCTCATGTATATAATCAGCTTTAAAACCTACAGGTAATTAATCATCCTCTTTTTAAAACTTCTTGTATGTATTTACCTTAACTCTTTCACTGTCAATGTCGCATTGGATAGCTTTTGTGGACGGCGTAGATCAAGATCAGACTGCACAAAACGTGCAGTCTGATCTTTGATCTGCCCAGTCCGCTTTCTAATCTTAGTCTTTGGCAATAGCCAGCATCAATCGCAACCAAAGTACAAGTGCACTTTTAGACCTCGAGAAAAGTCGAATCCATTTAGTTGGCAGCGAAAGAGTTAAAGGTAACTAAATTATAAAAATGTTAATGTCCTTGTCGGTATTTATTTCAGATGACCATTTGAAGCTTCATACTTTATATTCTTTTCCATCCGTTTAGATACTTAGCCTCATATTCTAATGTCAAACCTGCCGTTTTTTGACTAGCTCCTAAAACAGTGTTTCCCCTAAAGATATCTGAAATATAAGAAGATTAATGTCCCTGTCCGTATTAATTTTACGGCGATAATTTGAAGATTAATACTAATTTTGTTATGTTTAGATACTAAGCCTCGAGTTCTCATGTCAAACTTGCCCTGTTTTAGTTGGGCTTCTAAAACACTATTTTCTTTAACCTTTAGGCTGCTGAGCGCGACTTACGGACCTTTTACGGACAGTGTAGATGGATCCACACTGTCCGATAAGCAGATATTTTTTCTCAAAAAAAAAAGAAGCTTGAAATAACATTTCTCGGGTTTTTACTATCAACTTGAAAGTTTTATTTAACTTAGTTTGCAGGATAAGATTTAATATGAGTAAGATATTAGAATGTCAATGTCTTTGTCGGCATTCATTACGATAGTAGATTGAAGTTTTATACTGTATCTTTTTTTTTTCTTTTACATTTACATACCGAGCCTCGCATTCTAGTGACAACAAATTTTCTCTATATTTCCCGAGTTCCTGTTTACCAGCATTTTCTCCTTTTTCCACGGTATTACCAAAAGGTTTCTTACTTAGGGTCGTTAAAAGTCGGGATTATTTGGTAAGGAGATAACTTTATGGGGGGGGGGGGGGGGGCTGTTCAGATTTTTGCATGATAGTCGTTGCGACAGGGTTCCTTCCTCTTTCACCGCTGACCATTGTTTCGACGATGGTTAAGTGGGAAAGCAACAAGTGGCTTGGAAAGAATATTGTGCGGAGCACTGGTAAAAGAAACTCCAGGAAAGCATGGAAAGGTGCACTGGCCACCGCGATATAAATGAAATAATGTTGAAAACGGCGTTAAACACCATACAATCAATCAATCAATCAGATTTTTACAACCTTACCAAACTGTAAAAGTGACTCATCTCCAAATTAAGTAAGGGGATGGCTGACACACCATCAGAATAGAAGAAGCATGCGCGAAAGAAATAGATATTCATAGCGGTATTTCCTACATAGACTACGTATCCTATTGAGGTATATCTAAATTTCGCTCCAGAATTTTGAAAGGGTTTTTGGGAATGTCACGTGATCACTGACAAGCGTCGATAATTATTATGGGACAGTATTCAAGTAAGTACGACACATCAGATTTGATCTCATGAGAATAGAACGAGTGACCAACCGATTGCAAAAATAATTAAGCCCTTATTTGGACGCGAAATTTGCACCAGTTTACTGCATGCAACCTTCCAATTTCTACATGTTTTCAGAGAAAAGTATACTTTGCAGTACCCTTTCTTTGTTAAGAACAAAAAAAAATCTACAAAAAGGCCCTTTCAAATGAATTCGTAACCTTACAATATTTTTTCTATAAAAACCAACCAAAAGCACGAATAAACGCACGCAATGTGCTTGCTACTTTGTGGAAAATGACGTTAGGTACCGTCGTTTCAAATCATGTAATATCAGAAACTTTTGATGCAAATTTGACGGAATAAACCACTTCATCAGTACATATACTCACAAATAAAATGTTTCAAAACGTCTTTTATGATGTTAAATTGGGGGGAAATCTTAGATGAAAAATGTTTCTCACGCTTACTTAACAAATAAAAGAGGAAAAAAGTTTTATTTTTGACATTAACCAGAGTATGACTTTTCAACGTTCGGCCTTCACTGTCTTCTAGACGACAAAAATTAAAGAAATTATCCATATGGACAGTAATGTTGACATAGGACAAAGAAATGATTACTCCATATGGACAGTATTTGTTGACGACAAATAAATTTGCGTCAAATGACAGGGTTTGCATCAGACATGGGTAGAAAAACATACAGAGGGAAGAAATGAGAAAATGCTAGTAGAACACGTGATCGTTTGGTGAGGGGTAATAAAGTTCTGACTGCTGGAACAGACATTTTTGTGCTTATTGTTGGTCAGCAGAAAAAAAATGTGGCATTTATTTTTATCCTTCGACGTTTTGCAAGCATGTCTCAACAGATACCGAAATGTGTAAACCGAGATCAGACTGAACATAATTCATGTTACTGACCGTCTACCAAAACATCTAAAATAACTGTGTTAAGGATGCAGTTGAATCATCTAAATGTACTTTAAAAACCGCTGAGTATGAACTAGTCCCATTTACATCTTTCTTAACATTTCGACGACCGATATGCATGAGTTTGTTTGTTGTTAAAAAGTTTGCGTTTGAATGCTCCGGACCGTCATGGTAAGTGGCATCTGAAAGGAAAGTAGAATTACTTCTCAACGAAAATCAACGAAAGTTGTGTATGTTAATATTTTGCATTCAGAAGGTTTACAGTATAAAGTAGACGAAGAAAGAGCTCCACGTTAATTCTTTACCACACGACAAACATTTTAGGCTTGTCCATACTGAAAGCATTTACTGACGAAAAATTAAATGCGGCACAAATGATGATTTTCTTTTTTTCTTGTAAAAGCGTAGAAAATATTGTTGGAAAAGGAGAAAGTGCTGGTAACCAGTATTTTCTCTTTTTCCAACAATGTTTTAAAAGTCGTTTATGTCTGAGGATCGTTAATACACGGATTGTGTGGTAAGGGGTTAAGTACGTTGATATCCAAATGTATTCAAGCATGGTGAGTTTTATTTCGTGGGAAAAAATTAGCACGTTTAACTTTCAGCGTATCTTCTCTTACAGTTCTGCTTTTCTTTTGATTTTCCACTCTTTCTCGCTTCTTCTTCTTCCTCTTCTTCTTCTTCTCTCTTGCCGAGCCGCGATAGCTTAGTCGGTAGCGTACAGGACCCGAGAACAGGAGGTTGCTGGTTTAATCCCTGACTAGGCCAATTTCTCTCCGAGGACTGATGATAGTCATTGCGACAGGATTCATTCCTCTCTCACCGCTGACCATTGCTTCGACTATGGCTATGTGGGAAAGCAGCCAGTGGCCTGGAAAGAGTGTTGTGCGTAGTACTGGTATAGGAAACTTCAGGAAAGCATGGATAGGTGCACTGGCCGCCGCGATATAACGGAAATAATGTTGAAAACGGCGTTAAACACCATACAAAGAATCAATCTCTCTCTCTCTCTCTCTCTGATTATGTAGTGAGCGAAAAATCATCTCGTTTTAAACAAACATACTTTGTATAGCATTAACCAGACTTTAAATTTCTGCCTGACCTGCCCATAAATGAAGCAAGAAGGCGGTCGACAGCGGACAATTCTCGCTGAATATTAAAGGCCCAATAGCGACCGAAAAGCCAGCGCTAGTGTTAAAATGCATTTAAATTTAAATTATACCATCTAAAAGTAAAGAAAATATTGTGAAGATGACAATCTGTTATTGTGTGGTTGGTCCAAGAGTTAGTCGCTGGAAGAAAAAAAAAAATGAATTTTAAAATTGGGCAAAAAGATAGAGTGATCTGGCAACTTTGTCAGGTTTGAAGTTAATATCTCTGCCAGTGACTTATACTTGGACCGACCTTACAACAACAGATCGTCAGCTCCACAGCAAGTTCTACACTTGTAAATGATGTGATTTTAATTGAAATGCATTTTAATCCCGGCTTTGTTTACTTTTGGCAGCCAATTTATTACTTTTAAGCTTTATCAAACTCTGGACCACTTCCAACTACACGGCGACGGGCCTGAACTCAAAAATCTACATTTTGCTCTTGTGGTAAAGAGTTACGTCCTTACCAAACGTCAAAATATCAAACTCGTCCTATTTGAAAACATTTGCAAGCATCTAATTAAATATAGCTCAAATGAAACAACTTGTCTTGAATAGGGAAGAAAACATTGTGGGAAAAAGAGAAAATGCTGGTAACCAGCCTATGCTCACGTTTTCAAAGCCCTTTTCCTCGAAGTCGATAAAACACAAAGTTGTTTGGTGAAGAATAGATTGGCTTGTCCGCGTTCTGACAAAAAGGGGTTTAATGCAGCTCAGTGATACATTATACTGACCAAGACATCACATAATTATGGATCTATAAAATCTATTTTGTAGAGCAACTAGCTGAATCATGAGGTACACTGGTCCTTTGACATGCAGTAAATTTACAAATAGCAAAAGATTTCGACTCTGGTCAGCCTGGTTGGACTGTGTAGGCTGACATAGGTTGACACTTTTTGCAGATGCATTAGGCCCAAATTTCACATAGCACTGCTCATTTATAGGGTTCGACCCTGTCCAACGATAGGTGGCAGTTGTTAATGCCTATGTACGCAGGTCTAGTGACAAGCGGGATTAAATGCCCTCTAGCGGCAAAAAGTAAACGATTCGGGAGTCAAAATAAAGACAAATTGAATTCATACCATTTAATTGTATGGATATAACTATGAGTGATGACGTGTTTTTAGATACATTCTGTCGAAGTACCAGTCACTGGCAGAAAAATGTATCGTAAAACTTGAATGAACGTTGCCAATTTTAATTATAGTTTTAAGACTCATTTTCCTGCCAGCGACTTGAACTTTGACGGTACCTACTGTAACATATTTTTCAGGCCAGTTATGATAGCCATACTTTTAAATGATACGATCTAAATTTACTTTTAATTTCATCCCCGATGTTTTTACCTGAGGCCGCCGCTAGGGGACTTTTAAGTTAAGCACAACTGCTGGATCTAGAACTTTGTCCGTGTAACGCTAAATTGTAAGCTTGCCCTTATTCTTACGACGGCCATGTAATCGTCATGTTATTTTCAGACTTTTCGAGACATAACTCCGGCGTAAGCTTGGTGTCTCTTTAATAGACCTTTGTCACCGTCGCGTACTACGGACTACGGACTGCAGACTGCGGACTTTTCAAAAGGAGATGTCTTAAAGGAAATAATGCAATAATGAGCTGAATTTAAAGGAGAACTATAACGTATAATAAGTCAGTAAGTTTCACTTGCTATTTCAATGGTTCAACCCAATTTCTTTACGTTGACAGACAAGACCTCCACAAATCTTGACTGTTTTGTCTAGAAGTTGCCTAGAGTGTCTCCAAACTGCGCCAGTTTCCTTGTATAACCTTAGACTAGCTAATGTTTGTTCGACTGTCACACTGTATGCTGTTTAAGTGTCGATTAAACTTTCGGCATTTCCACAGTCCCATTTCTTGGGTGTGTGTGTGTTTTTTTTTTTGTAGTCGGGCTGCTGTGAAAGCTTTTAGTATACGATATCAATTACGATTACATTTCATCAGCAAGTTAATGCAGTCAGCAGGGAAGTCAAATACTTCCCAAGGGCCAATCTTTGCCAAAAAAAGGAAGCTGTTGTTAGTTTGTGCGAAATCTGCTCTCAAAAATAGTTATTTCCGTTAGCGTCTGTCACTATCTTTGGATGCATAACATGGCAGCTCTGAAGATCTGAATAGTACTGTTTCTGTGGTTCTGTCGCAGACAGGTTTATTCGTTGCGACATCCCATCAACTGGCTCCGACTGCTGAGGGGATTTTTGTGTAATTTCCCCAATTGATCTAGCCACTGATTTCTAGAGAGCCAACGTATGAAAAAAGCAATATAAAAGTTTAAACATGGAGTAAATGTTCCTTTAACTGAGGAAACACTAACGTTAAGTATACTGGAAAGGAAACACAAGCTAGGATATTGTCGCAACCGCACAAGAAATAAAAGAACTCTGACATTAAGAACTAACAGTTTATATGCATGTCTGTTGTTTTGAATATCACGACCGTAAAGAATGTTGTTTAACTGAATGAATGTCTCAGTTGTCTCCCCTTTTTGATAATAGAATTTTCGACGATCCTCTGAAAACAAGGAAAATACGTCTTTTACACGTTGTTGTTCCTGTCGTCAACACTAAGTCTCACATAGTATATGGTAGGGGTTGTGAAAGCAGATGAAAAAATTAAGCAATTGAAAAAAAAAAACATGCTTAGTTGTGCTTGATAGGCCTACAGCACTAGCATTATGGAAAGCAAAGGTCTTTTTCTTGTTAGGCGCATAATCCGTGGAATGAACAACGAATATTGGTAAAGTCCAAATCTTCTATTCAGGATTAAAATCTAACAAATCATACAAACCACGAAACTATCTGTAAAACATAGCGAAGCGATTTTTGGTATTGTTGTTATTAGAGTTGTACGCACTTTTCAACAACTTCTCAGTTATGTACAGCCACAATTTACCTATCCGTGTGTTTTCCTGGACTTTTTAAACATGATTTGCCCAGCCCATTATCCTGACACTGGAAAGCCAGACCTTGTGCTGTCTCCGTAATCCTGACGACCAAGGACAAAGCCGGAAGGGGGGGGGGTCATTAGTTTTATTTGAAAACTATCTTTTCGGTATGACCAGGCAGGATTCGTCGTTCCCCTCACGAGGCCGGTTCTCCAACCGCTTGGTCAATGCTGCAGTTGTTTTTGTTATCGTTGTGTGTGTGTGTGGGGGGGGGGGGGAATAAGTTTGAGGGTGTTGGTGTGCCGGGTGACAGACCACGGAAATGGCGGTTTGAAGAAAAAGGAGTGATCACTCAAAACAGGTAATTTCTCTATTTCTCACAGTGTTAAAAAATAAATACAATCACAAAACGTTTATTTCAATATAGTTCCGCTTTAACATAAGAAGAGATTTATGACCGATAATTTCGTGCAAATTGAGGTACGATACTACATGTGCGGTACTCTTGTTACGACTTATTGATATTCAGGTTGTGGTCTCTGGCGGATATTATCAGATCCAATCAAGAATTCATGACAAGAAAGCTTAAAAAAATTTACGTGAAACTGGAATAAGCTCAGACAATGCGGAAAAAAATGCTTAATTTGTTTCACGAAAATAACAATGTTTGAGAAACGTTATTTCCCTATTCTTTTTCAATTTTACTACTTTGAGACAACCCCTCTTAAAAGTCCGCGGTCAGGTGTCCGCAGTCCGTAGTCAGCGTCGGTGACAAAGGTCTATTAATAGCGTGTGTACCTCCTGTATAGCCAGTATTCGGTTAACCGTAACATGCGGCAAAAGCTTACTCTTGTCCGATCAGGGAATTCGCTGTTATGTTCTCCTAAAGAACCTCTTGATGTCCATGGTCGTAAGGTAGAAAAAGCATCGGCCTCACAACCGTAAGGTCCATAGTTCGATTCCCGGGAGCGGATGTCAAATTTCGAAACTGTTCATTGGCCCAGACATTTGGCGCGAATACCTGTGTGGCTTCCAGGAAGCAGAATCGTGTCACGTGCAAGAACTTGTTTCTCAATCGATGGAAGATATATATGGGCCATGCTCTGTGAAACGCGGCCTTGATGCATCTGCAGAGAGTATTGACCAATAACAGCCTGGGCAATCCGCGCAGGCTGACACTGATCGAAGCTTCTTGCTATTGGTAAATTTTCTATATGTCAAAGGACATTCTACCTCGTGATTCAGTCGGTTGTTACACAAAGTAGATTTTATGGATCCACCATTACATGACGACTAGCTAGGTATAATGCATGCAGATGCATTAAAAGCAATATTTGCTAATGCACGGCTAATGTGTTTTTGACATTTATGTGTGCGATACATTATAAAGCACTTCCGTAAAGATTCAGTTTAGACCTGTTTACCCATTTCCCGCTATAAGCGATCGTATTTTACGGAAGTTGTAGACCAAAGTCAGGCTGCCCTTGCGTGCAGGCCGATCTTGGGTAAAAATTCATGCCTCTTTGTTGATTATCTCAGTTATACAACTCCCTGTTAAATGCCAGTCAGCCTAAAAAATATTTTGTAATAGTTGATGAATTTGGCAGGATAAATGTTAAATTTTTTTTGTGAATATATTTTATAGTGCAAAAAATTGGTAAATAAGGAATAAAAAGGTGATAAATAAAGCTCTCAGTTACTTATTTTAGCAATTACTTCGTTTGTCAAAATATCTACATCTTGATTAGGATAATTGTTGTTACAAGTGCATTAGTTTGTCCCTTTAGTCGTAAATGAGAGAGCAATGCTATATGAAAAGAGGGTTTCATGCATCTACAAAAAGTATCGACCAAGGTCAGCCTGCGCGCAGTGCGAGCAGACTGACCTGGGTCAAAACTTTTTTGCTATTTGTCAGTTTTCTGCGTGTCAAAGGACCAGTGTATCTCATGATTCAAACGTTAAATGTGAAAAGAAAAAAGAACTTTATGGATCAATAATTATGTGACGACTTGCTTGATATAATGGATCTCGAAGATACATTTAAACCGCCTTTGGCCGAGCATAACCCAGTTAGATCTGCATTTTCAATAAATAATATTAGCTTCGCGTTTTCAATGCATAATATTAGATTTGCATTTTCAATAAATAACATTAGCTTCGCATGTTCAATGAATAACGTTAGATTCGTATTTTCAATGAATAATAATAACATAATCTCACTCAAAACGGAAGTGACTTATTTTTGTCATGGGTCAGAATCAAGTACTGGACAGTGTAGATCCAAGATCAATGGATATGTACAGTCTGATCTAAAAACAGGCTTTCCGCAAAAGTGGGCGTTTTGTGCCGAGAGTATTACAGAGATTTCTCTAAGTGATAATATCATGTTGAAATCTTAACTCTTTACCAGACGACAAAATTTTAGCCCTGTCCAAATTGAAAGCATTTACAGATGACAAATTCGGTGTGGCTCAAATGATGGGATTTGTCTTTGAATGGGGTAGAAAACATCGTGGGAAAAGGAGAAAATGCTGGTAACCTGCATTTTCTCCTTTTCCAACATTGTTTTCAAAAGCTTTCCATTTTAGGGTCTTCTCAACAGGAGGATTGCGTGGTAAAGGGTTAAAGTTTGCAGATGGGCACATTGGAAAGTCATGCATGAATAAGATAGTAATATAAGATGGTAAAATTGGGGAAAATGTATAGTTAATGTTGAAAACTGTCTAGACATGATTACATTTTTTTTTTTTTTTTATGTGACAGCCGTCCTCATTTTGCTTGATTCGACTTCAAGTGCTGCGCAAAATTTGTATGTTTGTATTGGAGTTTAACGCCATTTTAACAGCTCAGGTCATATCATGGCGGTCAGTGACGCACCCATGTGTTTCCTGGCTTTCTCACACCAGTACTAACACAACTTTCTTTCCAAAGCCGCTGGCTACCTTTCTCACATGTATCAGAGGTGAGAGACGAAAAAATCGCCGGAAAGAAAATTTGCCTCAACCGGGTACCGAACTCGCAAGTACACGTCACGAGTCAGATACGCTAACCACAAAGCTACCCGGGCGGGCGTGCTCCGCAGGACAATGTAACCCTAACCCAACTACACGTCACGAGTCAGATATGCTAACCACAAAGCTAGCCGGGCGGGCGTGCTCCGCAAGACAATGTAACCCTAACCCAACTACACGTCACGAGTCAGATATGCTAACCACAAAGCTACCCGGGCGGGCGTGCTCCGCAAGACAATGTAACCCTAACCCAGCTACACGTCACGAGTCAGATATGCTAACCACAAAGCTACCCGGGCGGGCGTGCTCCGCAAGACAATGTAACCCTAACCCAACTACACGTCACGAGTCAGATATGCTAACCACAAAGCTAGCCGGGCGGGCGTGCTCCGCAAGACAATGTAATCAAAGCGATCATCTGCAAAAAAGTATCGACCCACGTCAGCCTGCGCAGTTCCGCGTAGGCTGACCTGGGTGGAAACATTTTACTTTTGACACGATGACGATCTGTTATCATACAGCTGGTCCAAGTGTTAGTCGCAGGCAGAGAAATGAATTTTAACACCTGGGTCAGTATTCACCAACCATTCTTAAGAATATTCTTAATCTTATTCTCTAAGATTTTCTACATTTGAAAGTAACACAACTTCTGATTGGCGAAACCAAATGGTTTAGCCAATCAGAAGTTGTGTTACTTTCAAATGTAGAAAATTCTGAAGAACAAGACAAAGAACATTCTTAAGAATGGTTGGTGAATACGGACCCAGGTAAAAAGTAAACAAAAGATAGAGCGACCTGGCAACTTTTAACCTACTGTAAAGATTCATTTTTCTGCCAGCGACTAACATTTGGACCCACCGTACAATAGCAAACTGTTATCTTCCCAATAATTTCTTTACTTTTAAACGGTGTGATTTAAATTTAGATGTATTTTAACACCCGCATTGCTTACTTCTGGTCGCTATTGGGACATAAATTGTGCTATTTGTCACGGAGTTAATTAACCAAGGTCCATATTCACCAACCATTCCTAGTCTCATTCTCCTAGATTTTCTAAATTTGAAAGTAAAACAACTTCTGATTGGTTAAACCAGCTGGTTTAGCCAATCAGAAGTTGTGTTACTTTCAAATCTAGAAAATTCTGGGGAATGCCACTAAGAACGCTTTTAGGAATGGTTGGTGAATACAGACCCTAGACCCTAAAAGCAAAAGTATAATACGAAATCAGCGTACGATTGATGTTTTTCGTTGTTGGCTTCCAGTTGATTTCTCTGTCTATCAAATGCTCGTCAACTAATTCACTGGCTCAGTAATAAATTGGCAAACCGGTCTATGGTTTCAAATGATGTTATTTAGTGACAGTCAGCCCTTTGATATTAAGGAGTTTCCAATTTCAGTCATGTGACACCTTATTCTTCCGGTACATAACAAATCTATGGCCTACTTTTTCACCTTCAAGCTATCGAGAAGACAAGATGGATATTTGCCGCAATTCTAAAAGTTATTAGAAAATCTAAAAAATATATGAGCCGTGCTCTGTGAAAAGGAGGCTTAATGCATCTGCGAATAGTATCGACCCAGATCCCTGACCTGGGCCGAAACTTCGCTAGTGATCAATTTTCTGTATGTCAAAGGTCCTGTCTGTCCCAGGGTTCAATCGTTTGTTAGACAAAATGCACTTTATGGATCCATGATTATCTGATGACTTGGTTAGTATAGTGCATTACGGAGATGCATTAAGCCCCCTTTTGCCAGAGCATGACTCATATGTATAAGTCCTCTTAGAGATGAACCCGTTTTTGAATCACTTATGGACACATCGTAGATTAAGATCAGACTACATGTTCTGTGCAGTTTTTATCTTGTATCTACTTTTTCCGCTATTTTGCAGGTCACGCAGACGATAAACAGCTTTTTAAATTGCAATTTCAAATTTAATGCATCTGCAAAAAAAGTATCGACACAGGCCAGCCTGCGCAGTTGCATGGGTCGATGTTTATCGTAGATGTATTAAACACTTTTCACACAGCATGACTCATGTGTATTCTTCATTAACCCTTTACCGATCAATCCCGACTTTTAACGACCCTGAGGTGCACAGGCCGCCGTGATATATCTGAAATAATGTTGAAAACGGCGTTAAACACTATACAATCAAATACAAACATCACATTGAATCTACATTTATTGATACATTTATTATTATTATTATTGTTATTTATTTATTTATTTATTTATTTTCAGGTGACAGCACTTTTCCTTGTTTGTAGAGTCTATAGAGAGAAACCATGTCTATGGTAAAAAAACATTTGTTTGGAATATGTATGTCTTCTAATATTTGAGGGGCGCCCCGGCAAAAGGTGGTTTAAATACATCTCCGTGACGCATGATACCAAGTTAGTCCACATATAATCATGGATCCATAAAATCTATGTTGTCTAACAATCTACGGAATCATGACTGCTTCTTTGACACGCAGAAAATTGACCGATAGCAAAAGAGTTTCAACTCAGGTCAGCCTACGCGGACGGCGCAGGTTGACCTGGGTCGATACTTTTTGCAAGTACATTAAACCCCTCTTCTTTCACGGAGCGCCACTCATTTAAAATGCTAAGTGGGTCCTCTGTGGTTGAGTTAGTCAGGCGATAGACGTGCGGTTAAATTTGGTCGAAAAAAAAATTTTTTTTTTCAAATGCATTTTTTTTTTTTTTCACTTTTCATGATGTTTCCAAAAGCATCTCTGTTAAAATTACTCAAATATATCCATTTTAAACTCTTTGAGTGAATAATGAGGGAATACAGTGAGATTGAAATTTTGTTACAAAAAGCCGACTTTTTGTTACATTTGCTGTTCTCTGAATCCAACCACTTTTGTAATAAAACGGCCTTTTGCAACAACATTTTCAAACGCATTTTTCCACCTTTCATGATGTTTACTAAAAGAATTTGGTTCAAATTACACAAATATATTCATTTCAAACTGTTTGGGTGAATATTGAAGGAATACGGTGAGATTGAAATTTTGTTACAAAAAGCAGTTTAATTACAAAAGTGGTTCTAATAGTGCGGGATGTCCAAACGGGCCATTCTACGGAATCCTGTTTCCGCCATCCACTTTCGACCTACGAGGAACTCGAAAAGTAGAAATTAGGCACACTAACTTCCACTTTTCTAGCAAAAAAGTTACCTTGAAAAGTCGAAAAGTTGAAGTTTTTGACCTGACAATTGTCAAAAAACTTTCGACTTTTCGACATCACGTTTGTCTAGAAAAGTAGAAATTGGAAAGGACTAACTTCAACTTTTCGCGTTAAACTGTTAGGTCGAAAAGTATAAAAGTGGAAGTTTTTCATATGACAATTGTCAATAAAACTTCCACTTTTTGACCTAGAAAAGTCGAAAAGTCGAAATTAGCCGACTAAAACTTCCACTTTTCTAGTTAGGACTGATTATCACGGGATGTTTGTTTATCAGCACCGAATAATGTTGGAGCCGGTGTAGGGGTAAAAATAAACTGGTACCCGTTGTATCTCCCGTAGCCGTCCGATAGACCATAAAATAAAGATCGATAACAGGCTGCCAGTTTAGGGTAAAAATTCCTGTGTCACCGGTCCCGCGGCCAATTTATCCTACGAAAAATTAGTCCTAACTAGAAAAGTGGAAGTTTTAATCGGCTAATTTCGACTTTTCAACTTTTCGACTTTTCGACATTTCTAGGTCGAAAAGTGGAAGTTTTATTGACAATTGTCATGTGAAAAACTTCCAATTTTCTACTTTTCGACCTAGCAGTTTAACGCGAAAAGTTGAAGTTAGTACTTCCTAATTTCTACTTTTCTAGACAAACGTGAGGTCGAAAAGTCGAAAGTTTTTTGACAATTGTCAGGTCAAAAACTTCAACTTTTCGACTTTTCGAGGTAACTTTATTGCTAGAAAAGTGGAAGTTAGTGTGCCTAATTTGTGGATGGCGGAAACAGGATTCCGTAGAATGGCCCGTTTGGACATCCCGCACTATTAGAACCACTTTTGTAATTAAACTGCTTTTTGTAACAAAATTTCAATCTCACCGTATTCCTTCAATATTCACCCAAACAGTTTGAAATGAATATATTTTCTACTTTGCGAGTTCTTCGTAGGTCGAAAAGTGGATGGCGGAAACAGGATTCCGTACCATTCCAACCATCATTTACTCTAACTGAGTACTCGTCACAACTCGGCCGATTTCGTAACTTCATCTTACCTCATACGCTATAATGAGGTTTTAATTTAAAGTACTTTGAGTCACACGATCGTTAACGATGTTTAGACTCGTCACAACTCGGCTGATTCCGTAACTACATCTAACCTTGTCCGTACCAATGAAGTCTCAATTAAAAGTACTTTCGGTTTCATGATCCTAAACATGGCGGCCCCCACGAAATTCTTCCACGAAAAAAAAAAAAAAAAATGTGAAGTTAAGATTTGGCAATCCGTCTGCGAAAATTTCAGTCGAAATTGATAAAATTAGGTGATAAATGATTCAAACCAACAGTTTTTAAACTTAAATACATTTAGAACGATTTCGATTGAAAATTGAGTATCGTGTATTAATAGCGAAGTTTGAGAGCAGTAAATTGGTCTATTTCCGTAGAAGAAAAGACAGGTGTCTGTGAAAATCAGTATACGTGGTACAGCCGATGGGGTTTGATCAACAGATCACCAGAGGTTTGCCGAATGTCTTGGAGTGCTGATGTTTTATGTTACTGCAAATGCAGATCACGCCAGATTTTGACTGATTTTAATGAGGTAAAAGTTAAGCGTACCGTTGTCACGCTTTGATAACTTCGATTAAGTCCTTTATTAAAGTTGCAATAAATGAATCAATATGAGCCATGCTCTGGCAAATGGGGGTTTAATGCATCTCTGCAATGCACTATACCAACCAAGCCATCACAGAATTAGGGATCCATAAAATCCATTCTGTCTAACAACCAACTGGATCATGAAGAAGGCTGGTCCTTGGACGTGTGGAAAATTGACTCAAGCAAAACATTTCGATCCTTGTCAGCCTGACATGGGTCGATACTTTTTGCAGATGCATTAGGCCCCCTTTTCTCAGAGCATGGCTCATATACATTACGCTTTAGTTGAGGAGTTGAGTACATGTATGAACATGTATGTTATCTTCAATTTTAAATCCTCTCGCCTTTTTTAACAGGGAAATAAAGACAAGCTGATGGAAAAATCCAGGTCGAAGGTTTACGAGATGGAATGGGAGAAAGTCATGTCCAAATACAAAAGGCTTCGTGACCTTGACATCTTTGTCTTGGACAACTCTATCCGGGAGAGCACCGTCGGTCAACTCCGGGGCCATACCATGGAGAACAAATGGAAGATCTATAATGAAGTAAAAAAATGTGGGTTTGGGAATTACATTATAGCCTCGTTCAATCACATGACCCGGGTAGATGACGTGTTTATCCAGGACTTAGTGAAGGCAGGAGAAAATGTTGACGAACTCTGGGCATTTTCAGAAGTCACGGAAGGTAATTTCGACATCGTTAATTATGTATATCACCTCTTTAACAGACAGCACGAATTTAAAATTATCCATGTTAAGAATAAATGGAGACGTTAATATAGACCTGACTGAAATACTGGGACTTGTGTTTGAAAGGTTAGAACACATTGTGGCGAAAATGAAAAGATGCTTATTACATGCGTTTACTTTCTTTTTCCGGAATGTATTCATAACGGTTGCCCTAAATGTCGTAAGAATATGAGACCGTTTGATAAAGGACTTAGACAACAGATTGTCATGGACAATTACAATAAAATTATAACGCAATTTACAAATGAGCCACGCTGTGGCAAAGGGAGGCTTAGGACGACTCCGTAGTGCAAAATGACAGACAGACAGACAGACAGTCGGACGGACGGACGGACGGACACATGCTTGGTAGGGATGAATGAGTTCGGCCGGTAAGATTAGTCAGTGAAAAGTTGATTGATTGATCGATTTGGCTGGCTGGCTGGCTGGCTGACTGCCTGACTGGTCGAATATATTGATTGATTAGTTGATTGAATATATTGATTATTTGACAGAGGCTAAAGGTAAAGTACCCAATACAGAGAAATTACCAATAGGTCTATGTAAAATGAAGGATTTCGGACTGCACAACGTGATATTCGAAGTGGATTTGAGTGATATCGTCTACGACTTCAACAAATTCTCCGTCGATGATATGTGTCAGCTTCTGGAGAAATGGATCCTTTGGTGCTACGAGAATTTGAGCTCGAAAGCGAAGGTTGTCATCAAATTCCGTGATCTTCCAGACGTCATGCCGAAAGATTCCGAGCGGTTCTTCAAAGTCGTCGATTTTCTAGCCAAAATGCCACCGAAGGTCCGCCTTTTTGGTGTTCTCTTTGAAGAGCCCAGGGGGCAGTCTTTGCCCGAAGAAGTGGCTCTGTGGGCGAAGTATATTCGCAAAATAATGGATGATAATAAGTGGAAGGGAAAGCTACTGGTGCATGTGCATGAGAAATTCGGTTACTGTGACACGACTGCGTTAGAGGCAAGTTATTCGAAATAAACACTGAGAACTAATAGTTTACTGGTGGTGGTGATGATGATGATGATGATGATATAACCTTCTTCATCACAATTAGAACAATTTGGCCAAGCTCTGTGAAAAGGGAACTTAATGCATCTGCCAAAAAAAAAAAAAAAAAAAAATGTATCGACTCAGGTCAGCCTGCGCAGTCCGCGCAGGCTGACCGGAGTCGAAACCTTTTTGCTAATTGTAAACCTTATGCATGCCAAAGGAAACAGTCTACCTCGTGATTCAGTGGGTTGTTAGTCTAACTCGTGATTTAGTGGGTTGTTAGTTTACCTTGTGATTCAGTGGGTTGTTAGTTTACCTCTTGATTTAGTGGATTGTTAGTTTATCTCGTGATTCAGCGGGTTGTTAGTCTACCTCGTGATTCAGTGGGTTGTTAGTCTACCTCGTGATTCAGTGGGTTGTTAGTCTACCTCGTGATTTAGTGGGTTGTTAGTCTAACTCGTGATTTAGTGGGTTGTTAGTTTACCTCGTGATTCAGCGGGTTGTTAGTTTACCTCGTGATTTAGCGGGTTGTTAGTTTATCTCGTGATTCAGCGGGTTGTTAGTCTACCTCGTGATTCAGTGGGTTGTTAGTCTACCTCGTGATTCAGTGGGTTGTTAGTCTACCTCGTGATTCAGTGGGTTGTTAGTCTACCTCGTGATTTAGTGGGTTGTTAGTCTACCTCGTGATTTAGCGGGTTGTTAGTCTACCTCGTGATTCAGCGGGTTGTTAGTCTACCTCGTGATTTAGTGGGTTGTTAGTCTACCTCGTGATTTAGCGGGTTGTTAGTTTACCCCGTGATTCAGTGGGTTGTTAGTCTACCTCGTGATTCAGTGGGTTGTTAGTCTACCTCGTGATTTAGTGGGTTGTTAGTCTACCTCGTGATTCAGTGGGTTGTTAGTTTACCTCGTGATTCAGCGGGTTGTTAGTCTACCTCGTGATTTAGCGGGTTGTTAGTTTACCTCGTGATTTAGAGGGTTGTTAGTCTACCTCGTGATTCAGTGGGTTGTTAGTCTACCTCGTGATTTAGCGGGTTGTTAGACAAAATGGATTGCATGGATCCATAATTACGTGATGACTTGCTTAGTATGATGCATCACGGAGATGCAAAAAGCCCCTTTTTGCCAGAGCATGGCTTATCTGTAATAATGATAACGATGACGATAATGTATGTTTGAAAGTTTTTTAGTAACTTTGTGAGTGAGAGTTAGGAGAACTTTCTCAGAGAACAGTAGGTTTGACAACTAAACAATACACTTTTTTCGATGCCCACTGAACTGATTAAAAGGGACACGAGGTTTTAAGTACTGAATCATCAATTATAAAGAATGGGGAAATGAAAAAATAAATATTCAGTATTAAAATTATTGATTCTTTTTCCTTGAAATGAGATATCGAGATTGTTTGTCAAAAGATATACTGAAATCCCGTTTTTCAGTGTTTATCTTGTAATCTGTACAAATTACAGCAAGAATCGCTAAACATCATTTAAAGTCAAAATGCACATTGCAATTAGAGACAGTTTCATACATGGAAATTTACACTAACTCATTGAAATTCTACGCATCTATACCTTCTTTGATAAAAAAAAAAAGTTCGTCAGAAAAATTGAAGTAAGCTAGTAAAGATAAAGTCAATAGTTTCAGAAAAGATTCCAGAACGTTGTTTACCTCACTGATGCTTTAGTTCGTAGGATAATTACAAAAAAAAACGCTTTATGTACATTTCGAGGCAAGGCTCAAAACATGGTTATGAGGTTTGAGGTAATTTGCATACTATAAAGGTGGCTTAGAAATTTTAAAAAAATGCTCGCATAAAGTATATTCACTCAAGGTTATTTCTAGTGCTCGGTTCGATGCTGCTTGTCAATTCAATAACTAAACTTTTACTTACATCAGGTTTTGATGAATGGCGCAGACGGAATTTGGGCAAGCGTTATTAAAGAGGGCGCCGCCATGGGCAACGCAGCTTCTTGTGTCACTCTCCTAAACCTGATCCGACTAGGCAACAAGAAAGTCCTCGAGAAGTACAACTGCGTTTACCTCCGTAAGGCGGCCATTAAAATTACGGAACTTACCACAGGAAAGATGCCTGATATAAAACAGCCAGTATACGGCGCAAGAGCACTCGATTTTGTATTCGACATGAATCCAGAGGACTTTGACCTGGCAGAGTTTTTTGGGGAGCCAGCACCAGTGAGAATCACGACTTTGGCGTCACCGGAAATGATTCGCACGCGACTGATCACCTTGTTCGGGGAAGACCCACAATTTACGGATAAAGTGGCTAAAGAGATGAAGGAAGTCATGCTTGCTGATTTGAGGAGTAACAGGTGTAGTATAGCAATTTGATATCATCATTACATCACCTGATTATTGTCTTCAAGCATAGCTCTTTAACAGGGTAGAAAACACTGTGGGAAAAAGAGAAAATGCTGGTTACCAGGTCATAGTAACTATTTATGCCAAGGGTATGTTACACTTCATTCATGATTTCCTATCGGTTTTTTCACCGCAAAACTTTCTGTCCTTCTGTTAACTCTTTTCCAAACGAAAAACTCTTAGGCTCGTCCAAATTCAAGGCAATTGCAGACGACAGAAAAAAAGTGACCAAAATTGATATTTCTCGTGCGAAGAATAGGAAACAATATGGGAAAAGGAGAAACTGCTGCTTTTCTTCTCAGGGTCGTTAAAAGTCGGGATTGTGAGGTAAAGGGTTAATCCATCTAATAAAATTAACACTCTTGTTTTCTTCGCGTATTTGCATCATTTAAACGCCGTTTTCAACATTATTTCAGTTACGTCGGAGCGGCCATTGCACAGGTCTATCAATGGATCTTTTAGCAATGAATACCATCGATCCACGGAAAATATTGGGCTGAGCTTTGGATTCGAACCAACGATCCCCTGGCCACAAGTCCTCTATGCTACCGTCTGCATTGGGCTCCGCCCAATGGTCTTGTCGGTCGAGTTTTCAAGTAACTCATCATCGCTCATAACCAGTTAAAGGGACACTCCTAACGTATGCTTTAACTTTTTCTCCGTCAAATATATTCGGCCATGCTCTGTGAAAAGGGAGCTTCATGCATCTGCCGAAAGTATCGACCCAGGTCAGCCTGCGCAAGTCGGTTGTTAAAAAATGTGGCTGTCATGGATCCATAATTATGTGATCGCTTGATTGGTATCATGGATCAAGGAGGTGCATTAAGCCCCCTTCTGCCAGAACATGGCTCATGTAAACTCCACCTTTACCGACGGCTAAAACTACAATCTACTGAAACTTAGAGAATTTGTTTGTCTTATGGGCTTGACGGAACAAGCGGGCGGCATAAATCCAATATCAGACTGCACGTTCTGTGCAATCTGATCTTGATCTATGCCGTCCGCAAAAGGTCCATGTTCTCGCCTGCGACGTTCAGAAAGGGTTAAACTAAATAACAAAAAATACCACCAGGAAATATTTTGGATAGTTAACCTTTTACCACACAATGCCGCCTTCTAACGATCTTGGAAAAGATGCCTTTTGAAAGCATTGTGGGAATATGAGAAAATGCTGGTAACCAGCATTTTCTCCTTTTCCCACAATGTTTTCTGCTCTGTCAAAGAAAAATTGCACCATTTCAGCCACACTGAAATTGTCGTCTGCAAATGCTTTCAATTTGGACAATTCTAAAATTTTGTCGTCCGGTAAAGGGTTTAGCGAATGTCTACACTGAAACAGCTTGCTCTATAACTGTGACGCCATGCTCTTATTTAAATGTTTTTCCCCCTAGGAAAGAGGAATATATGAGCAAATTCGGTTTGGCCGTCCTGTTTGACAGGGCAGGTGGCTCCCTCACGGAGGAGATGCGGGACATAATGGCCAAGAGCGAATTGAAATCCAAACGTGCGCAGGAACTTATCGAGGAAGTAAGAGAACGCTGGGATACCTGGGATCTCAAAGACAAGGTACAAGGGGACAACATGCTGCAGTACGATAGCTTCTACGACGGTTTCATGTGCAAATACTTCTCCTGCTACCGGTGTTCCGATTCCATGAAGGCCATACAAGCGCTGGACATGGATGCGGACGGCATGGTAGATTGGAATGAGTTCCTTGTATATCTGAAGTGGGCGTGTCGACAGTACCCGGATGTGGACGACGTCGAAGAGTTACTCGATATCACCTTTCAAAAAGGCCTGATACCAGCAATGCGTGACGAAGTTATTGCCAAGAAAAAAACAAAGTCATAAAGTGACTTCCAACTTTTTCCACATGTCGTGCGTAACTAGGACTCTTGTCGGACTTTAACGTTGCTAAAAGCACTGTTGATCATTGTGACCTTGTATCCGTATTTCACTACGTTTATTCGGCGCAGCTAAATGTGCTTGTTTTTCTTTTTTTTTTTTGTTTACCTTCTGGTACTGATAACAACTGTATAGAAATTCTAGATTGGTCGAAAAATGTAAACATGTTTATCTTTAGGGCCCCTGCCTATATGCCGGCAAATTTTACGCCGTCTATTATTTTTTAAAAGAAATTTCTTGTTTTAAATGACCGAAATTTTGAGGATAATCTAGGAAATTCCAGTCTTAAAATACCACAAATGGATGTGTTGTCTGGCAGTGTAAGTTTTTAAAAATCACGAAGATGAATTAAGTCCCCTTTTGCCAGAGCATGACTCAATTATTTGAGAGACACGGAATTTTTGTCTGCAAATCCTTTCAATTATTTGGACAAGTCTAAAATGTTTAGTACAGAATTTCATGGTTTAAATGTTGTGGTCACTGTTCAAAATACGGAAAAAAAAATCCTTTTGGTGACCTCAGGATTAAAACTAGTTCTATCGTGCCTCATACTGTCTACCGTCATACTGTCTACCGTTATTTAACCGTTATACCGCCAAATACTGTCTACCGTTATTTAACCGTTATACCGCTAAATACTGTCTACCGTTATTTAACCGTTATACCGCTAAATACTGTCTACCGTTATTTAACCGTTATACTGCTAAATACTGTCTACCGTTATTTAACCGTTATACTGCTAAATACTGTCTACCGTTATTTAACCGTTATACTGCTAAATAAGTTACATAAAATTTTCAAGCGGATAGTGAAAACCCGAGTAATATTATTTCAAAAATGTTTTGGGGAAGAAAAGTATCTCCATTTCGGACAGTGTAGATCAGAGATCAGACTGCACGTTTTGTGCAGTCTGATTTTGATCTACACAGTCTGCAAAAGGTCAGTGAGTCTTGTTTAGCAACTTAAGGTTTAACAGATTATAAAATTCTCGAATTTGAAAGTATTTGCAGACGACAAATTAAAAGCGGTTCAAATCATAGAACATGTCTCTGGCGTGGCAAAAATCGTTGTGGGGAAAGATGTAAATGCAAGCATTGTCATCTTTTTCCATAACGTTTTCAAACGCAGTCTCCGACGGGGTCGTTTAAATTCGTGATTGTTTGCTAAAGGATTTAAGATATTCGAAAGTAAACCTAAGATGTCCCATTAGAAGATTTCAAATGTTTCTGGTCAATCATAATAATTAAACGCGTTAACACGAGAAAATATTCCTCTATCAATGCTAGAATGATTTTGCAATATTTTATTTCACAGAAGCCAGTTCTGTACACATGCCATCTTCAATAGATTGCTTTACGTCGTGCCACATCGTCACCACTCGGTCGATTCCGTAACTGATCCGATATGATCAACGGATCACCCGAGGTTTGCCAACGGACACCGTGCCATGATTGTTTAGATTTCATAGTTTATAGAAAAATTTATTTTTGCCAGTGTGAAGTAGCCATACCTTTTCAAAGCTTGTACACATTTTGTAATCGTTTTGTCTTTTTGTTATAGGGAATACTTTTACTTACACTACGTAAAAATATCAGTAATTTAAACACGTGACATTGTTTTTAGAATTTGATGGTCGGCACCGGTCGGATGAGAGAGGGAAAGTGAGAGAGAGAGAGGTAGAGATTCTCCGAGCATAGAAAATAACCGAGACTTCAGCACTACCCAAGTCTTATGGCTTCCTTTGACTTCGACCAGACACGAAAATTTAGACTTGTCCTTTTTGAAAGCATTTTCAGAACAAGGTCGTAAAACTTCGGCAGTTTGGCGAAGGGCAAAATGTCTGATCGATCACAAACTTACAGAAACACTTTATCGGCATCAGTGACACGATAAGCTCGTGTACCGGAAAAGCATGCTTAAAATGTCAGCGGGCAGACCCTTGATTTGACTCCCAAGGCATGCACACAATCGGTCGACCAAAACAGATTTGGCACAGAAGCATCGACGCAAAGGCAGAGGCAGCCGGAATGGCAAGGGCCCAGCTTAGGAGGACCTTCCGGAACCGCGTCCGTTGGAGCTGTGATGTTGTAGCCCTTTGTTACTTAACCCTTCAGCTGCTAAGCGCGACTCATTGACCTTTTGCGGACAGTGTAGATCAAGATCAGATTGCACAGAACGTGCAGTCTGATCTTGGATCTACACTGTCCGATGATATATTTTTTGCTCCAAGAAATAAGTTTGAACTAATATCATTCGGGCTTTTACTATCAACTTGAAATGTTTCATTTATCAAGCAGATTAAGAGTTCAGGAAACATGAGGCACAGGCTAAGTAAGTCAAGAAGGCCATAGAGAACAAACTGTTCTGATCTTAGATCTACACATTCCGCTATTTGCTTCTAAACTCTGGGTAAAAGCTTCTTTGTTTCCAGAGGATATGTATCTTAAACTCTTGAAAAGAGACGATTCCTTCATTTTATCGTTTGACCCTCAGGTGTGACCTTGACCTTGGACCTACCTGAACAAATGTTTCAAATGGCACTTCTGCTCATGAAGGAGAACAATTGTCCCAAAATATTTAAAACCCATCTGTAAATGTAGAAGTTCCAGTCCGGACAGAGACGGACACACATAGATACCTACAGATGCATGCACATACATCGGTTGACTGTATGGTGTTTAACACCGTTTCAAAATTATTTCAGTTATATCGCGGCGGCCAGTGCACCTTTCCGTGTTTTCCTAGAGTTTCTTTTACCAGTACTCCGCACAATTTTCTTTCCAATCCACTGGCTGCCTTTCCACAAAACCATAGTTGAAACAATGGTCAGCAGTGAGAGAGGAATGAATCTTGTCGCAAGGACTATCATCACTCCTCAGAAAGAAATTGGCCGAGCCTGGGATCGAACCAGCAACCTCCTGTTCTCAAGTCCTGTATGCTACCGAATGAGCTACTGCACATACAAGGGATCGACACCGTGACAACTATGTCTCGCTCACCGCAAGCAGGCTCGACAATAAAACCATAGAGTGTATATATAGATATGAAATTTATTTCTTTCAAAATATAAAACTTCTTTTAACAAAAGCACTTTGGACAAAATATTGAAAAAAAAAAGAGCACATTTACTTTTTTACAGAATGAAGCAAAATAAAAAAAACATGAAATTTGTTTTTTCAAGAAGACAGGGTTCTTTCAGAATCTTGATGGGAACATGTTATTGAATTGTGATTTAGAAAAATAAAGGCACACTCAAGATGAACAAATGTGCATGATCTAGTACTATTAAACTAACGTGAACACATTTAAAAACAAATTTCTGGTCTCGCCAAAGTGAAAGCACCTGCAGAATACAAATAACTCAATTGAATAATTTTGTCCTTAGAAACAGAAATACTGTTAAGAAGCATGTATTTCTTTTATCAAAATGTTTTCAAAGGCCTCCTTCCTCAGGGTCGCTAAAACAAAGGCTTTATTGGCAAAGGGTTAAGGAAATACCGAATATCAAAGTTTTCATTTAAAATATTCAAATATCCCGAGGCATTTTTATCACTTTATTGAGACTCTGTATTGTGAGTATAATAGCACTTTGGTTGTCTTTTAACCCTCTCGAAAGCAATGCATTTAAGACTCTTCCAAAATTGAAAGCATCTGCAGACGACAAAATCAAACCTGCTGGCAATAAACTGAAGTGCATTGACGAAGAAGAAAACATTGTAAGGAAAAAGGAGAAAATGCTGGTTGCCAGTATTTTCTCCATTTCCCTCAATGTTTCCAACAGGCTTCTTTCTCTTGGTCTTAAAAATATGGGATTGTTAGGTAAAAGGCTTACCAGACCACAAAAGTTTAAATTTGTCCTTTAAGAAAGCACTTGGAGTGGCTAAATCAAATGTGATTAAAAACATGTGGTTTCTCTTTGGTCAAGAAAAAGGGCATTTTTGTCCTTTTCAAGGATTTTTTTCAGAGAAAATTTCTCGTACTGCACTTTAAATTGTGGCGCATATGTTTATTATCAGCTGTAAAGAACATAAAAGAAATATTATATAATTTTCTTATGATTTCTATATGGTATTTCCTTTTCTCATTTTCTTTGCTGGTGGCTCCTCTGGAACCCCAACCACTTTATCCTCAGTGTATCCTGTAAGAAAATACAAGCTCTCGTTACAACCATTTACAAGATCACATCATATCAAGCTGGTGTGTAGTGAAAGGGGTTACAGATGACAAAAATGAAATGCAGTGCTGCATCCTAGATGACCCTAAAGAAGGCAGGGATCATATATATACATGTATATGATCCCTGAAGCGGGGAATATGCCCCATAATACAACCAAATTGGGTGACAACTTTCAAAAGCACATCTTAATAACCTTAATTAAGCATACCTTTTAAAAAAGTCGTAACCATAGAGCTAAGGATAGATCTAGTCACATTAGTACTTTCAAAGTTGACGTCTATTTTTCTGATTTTTCCACAATGCTGCCCTTTGAGGACTTCTCCAAAGCCAAATGATGCTCATTACACACCCTCAATTTGAGTGGGCGTAAGCTGGTCTAAACAGACTAAATGCCCCCATCATGAAAAAGTGATGTACTTGGGTGGCATGATCCCATTTGAGCCACATTTATTTTGTTGTCTACAAATTCTTAATTTGGACAAGTCTACTATATTGTCATTTGGTAAAGACTTAACTAAATGATTAAGTCAGTCAGAAGTTGTCTTACATTCTAACTTTAGAATTAGAATGTAGTTCAGAATGGGTTTGTACACAACAACAAGACTTCACAGTCAATGAAATCTAACCTTGATCAATGCCATGCCCTTAGGTTAATGATGTCACCTTGGACGATAAAATGGTTTATTTGGGCCAAGAGGCAACCCCCCCCACCCGCCAGGTGATGACCTTAAATCAGTAGACAGCCTACCTTTGCTTTTTCTGGCCTCTGCTGCCTCTTTCTGAATCTCTGCCACAGCTCTGTTGTCATCCTCCTATAACAAAAGCAATTAATTACATGCTTTGCCATCCCAGTATAACATAAAAGAATTGACTACATGCTCTACCATCCTCCTATGACAAAAAGCAATTGCCCTCATGCTTTGTCACCTTCCTATAATAAAAAGCAATTGACCTTTCTGCCGATTTCGATCGACAGGTGCTATCAGCCAATCAAAACGCAGTATAGTGTGACATGTAAACACACGGGTCAGACAAAGTGATAGACTTTACTATTGACAATGTTATTGTTTTCTTTTTGTTTAAACCATAGTTCTAAGGCTGAATTATGAAATAATTATTTCAAAACTGATTAAAGTTACACGTAAGAATCATGTTTTAAGGTAATTGTTAAATTATATACCATGAAAGGAAAACTAAATTTATCCAGAGACATACAATACACAGAGATAGGAAGCTACTTCAAATATCGCGAAGTCTCGTAAGGCGATACTTGAGTTGCACCTGCTTATCGATTTTCTTCGCGTTGCGTTGCTAGGCAATTTTTATCAGAGTACTTTGTATGCCGATATAAATATACCAAGATTGCTTTTGATGTAATGGCTGTAGTCAAATAATGTTCGGTTACTGGGTAATGTAATAAATCCAGCTTCTCTAATGGTATCATAAGCAACTTGTGATTTATGTCTAATTGCTAGGCACCATCGAATGATCATTGGATGCCACCTCATGCCAGTTTTAGTATTTTGAACACATTTTAATAGTTGAGACCAGAATAACCTTTGCAGGCAAGATGAGTCAGGAAATGCTTGAATCACATCTTTTTCACATGTTGCCATTAAATCTTTTAGTTCCAAGTCTTGAATTGCATTTACTCTAACACCCTCTTTTGAAATTTTTTGTTTTAACTGGCGTTCTAATTTGTCAACTTTTGCTTGGAGAAAATTAATTTGGGTTTTTTGCCATTCGATCTTCTTCACGAGAACTTCTCTGGGCATATCACAATGTTTAAATGTACATTTGGTGAAATCAAACTCTCTATCAAACTTTTTTGCCTATCATAACGTTGTTTAAGCAACTTTCTTTTCAAATGACAGGCTGAACACTTCTGTCCAGACACTAATAAAGTACAATTGCTGGATCTTATGGTGCTGTCATACTTTATTTTGCCCTGAACTGCATTGAAATTTTTTTCTCTGTAGGCAACTATTGTGTCATCATTGGATACAGATATCCCAGCTCCAACTGGAATAAGCGACTGAAATTCTTCATCTGGATTACCTATGCAAACACTGAAGTTTGAAAGACAAGCCAAAACATTCAAAACATCCTTTTTCGTATATACATGCTGCTGTGCCTTGAGCCACAATGGGTTGTTGTCATTTAATAGTTTATCATGTACAAAGACAGTGACACGTCCAGACTTTGAGATGACAACTTTAAGTTTAACATAGGTTGTATTGTCAACATCTAAAACTGACAAAATTTCAATTTTCTCTGAATGTTTTTGTAAAATAAATGAATCTATGTCTCTGATTTATCCATTCCAAAAACCTAGACGTAAAATGTCGCCGGTACATTTAACCAGGATTCCAAAGAACCAGCCACTCTACCAAAAGAGAGAAAAGCAGGGTTTTTTTTTCCCCCTGTCTTTCAGGAAAGAAAGAATGGTTATGCAAAATGCTTTGTTAAACTACCTGTATTGAAATCTAACTGCACGTACATCTTTCAAATTCCAAATCATTACTCTAGACAGTCGTAATTGTTACATACCAAACGAGCGACAAGAAGGATATTTTATTGACAGCCACTCATCACCCTGTTTCAAAAATAAGTTGACATTGCGAACGTCATCATATGATTCCTGTTGTAATACTTTAGAGAGCATTCATATTTTATTCTTGTTTCATAAACCCAATTACATGCAACTGTTAATGTCACTTTTGCCTGGTTCGAACGACTGTTTGTTTTCCCAACGATTGTCGCATGACTGATAAATGCACGTCCATTCCAGATCAGTATAATCCTTACAATCACCCAATGACCAAATATACCCCCAATCAAAAAGTTTTTACAACATACATCTGTTAAAAATACAACAAACCATCTAATTGATTACTTGAAACAAACTTCTTGATTTTCACTCAAACAGGTGTTAGAGGTTTGATTAAATCTTTACCAGACAACAAAAGATTAGATTTGTCTGTTTTGAAAACATTTGCTGTCGACAAATTAAACATTGCTCCAATGATGAGATCCGTCTTTGAAAGGGTAGAAAACATCTAAGGAAAAAGAGAAAGTTTTCAAAAGTTTCCCTCTTCAAGGTCATTAAAGCACGTGTGTTTGTGTGGTAAAAGGTTAAATTGTAAATCCTTTTCTCACATTGTTTACTGTCAAATAGACATGTTATATACTGACAAAATCTCTTAAAAACCTGTGCCCCTATTATAAGTTATGGATAATGCCGACAACAATCTACTCACAATGTATTTTTAGTTTAAATGCTGTGACCAAACATGGAATTACAAATATATTTGTGCTATTTTCATTTTTCGATTTCTAATAAATATGACATTATTCATAGTATTTTTTCTTGTTACTTTACCAATTTAGTCCGAACTGAAAAGAACGACGGAAATAAAGCTTTGGGTACTTTAATTATAGCGAAACATAAGTTGGAATAAAACTGAAATACATGTAATCTCTCTTTCTGTATGTATTTGATGCCATTTTCTGGTTCGTTTGTCAAGCATTGCGGCCGAAATACCGCCTTACTAAGGTGGGCATGCCAAACTTGCGTTTGCAGAAAGGTCAGTTGCCTATATGCTGTCATTTTCCTATATAAAAAAGCAACTAATAACATCCTCCTATAACAAAAGCAATTGATCGTATGCTTTATGTGCCACTGTATAACAGGTTTTATCTTAACCAGACAACACAATTTTAACCCTTACATAGCCTCATGAAAATATTTGCCTTTGGGGCCAGTGAAGAACAAGATCAGACTGCAAAAAACATGCAGTCTATTCTTTGATCTACTCTGATAAATTTTCTGAAATGCAATAGAAAAATACACCAATAATTTGCAATCTTATATCTAAACTGAAAATGTCTGTTGGATTATTCAGTGCCCTAAGCATGGAGACCTTTCTAAAACAAGTAACTGACCTGCACTTTTTGTGCAGTCTGATCTTGATCTATGTGGTTCACAAAAAGCCTTTATTTCCATATGTCACAGAGTTAGATAATTACATATCCACCAGTTGAAAATTTGCAAAAAATATATGAGCCATGTTCTGGCAAAATGGGGATAAATGCATCTCTGTGATGCATAATGCCAAACAAGTCATCATATAATTATCGTCAGAAATAATCTGTAAGGCACAGATACCAATAGCAAAACGTTTCAACCTACTGTGCAGGCTGACCTGGATTGGTACTGTTGGCAGATGTATCAAACCCCCTTTTTCACAAAGAATGACTCAACTATACAAATGTTACCTCTGGATTGGTCCAAAGACTGCAAGCATTACATTTTGTACAGGGTTTTCCTGGATCACGGGGATGCTGGCAGAAGTGACTGTAATTAATCTGAAAACAAAAATGAATCCTTGTTTTCATCTATTGTAGAAAGTAAAATTATTGTAAAAATGCAAAAATGATAATAAATTGAATACAAATAACTTAACCATATTTATCATGTACTTTACAATGAATTTGATTCCTGGCATACTGGTCTTCTTTGCTGGCAGAAAGCCCTGGTGGACCTCTCAGCTAAGCTCGTGCGGAGCTCTGTAGCTTAACTGGAAACATTCAGGACTTGAGACCATAGAGCTGCTGGTTTCGTCAATTGTATGGTGTTTAATGCTGTTTTCAACATCATTTCAGCGGCCAGTGCACCTATCCATGCTTTCCTGGAGTTTCTTTTACAAGTACTATGCACAAAATGGTTTCCAAGCCGCTTGCTACTTTCCCATAAAACCATTGTTGAAACAACTGTCAACAGTAAGAGAGGAATGAATCCTGTCACACTATCACTACTCCTCGGTAAGAAATTGGCCGAGGCAGGGATTGAACCAGTGACCTCCTATTCTCAAGTCCTGTACGCTACCGACTGAACTAACGGGATTCGGCCACTGGTTTGAACCCCCAACATGGCCAATTCATTTCGCAAATTGATGACAGTCATTGCAACAGGATTCACTCCTCTCTCAATTCTGATCATTGTTCTGATTATGTCAGTGGCATGTAAAGAATATTGTGTGAAGTACTTGAACAAGAAATCTAGGAAAGCATGCAGGGGTTGACTGGCTGCTGGAGTATGTCTTAACCCTTTACCACACAATTGTGAGTTTTAAGGACCCTTAAGAAGAAGCCTATTGAAAGCATTGTGGGAAAAGGGAAAAAGCTAGTAACCAGCATTTTCTCCTTTTCCCACAATGTTTTCTACTCTTCCAAAAACAAATTTCAATTTCTGATTCACATTTGTCGTTTGCAAAAGCTTTCAATTTGGACTGGTCTAAAATTTTATTGTTTGGTAAAGAGTTAAGTAAGTTGAAAATAGTATAAAACACAGTAAACAAAAATACTTTCAACGTTTTCAGATGCAAGTTTTGCTACAGACTGTAAAAATTGCATGTAGTTAAGATTTTTTACTGGCCACATCCAAATCTATCTAACATGAAAACAAAAATATGTGGGGGAACAAAAAATCAATCTCAAAATCAACCAGCAATTGTTACTAAGGAGCCATGCTCTGGTAAAAGGGGGCTTAATGCATTTCCGTGATGCATTATACCAAGCAAGACATCACATAATTATGAATACATAAGATCCATTTTGTGTAACACATGACTGAATCATAAGGTAGACTGGTCGTTTCACATACACAAAACTGGCATGTAGTAAAAAGTTTCCCACCATCTCAGCCTGTACGGACTGCACAGGCTGACATGGGTCAATACTGTTCGCAGATGCATTAAGGCCCTCTCTCACAGAACATGCTCAAACCTTTTTCTTAACCCTTTACCCAACAATCCTGTTTTACAGACCCTGAGGATGAAGGCTTTTGAAAACAATGTTGGAAAAGGAGAAAATGCTGGTAACCAGCTTATGCTCCTTTTCAAACCATGTTTTCTACCCTCTCAAAAAAAAAAAAAAAAAAAAAAATCCACTTTTTCCCAAACATATATTTTCTCTTGCAAATGCTTTCAATTTGCACTAGTCTGACATTTTGTCATTTAGTAAAGAGTGAAAGAGTGAAAGATCTATTTTTCACACTGGAATGAAAAAAAATAAGGATATGGGGTGCTCACATTGGGTTTTCTGCAGATATAGCACATTTTCGCAGAACACCGGCAGGTCATCTTGTTACAACCATCTTCCTTTGTAAACTGGGCTTTACACTTATGGCATGTCCTCACTTTTGCTTTAGTCATCTTTTCTTCACTGAAAAAAAGAGAGTATAACATGAGTACCCACAGACATACATGTATACAGACATTAACCTTTTCCCAAACAAGCCCTGGTTTTCACGTGTCTTTTGAAAACACTGTAGGAAACGGAGAAATTGCTTGTAACGAGCAATTTCTCCTTTTCCCACTGTGTTTTCTACCCTTTTTGATTACTTTCTGCCATTTTCATCAAATTCAAAATTGTTGTCTGCAAACTCTTTCAATTTGGACCAGTCCAAATTTTGTCGTTTGGGAAAGGGTTAAGTACATACAGATGGATGGTTGGATGAATGGACAGACTGACTTAACCCCTAAAGTGCCACAAAAACCTAACAGAATTTTTTATCCCTGAAATGTGACCTATATCATCACAATTTCATGGTTCCTTTTGTCTACAGTGCATCAACAAGGAGGATAGTGTAGATCAAAGATCAGGCTGCATGTTTTGTGCAGCCTGATCTTGATCTACTCAGGCCACAGAAGCAGCTATAGTAGTGAAAGGTAATTTAAGGGTTAACACTGTTTAATGGAATGAACAGATAAATAAATGAATGAACAAACAGAGGATATTGGCAACAAACTTTGCAAGTAAACAGAAAAATAGTAAATAAATTATCATCTGCATGACTTTGTCTTGTACTACAGTCACAAATAAAGAACTGACACCAGACAGCACTTGTTTCACACAAAATCGGGGGAAATTGGACAGTGCATGCCTGGAGTTGGATACAGTGGAAACTGAAAGTTTGGTAGTGACAGCAACCTCAAAGGTTTAGGCACTCCTTAGAGGTTAACAGCAGCCACACAATTTTGGGGGGGTCATTGAGTAGAAAAAACAAGTTCGCCAGGCACTATCTGATCAGTGTCCTGTGCCTAAACAACTATTGCTTCAATTGTAAGTTGGCTGTCTGATATTCTCCAATGAAAAATCATATAATGCCTAACAGCAACCTTTCCCTGACACGGATAGGCACTGGGAAAGGCATCTGATGCATTTTATTGTCAGGGTATAGGGAGATGTCTGTTCTGGCACTGGGTTGTTGCTGTTTTATCTGGTGGCAGGGAGGAAGGAGGAGGGCCTGGCTTCCATGTAAGAGAAGTTGAAATCACAAATTTTCTCTCTCAAAATTGAACAACAAAGGTAGCTGGGGGCATTTCTTCAGCACAGACGAAACACTGCTGCAGTGATTTATGATGAGTTAGCTAGAGGAGGCTTCAAAGCAAGGTCTGTGTTGGTGAAACCAAGGCTCCAGATGAGACTATTTCTTAGCTGGTATGACACACTTGTAGTTGAGTTTATGCTGGAGTAAAGAGGAGATTTCAAGTTGTATCATCACCTGATACTACAGATGTTTTGCAAGATTCTGACAAGGGTGGCACCTACAAAGTGTACGAAAAGGCAACCAGGGTCTGTATTCACGAACCTCTCTTAAGAATATTCTTAGTCTTACTTGAAAATTTGAAAGTAACACAACTTCTGATTGGCTAAACCATTTGCTTAAGCCAATCATAAGTTGTGTTATTCTTTAAATCTTGAATTAAATGAGGTATGCAATTAAGAATGGTTGTTGAAAATGGACCCAGGTCTGAAGCTGGCCATACCCTGTGCTTCTTTTATTATTTCTTCTTTAAACTGAGTTAACCCTTAAAGTTCTGAATAAACCCAATGGACATTTTCATTCTGGAAAAAGACAAGATATTTGCAAATTCATGGCTTCCCTTTTTCTGTAGTGTTTTAGCAAAGTGGACAGTGTAGATCAAAGATCAGACTGTTTTGTGCAATATGATCTTGATCTACACTGGCCGCAAAGGCAATTATATTAGTGAAAGGCACTTTAAGTGTTAATGTAAAGGTCCCAAGATCCAAATCTTTTAGACTTTGGTGGTAAAATAGATATAAACTTACTATTCCAGCCTCAGTTTGACTTCATCCCTTTTCTCTATCTCCTCACATCTTTTTCCAAAATGTTCACTCCAGTCTTCTTTACAATGCCTGCAAGTCTCCTAATAGTAACAAGAACAAAATGCAAATGAAGATATTATTGATCTAACAACCCACCAACAAAAATAAGAAACCTAGCAAATTTTAGATCATGAAGAGATTGTACAGTGTATGCAGTCTGATCTTAAACCTTCCACCAGAAGACAGAATTTTGGACTTGTCCTATCTGAAAGTGGTTGCAGACAGAAACATGAATGTGGCTCAAGTTGAAATTTGTTATCTGAAGGGTAGAAAACATTGTGGGAAAAGAAGGAAATGCTGGTAACCAGCATTTTCTTCTTTTCCCACAATCTTTTCCAAAGGCTCTTTCCTCAGGATGGTTAAAACAAGAGACTGTGTGGTTAAGGGTCAATCCTTTACTAGATGATGATATCTTAGACCTGTCCAACATGACAGCATCTGTAGACAACAAATTAAATGAGGATCCTTGAAAGGAAAAAAAAAAATTCGGTGGGAAAAGGAAAAAATTCTTTTACATTAAAAGTAAGAATTGTATACTATAATTGGAGTTTAACACCATTTGAACAGTTCAGGACATATCACAGCAGTCAGTGCACCCATGCCTATGTTTCCTGGCTTTGTCATACAGTACTGACACAACTTTCTTTCCAGGTCACAGACTACTTGTCTCACCTTGTCTCACATGCATCAGAGGCGAGAGGCAAGAAGTTGCTGGAAAGACAGTTTGCCTCAACAACCAGGTTGCAAGTCAGATATGTTAGCCACAGAATTACCCAGGCCGGCAAGAGATATTCAGCCAAAACTTAGACTTGAAACTGAAATATAGAGCCTTTTCTACTGACTGAAAAGTGTATCTTCATTTTATTTAGATATTTATGTAGCTGTGTGCAGATTTTGAAGGTAAGTGAGGTCATTATTTCAGAATAAACTCTTTACCTCCTGCAAGTGAACTGAGCATAAGTGTTACCTCTACACATGTCTCATTCATACATGTATACACTCAAAGGTGAACAGATCATTAGTAATATCTTTACACAGGTCTCATTCATACATGTAAACACACATACATGAACAAATCATTAGTAATATCTTTACACAGGTCTCATTCATACATGAAAAACCACACATATGTGAACAGATTAATAATACCTTTACACAGGTCTCATTCATATGTAAAAAACCACACATATGTGAACAGATTAATAATACCTTTACACAGGTCTCATTCATATGTGAAAAAGCACACATAGGGTATGTGATCAGAACATTAGTAATACCTCTACACGTGTCTCATTCATATATGAAAACACACACATAAAAATTGAAAATAATTGTTACTGTTCTATATCTTTCATTCACGTGAAGAAACATACATACACTGGGCATATGTATTGTCTTACGTATAAACATCTCATGACATTATTTAAAAACAGATGTTAGCTAGATATGAGTGTTACCTTTCTACACATCTCATTCATACATGTGAACACTTTATCTTCAGGGTCCATGATGGCTGCAAAGTCACAATGTGGACATCTGAAACATTTTAAAATTGAGTTTTTGCCTGAAAATGCTTTTGACTTTTAATGACCCTCAAAAAGAAGCCTTTTGAAAACATTATGGGAAAAGGAGAAAATCCTGGTGACAACGATGTTTTCTACCTGTCCCATGACAAATTTCAATTTTTAAGTCACATTTAATTTGTCGTCTGCAAATGCCTTCAATTTGGACAAGTCTAAAATTTTGTCGTTAGGTAAAGAGTTAATGTAGATGAAGTCTAGAATTTCTCTGCTTGGAAAAGGGTAATAAACAACCCTTTTCTTCTTTTCCAGAATTGTCTAAATCTGAAAGTAACACAACTTTTGATTGGCTAAACCACATGGTTCAGCCAATCAGAAATTGTATCACTTTCTAAATCTAGAATTAGACTTGGAATCAAGTTAAGAACATATGGTGAATATGAATCCCAGTCAGGCCAAACACATCGCATGGATTGGTAATAGTTATTGTGGCGAAATTCTTTCCTCTCTCAAAACTAAACACTGAATTAAAGATGTTTATGTTTTTCAACAACTAGTTGCATGCAAAAAGTGTTTTACATTAGTTCTTTACCACACAATCCTGACATTTAACAACCCTGAGGAAGAAGCCTTTTGAAAACATTGTGGGAAAAAGAGCAAATGCTGGTGACCTGCAATATTTTCTACTCTTCCTAAAACAAATTTAAATTTTTAGTCACATTTATTTTGTTGTCTGCAACTGCTTTCAATTTGGAGTAGTCTAAATTTTGATGTTTGGTAAAGAGTTTAGTACTGGTAAAAGAAACTCAGAAACTGCATGGATAGGTGCATTTGCCTCTATGATATGTGATATTGTTAAAAAAAAAAAGAAATGGCATAAACTCATTACAATACAACAAAATTTAATACCCGACCTTTTTGAAAACCGTTGCAGACAAAATAATGTGGCTCAGTTTTGAGATTTGTCTTTGAAAGGGTGGAAAAAATTGTAGGAAAAGGAGGAAATACTGGTCACCAACATTTTCTCCTTTTCTGACATTGTTTGGAAAAGACATCTTCCAAAGGGTTGTTAACATACAGGATTGTTTGGTAAAGGGTGAGATGGGGTAAAAATGATGGAATCTGCCATAGGCCAAGAAAATTATTGGGAAAGGTGAAACGTGTTGGTTACCAGCATTTTGTCCTTTTCCCACAATGTTCAAAAGCGTTTTTTATCAAGATTTTCAAACCATTTGATTGTTTTGTAAGGTTTAAACATCAAACAAATATTAACCCTTTACCACACAATCCCAACTTTTAATGACCCTTAGAAAAAACCTTTTGAAACATTTCTCCTTTTCCCACAATGTTTTTTACCCTTTCCAAATTAAAATTCAGTTTTTGAGCCCAAGTTGATTTATCGTCTGGAAATGCTTTTAATTCGGACCAGTCTAAAATTTTGTCCTTTGGTAAAGAGTTAAATCTTTTTTTTCAAACAACAAAAATACAGACTTATGCAGCTCAAATGATGATTTCTGTATTTCTGTAGAAAACATTGTGGGAAAAGTAGAAAATGATGGTAACCAACATTTTCTCCCTTTTCCACAATGTTTTCAAGAGCCTTCTCTTTCTAGGTCATTAAAACTCGGGATTGTGTTGTAAAGGATTAACCCTTTACCACACAATGCTGTCTTTTAATGACCCTGGGAAAGAAGCTTTTTGAAAACATTGTGGGAAAAAGAGCAAATGCTGGTAACCAGCATTTTCTTCTTTTCCCACAATGTTTTCCACCCTATCAAAGAAAAATTGCACCATTTGAGCCACAATGAAATTGTCGTCTGCACATGTTTCCAATTTGGACAGGGCTAGAATTTTGTTGTCTGGTAAAGGGTTTAGCTTTAAGGACTTGATGAAAAATGATGTTCAGTAATTTACCTCACAAGATCTCCTATATCAGCTAAGTTGAGGCTCTCCTCTGCCACTCTGTCCTCATACTTTGATAAAACCTCAGATGGAAGGGCTTTCTCTAGCTGACCTAAATAGAAGATATTTGGGGGTTTTTTGATGAAAGATCAGAATTCATTTCATCAGGTGAACATCATCAGTAATATTTTCACAAGTGGTGCAGCATTGGGTGAAAATATTACCAATGATGTTCATGACAAGATATAAATTTCGATCTTTCACAAAAGCAAAAAATTCTATTTATTTCATTACTGTTTTAGCCTTCAATTGAAGAGTTACAGAAATATTTACAATTAACCCTTTACCACACATTGGCACCTTTTAACAACCCTGGGAAAGAAGCCTTTTGAAAACATTGTGGGAAAAGGAGAAAATGCTAACCCTAACCCTGTTCCCAGAATGTTTTCTACCCTGTCAAAGAAAAATTACACCATTTGAGCTACAATGAAATTGTCGTCGGCAAATGCTTTCAATTTGGACAAGGCTAAAATTTTGTCATCTGGGAAAGGGTTAATTTCAGTGGTCGTTACCTGGAAATATCAAACCTTTTAGTCCACCATTATTTCACAATAAATTACCAAAAAGCATGAAATAAAGCATGAAATCCTCTCCAACTGCCTCCAGCAGACAAGATTTATATGTCTTTTATTATTGCATTTCAACAGAACACATGAAATAAGAGAAATAATCATTGCTCTTTATTTTGATTACTTTTTGCTGAACACTGTTTCTTTTTTGTGTAGAATAGTGAAGTCATGTGGGATGAAGGTTATGTTAGGCATGGTAGACAAATACCATGAAAGTTTGGATGGATGTAGCAACAGCTGTAGCCACAAAAAGGAAATACAAAAAAACACTTATGAGCTAGCTACATTACATGTGCACACTGATCTAAGTCTGTACTCCAATTTTGTGTTAGCTACTTCAACTTAACTCTTTACAAAACGACAAAATTTTAGACTGGTCCAAATTGAAAGCATCTGCAGACAACAAATCAAATGTGGCTCAAAAATTGAAATTTGTGTTGGGAAGGGGAGAAAACATTGTGGGAAAAGGAGAAAATGCTGGTTACCAGCATTTTCTCCTTTTCCCACAATCTTTTCAAAAGGCTTTTTCTTCAGGGTTGTTAAAAGTCGGGATTGTTTGGTAAAGAGTTAAACAGCACTCAAAATGAAGCTGTTTAGTCTATTTTACAGCTATTAAAGGACAAATCAACCATTTTTTTTTTCTTTTTCTGCTATTTTTTTCTCCAATCAAATTGCATGGAATAACAAACATTTAAAGATCAAGTTGTGGTCAAACGTAAACATTTGGGTGTCAAAATGCATTCAAATTTAATTCTTAGGATTTGAAAGTATGGAAATTTTTGTGTAGATGACAGTCTGTTATACTAGTCAGTACAAGTGTTAGTCTCTGGCAAAAAATGAATTTTAAAAATTGCAAATGGCTCTATCTTTTGTTTACTTTTTATCTTACAATTCATGTGTCTACCAGCATCTTATCTTTGAACCCACCATACACTAACAAACTGTCATATTCACAACAATTTCCATACTTTTACATGGGATGATTTAAATTCAAATGCATTTGAAACCTGCAGAGTTTACTTTTGGCCACCATTGGGCCTTAACTATAACTTTTAACCCTTTACCGCACAATGATGCTTTTTAACAACCCTGGGAAATAAGCCTTTTGAAAACATTGTGGGAAAAGGAGAAAATGCTGGAAACCAGCATTTTCTCCTTTTCCCAAAATGTTTTCTACCCTGTCAAAGGAAAATTGCACCACTTGAGCAAAATTCCAATTTTCATCTGCAAATGGTTTGCATTTGGACAAGGCTATAGTTTTGCTATCTAGTAAAGGATTAACTTAACTTACTTTTTGGATATGACGAAGTACAGCCATCTGTCATACACAACAACTGTGCCTGCAATACAAATTGGAACACATGATAAACTTCACTGTTGCTACTGATTTCATTGATCTAAATCTATAAATATTTCTTTGTATCTTATTTCAGTAAAAGTTACAGACCAAACCCTTAGCATGACTTTGGAAGCTTTTGTGGACATTGTAGATCCAAGTCTAATTTTGATATCTCAAATGTTCCAACTTTTACAACATATTTTTGACAAAATTAATCTTGATTTTGAAGAACTTTCTAAATTTTGTTTTAACACAACTAATGATGAGCTACACCAAATGATTTAACCAATCAGAAATTACGTCACTTTCTACATCTAGAATAAGACATAAAATGCTATTTAGAATGGTGAGCAAATAATTATGGACCCAGATTGGCAGATACAGTTCATATCAGCCAATAAGATGGCTTGTCTTGTTGTAATATGAAATATTCTCTTTACAAAAAAACAACATGTCAGACTTGTTCAAATCTAAAGCTATCACAGATGAGAAATTGAATGTAGATCAAATAGTAGAAATTGTCTGTGAAAGGTTAGAAGACGTGGGAAAAGGAGAAAATGTTCGTTTACGGCATTTTCTCCTTTTCCCAAAATGTTTTCAAAACCTTTCTGAAAGGTAGTAAAACATTGTGGGCGAAGGAGCAAATGGTGTTTATTAGCATATTCTCCTTTTCCATTTCCTAAAATATTTTCAAGAGCTTTCTTCCTCAAGGTCATTGAAAATTGGGATAGTGTTTGAAAGAGTTAAACTGTCCGTGAATGCATCTCATTGGTGATTCCAGTATACCTCTGACAAACTTTGCTTAGGGAAGTACAATACCTACGAGGTACCCCTGACAAAATTTGCTTGGGGAATACAATAACTACGAGGTATGGTAAAAAAGTTTTCGACCTCTTGTATTTCAGAATACCCAGGAATGAAGATCTGGTTGTATTACTAATCTCCCATCATCTTGATGCATTTTATCCATTTCTGTTCTAGTTTGCTTATCTCTTCAATATAGTAGCCTTTACCCTGGCCCCAACAAGTCCTTATTTACAGCACCTTTGATACTTTCACTGCTTCCAAAATGTCTACCATGAAGGTTAGTTTTCAGCTTTAGGAACAGACAGAAGTCAGAAGGGGCTGAATTAGGAGAATATTGGGGTTAAGGAAGGATTTCCAAGGCGCATTCAGTCACAGCCACGGCAACTTGCAACTTGTGAGTAGGTGCATTGTCCTATAAGAGCATAATGCCTTGAGCCAATTCTGTCTGACACACCCTTCTCCTCGTTACAGTGACTTCCTGGTTTAACAAAAAGTGTTGGAATCCTATTCTCACAACCTTCAAAAAGATTCTGGGATTTTTGTGTCAAAGTATTGAATCTAATTATAATGGGCCTAGCACTTTTTGACTGTACCCTAAAGTATTCTTTTGGCTTTACCTTTCCCTGGCCAAACACAGACTCCTTGGCATATTGTCCAAGGCAGCCCTCACAAAACAGGTGTCCGTCCAAACACTGGACCATATTATCGAAAGGATATTCACCAAAACAACATCCACACTCGATACCCTGACCTTCGGTCTCGTACTCCTGCTCATTGAGCTGCATGGCAAGTTCATGGTCCTTTTCCTAAAAACAAAAAGTTCGGTTTAACCGTCTACTAGACGACCAAATTTTAGAATTGTCCGTTTCCCAAGCATATCCAGGTGGCTTATTCAGCCCCAGAGCACCTTTCAATGCTGTAGTTGCCCTTGCTGCCAGTGTAGATCAAGACCAGATTGCACAAAATATGCAGTCTGATCTCTGGTGTACACTGTAAGCTTTGGTGAAATACTAGAGACAAGTGTTTGCCACAAAATTGCAATTAACTTGACCTTCTTTGAAAATGAAAATACCCACTGGGCTTATTCTGGACATCAACCCTTTACCACACAATCCAAAGTTTAAAGGACCCCATGGAAAAGTACTTTTGAAAACTTTTGAAACCAGCATTTTCTCCTTTTCCCACAATGTTTTCTACCCTTTCAAAGAAAAATGTCCTAGTTTGTGCAATATTCAGTTTTTCATCTGCAAACTATTTCAATTTGGACAGGCCTAAAATTTTGTCATTTGTTAAAGATTAAAGGTTAAATACCTAGTTTTCAGACTCCAGATACAGGGAGTGATTTTGATTTCAAAATTGAAAATATTTATCATTCTCCACTAAACTCTCATCGAGACGATTCTAATGAGTACTCACAACATAGGGTTTGGTAGAGACATAATGGATTTGGAATACCATCACTCCCTCTTATCTGGAGCTATACCTTTGAAATCAATTTCTCTGCCAGCGACTAGCACTTGGACCAACCACACGATAATAAGATTGTCATCTTCACAATAATTTCCAAACATATGGTATGATTTAAATTTAATTACATTTTAACACCAGATTTGTTTACTTTTGGCAGCTATTGTTACTTTAAAGTTCCCAACCTACTCATTTTAAATATAGAAATGTGTTTAAATAAATCAGCAATATCTATGGCACCCCAAAGAATGAAAAGGAGTTTCAGATTTGTTAATGGAAATGAATCTTGGTCAAGAGAAAATTAAGTCAGGACTAAACTGTAAATGATGCGTGAATCGCAAGTTATTTGCATACCTCCAATTTAAAAATAGAAAGCTATTTGTTGTTTCAACGCGGGAAATGGCGCACTCGTCTATTTGCAGGGTTATATCTTTTTCCCTTCTTTCAGGATAAACACTAAATGTAAATTTACACATACGAAATTTACCTTTCTACTGTCTTTGAAATCATTCCATTGCACTCTCGATATAAAACTCCAACATCCTCGAGTTAATTGCTGTTGGGTTTTTGTGACATAGATTGTTGCCACAGTATACCTGTGTAGAGTATCTCTACTCCACTTTCCGGCCGCATGTATATGCAACTTGAAGTTCGTACACAGTCATGTGACGAGCATCATGTGATATCCTCGATTCAACGATGGGATAAGTCTAAGTCTAAAATTGCATTTTCTATCTATCGTAATCTATGCAATCTCACAACCGCCAGGTGTAATATTTGTCATGAAGCCACAAGAATGACTAAAGTTTGATAAGATATCGACAAAATGGGTTATATTTGGCCTAAAATAAGAAGTTAGGGAACTCTAAGGGTATATAAATGAATATATCTGATAACATGGTGGAAAAGCAGACCTTCAGATAAGAGGGAGTGACAGTATTCTAAATCCATTATTTCTCTTCAAAACCCTTTGTCTTGATGAGACAATTCTAATGAGTACCCAAAACATAGGGTTTAGTGCAGAGTGATTAATATTTTCAATTTTGGAATCAAAATCGCTCCCTCTGTCTGGAGCTCTGGCAAAAAAGAATAGTTCCTACTCTTGCCAAAATATCTTCAACAGTGCAGCAAAAAAGAAAGATCATGCAACTTACAGTTTCCTGTTCCTTCATTTTCATTTTAACAAAGTCTACTTCTGCCTGAAGTTCCGGCATCAGGGTTGATAATTTTTGCAAATTCCGCTTGTTCTTCAACAGACGTATATTGGTTGTGCGTTTTGAGGAATCTGAAATACAAAACAAGAACGAGAGATAATGAGGGAAAGAAGATTTTTGATAAGTTTTCGATCTATTACTTTGTAAAACATGCCCCTCTGACAGGGCTATCTTTAATTCCCCAGGCCTGTAATTTAAACAAACTTGAGGGGATCATTTAGGCGATACTACCAGTACAAACAAAGTATCAAAAAAGGTTAAACTATCCAAAAATCAATCAAATGTCAACCTGTTGTCTTTATTTTCATAACCTTTTGACTTTTTACCATACAACAAAATTTCAGACTGGTCCAGACAACAAAAAAGATGTGATTGAAAAGTTGAAATTTTTTTGGGGAAGGGTAAAAAACATTGTGGGAAAAGGAGAAAATGCTGGTTACCAGCATTTTCTCCTTTTCCCTCAAGGTTTTCAAAAGGCTTCTTTCACAGGGTTATTCAAGTTTGGGATTGTGTTGTAAAGAGTAAGCACTATCTAAAAAGTTGATATGAACTTAGGTTAATGAGACTCCCTCGTAAATATGGAAATTGTTTCTTTCCACGACCAAGCAAAAAAAAAAACTTTCCAAATGCAATTCTGAACATAGGTACCACATGTGGGTGCCAACACTTGGCTGCAGTTGCTTGACTTTCAGTGAAAATGTTAACTCAAAAAAGGGACATAACTGTGTCAAAATACTTTGATGGTTACCTGCTCTTGTTGTATGGGTTCCCCTTTTGATAGTTAGCAACTTGTCCAAGTTTAAAGCAAATATCTTCAGTAATAACAAAGATATTACAAAATGTCAAAGTTTTCACATGACAATGTTTTGTCTTAAAACAGCTACAAATTAACAGGAAACAAGACATATAATAATAACAATAATAATAATAATATTTTTTTTTGTGAAGGTTGAAACATTAAGACATATTTCAAGTATTTTTTTACAATGTTGCCTTCAAAATGAGTGGAACAACAACAACAACAACAGCAATAACAGCAACAACAACAAAATTAAATGGTGATATTGATGATTGATACTGATGATTGTAGTATTTGAAAATGAAGATGAATTGATGGAATCTGAAATCTACGGACAGACCCATGTTTCTATACTGTGCAATTTTCTCTTTAGATGTATGATTCCTTAAGTATAATGAGGACTTTAAGTTCAATGAATGTTGTTTGACCTGGTTTTGAAAGATATGTAATGATTTTGCATCTCTGATGGAAGTAGGAATTTCATTCCTCATATCCATGCTAAAATACGAGAAAGCTTGTTTCTTGTACGATGTATTGATCTTGAGTTTATGATGTCACTTCAAACAGATGACCTTAAATTATAATTTGTGTTACTTGAAAACATATCACTGAGAAGTGACCAAAAACACATATCTGACCTTGACCTTTATTCTACAGACATGACTCTTGAGCATGATGCATCGTCTTGATGTGGTTAACATTTGTGCCAAGTTATTTTGAAAAAATTAAGTCATACAGAAAAAAGTTATGGCCCGAACATGAAAACAGCTACCCCCAAAACACATTTGACCTTGCCTTCACCTTGACCTTTACCGTACAGACATGACTCTTATGCATGACACATTTATGTGGTTAACAATTCTGCAAAGTCATACTGAAATTCATTCATAATTAAAAAAGTTACAGGCCAGACACAAACACTATTCCCCCCCCTTCCCCCCCCCCCGCAAAAAAAAACAACATTTGACCTTGTTGTGACCTTGACCTTTACCCTACGGAGATGACTCTTGTGCATGACACATTGTCTCAATGTGGTTAACATTTGTGCAGTCATTATGAAATTAAGTCAAAACGAAAAATGTTATGGTCCAGACACAAAAATGGCAACATCCCCTTTCCCTGCACATTTTACCTTGCTGTGACCTTGACCTTAAACCTACAGACATGACTCTTGCACATGACACATTTCCTTTATGTGGTTAACAATTCTGCAAAGTTATACTGAAATTAATTCATAGTTAAAAAGTTACAGTCCAGACACAAATACTATTCCCCCCCACACACACAATTTGACCTTGCTGCGACCTTGACCTTTAACCTATAGACATCTCTCTTGCACATCACACATCGTTTTGATGTGGTTAAGATTAGTACAAAGTTATTTTGAAATTAAGTCAAAGGTAAAAAGTTATGGCCCAGACACGATAACGACTACCCCGTCCCCCCACCCCGTGTCCAAAACATATTTGACCTTGCTGTGACATTGACCTTTCACCAACAGAAATAACTTTTCTGCATGACACATCGTCTGTATGTGGTTTACAATCCTGCAAAGTAATACTGAAATTCATCCACAATTAAAAACAAGAGGGCCATGATGGCCCTGGATCGCTCACCTGAGTCAATAGGCGAAATTTCACTCCAGGGTCATAATGACCTAATTTAAAACTCATCTGAGATATTATTACGGCAAACATTCTGACCAATTGTCAGGTCAATTGAGCTGAAAATGTGGCCTCCGGTGTGTCCAAAATGTATTTCTTCAATTTGACCTAATGGCCTAGTTTATGACCCTATGTGACCATATTTCAAACTCATCCAAGATATCATCAAGACAAACACGCTGACCAATTTTCAGGTCAACTGAGCAAGAATTGTGGCCACTAGAGGGCCCACATGATATTTCTTTAAATCTGACCTAGTTACCTAGTTTATGACCCTATGCGACCCAATTTTGATCTCATCCAAGATTTTATCAAGACTTAGATGCTGATCAATTTTCAGGTCAATTGAGTAAGAATTGTAGCCTCTACAGCGCCCACAAAAAATTTTAGTTGACCTAGTGACCTAGTTTATGACCCAAAAAGACCAAAATTCAAACTCATCTGAAATTTCATCAAGAAAAACAATCTGACCAATTTTTAAGTCAATTCAGCAATAAATGTGGCCTCTAGACTGCCCACAAGGTATTTCTTTAATATGACCTTGTGACCTAGTTTATGACCCAAGGTATCCCAAGTTCTATCTCATCCGAGATTTTACTAAGACAAAGATTCTGACCAATTTTCAAGAAAACTGAGCAATAAATGTGGCCTCTAGACTGCCCACAAGGTATTTCTTTAATTTGACCTAATGACTTAGATTATGTCCCCAGGTGACCCAATTCTGAAGTTATCCAAGATTTCATAAAGACAAACAATCTGACTGATTTTTGGGTCAATTGAGCAATAAATGTGGCCTCTAGAGTGCCCACAAGGTATTACTTTAATATGACCTAGTGACCTAGTTTATGACCCGAACTCATCCGAGATTTATTTAAGACAAACATTCTGACAAATTTTCAAGTCAATTGAGCAAACAATGAGGCATCTAGAGTGTCCACATGGTATTTCTTTGATTTGACCTAGTGACCTAGTTTATGACCCCAGGTGACTCAATTTCAAACTCATCCGAGATTTAATTAAGACAAACATTCTGACCAATTTTCAAGTCAATTGAGCAAGAAATGTGGCCTCTAGACTGCCACAAGGTATTTCTTTAATTTGACCTACTTACCTACTTTATGACCCCAGATGATCCAATTTCAAAGTCATCGGATATTTAATTAAGACAAAGATTCTGACCAATTTTCAAGTCAATTGGCTTCTAGAGTGCCCACAAGGTATTTCTTTAATTTGAGCTAGTGACCTAGTTTTTGACCCCACATGACCCAATTTCAAACTCATCTGAGTTTTCATCAAGACATACATTCTGACCAAGTTTCATAAGTATCGGACTGAAAATGTATCCTCTAGAGCGCACACAAGGTTTTTCTAAGATTTGACCTGGTGACCTAGTTTTTGAACTGAGATGACCCAGTTTCAAATTCTTCCAAGATATCACCAAGCCAAAAATTCTGACTAAGTTTCATTAGTATGGGACTGAAAATGTGGCCTCTGGAGCGCTAACAAGGTCTTTCTAAGATTTGACCTACTGACCTTGTTTTTGACCCGCAATGACCCAATTTCAAAGTCATCCAAGATTTTATCAAGACAAACATTCTGACCAAGTTTCACAAGTATCTGACTGAAAATGTGGCCTCTAGAGCACACACAAGGTTTTTCCAAGATCTGACCTAGTGACCTAGTTTTTGACCCGCAATGACCCAATTTCGAACTTGTCTGAGATTTTATCAAGACAAACATTCTGACCAAGTTTCACAAGTATCTGACTGAAAATGTGGCCTCTAGAGCGCACACAAGGTTTTTCTAAGATTTGACCTAGTAACCTAGTTTTTGACCCGCAATGACCCAATTTCGAACATGTCCGAGATTTTATCAAGACAAACATTCTGACCATGTTTCACAAGTATCTGACTGAAAATGTGGCCTCTAGAGTGCACACAAGGTTTTTCTAAGATTTGACCTAGTGACCTAGTTTTTCACCCCACATGACCCAATTTCGAACTCGTCTGAGACTATCAAGACAAACATTCTAACCAAGATTCACAAGCATCTGACTGAAAATGTGGCCTCTAGAGCGCACACAAGGTTTTTCTAAGATTTGACCTAGTGACCTAGTTTTTCACCCCACATGACCCAATTTCAAACTCATCAGAGATTATATCAAGACAAACATTCTGACCAAGTTTCACAAGCATCTGACTGAAAATTTGGCTTACAGAGCGCACACAAGGTTTTTTTTAAGATTTGACCTAGTGACCTAGTTTTTGACCCCACATGACCCAATTTCAAACTCATCAGAGATTATATCAAGACAAACATTCTGACCAAGTTTCACAAGCATCTGACTGAAAATTTGGCTTACAGAGCGCACACAAGGTTTTTTTTAAGATTTGACCTAGTGACCTAGTTTTTGACCCCACATGACCCAATTTCAAACTCATCCAAGATTTTATGAAGACAGACCTTCTGACTAAGTTTCAAAAGTATCTGACTGAAAATGTGGCCTCTAGAGCGCACACAAGGTTTTTCTAAGATTTGACCTGGTGATCTAGTTTTTGACCCCACATGACCCAATTTCGAACTTGTCCGAGATTTTATCAAGACAAACATTCTGACCAAGTTTCATGAGGATCGGACTGAAAATGTGGCCTATAGAGCACACACAAGCTAAAAGTTGACAACGAACAATGGACGATGGACACAGCACGATCACAAAAGCTCCCCTTGAGTACTTTGTACTCGGGTGAGCTAAAAAGTTACAGGCCAAGCACAAATACTACCCCCACAAACACATTTGACCTTTTGTGACCTTGACCTTTAACCTATGGACATACCTCTTGCGAATGGCACATTATCTCAGTGTAGTTTACACTTGTGCCAAGTTTTACTGAAATTGAACCATAGGGACAAAAGGTATGGCCAAGGCACGGAAATGGACGGACGGACTAAACAAAAACTATATCCCCCTTTCAACGCCCCCCCCCCCCCCCCCCAATTTTTCGGGGGCATAAATATATAATACATAATCATGCCTATAAGTTTACCTAAATCTATGGTGACATCAGCCTCAAGTCCTCTCAGAATATTCTTTTTTTCTTTTGTGTCTGCACAGAACAAAATAGTATTATTTAGTAGTGCAACAGGATTTAGCAAGTAACCTCTTTATCATGCACCAAAGGACAAAACAAAGACTTGTCCAAATTAAATCTTTCCCAAAGGACAAAATTTCAGACCAGTCCAAAATGAAAGCATTAGCAGACGACAAAATAAATGTGACTCAAAAATTGAAATTTGTTTTGGAAAGGATGGAAAACATTGTGGGAAAAGGAGAAAATGCTGGTTACCAGCATTTTCTCCCTTTCCCACAATTTTTTCAGAAGGCCTCTTTCTCAGGATCGTTAAAACACGGGATTATGTGGTAAAGGGGTAAATAATTCCCAAACGACAGATGTTAAATTCTTCCAAATTGAACGGATCAGCAGACAACAAATTTTAAAGTGGTACAAGTGAACTGAAAATCTTTGACAGAGAAGAAAACAGTGTTGGAAAAAGAGAAAATGCTGCTTACCAGGTTTTTCTTCTTTTCTCAAAATGCTTTCAAAAGCTTTATTCCTCTTTGTCATTAAAATGAGGGAATGTTTGGTAAAAGGTTAAATTAGAAGCCCTTGAGGGCCTGAATCGCTCTACTGGTATTTATTTTGGTCGTTTTCTATCATACATTATGAATTCATGATGGAAAAATCAAAACAGACACATACAAAATGGGCCAGGGAGTTGTTGTTGCAACATGGTTAGAACCCACTAAGATAGCATGATACATTGGCATGGTGACTTGAAAAAATAGTGAAATAATGAAAGAGCAATTTCCCAAAAACAATTGTTTGGCATCCACCTAAATTTTATTAGGTATTAGTACTAATTGTATTACACAATCGCTGTCAGTTTCAAAGAAATGGGACAAATAATGTGTACTTTGTCGAGTAAACATGACTAAGTCATCAAATGGCTACTTTTCCTAAAGTGATGGCTGGATTTTCTTCATCTTCATTTGGGTTAATCCCTTGATAATACAAATAATCTGTGCAAGTTTCAAAAGAATGGGATAAAAAATGCAGACTTTATTGTGTAACAAGAAAAGTATCTTTTCAACTGTAAATGACTACTTTTCCCTTACTAGTTTCCCATATTTTTTTTTTAAATCAATAGGGTTTGGGCTATTGGTGATATAAAGGAACTGCAAGTTTCACAAAAATCTGACCTTGTTGAGTTAACAAGACATGTAAATTTTTAACTTTTAATGGCTACTTTTCCCTTACTAATTGCTGAATTTTGGTAAAAAAATCAATAGGGTTCAAGCTATTATTGATATTAATTCTTTCAAAATCAACAGGGTTCAAGCCATTGATAGTCATGTATATAAGGAAAGTCTGTAAGTTTCATGAAAATTCGACCTCAAATGTGAACTTAATTGTGTAAACAAGAGATGCAAAATTTCAACATTAAATGGCTACTTTTCCCTTACTTATATTAGGATTTCTTTTCAGAATCGGTTCAGGCTATTGAAGGTTTAGAGAAACGGTGCAACTTGAATGATAATCCAACCACAAATGCAGACTTTATCCCGTAAACAAGACAAAGACTAACAGACAGACAGACGTACGGATGGACAACGAAAACCATGCCATGACATTAGCTCTGCTAGCCCTTAGCCACTAGGGCTAAAAAAAAAAAAAAAAAAACAAATGCAGATGACAAACTAAATATGTCTCAAATGATGGGATTTATGTCTTTATCCTTTACATGAGAAATGTTTCTTTCCAGCCCTACAGAAGACTTTTAAAAACAGTGTCAATGGTTGCTGGAAATATGCCAACAAAGAACCCATACACAGTGGCTTCAGAGATGAATAACTCTATGGTAACATTCATCCAACCAAATTTTTAACTCTTTCCCAAATGACATAATTTTAGATGTGTCCAAGTTGAAAGCATTTTCAGAACACAAAATAACTTACTCAAAAATTGTAATTTGCTTTTGGATGGGTAGAAAGCATTGTGAGAAAAGGAGAAAATGCAGGTTACCAAAATTTTCTCCATTCCACAATGTTTTCCGAAGCCTTCTTCCTCAGGGTTGTTAAAAGTCGGAAATGTGTGATGATGGGTTAAAGCAAACTTCTCTCATATCACTAATGGATCTACAGCATTCTTTCAATTTCTTTCTGTGCACAGATCATAACTAGAACTGTCACAAAGTGTACCCCCCACTGGCACCTTGTCACTGAAGGAGCACAATCAGAGCATGGAAATGACTTTCAAAACAAAGATCAGACCTTGACCTTTGACCCATGTGACCCAAAAACAATAGGGGACCTCCTTGGGTCATGAGCAACACTTCTATAAAGTTTTATGGTCCAAGGTCAAAACAGCTTTTGAATTAGAGCAAATTTCAAAATTCACCTGTGACCTTGACCTTTGGCCAATGTGACCCCAAAACAATAGCGCATCTCCTTGGGTTATGAGCAACACTTGTATGACCTTTCAGGGTCCTAGGTCTAATAGCTTTTGAGTTACAGCACAGAAACAAAAACAAGATGGACAGACGGATGGACGTTGAAACCAGTACAACCCCCTCTACTTTGTAGGTGGGGGGTGGGGGGGTATAAGGATATGAAAGAGAACACTAACCTTTCTTCAGAAAGTCACAAATCTGTTTAAAAGCCGTTTTCAACGCTTTATACGTGGGTGCATATGAATTATGGAACATGCCACTCACTCGTCTGATATCAGGAACTGAAATCTGGACAAAAAAAAATCATCCCTAACCCTGTACAGCACAATCCCATCTTTTAACAATGTTTACGACAGAAAGGTTTGAAAACATTATAGGAAAAGGAGAAGAACGCTGTTAATCAGCAATTCTTCTTTTCCACAAGATATTTTCTTCACATGCAACAACCAAACCTATCATTAAAGTCACATTTTGTTTGTCGTCTGCAAATGCTTTCAGTTTAGGCTGGTCTAAAATACTGTTGTTGGGTAAAAACTAAACATGTAGATTTGACATATAGATGTAGATCTTAACATTATTTCTTTACCACACAACAAGCTTATAGACTTGTCTAAATTGATAGCATTTGCAGAATCTGATGACTAATTAAAATTCAATACAGATAAAATGGTGGAATTCGCTTCTATACATACAGAAAACATAGTGAGAGAAGGGGAAAATGCTGATTACCAGCGTTTTCTCCTTTTCTCACAATGTTTTCAAAAGGCTTCTCTCTTAGGGTTGTTAATCTGACATTTATTGGCTGTTGAGATAAAATTTGCCATGAACTTTTCTAGAAATTTTTTTTCAGGTCACAATGGGCTCACTTAGTAAATTTTTCTAAACTGGTTTGATAAGATTTTATCTCGAATGCCAAATTATGCCAGAAATTAAAAAGTTTTGCAGTCAACAAATTCTTAAATGCTGAAATTTCTACCAGAAAAAAAAAGTACAAAACATTGTAGGAAAAGGAGAAAATGCTGGTTACCAGCATTTTCTCCTTTTTCCACAATGTTTTCAAAAGCCTTCTTCTAAAAGGTTGTTAAAAATCAAATTAGTTCGGTAAAGGGTTAAACTTACCCAAGGGAAATCAAAGAAAAGCACTGTATGACACTGCTGTATGTATGGCATCTGTAAGGCTCTGTCTAAAGTGTTAAACTGGTATTGCTTAAAGTAATCCACCGGGGAAGCCTGAAAACATTCACAGAATAATTATGACGTAACCTATTACCCCCTGCACATTACTTTTTCCACCTGCCAGAGACTGAGGGCTGAAAGGTAAGTTTTGACTCTTATATGTAAGGATTTGACTTTTGGCAAACATATTGCATTATTTTTCAACACAATCCCCTTCAGTACCTATATTCTTTTTCCAGCAATGTTTTTAGGCCCCCAATGCCACCTGAACTCTTTACCACACAATCACAGGTTTTAACGAATCTGAAGAAAAAGCCTTTTGGGAAAACATTGTGGGAAAAGCTTTTCCTACAATGTTTTCTAACCTTCCCAAAACAAATTTAAACATTTGAGTCACGTTTATTTTATTGTCTGCAAATGCTTTCAATTTGGACATATCTAAATTTTTTTTGTACATCAAAGAGTAAAAAGAAGGCATTTTCTTGATTGCATCTATATGGTCATCATCTGACCAAAAGTGGGTACCAGAAGTGGCCTTTTTCAATTTAGGAAACAGATAAAAGTCTGATGGAGCAAAGTCAGGCAAATAAGGCAGATGCTCAATCCATTCAAAGCCACAATCCTTAACCCTTTACCACACAATGGCGCCTTTTAATGACCCTGGAAAAGAAACCTTTTGAAAACATTGTGGGAAAAGGAGAAAATACTGTTAACCAGCATTTTCTCCTTTTCCCAATGTTTTCTACCCTATTAAAGAAAAATTCCACCATCTGAGCCACATTGAAATTGTCCTCTGTAATTGCTTTCGATTTGGACAAGGCTAAAACTTTGTCGTCTGGTAAATGGTAAAAGATTAACTCTTTACCACATGGCAAAATTTTAGACTCATTCATATTGATGTGATTGACAGACAACAATTCAAGTAATTCTCAAATGATAGTATCTGTGTTTAAACTTTGTGGGAAAAGGAGAAAATGCTGGTTACCAGCATTTTCTCCTTTTCCAAATACACTTTCTAACCTTTCAAAGACAAATCTCATCATTTGAGTCATACCTAATTTATCTGCAAATGCTTGCAATTTGGATAATTCTACTGTATAAAAAAATTTGAAGTCTGTTTGTGGAAAGGTAGAAAACATTCTAAGTAAAGGAGAAAATGCTGGTAACCAGCATTCTATCTTTTTATCACTCGGTTTACAAAACTCTTCTGCTTTTGGGCTGTTAAAACCCAGCATTGTTTGGTAAAGAGTTAAAAGGGTGAAAGAAACATTATGGGAAAAAAGAAAAAAGTGCTGGTAACAAGACGAAACAAGAGGGCCATGATGGCCCTGTATCGCTCCACTGGCTTATAAATATAAACCATAAATACTAAACGTTTCAATTCTGAGCCAAATGGTTTCAAAATGAAGACTTACAGAGTTTTCTCTGTAAAAGCCTATGTTAAAGTTGAGACCCGCAGGGAAAAGCCATTTTTGATCCCAGAGCGATAATCACTTGAACCCTGGTAGAGGTCCCAAGATAAAGCCACATGCCAAAATAATACAAGTCTATGCTGTATGGTTATAAATACGGTGATTTTCAAGTTTCGTCCATATGAAGCCTCTGTGAAACATAAGACCCCTGATGCAAGGCTAATTTCAAAAAAAAAAAAATCAAAAGAGCTCCAGATCTGGTAGCCCTTGGGTTTGCGGTTAGGAGCAATAGGATTTTTTGAATTTTCACCCTATAAGCACATGTTTATGACCAAATTTGGGAGTTCTTGCCGTATGGCTAGTAACAAGACGGTTTCTGAAGTTTTCACTCCATAAACCCATGTAAAACTTGTGACCCCTGGTGCAGGGCCAAACTTGATCCTAGGGTTGTAACTTGGGCCCTCTTTGTAGTTGTCCACTAGACAGAGTTATAATTATGCAAAATTTGGTAGCCTAAGCCTTATGACTATGTACACCAAGATTTAAAAGTTTTCCTTAATCTTGTGCACTTTCCCCCCCACCCCCGCAGCATGAGGCCAAATTGACCCCAGGACTGTAATTTGGGCACTTTTGGTAGACCCCTACCAGATCAAGCTAAATGCAAAATTTGGTAGCTCTAGGCCTTATGGCTAGGTATTGAAAGATTTCTGAAGTTGTCTCACTATGTACACCCATGTAAAACTTGTTACCCCTGCAGCAGGGCCAATTTTGACCCCAGGGCTAAAATTTTGGCTTGCTTGGTAGAGGCCCACTAGATATAGCTACATGCAAAATTTGGTAGCTCTAGGCCTTATGGCTATGTACAGGAAGATTTTTAAAGTTTTCTCTATATAAGCCTATGTAAAACTTGTGACCCCTGGGGCAGAGCCAATTTTGACCCCAGGGCTATAATTTGAAGAAACATGATAGAGGTCTACTACATAAAGCTACATGCCAAATTTGGTAGCCCTATGCCTTATGGTTTCAGACAAGAAGATTTTTAAAAATTTCCAATATTTTTCAGTTTTGTTGCCATGGCAACCAGAGTTTTTTTAAGGAATCAAATTCTTTCAAGAAATTCTGAAGAGGACCATGGCAGGATCATTTCTGTGAAGTTTCATGAAAATTGGATAGGTAGTTTCAGAGAAGAAGATGTTTGAAATAAAAGTTAACGCACGGACGGACGGACGGACGCACGGCCAGTGGAGCTAAAAATGAGAAACAAAGGACATGTTCTCCTTTTTTCCCCCACAATGTTTTAATGACTCATATATAAATAACATGACAACAGACAATGGTTTTCACAGGATAAAGACAGGATAAAGAACGGAATGGACAGAAGACCTACAGCCTAATTAAAGTGTATTATGCTAAGGTGCCCTAAAATCTTTTTTTCACACAGTTCCTTTGTGGGCTTGCCAGCTTAAATTGTGATTTCTGTTTTGATAGGGTAGAAAACATTGTTAGAAAAGGTGAAAATACTGGTTACCAGCATTTTCTTCTTTCCTCACAATGTTTTCAAAGACTTCCTCTTTTAGGGCCATTAAAACTTGTGTTGTAAAAGGTAATTTACCTTTGTGGGCTTGCTGGGTTCTTGGGTTCCCTTTGGCTGTGCTCTAGGGTATTGGTTGTCTGATAGAACAAAACAAATATTGTTCAATGCCATGTTTCCAGTGTGATACAAACAAAGTTGTTCCAGATACTGTGGGTCTACATCTGGAAATATGTTCAGCTGAAATGACACCATGTAACACATTATGCAACAAAAGTAAGATGGTTTTACTATTTAGCAGATGAAAAAAAAAAACAGACTCATCAATTTTGAAGGCATTTGCAGATGACAAATCCAGCTCGAATGATTATCAATGACTTTGTTTTTGTAAGGAAATAACATAGTGACAGATGGAAAAAATGCCGGATACCAGCATTTTCTCATTTTCCAACAATGTTTTCAAAAGATTTCTTTTAAGTGGTCATTAAACATGGGATTGTTTGGTTGAGGGTTTACTTGGTGTTTTCAATACTGTTTAGCATTTTCATCAGTTGAAATGTCGCCATTTAAACAACAGTTCATCTGAAACATTAACATCAAAGCTGTTTTTCAGTTAAATTGCTATCATTCAACCTTTTACCACACAACCCGAGCTTTAACGACCCCTCAAGAAAGAGGCCTTTTGAACTTGTGGAAAAAGGAGAAAACTCTAGTAACCAGCATTTTCTTTTTTTCCCACCATATGGGCCATATCTAATCTGTTGTCTGCAAATGCTTTCAATTTGGCCAAGTGTAAAATTTTGTCGTGTGGGTGAAGAGTTCAGGTTTTCCTATAATTTGACCCAGTGACCTACTTTTGAACCTGAGGTGACCCTTATTTAACCTTGTTTAAGAACATTGGCCCTCTTTTGCCAGAGCTCAGCTTAACTGTTGTATGTATATACATAGTCCTGTTTGTGCAGTAATAGATTAATTAACCCTTTCCCACATAATCCTGAATTTTAACAACCCTGAGAAGGATAGCTTTGAAAAAAATTGTTGGAAAAGGAGAAAATGTTGGTAACCAGCATTTTCTCCTTTTCCCACAATGTTTTCTACCCGTTCCAAAACAAATTTCAATGTTTAAGTCACATCTATTTTGTTGTCTGCAAATGCTTTCAATTTGGACAGGTCCAAAATGTGGTTTGGCCCAACAACAAAATTTTGGACAAGACCAAATTGAAAGCATAATTATGCTGGCAACAAATTAAAAATTGCTAAAAAAATGATTCCTGTCTTTGATAGAGTAGAAAACATAGTGGGAAAAGGAAAAAATGCTGGTTACAAAATGTTTCGGAAAGCCTTCTCTTTCAGGATCATTAAATCTCTGAATAATGTTAATTAACCTTTTACCACATGCTACAGAGTTTTAACAACCTGGAAAAAGAAGCCTTTTTAAAACATTGTGGGAAAAGGAGAGAATGCTGGTAACCAGCCATTTTCTCCTTTTCCCACAATGTTTCCTACCTATCAAAAACAAATTCCATCATTTGAGCAACAAAGAGTTTGTCACCTGCAAATGCTTTTTTATTTGGACAGTTATGAATGTTGTCGTTTGGTACAGAGTTAACTTACAACTTGGTTTTTCAGTTCTTCTCTCATCTGTTGTGGAGTTTTTGTTTCTACATATTCAACTGTGTCTGTGTCTCTCTGTATCCCTTGATACGCAGTGTCTGTGTTTGCTGTGAAAGTGGAAGCCTCTTCGAAACTTAAACCAAAGAAAATGTCCATTGGTCGAATATTTATATGGTGTTTAACACCATTTTCATCATTATTTCAGTTTATTGCTGCAGTCAGTGCACCTATCCATGCTTTCCTGGAGTTTCTTGTACCAGTACTTCACACATTATTCTACTCAAGCCAATGCCTGCTTTTCCCACATAACCACTATCAAAACAATGATCAGCCTTGACAGAGGAATGAATCCTGTTGCAATGAATATCATCGATCCTCTAAAAAGAAATTGGGCAAGCTGGAGATGGAAAGCAGCGGCCCCTAGTCTCAAGTCCTCTTTGCCACCACTTCCGCTACAAGAGCCCGGCTAGAAAGTGTTCTGGTGCAATATGCTGTTTTCAATACCAGAATTTGTTGTTCTCATTGTATATATAACAAGAGTTTCAATTAATGTTTATGTGGGAAAGAAGCCAGTGATAATTGAAAATGATCAATCAGGTAAAACAACACAGAATTTTCCGCAGACAGTGATAACATTACCGTCAGGATTTTAGTCAGTGCCACCTAAGAAGCAATTGCAATTTTAGAAACCTGCTGTATTTAGTGCAGAATATTGATTTAACCTCTGATCATGATTCATTTGGAATTTAAATTGCATTCACGATTAGTAGATGACACTGGTCTTCGATAATTTCACTTTCTTAAAGATTTTTCAAATTACTTCACTTTCTTAAAGATTTTTCAAATTACTTAACAAACTTTGTGTTACTGAAAGTTTAAAATGTTATTGGAAGTGTAACGTATATTAGGATAGTCAGGTGTTAGTGACATCAATTTGTTAAGCTATTAGGATTATGTCGATGTCATAAGTGTTTGTCATTTGGTAAAGAGTTATATGTTACATACCTGACATCTAAAATATTTCTTGTTTCTGTAACATCGACATCTACTATATCATTATCTTCCGGACTATCTGTTATTTCGATTGCTGGCTCATATCGTATGAGGTGAATGTCATCATCAGCATTCCTAACTGTTGTCAGGCTAACTGTATCAGCTGTTCCATGTTTGTTTTCAGTTTTACTTTTAACATCACCAACTTGGGCTACTGCTGTGTTTCCAGTTAAACCAGTCCTGATACTACCAGTTGGAGAGTGAACAGATGATATGCCACTTTTACTTAATGCTCTTGTTGGTTGAGAGTTCAATGACTTTAAAGTGTTTAAAGTGACTGAGGGCTGAGGCAGAATTTGCACTCCAGTGTTGTTGGAACTTGCAATACATTGGTCTCTGTGCACTGCACACTGGTCCTGACATGTCTGTGTGACCACTGGACCAACTCTGGTTGAATTTACTGACATTTTCGGACTTCCTGTAGACACTGGCAAAGTATTCACCGCAGAAGTATTGGACATTACACCAGGCTTGACTGAATGCAATACAGGTATTTGCTGCAACCTTTGAGAAGGCCCGGGACTATAATTCTGTGATGTCCTAAGTTGTGATGAAGCCCCCGGGAATGACAGAGAAACAGATGGAATACCTCCTACCAGTGTAGGTACTGCATTTATTCCTCTAGTTTGTTCAGCGTGATCATTTTTTATATCAAACTGATATTTCTCAGGGGAGTAAGTTATCTTACATGTTGATTCTATCACTACTGTGGCGGGTTTTCCTTGTGAGTGTCGGCTACCAGGTGTTTCTTGTCCAATGTCAGAAATTCTTGTTCCAGGTGTATCTCTGTAATCAGAAAAACTTTTTCTTACTCTGTTTGAATGGGTTGGATCTCTGAATCTAACAAACGTTGACTGTGGAAGTCTCTGTAATGGCTCACCGATTTCAAGACTTTCTGCTTGGCTATTGCCAGGCTGACTACATGTAGAACTAGACACAACAGTTGATGGTGGATTCTGTTTTTCCTCCAGTGCATGCCTATATCTATCTTGATTAGTTTGCAATGAGTTTATGATTTCATGTTCTTCACCTCTTGGGCTATTTTGTTTGCCTGGAACACTAAATGAGGAATTCTGTTCACGCACTGATGAATATAATTTTAGGAGCTTTTTATCAAGGTCATCAAGTTGTTTCTCTGGTGAATTAAACGACTTTTCTCTGTGTTTTTTCCTGAATGAAATAGTAGGAAGATTATCATCTTTCATTTCCGTGTCAGAATCAGACACTGCTAGTCCTTTATCTTCCTCAGAATCCGCGTCATCACTGAGATCTGAGAAAAGATTTTGCTCTCTCATTTCCTTGACTTTACACAGGTCTGTTTCTTTATCCACACTCTTCGTCTTTCTTGCTTGAGAAACTGGATGCTCTTTATCACCTACTTTACCATTTTCACAACTTAAAATTTGATATTTTCCACTGTTTGTTATGTGCTCTACCTTCCTGGCCTTTACTGCATCCTGGCTTGACACTTCTCCACCTATAGACACTGATGCCACAGTTTTCAATGTTGGTGAAGTAACTACACTTGACCTTACACTGGAACAAGGTAATGTTGGTTTCAGCACAGAGTTCATATTTACATCAGATTTGTTTGTAAGTAACGTAGGTCTAGCTCTCGGCAGTGTTGACTGAGCAGTATTCACTGCTTTTCCATTTATTTCTGATGGCAATTTTGTTCTGGAAATGGTTTCATGAAATGTTGCTAAAATGTTTCTGTAAAGGGAGTCTTTATCGCATGTGCTGTGATGTTTGTAGGGAGAGGGTGTGCTATTGCAAGTTGAACTGACAGGTAAATTTGCTGCTTTACCTTGAGTAGACAGTTTAGAATTTGTCAACTCCTGTCTCTTTGTGTCTGTTGACATATTACTCAGAGATTCATTCAGATCAGACTGATGTATGACAGTTCTATGGACGTGTGTGGGTGACTTAGCATCCACCTGACTTGAATTAGGACTAGCACTAATTGATGAAGGCATGTCTGCATATTTCATCTGTCTTGTTTTCTGGTTTATTAATTCCTTTCTCAATTTTCCATACATGAACATGCTTTTTCTTGACATAGAACCATGGTTTAACAATTTTTCATTGTCACTAGCATAGTCAAGGGATGAGTATTTCCTTTTCAGATCTTTTCTACAACCTAACAGTTTTCTTGATTTTGTATGATTAATGGCTAGATTTGGTGAGATTACTTCATCAAAACTCTCATCTAATTCATCTTGCTCAGCGCTTTTGTCAGAATTGGAGTCACTGCTTAAATTTAGCTTTGTCAAACTTTCCCTTCTACAATGTCGATTCCGATATTCAAGGAAGCTTCTTTGGAAGTTCTGATCTTTCAAATTATCTTTATTTTTAACTACTGCAGCCAAAGCTGTATTACCATTGGATTTCTTCATTTTATCCTCTGGACTAGCTACCTGAGCCTCAGAGTTAACTGTTGTCCCTTGCCCTTGCCTTGATTCACCAGACACACGAGAGCTTGCACTAGGTATATCTGTAAAGGCATTTGATTTCATAGAGGTAGATTCTCTGGAAAATACCATGTTTGTCGTTTTGCTGTCAAAGTGTGGGCCTGAAGCAAGGTCTGATGATGACCTAACAATTTCTGAAACGAGACTTGAAGACACCCCAGTTTTATCACTGTTGTTCCTGTTCTCCCTAAACCTTTTCATGTTGTCCTCATTACCTACTACTGGTTTATTTTCAATAATTATTTGTTTCTTACTTTCCACAACATCACGAGCATATTTTGGAGTTGGAGACACCTCAGTTCTATCAATATTTGAGTTCCTATACTCCTGAAAACTTTTCTTTCTTTTTTCATCTGCTGCCTCATCTTCAGCCTGAATTACTTTGCCCTCCATTTGCATTACATCAGAATGATTCTCAGTAGGTTTGGTGTTGTCTATTGACTTAACCTGTCCAGCAATCCCTAAATTCTTTATTTTCTGTGGTTGTCCTGATTTACCTTTGAAAGCTTCAAACATTTTTGTGGTGTCACTATTTTTCAAAACTACGGTTTGATCAGATTTAGATGTACAAGATGTTACACTTGAAGCTTTGCCTCTCAAGCCAGGTTCTGAAGCAACTTCAGAAAGCACAGAGCAATCAGGTGGTGGTAGAGGAATTGGAATGGATCTTCTAGAAATCTTCACTAAAAGTGGGTTTGATGTTTTATCAATTCTGTCTGTATTGTGATCTGTTGTTTTATCTATCCCTTCTTCTTTTGGTGTCTTACTATGTGCCTTTACAGGATTGCCTACAGAGAATGCTGTACAAACGCTTAATTCACTTTTCTTATTTGTTGGTGTTTGGGAACTTTTGCGACTTTGGATTAAGTTTTCTGTGACATCAACAGCAGCTTGCAGCTCGGAGTCATCTGAAACCAATACAAGAATATGCTATATTACAGTATGTTACTTCCTTGTATTAGCAAAACTTTCATGCAGGTGTAGAGCCCCAGCTGTTCAGTGGACAGTGCAAAGGTCTTATTCTTTTTTAGTTGACAAAATTTTGGATCTGTTTGAATTGAAAAAATTTGCAGACAACAAATCAAATGTGGTTCAAGTGATATGTCTCCTAGAGGGTAGAGAACATCAGGGGAAAAGGAAAAAATACTGGACTTCAGCATTTTCCCCTTTTTTCCCAATGTTTCCCAAAAGTATCTTTCCTTATGGTTGTTAAACACGTGACCATTTAGTAAATTAATTCTTTGCAAGACAACAGAATTTTAGAGTTGTCCAAATTGAAAGCATTTGCATATGACACATTCAACGCAACTCAAATGATAGAATTTGGCCCTGAAAGGATTAAAAACATGGTTGAAAAAGAAGAAAACGCTGGTTACCAGCGTTTTCTTCCATTCTTACAATGTTTTCAAAAGCCTTCCTTCACATGGTCATTTAAACTCAGGATTGTGTGCTAAAGGGTTACAAGGTCACAACAAGCAATATCTTCCCTTTTCACATACTTCAGAAAAACCTATGTTGTTGTGTTTCTTCAGTTTGTACGTAAGATTGTCATTGTACTGCAAGGATACTTTTTGTGGCCCTCAACTGAAAATTTATTTCCATCATAATAAGCCATCCTGTGTGAAAGGGGTGAAAAGTATCGACCCATGTCAGCTTGCGCAATAAATACAGGCTGACATGGGTCAAAACTTTTCACTACTGGTCAATTTCCTGCAAGTCCAAGGATGAATACTACCTCATAATTCACCTGGTTGTTAACCCTTTACCACACAATCCCAAATTTTAACAACCCTGAGGAAGAAGCCTTTTGAAAACATTGTGGGAAAAGGAGAAAATGCTGGTAATCCAGCATTTTCTCCTTTCCCACAATGTTTTCTACCCATCCCAAAACAAGTTTCAATTTTCATTCACATTTAATTTGTTGTCTGCAAATGCTTTCAACTTGGACCAGTCTAAAATTTTGTTGTTCGGTAAAGAGTTAATCATGAATTCACCTTTGGAATATCAGCTCTGGGCCACAAATGAACATTTTTCTTTTTCTATTAGAGTTCAGACAGCCAACCCCAATGTCAAACTTTAGGATTCCATGTACACAAAAGACTTCCAAGCCCCTCTCTCAACTTAAAAAAAACCCTTGAATAATAAAACAGTTTACTTTCTTCGACAAAATTTCAGGTAATTCAATCAAAATGAATCATGCTCTGTGACAAGGGGACTTAATGCATCTGCAAAAAGTACTGACCCAGACTGCGCAGGCTGACCTGGGCGAAAACTTTTGGTCAATTTTCTGTATGTCCAAGGTCAAGTATTCCTCATGATTAAGTCAGTAACTGAAAAAACTGGCCATAATGGATCCCTAGTTATCTGCTGGCTTGATTGGAATCATGGTTCACAGAGATGCATTCGGCCCCTTTTGCTCAATTATTTTCAAATGCCTATGGCAAATAAGGTGAAAAAAGAAATGAGAGAGAAAAACAAAACAATCTTTACTATTATCATTTTTTTTTTTTGCCGGGGGAGGGGTTGGGGTGGTAAAGAGAGGGGTTTGTTGAACTGTGCTTGAACCCAGGATTGATAAACCATCAGTGAAAACAAAGTCAGTATCATGCTACAAACCATCAGAATCAAAATGTGACGACGGTTCTCTGTACACTGCACTCCCCACTGCACTTGACCCCATTGCTCTCGATACCTCCGTTCTATAATTAGGACCTAAAAACAGTGAAAGAAAACTAGCAATGTCCAATGGGACAAATATCCTTGCAACCTGACAAAAAGACCCAAATCTGATAATTCTTCTTTGCAACAATTAAACACTATATCCAGGAAAATTATATTCTAAAGTTTATATAGCAGCAGCCACTGCACCTATCCATACTTTCCTGCAGTTTCCTTTATCAGTACTTTGTACAATTATCTTTACAAGCCACTGGCTGCTTTCACACATATGCAGTGAGAAAGGAATGAGTCCTGCTGTAATGACTATTGTCAATTCTTGGAGAAAAATGGCCGAGCTGGGGAATTCGGACAAACAACACCCCGTTCTCAAGTCCTGTATGCTACCAGCTGCTCTACCAGGGCTCAGCCAATTTTATCGATACCTAAGTTTATATTTGAAGATTTTCCAGTTTCTTTAATTTTCCTGGTATAAAACAAATCCCATGATTTAACCTTTTACCATACAACACACTTTTAGGCTCATCCAATTCCAAAGCATTGGCAGACGAAAGATTAAATACTGCTCAAATGATAAAATTTGTATATTCAAAGGATTTTATGCTAGGTCGGAAGAGGGGGAAAAAGCTGGTTACCAGCATGTTCTCCTTTTCCAACGTTTTCTCAAGCCGTCTCCCTCGTGGTCACTAAAACACCAGATTGTTCAGTAAAGGGTAAATCACATGTAATTTGTTACACATGCTTTTAATTTGAATAACTTCAAAATTTGGTAATACTTTACCACATGGTCCCAAGTTTCAACAACCCAGTGAGAAGAAGCCTTTTGAAAACCTTTTGGGAAAAAGAAGTAACCAGCATTTTCTCCTTTTCCCACACTATTTTCTCCCCTTTCAATAGCAACTATGACAATTTGAGCCACATTTAATTTTTCTTTTGCAAATGCTTTGAATTTGGACAAGGCTACAATTTTTGTCTTCTGCTAAAGAGTTAAAGATACATCCTTACAGTCACAGATGAAAAATGCTGTTAAAGCATGAAAGTGTATAGAATGGCTGAGGATTTGGTCAGCTGTGTAAACACTGATAAATTACCAATGTATATGATCTGAGGGATACAGAAACTCAAAGGATTAATTGTCCTCATTCAAAATAGTAGACAACAACATTGATTTCTTTGAAGGCTGCAAAAAAATAAAATGCATTTTCTACCTGTTGTAATCTGTGCAACCTTGCAACTGTCAGAAGCAACATTTGGCATGAAGATACAAGAAAGGTCATAGTTTCAAAAAATTAAGACAAAATGGGTTAAAAACTGGCTGAAAACGAGTACAGATGTATCTTTAACCCTTTACCACACAACAAAATTTTAGCCTTGTCCAAATTGAAAGCATTTGCAGGAGACAATTTCAATGTGGTCCAAGTGGTGAAGTTTTTCTTTGAAATGGTAGAAAACATTGTGGGAAAAGAAGAAAATGCTGGTTACCAGCATTTTCTCCTTTTCCCACAATGTTTTCAAAAGGCTTCTTTCCCAGGGTTGTCAAAAAGTGGCACTGTGCAGTAAAAGGGTTAAAGGGTAGATGTCAAGAACTCATTATTTAGTAGAATTTTTGACCTCTCACTCTGTAAAATATCGAAACTCTATCTTCCCTGTTAAAATTCTGGGGTCCTCTGAGAGGTGTTAGAGGCAAAACCCTGATTACAGTCCATTGTTTTCCCTTTCCCCTTTACCAAACAATCCTACGTTTTAACAACCCAGTTAAAAAGGGCTTTTGAAAACATTGTGCCACTGTACCAAGTAATTTCTCCTTTTCCCAAAATATTTTCAAGATCTGTAAACTGTTGATTGATTGACTGATTGATTGATTGATTGATTGTATGGTGTTTAACGCCATTTTCAACATTATTTCAGTTATATCACGGTGGCCAGTGCACCTATCCATGCTTTTCTGGAGCTTCTTTTACCAGTACTCCGCACAATATTCTTTCCAAGCCACTGGCTGCTTTCCCACATAACCATCGTCGAAACAATGGTCAGCGGTGAGAGACGAATGAATCCTATCGCGATGACTATATCATCAATCCTCTGAAAGAAATTGGCCAAGCCGGGGATCGAACCAGCAACCTCCTGTTCTCAAGTCCAGTATGCTACCGACTCAGCTACGGGGGCTTGGCATTTGTAAACTGCGGGAATTAAAAAGAAGCAGCTGTATGTATTTTACAAGGTAACAATCATATTTTATTCTCTTTTCCCTAACCTTACCATTATCTACATTATATGAGGCATGCTCTGTGAAAAGGGGGTTTAATGCATCTCTGGTTTAATGCATCTCTATGATCCATTTTACCAAGCAAGTAATCACATAATCAAGGATCCATCAAATCAATTTCGTCTAACAACCAACTGAATCATGAGCTTTTGACAAGATGAAAATTGATCAATAGCAAAAGGTTTCCACCCAGATTAGCCTGCACAGACTGCACAGGTTGACCCGGGTCGATATTTTTTTGCAGATACATTAACCGTTTGCCACATGGCAATATTTTATTTGCATTTGCAGATGACAAAATAAACATGACTTAAAAACTGAAAACTGTTTTTGAAAGGACAGAAAACATTGTGGGGAAAAAGGAGAAAATAATTGTTACCAGCATTTTCTCCTTTTTCCACAATGTTTTCAAAAGCCTTCTTCATCAGGGTCGTTAAAAGGCATAATTGTGTGGTAAAGGGTTAAGCCCCCTTATCACTGAGTGCAGCTCATACAAGTCATCTAGGTCACAATGATCAAGGACATTTCCTCCCTCATCAAACCTACCACTATCATCATGCCGGGCTAGAGAATACCCAGCTGCTGTTCTTCCTTCAAGCAAGTCATCAATACATTTCTGCAGCAGACCACAGGATTCGGAATTATTGTCTGGATTCCTCACACAGTCATGAATCAGGCTTTCAGCGTAGTCAGGAAATATCAGCTTCAGCTCTGAAGCAACCTGCTTTTGGTCAGCGTTCAGTAAGGTTGTGTCTTCTTTTCTACAATAGAAAGAGCAAAAATTAAACCATGCTCTGTGACAAGAAGGTTTTACCCTTTACCACACAATCTCGAGTTTCCACGACCCTGATGAAGAAGCCTTTTGAAAACATTGTGGGAAAAGGAGAAAATGCTGGTTACCAGCATTTTCTCCTTTTCCAACAATGTTTTCTTCCCTTTCAAAGAGAATTTCTTCAATTTAATTTGTCATCTGCAAATGCTTTGGATCTGGGCAAGTCCACAATTTCACTGTGTGGTAAATGGTTACCAAGCAAGTCATGTGATCACATTTAATTATGGATCCACAAAATCCATTATGTCAATTTTGTAAGAGAGCCATGCTCTGACAAAAGGAGTTTTAATGCGTCTCTGTGATGCATTATACCATACAAGTCATCACAGAAAATTTAACAGCAAAACATTTTGACACATATCAGGCTGACATGGGTCGATACTTTTGGCAGACCCACTAAGCCTCTTTTTCACAGACTATGCCTAAATTTTAGTTTGTTTGGCATCCAAAGCCATTTCTGACATCATTTCACTAGAATCAAACAGCGACCTGTGCACCTATCCATGCTTTCCTGGACTTTCTTTTACCATTACTTCATACAACACTTTTCAAGCCACTGGCTGCTTTCCCACATGTTTACAAAAAGGAATGAATCCTGTGGCAAAGACGACATGTAACCAGCATTTTCTCCTTGTCCCACAGTACTTTCTATCCTTTCAAAGGCAAAAATATCCCTCAGTTTTAGACACATAAACTTTTATTGTCTGTAAATGACTGTGCCATAAAATGTTATTGTTTGGTAGAGAGTTCACTTACCCAAAAGTCTGCCCATGCTGCACTGGCTTTATCTGAACCAAATGATCAATACATCTGTTAACTATCCATGGCCAAAACTTCTCATTCCTAGCATCTCCATGCTGTTGCAGAACTTTCTCAATGACTGGCAGGCTGTGATTGGGAAATATTTGCTGCAGCTGACGTACAACATCGTCTCTGAAATGGAAAAAGAGTCAGATGATAAATACAGGATTAAGATTGAAGAAACATGAGAGCAAGGAAAATGCCCTGACCCGGCCCCCAACCCCTCACATACCGGAGTCAATACATCATTTCTGAGGACACAGTTATGATGAACTGTGACAAGCTTGAATTTTCAGTTAGCATTTAACTCTTTGCCATGCAATCCTGTGGTTAAACAACCTTGAGGAAAAATGTGTTTGAAAACATTCTCCATTGCTCACAATGTTTTCTGCCATTTCAAAAACAGAAATTTTTCTTTAGAAAAATTATCATTTGCAAATGCTTTTTTTCAATGCACCTAAAATTTTGTTGTTTAGTAAAGGGTCAAAGGGAGGAAATTCTCTCAAAGGAAGAAAAATCTCACCCCTGCAATTACAAAACTCCCATTTGCTTATCATTTTCCTTCCAGGCTTTGGAGCAACATGATGTATGTGGCTAATTTTAGCAGTTATAATTTACCGTCTTGACTGGGTTCATGATTCATTATCAGAATGCAAGCAAAGTTTAGCTCAACTCTGCATTCTTTCAGTGATGATTTTTTAAAGGCCCAATAGGCTACAAAAAGTAAACAATACCAGTGTTAAAATGTATTTACATGTAACTTCAAATCATACCATTTATTTGTGTGGAAATTATTATGAAGATGACAATCTGTTATTATATGTATGGTTGATCCAAGTGTAAGTTGCTGACAGAAAAATGAATTTCAAAACTAGGTAAAATGCTGCCAACTGGCTCTATCTCTTGTATGTTTTTTATCTAGTTTTAAAATTCGATAAAACATTAGGCAAATGGAAACACTATCATTGCTCTTCAAGAACTGAGGAGTATTCACTTAAACCTTTACAACAAAATCCTAAGTTTTAATGATCCTGATTAGAAAACATTGTGGGAAAAGGAGAAAATGCTGGTAACCAGCAATTTCTCCTTTCTCCACTATGTTTTCAACCCTCGCAAAAATTAGTCCATTTGTATCACATTTGAATTATTCTTATGGCACTGATATCAGTTCAGAAGAGTCCCTGTTATTTGGTAAAGGGTTAACCCTAGTTTTAACGACCCTAGAGAGGAAGGATTTGAAAACACTGTGGGAAAAGGAGAAAATGCTGGTAACCAGCATTGTTTCTTTATTCAACATTGTTTTCTACCCTATCAAAGACAGTAATCATCTTCACCCTTTACCAAAAAATCCCGTGTTTTCACGTCCATGAGGAAGTAACCTTTTGAAAACATTGTGGGAAACGGAGAAAGAGGTAGTTGGTGACTCCCAACAAAATCAGGGGGAGAGGAGTAGTGTAGTCGACGATGGGTAGTGCCCGGCTAGCTCAGTTGGTAGAGCTGCGATACTAGTGTTTCGGGGGTTGTGGGTTCGAGTCCCACGTCGGCACACTTTTCTCCTCTGATTTACTGCAGGTCTAAATGGTCAGAGGTCTACTGTGTCTGATACCTTACCTATTCAGTAATGGTTCGGCCATTTTTGCTTACTTCAGGCTCGAGACGCCTTCCTATCGGTCAAACCGAAAGTAATACTTTACTTCGGTTCCTCTTGACGCGGTACGTCTAAAATACGAAAGGGACTCCTTTTCGCGAAAAGAAGTCCTTTTCGCACAAAGAAGTCAAGATGACCCCCTTCTCGCGAAAAGGACTATAGATTTTACGAAAAGGAGTCAGTCCTCTCAGTCCTTTTCGCGAAAAGGACTCTACATTTCACATAAAAGACCCCTTCTCAAATTAGGACTTCTTTTCACGAAAAGATTTGTTTGTATGGTGTTTCGAACATTATTTCAGTTATATCGCGGCGGCCAGTGCACCTATCTGTGTTTTCCTGGTTGATTGATTGATTGTATGGTGTTTAACGCCGTTTTCACCATTATTTCAGTTATAACTCGGCGACCAGTGCACCTATGCATGCTTTCCTGGAGTTTCTTTCCAAGCCACTGGCTACTTCCGCACGTAACCATCGCCGAAACAATAGTCAGCGGTGAGAGAGGTATGAATCCTGTCGCAATGACTATCATCAGTCCTCAGAGAGAAATTGGCCGAGCCGAGGATCGAACCACTGACCTCCTATTCTCAAGTCCTGTGCGCTACTGACTGAACTATGGGGGCTCGGCTATGCTTTCCTTCAGGCACCATCCGGTTGACATTGACCACTGAGAATTTACTTCCTCTGACCAGAAAAGAAGGCGGGAGGCGAGGTTTTTAAAAGACAAAGGCGAAGTACACCCAAACATCGTTGTCTCTACAAATGGAAATAGAACTATTCAGATGCCCGCATCGGCCGGAAAAAAAAAAAAAAAAAAACAAAGAAAGTGTAAGCGAGCTGACAGAACCTGGACAACCAACGCCAAAAAAAGAATGATGATTCCTGAACAGAGAGAGAGGATGGGCACAGCATCCCAGACAAGAGATATAGAGAATATAATGTTAGTGTCTAAAAATAGCGATGCTGTTTAACCCACTATCACACAATCCCGACTTTTAACAATACTGAGAAAGAAAACTTTTGAAGACATTGTGGAAAAAGAAGAAAATGCTGGCAACCAGCATTTCCTCTTTTATCCACGATGTTTTCTATCCATCCCAAAATAAAGTTCAGTTTCAGTCTATTTACACTTTATTCGTCGTCCGCAAATGCTTTCAGTTTGGACCAGTCTAGAATTTTGTCGTTTGGTAAAGAGTTAAGAAGGTTGGGAGACACTAACATAATATTCTAGCAATCTTGCAAAATGTAGACTATGTGTTTTTTTTTTAGACTCGGTCGATAAGATTAAAATTAATATGAATAATAACGTCAAACGCTTTCTAAGTCGCATTAAAAAAAAAAAGAAAGATAAAATACGAAAACATAAGATAGTAGAACAGGTGTAGCATCAACCCAAGTTTAGGATAATGTCAAATTTAGATCATAATTGAACGCTAATTTTTCATGCCAATCGTTTTTTTTAGAAAAATTCTTGAGTCAGGCTTTGTGAAACGGGGGGGGGGGGGGTTAATGCATCTGCAAAAAGTGTCGATCCTTGTCTGCCTGCGCAGTCTGCGCAGACTGACATGGGTGGAAAGTATTTGCTACTTGTAAATTTTCTGCATGTCCAAGGACCGTTGTACCACTTGATTCATTTGGTTGTAAGACAAACTGGATTTTATGGATCGATAATTATGTTGCGATTTGCTTGATATTCTGCATCACGGAGATAAATTAATCCCCCTTTTCACAGAGCGGCGTTCAATTAAGTTTTTGTGTTACACTTCAAGAATTCAGGAATGGGCTGAAAAGCTAACTTTACCGAAGCGGCATGTTTTTTTTTTAAAATATGTGCTCATGTAAATATCTGAACTCTCATTCTACTGAACGTGACTTCGTGCGCTTTTGAGGACAGTGTAGCTCAAGATCAAACTACACAGACTGTGCAGCTACGTTGTTCTGTGGGATTATCCTGACGGAAAGAGCTTTGAAACTGTATTTTTAGTTTTTAGCTCGGCTGTTTTCGAAGAAAACGTCCAGTTATTGCCATGTACCCCTGGCGTCGTTGTCCTCTGCATCGTCGTCGTGCAAAAATTTTGACATTTTGTAATATCTCTGGAATTACTGAAGATGGTTACTTCAAACTTGGACAAGTTGTTTACTATTAAAAGGGAAACGCCATGCGACAGAAACAGGTAACCATCAAAATGTTTTTGACATAGTTATACCCCTTTTTCGACTTAGAATTTTTAAAAAACTTTGACAGTTTATCTCTGTAATTACTGAAGATATTTAATTCAGACTTAGACAAGTTGTTAACTATCAAAAGGGGAGCCATCAAAACCTGTGTTTCGTGGTTTTACTTGTAGATCTACAAGGCTGAGGTTCCTTACACCAACGAAAACCAGCGATACAGTTAATGACTGAACCGAGAACCTCTGGATTACTAATGTACTACCCTAATTATTGGTGGGCCTCGCATTAAAGGCCCGGTAGCGGCCAAAAGTAAACAATGCATGTGTTAAGACTGAAATTAATGAGTTAAATAAAACCCTTTTCACATTATCTCAGTCTTATCGGTGGTCAGTGCACCTAGCAATGCATTCATGGAGTTCCATTTTGTCAAGTCCCGGTCTCAGTCTCACATAAGGCAGAAGCTGAGAATTGCTTACTTCCAGCTTTGATATTTTACGAGAGTTATTGTTGAATTTGTTACTTTAATGAACTTAATGACTAGGCCACAATAAAGTATGCTGCCTTCATAATGGCATATTAGCAAAACTTTCGCGAAAATTTCTGGCCAAAATTGGTTTTAAAAACTGTTGTTAGGGGAGAATATATCACTACATAACGGACCAAGTAGATCCAAGATCACGGCGCATGTTGATCACAGAGCATGCAGTGTCGTGGAGGGAAAGTCTCACCAAATAATGTGAACTCTTTTGACATTTTGTGTTTCTGGAAAAAAAAATGGGACTGGCTAATTTCGAAAAAAAGTACCATTTCCATTCCCATGTCTGTCTGTCTGCCTGCCTGCCTGCCTGTCTGCCTGTCGCAGGCTGACATTGGTCGAACTTTTTTGCTATTTGTAAATTTTCTGCATGTCCAAGGACCTTCTACCTCTATATCCCGTCAATTGTCAGACTTTATGGATTTTATGGGTCCCTACATGATGTGATCTCTTGCTTGGTGTAATGCATTACGGAGATGCATTAAGCCTCCTTTTGCCAGGGCATGGCTCATTTGTTTTTATGTCTGGCTTCAAACAAATATTTTTAAAAACATTATTCAAGAACCGTTTTTAACGTTAATAAAGTGTTGCCAAAATCCAATCAATTCCATGTTTTTGGCATGAAATAAATTTGTTCAAACTATTAATATGCAGACTACCTTATCTTCTCACTTCCTTTCACGAAATCTAACCCACTTTTCAGAAATGTCTTCTTGCTTGCTATAACGACTCCTATTGCGAAAAGCATTTCAATTTGTGAAATCTAAAGTCCCTTGCGCGAAAAGGACTTATTCCTTTTGTTAAAATATAGAGCTCTTATCCGAAAAGGAGCTCATTGGAGAGGTCATCAGACCTCTCCAACAGTGTTGAGTTTAAAAGGCAGACTGCCTCAGAAATTGCTGTCTAAATCCAGTCTTTTTGCGAAATTGTTCTGATACACAGTCTGTTTCGTCATGGTTTTATAAACAACCCGAAATCAAGAAACTGAAATAGGAAACAGACGTTGTTTGTTTTCGTATGACAGATTAAAAAACTTGAATGTCATATTGATTTGATTGCAAATTACCTCTCCAATAATTGTAATTTTCATTAAGCAAATAAATGTAAGTAAAGAGAAGGGAAAAAAAAAAAAAAAAAATCGTTGAAAAAAAGAGAGAAAGAACACGGCGGGAAAAGATCACACAACTTGAAAACGCGGGAAGAGGGTCAGTAGTAGGTATTTTGTTTGTTTGAGAACAAATCGTCTCGTAGCGTCTCACAGCGTCTCATACTATGATATTAATGCCTAAGTGCGTTAATGAGTCAATTGAAGTGATATTCGATTGACTGTAATAATCGATTGACTGTGGCAGTGGTTAGATAAAAATTTTCTAAAAAAATTAAAAAAAAATTACCTTTAAGCCGCTTTAACCCATTTCCCACTTACTTGCTTTAAACCGCTTTAACATCATTCAAAGTCTTAGTAAATCTCCATACTTTGCTTTGCTTCGTGAGTCCCCTTTAACAGCAACAACAGCATTCTGCCATACCTGGCCCCTGCACCAGCTAACCAACCCATCAACCAACGCATCAGCTAACAAGGTGCATCAGCTAACCGGTTTATGTGATAGTGGGCGACTTAAGATTTTTGATTAAAAAAAAAAAAAAAAAAAAAAAAAAAAAAAAAATTGATTTTTTAAGTAAATAAATCTCTCACAAATAGTGTATAGCAAAAAACATGAATAAATTTGCTAGTATACGTACAGAAAAAAAAACAAATACTTAAAAGTAATTATGCTTACAGCTCTTTTAATGAATGGAGCATACTAAAAATAATGGAGTATACGGATGATCTTATTAAAATATTTATAGGTCGAGTTAATGAAAAATGTGGTAGTAAAGAACTTAATATTTGTGGTATTATTGATAAAAAAAAAAAAGAAATTTAAAGGGAGAAATAAAAAAGATGAAATGATAAATTTTATTGATGAGTATATAAAAGATATATATAATTTCATGAAAAAGAAAGCTACTTTATTTAATAAGGAGGAAGAAGATAAAACTAATAGACACCATTTAAAACTAAGAAGAGAAATAATGATTAATTTTGAAATGTTAAGTACAGTTTATGGTATAACAGTATTTACAGCAAGTGCTTCTGGCGGATTAATAAGATACACTAAAAAACCAGAATAATAAATAAAAATGCAATCAGTTATAAATTTTTTTTATTTCTATTGACAAGAAATAAAAAATGAATTAAGTAAAAAAATTTATTTATTAAAAAATAATAATGGAAGATAAAATAAAAAGGTTTCCACCTCAAATAAAATATCCAGTTTTATTTTATCCAAGAAATTTTATACCATATTCATTATCTCGCATGAAAAGTAGTGTTGATGATTTTAATTTAAATATTGATTTAGAAAAAGCTATTACTTTAAAAGAAAAATATGAAAAATTAAAAAACGGAATAAACTATAAAACTGAGAAAAAAATACAATATGGAAAAGAAACTTATATAAATGTTTTGCAAGATTTAAAGAATCACGTACTTTTACTTAACACAAGAGAAAAAGAAATCAGTAAAGAAGATTTACAAGTGATAGAAGAAATTAACAGTGAAGTAAACAAAGTAAATAATTTAGTTGAAAAATACAATGAAAAAAGGGACAAAGTACTTAAGGCAATGAATGAATTAACAAATTGGAAAGATTATGTAATTTTTGATGGTAAAAAATATGGGCTTTATAAGTATTATTATCCCCATCTTCATCTTGAAAATGACTGTTATGGCGTATTTAAAATTATACACAAAGAAGAAGGTTCATTTTATAAAATAAAAAACTATCTAAATGGCTCTAATTATAAAAACATTACACAAGAATGTGCAACGTGTGGTATAATTAAAAAGACAACAGTAAACGAAAATTTATAATTTTTATTTGTTTTTATCACAAATAAAAATTTATTTTTTGTATTTCTCTATCCTATGATGCCCCCAAGCAAGTGTATGAATTCCATCAGGTAAAATAAACCTTTTATCATCATTTGCACTTAATCCTATTTTATTAATTTCTTGTGTATAAATTTGATGCTTATAACTTCTTATATTTGTCATAGTTCTATGTTGAATATCATTTTTTTCTAAACAATTCAGATAATGCTGATGTGTTATAGTTTTTTTAACTATATTTTTCTTAATCCCCTTACATTTTTTACTTTCCTCCCCATCATCCATTTTAATACTGTACATTTTTGGTTTTAAACCAACACTTTCTTCTATTTCCTCCCCATTTGTTTCATCCTTAAACATGCCAATCACCTTTTTATTTATACCAACTGGAATACCTGAAGGATGACCCTCTTTTGGATAGCCACTTGTATCAAACTTTTCTTTAACATCATCCGAAATATCTTTATAAAAATCATTTGTTACAATTTCATATAATAAACTATCCGTATCAGTAAGTCCTAAAGTTGCTCTATCCCCATATTTTGCTTTAATATAGTTATAGTGAAAATCATACATCAATGTTTTACTTAACTCAAGAATGGAAAACCCTAAATATATTGGCTTGTCAAATTTTATCTGTGTTTTTCCCATATGAATGCTTATCAAATTTTCATTAAATATTTCTAAATGCTTAAAGTTTGGTTTGTTTACGAATTTCCTAGCTGATTTTCTACTTCTGACAAGTCTAACATTTACCCTTTTTCTTATATTTTCCATAGTTTTTCCAAATACTGAATTATTCATTAACTTATAAAAATCCTTTTCAAATTCATTTTTTGCACCAGCTCTTAACCGTGTGTTTAGATCAATGTATTGTTTTAACCAATCACTCTCTTTAAACTTAATCCCTCTATATATCTTTTTCAATTTTAAACCAAGACTTAAACACTGTTTTAAACTTTCATAATGTATAATATATTTCTTTTTATTGTTTAAATTTGGAATTAGTTTTTCAACTCCATTAACTTTAATTTTCTCCGCAGCAAGAGGAAGCTCATTAAAATAATCATGCAGTTCTTTAGGAACATCTAAATCAACTTCTAAAAAACAGGGATGGCAATCCCAATTATTCAGTTCTGTTTGCGTCATCCATTTAAATCTACCAATTGGAAGCTTCTGACTCATTGCCCAACCATACAAGTTATTAGCATCTAAATATTTACAAAATATTGAAGGCAAATTTGAATTATACTTTTTACCTAAATATTTATCATTAGCTTTTATATACCTTTTAACAATCATCGAAATCCCTCCCCTAATCCCCCTTTCAATAAATTGGATTTTATTTTTATCTCTAATCAGTTTTAACTTAACACCAGTTAACTTTAATGCAGCATCCCAAGCTAAACCAGGAGCAGTAAAATACCAGGCAGGGTCTAATTTATAAACGTTAAAACAAACTTCTCTAAAACTTTTAAACACATCAGCTAAAAGAAGAACATCCGTTTTTAAATATAAATCATGATATTCACCAAGAGTTTTAATTTTAAATGTTTTCCATACCTTTTTTGCATGTTTATAATCTTCTTCTGTAATTCCTTCCCCAGCAAGTTTTGAATAAAATGCTTCTATAGGTGGTAATTGTGTTTCATTTAACCTTTCTAAAGAATCAATATATTCATATGGATAAACACCCTTTCTACGAAGAAGATCAAACTCTTCTTTTTTTGGGAAGTACTTTTTCAGGTTTTTAAATTGATAATCTTTTAAATTTTCTGCTAGTTTTGCTAAACTACTACTCATAAATTTAAAACTATCTAAAAACCTAATATCCTTATAAATATCCCTCATTTTATTTTTACTTTTCCATTGATCTACAAAAGTCTTTTTTGTAAAGCTTATATATTTTTCCTCATTATTTGGTATTACATTAATTTCCCCCTCACTAACACCAAGATTTTTAACAAACAAATGAGTATCATATCCAGACAAATTATGAAAGAAAACAGGGAGAAAGTTTGGTTTACGAAATTTAAGATTACATTTATTATGTGTTGCTCCTCTATATCTACCACTAAAATGGCAGTGGTCTCTTACTTTTTTCCATCTATCTTTATCTTTTTCCTTTTTCTTTTCTTTTTCTTTCTCTTCTTCCACCCCATCTTCTTTATCGCTTTCCTCTTCTTCATCGCTTTCTTCTTCCTCTCCAAACTTCTTATTACAAAGATAACAAGTATCTGCTTTATTAGAATTTTCTGCATCCTCTGCGGTAAATATCATATCTTTTTTTGGTAATTTAAAAATTTCCTTGGTTAGGTTTTCTATTTCTTCCACAAACTTTTCCTCCGCATTTTCCCCTCGATATAACAACAATCTTGACTTATAAACATTTTCATCAAAGCTTTCTAAAAAGAAAGAATAACCAGTTGGTACATGCATATGAGTTTTTGTTGTTGAACTTTTACTTGGGTCTGGTTTTGCATGTTGTATTGGTACAAGCATCGTTTCAAAATCACCATAAACAACAAAAGGATGCCATTGTGTTTTAACCCAGTTTTTAAACATTACTGTACTTTCTTTTTTTGAAGGCATTTTAATTCTTACAGCATCTTCTTCATAGCAATACTCTCGATGATCTTCTAAAATGCTTTCACTCGTAAAATGTCCTAAACAACTCCAACAAAAAAATATTTTATTTGTATTTTTTGATATTTTTGCTCTTAATAGTGCACTCGGGTCTTTTACCCAAACATAATGGCTATTTTCATCTTCATCTTTTATTAACAAAAGAATCACTAAATGTTTTCTATCAAAAGTTTCTTTTCTTTGCCTTCTAAGAGGATATAACCCATCTTTCTCATCATAACCTATAACAACGATAGAAAAATCAGGATTTTGATTTTCAAAATTATTAATATCACATAACTTAACAGGACATTCTATTCCTTTCATATTTAATTCTTGGATTTGTTCTTTTAATTTTTTATCAACTCTTTGTGGATTTTCTTTTTTTGGATAAACTGCTCTCATAACACAATATAAAAAACAGTTATGATCTTCTTTGTTTTGAATATTAACGAGCCCATTTCTGTTATTTGCTCTTTTTAATCCTGCTGGTAAAGGCATCCATGAACCTGCAAGCCCCTCCCATAACGGTCTATTTTCTACAACATACAATGTTAATTTTATAACCTCTTCAAAAACCCATCCACTTCCTGATCGTAAAAAAGTTGCGAAATTTTCCATAATTTGTTCTACCATTCCATCATAAGTTTCATTTACATCACGTTCCCTTGTAATAATTTCATGACGTGAAGAAAGTTTACCTTCTTTATATTCTCTACCTTGCAGTTTTTCCCTTGAAAATAAACATAAAAGTTCTAGTTTTACCTTTGTATTTCTATGGTTTCTTAAAAAATTAGTTATGTTTTCTTTACTTAGTTCTAAAAAATCATCTGCTCCCCATCCTCCCACTCCATCTATAACATGCTGTGTTGCAAATTCTCTTAATGCTGACGCTTCTTGCCTTAATTCGGTGTTTGGCATTTCTCTTCTTGGCAAGTCTTCTTCTACATTTTCTAAAACTTGTTTTAAAACTTGTAGAATTTGCTCTTCTGGAACATTACCAGTTATCCAATTAGATACTCTTCTTCTGACACTCTGAGGAATTACTGCCGAGGTAACCCTTTGAGCACCACTGTATAAATTAGATGCAATCGCTTGACTAGCATCTATCAATCCATTGATAAATCTTCGCGAAAAAGAATTCATCGCTATAGTTTTTTAAAATAATAAAATTTCCTTAAGTCAAATTTTTAAAATTTTATTATTTTTTTTTTTAAATAATAAAATTAAAGAATGTCAATTCTATATTTACCATTCCATACTCTACCATTCCAATTTTCAATCGTTTGGGGGCATCGGTCTATATACTTACTAGCCTTTTAAATTGATGGAAATTCAATCACCTCTTCAGTTTTAACATCCTTTAATACAACCTTTTTTGGGTTTTTTGCAATATCCTTTAATCTATCATAATTAGGATTTTTTTTAAAATATTTTTTATTTTCTTCCTCTTCAGGATACAATCCATGCTCCTTTAAAACATCAATATACTTTTTCTTGTTCCAATATGAATACCACTTAATATTGTTATCTGTTAATATCTTTTTAAAATCAGCAACCTTTTTCATTTTTATTTAAGTAAAAATTTACTTAATATACTACACTCATCTTGTTACCATCACTCTGGAAGTTAATTAACCTATCACTAAGTAAAACCGCATATGCTTCAGTATTTGCTGGAACAGCTGGATTGAATGTTGCTTTAACGTGGATATCAGTTACAGAATACTTAAGCCTTTCACTTTGTTTAGATAAATCAAACACAAACAAAGGAAAAAGAAATTTAAATTCATAAGGATTAATACTAGGGTTTGATACTAATTCATCCATGTTAAAAAACTTTTTTCTAAATGAAGCAGCTTCACTATATATTCTACTAATTTGATTATCAATAAAATCTATATCATGATCATATAGTGGATATTGTTTTGAACCTAACATTACATAAATATTTTTAATATTTACGCTGTCAAATATAGCTGCGTTTTGTTCTTGGTTATTACTTTTACCTGTTTGAAAACCAACAATTAAGAAACGCGGCACCTCAGGAGATGATTTAGATGATAACCTCCAAGTAAAACCTGTTGCTTGTGGAACCGCAATACTGTCGCTTTGTATCATTCTATACCCAACTGGGAATTTTTCTTTCTTCTCGATAAATTTAAAAAGTTCCAGCTTATTACCATCTTCCGGTGCTACATGCAGCATAAACCAAGATACCTTCTGTAAATTAATTTTCCCATTAACAACAACAGGATTACCTCCACCATCTACAGCATTACTTTTAAAAATTGCGTCATTATCATTATTTCTTGTTAAGGTTAAAGTTTGTTTCATACCATATAAAATTTTGTTATAATCTTCACAAAAACCAAATATATGTTTAAAGGGTATCCTAAAACTAAATGTTCCAACTGGATTTGAACTAAAAATATACTGTCTTCTGACTGCAAAACCAGAATTATTAGCACTATCTGCAACGTTATTGTTATCTTTTAACCACAGTTGGTTTTGCCCCTGTGATTTAGAAAAGTCATCTGGGTATTTTAACAGACCTAGCATTGTCGTAGTCTGACCAGGATAATTAATTGATTCTATCTCTTGTCCACTAAGTTGATATCCTATATTTTTAAACAGATACATCAAACCATTATTTGTTATGGTAACCTCATCAGCTGCATTATAAACGGTACCATCTTCTTTTACTAATTTACCTATAATTTGTAAATAAGACTCAGAAGGATGGTAAAAAATATCTTGTGTTTCAATATCAATCCTAATATTTCCTCCTGGGTTGTTTAAATTGGTTCCAGTAATAGGTAAATATTCATAATATTCATATTCATCAATACTATCAATTTTAAAATCGATGCTTTAATATTTAAAATATCCATTTTATTATATACAATTATAATTTTTAAGTCAAATTTATAATTGTTTTAATATTCCACCCATAGTTGAGGGAATGACTTGTTTTCATCATTTACATACACACCCTTAAGTTTAATATTTTTAAGTTTTTCTACAAAAAGATGTCTCTTCATCTTTGGATAAATTCTATTTCCGTAAAGAATGGTTACCTTAGGTATACCATGTTTTTCTAGATATTGATTTACATCTTCTTCAAATTCCTTAATAATATCAGCTTTTTCAGGTGACAATTTTAAAACAGCTTTATTATAATCATATTTTGTATTACTACTATCTAATACTTCACAATCATCATCAAGTTTTAGATTACCATAAAGGATACTAACCCTTTTTGTGTTGTATTTTTCATAATGTGTTAAATTAAATTTTAGCTTTGACATTCTTTTTTATTTAATGTATATATTTTACTTAACTTAAATTTATTTTTCATAATACTTTAACTCCTGAACCCTTAATACTATTTAATTTCTTAACTAAATCTTGTATAGCAATGGCACCACCATCCATTAACTTACTAATATCTTGCATTACAGGTTGAGCAGTTGTAGTAGGCTTTTGTGTATATTTTTCTATAATCTTTTTAGATTTTGGTGTTAAAGCCTTTTGAACTAACTTTTTACCTGCATCAACCGCGGCACTCTTTCCAACCTCTAATGCTTTCTTTGCTCCTTCCTTAGCCACACTCTTACCAACATCAACTGCGGCACTGGTAAGTTGTTTAGCTGCGCTGCTTGTAAAGAGTTTTGTAAGAAAATTAACAAAGCTATCAAATATTCCTGCTCCTCCATAAGCATAATTTCTTTTAAATCCTCTCTTTTGTGATGTAATCATTTTTATATTATAGCCATTAATTTTGTATAAGTTTTTGTATTTAATATACGTTGTCTTTTTAATTCATCGCAAATACTTACCAACTCATTTCTTACACCTGTATTACCAGCTCCTTTACTTGCCATTAAGAGGTCTAATCTTTCTAATAGTGCATTAGGGTCAGATGGGATTACGGTAATTCCTTCTCCGATGGGTCTATCAAGCCAAAAATCTTTAAGAATTTTTCTCCATTTGATTGCTTTACTGCTTTTTGGTAAATGACTATTTTTGTTATTATTTTTATGAAGAGTGCCAGATTTTAACATTATCTCCTTATAATTATCAAAATCCTCGTCAGTATATTTATCTCTGTCCGGTTTTTTAGCTATAATTAACTCACACAGACCAGGTGTGCCTTCATAGATTTTATTTTTAATTAAAAGATCATTTCCTAAAATTTCAACTTCCTCATTGCCAATATAAAATTTACCTTTTTTGTCATATAACCCATACGTTGTATCAGCTTCATCCTTATTGGTAAATCTTCTTAACTGCTGAGATGCATGTGGTCCAATAAGCAATAATGGGTCACTTTCTTCTTCCATTTGATTCCTAAACCAAATTATTTCTTCTAATTCTTCATCAGTAAGGCCCTCGCTTTTATTGGCTTCTATAGAAGGAAAGGCTGGAAACGTAATAGCCTGTGGTAATTGTTCTATCCCCTCTTTAATAGGTTTAAGCCCTTCTGTAATCTCCTTTGTTGCCGCTTTTTGTGTTTCTGTAATAGGCCTAAAAAACTTAGAAAGGTCTGTCTGTAATTCAATATCCCCGGTTTTCTCTGCAATGTTACTATCTCGTATTCTTTTCTTCAGTGCAATAAATTCTTTTACTGTTTGTTCCTTTTTTAAAGGGTCTTTAATCTTTAAAAATGACATATTTTTTAAAAGATATATTTTTTTTAATTAGTTAATTACCTATTTCACATGCACAAAAACAATTAAACTTAGGTGGTTTTATTTTTAATTTGAATGGCTTCCATTGTGTCTTTCTACTAGTCTCCTGAATTCCTCTCGTGCTTCTATTCGTCCCTTCTCTATTAAACTCTCTTGATCCTCTAGCTTGCTTTTTTTCTTCGTTTTACTTCTAATTTCTTCCTTCATTTGTTTGTATTTTTCCAATTCTTCCATAATTAAACTAAATTCTTCATGTTCTATTTTGTTGTCTGATATTGCTTTTGATATATGTGTAAGTAGTGTATTTAACTTTGAATCTGCTAACATTTTAATCTGAAGGTGTTTTTCAGATTTTGTCCTTGTTCTTCTAACTAAAAACTTACCTACTAATGCTGCTAACCCAACAGTTATAGCACAACTTTCTAAAACTATTGTAGCAGGTATCGCAACCACAGTTGAAAGTAAAACAATTCCACCTGCTCCTGCTCCTAAAGCTCCAACTGTTAAGGCTGCTTCAACATTATCCACAGTTTTACTAATCTTTAAATACTTTTTAATTAACTGTTCTCTTACTCTTACTTCATTTTCAAGAAAATCCTGAATCTCTGATATCTTCTTAAGTCTAAAAGTTTGTCCATTGTCTTCTGCTGATATCATTGGTACTAATGTTGGTGCATTCGGTATATTTCGTGCTTCTGGTAAGTTTGGATAAATCGTTTCTTTTAGTTCCATTTTATTAATTAAAACTTATTTTTTAAATTGAATAGTAAAGACGACATAAAAATTCATTTTCATTAATTTTTATTAATTTTTTTGAGTTGTTTGTAATTGTACAAACCAGGTCATCCACTTCTTCTAATGTAACTTCATTTGTTATAGATATCTGTGTAAGTTTTAGATTATAAGATAGAGAAATTAAAACAAAACCTTTACTCAGTAGGTATCGTTCTTGTTTGTCCTCCTTCTAATATTAAAGGTTGTTGAGTAAAAATATCCCATGAAACAGAATCAACTTTTTTAGCTGGATACTTACCTTCAACAGGTTTCCAAAAAATAGTTTTTGGTTGAACTATTTTATGATATCCATTTTTATTTCCATTTCCAAATTTATGTACATTCATGTTTTTTAATTTATGATATTGCTCCTAATATAGGAATATTACTAAATGGACTATTGGGTCCTAAAAGAAGACCTTTTCCATCATAAATTTTTGACCCTTGTTTTAAATACAATCCATCACCAACGGAACTCAATCCTTTACCTTTTGCTGGACCAAGATATAAACCTTCTCCATCAGTTTCTACTTGACATACACAACCACCTTTTTTAAGGTACAGCCCGTTACCCATTGCTTTTTGAACACCTGAAGAAGCTAGACCAGATAACGCACCAACTCCTATAGCAGGTAAAACGGTTCTTGCTAATGTTGGTAAAACTGATGAAGCTAAACCAGCCAACAAAGGTAAAAATCCACCTTCTACTTTCATGTTGTGTTTAAGTTGTCTAGGAGACATTTTAAACGTTGCTCCCTTTCCACCTTTATAAGCTTTTGTAAGTTTATTTACTTGTGATTTGGTTAATGCTATTACATCATTACCATGTATATCTTCATGCTTTAAACGAATACTTGCTGGACTTCTGTTTTTAAAAGCATGTAAAATTTTTTCCTTTTGCCCTTCTGAAATATTTATTTTAGCGTTAATGTAGTTTGTCATTTTATATTTATCTTGCCTCTCTTATATGAAATCTGATTGTTAAATTCTCGCCTCTAAGATTTAGTAATGTTCCATCTTGGTCTGTAATTGATACATTTAAATCATGTATTTCATTTAATGTTAGAGGAAGATAAACTAAATTTACTGGGTTTTCTATTATTTTATACCCTGGTGATACATTAGGGAAAAAACTGTAAATCATATTTCTTTGTGAGCCATTAACATAACTACCAGAAATTAAATCAACATTAACTAACAAGCTATTAATACTAAGAATATTTACTACATTTTCAGATTCATGAAATCCTTGTAGATATTTTGCTCTATTAAATCCTAATACTTTTCCGATACTTCTACCTTGGTTAAAATCTACCTGATAACCATTTTCAACATAAAGAATAGATTTTAAAGTATTAGTGTTTGCGGAGATATTAATATAATATTCTTCATTAACTAGATCATAATGTCCCCTTTTCCTCATTTCTTGTTGTATTACATCATTAATATCAACTAAATCATAAGATCCCTCTGGTATTTTTAGTTTTACCCATGTTGCACCATTGTCAGGTGAATAAACAAAAGTTCCATTATGTTTATCAATATTAGGAAATGAATAGTAAGTTTCAAGGTTAACCAACGCCACTTCATATTCTTTATCTTGGTCTAATTTAAGTGGTGGGTTAAATCTTGTTTTAAAACTTGTTTTGTTGTCGCTTACAATAATTTGAAATGAAGTTTTATGATCTGTATTTTTTACTATCTTTTCAAGTAATTCTTCCATTTTATATTAATAAAAAAGGTTGTTTATATTTGTAAAATATATCTTTTTGCTTAAGATATATTTTTTAATAGTAATCTCTATAATTTCTTGGTATATAAAAGTTGTCAAATCCATTTCTATACTTACCATTGTTTTTGTTGTTGGTTAAATCTATGATGACAAAACCATGAAGTTGTTCCCAACAATTTTTACAAAAATTAATAAACTCTGTTTTTGTCATATCATCACCTACATGATCACTATAAATATGATTAAGATTTTTTAAGTCTTGTCTAAATAAACAAATAAAATTTGCATTCTCTCTAATAGTTTGACGAGGTAGCCTAAAATAATTTTGTGATAGATAAAAACAGTCTGCATTACTATGTCTCCCTCTTACGTAATAGCTTTCACATTTGTTTTGTCTTTCTAAAAGTAAATCATCAAATATCATTAAGTTTTTGTTTTGCCCATTTAAATCTCTTGGGTCAGGTACATCCCCAGCGTTTTCAAAAAATTCACAATTAATATCAGATTTTTCCTTAATAGTTTTACTCCACTCTTCAACTAATGCTACAGGAGAAACATCACGGTTTTGAACTTCATTTTTAAGTGAAAACAACCTTTGTATGTATTCTTTTGGTATTTTTTCTTCAAAGGCCTTTTTAAGTATGCGATATTCTGGTTGAAACAAACTTTTACCAAAAACGCATAAGTTGTCATAATCTAACCAATCTGATCTTAACAAAAGGTTAAGTAAAAGTGTAGTTTTACCACATCCTGATTTACCTACTATTAAGCCCCTGATGCTCCTAGGTAAAAGGGGGTGATTAAATCTTTTTGCTAACGCTTCATTCCATGATAAATTAACAAAGTCCATTTTATATTAAAAATTTTATTTTAATATAAAAAATGTATTGCGTTAAATGTAAAAAGAAAACTGATACTACTGATATAGAATGTTATGTAAGTAAAAATGGTAAAAATATGATGCGAGGAAAATGTGTTAATTGTGGTATTGGTAAAACACAATTTATTAAACAACAAGAAGGTGGATCATTGTTAAACAAAGCAATCAATAACTTACCTGTTGAAATGCATTTACCTGGTCATAATTTTACTGGTCCTGGTACTAAGTTAAAGAAAAGATTAAATCCTGATTTAACACCTAAAAAATGGTCAAAACCTGTAAATCGTGTTGACAAGGCAGCATATCATCATGATATATGTTATCTTAAACATGATGATACAAAAACACGTAATGATGTGTGTGATGCTAATATGCTTAAAGAGTTAAAGGGTATCTATAATCCTACTATTAAGGAAAGAATGGAAAGAGGATTAGTTTCTTCATTGATAGGAACCAAGAAAAGATTTGGTATGGGAGTTAAAAAAAAAATTTAGAAAATAAAATATTAGCAGAAGAATTACATAAACCTGTAAAAAGAAAATTTAAGAAAAGGAGAGTTAGAGTAAATGGTATCGATAGGATATGGGCTGCAGATTTAGTAGATATGCAAGCATTTTCTAAATTTAATCGTGGTGTAAAATATCTTCTTGCTGTCATTGACATCTTTTCAAAATATGGCTATCTTATCCCCTTAAAAGATAAAACTGGAAAATCTGTTTCTGTTGCATTAAAGAGTATTTTTAAGGAAAGAAAACCTGAGAAAATGTGGGTAGATAAAGGTAAAGAGTTTTATAACAAAGATGTTAAAGACTTGATTGAATTGTATTCTACTGAAAACGAGGAAAAATCAAGCGTTGTTGAGAGATGGATTAGAACAATGAAAGAAAAAATGTGGAAGTATTTTTTCTGCTCACTCAACAAATGTTTATATTGATGTATTACAAGACCTTGTTAAAGAATATAACAACACAAGACATTCTTCTATTAAGATGACTCCAACTGAAGCAAGTAAGAAGAAGAATGAAAATAAAGTTTGGATAACATTGTATCCTGATTATAATCAAGTAAGGGAGGATATCGAACCAAAGTTTTCTGTTGGAGACAAAGTAAGGATAAGTAAAAAGAAAAAGACTTTTGAAAAAGGTTATACCACAAGATGGACTGAAGAGGTTTTTACAGTTTCAGAAGTAAAACATACATCACCTATAACATATAAAATTGAAGATTTAAATGGTGAAGAAATAAAAGGTACCTTTTATGAACCTGAACTACAAAAAACGAGTCAAGAGTTGTATAGGATAGAAAAGGTTATTAAAAAGGGAAAAAAGAAATCTCTTGTAAAGTGGAAAGGTTATTCTGATGAGTTTAATTCATGGGTTGACAACAGTGCTATTGTAAATATTTAAATATATAAAAAATGAAAGATATTACAATTGATAATGTTACTTTAAAAAATAAACCTTTAAGTAATTTTGAACTAAATGATGCTGCAAAAAAATTAAAATTAAAAAATTTTAGAGGAACATTTTTTAGAAATACCCTACCAAAAAACAATAAAAAAAATGAATGTGGTATATTAAACCTTGATGACTCTGGTGGTCCTGGTACTCATTGGGTTGCATGGTTTAAAGATGGTAAAAAAAAAATTATTTTGATAGTTATGGTATTCAACCACCTAATGAAATTATAGATTATTTAAAACAACCTATATACTACAATACTGACCAATTACAACATGCAGGTGAAGTATTTTGCGGTCATTTATGTTTGTTCATTCTTAAAGAGTTATGCGATGATAATAAATTTCAAGATGTTTTAAATAAACTTTTTTAGTAATATTAAAAAACGATGCCTGTTGATAAATTTGGAAGAATGGATGATGTTAAAACAAGCAGTGATGGTGTGTCACTTGCTTACATAACTAACAACTTTTTACGTAAAGATGGAACAACCACTGTTGTCGGTTCTATAAATATGAATGGTAACACATTAACGAGGGTTAGTAATCCAGTAAATCCACAAGATGTTGCGACAAAGGATTATGTTGATAATACAGCAGGGGGAAGCCATGAATCACCACTATTAAAAGAAAATGGAAATTTTATTGCTACTGCTCCATTTAATATGGGTTTTAAAAAAATACATAATCTACATGACCCTGAAGAACCGCATGATGCTGCTACAAGAAGTTATGTGGATAAGGTTAGTAGAGAAACTGTCATTGTTAAACGTAATGATGGAAGATTTGTTGCTACAGGAAATATAGATATGAGGAATTATGGGTTAATTAACGTCCTGTCACCGGCTGAACCTGATGATGTAGCAACAAAGGGGTATGTTGATAGTCAATCCTCACCATTTTTGTATAACCCCATTGATAACTTTTATACTGCAATAGGAGAAATATCTATGGGTAACCGGCGAATTCATTTTGTTGCTTCTCCAATTGAAAATAGCCATGCAGCGAATAAGCTTTACGTAGATAGTGTTATTGAGATGGCTACCGCAGGTGAAAAGGCTTTGACAAAAAACCAAGACGGGTCTTTTTCAATGGCTGGTAAAATAGATATGGGTGGTAACTCAATTACAGGCTTACCAAATCCAATAAATCTTAACGCTGCTGCTAATAAAAATTACGTTGATAATGGTGGTGCCATTGTAAAAAATCCAAATGGAAGCTTTACAGCAAGGTTTTTCTATAAAAAACGCTGCGATGCCTGTAGATGAGAGTGATTTAGTAACAAAATCCTATGTGGATGGAAGGGTATCGCTTCCTAAAACAATTATAAGCGTGTGTGCCGAAGAACAAGGTCCTTTAACAGATGGTAATTATGAGTTTTCTTTTGGTAATGGGAGTGCTGGAGTAAGCCATGGAATGGGGGGTTATTGTATGTCTGCTCCTGGTAGAATTATAAGAGGGACTTTAATGGTTGTTAAGGGAACCGGTATTCTAAAAGAAGAGACAAAAGTTAATATAGTTGTAAATGGTGTTGAACAGGTTGACTACTCCATAGTAAAAAAGAAAGGAGAAGGTTGTAGTTGTATAGTTTTCCCACAACCTTTAGTATTAGACCAATGTGATGTTATAAACTTTATAACAAGGTCAAATAATCCTAATGCTAAAAATGCATATTTAACGATACTGATAGAGTTAGACTTGTAAAAATATTTAACCCAGTAAAAGGGTTAAATATTTAATTTACTTCTACTTCTTGTATAATACTACAAAACCCATAATTTTCTATAAATTCTTCTTCTTTCATTCTTAACAAATCCTTTAAAATGTATGGTTTTTCTCCTGTTCTGTTCTTTTCATTTTCCAAGCAAAAATAAACCTCTACATTTGGAAAATAGAAAAAACTTAAAATTCTATCAAGAGCATCTATTTTAAATAGTATATCATCCGTTTTTCCATCAAAATAAAAAATATCATCATAGCGGTAAATGTAAACATCTGAAACAACAACACAAGACACAAAAAAATTAAAGTTTTCAATTTCTTGTTTTCTTTTGCTCCATTCATAGTATAGAAAAGACTTAAAACGGTTTAAATATGTTATAGGCTCTGTATATGAAATATACTTGTTAGGTTTTATAGGAGCAAATTTAAACTTCATCTGTGTGTAAAAATCGCCTTCTGTTTTTTCTTCTTTCTTTGTATGATTTATCTAATTTTTTAAAACAGTATTAAGCTGATTTATAAAATTAGAACTCATTTTATAAATCAAATTTTTAACTTAATTTAAATTTTACGTTTAATATTATTTCTTATTTTACAAACTGGGCAAACAGCTGTAACTAATCTTTCATCACATTCTTCACATGTGCATATATGACCACAATCAACATAATGAACAACTGGTTCTTTGTCTAAACATGCTATACATTTATCAGACCTAAATGTTCTACCACCATTAATATTTCTTGGTTCATCTTCTTCAAAGTTACCACCTTTAAATTTAAGCAATAAAACAAAAAAATTATCACTTGTTTTTGATACTAAATTTAAAAAAGTAAATGTTGGAATTTTAGAATCAGTAGAAGTTAAATTAAATAAAATTTGTGTTATTTTAGTAATAGGTTTTACTTGATAACTAACACCTATTTCAAATTCATGTACATTTCTAACTCTTTCTTTACTTATAAAATAACACATGGCTCCTATTATTCTTTTCATATTTCTAGTTTTTCCAACAGGTCTAAAAACTAAAAAAAACAATTTTTTGATTAGGAATATTAAAATCATTATCAAATACTAATACTCTATCATTTAAGCACCTATTTAAGGTTTTTATTTCCTTCTTTGTAAGTTTATCTAAAGCTCTCGTTTTTATAGTTTGCTTAAGATTTATAAATTTTTATTTCAAAATTTATAAATTTGTAAAAGGTTTGATCTTTTAATATTGTTCTGCTAGCCAAGCAGTAAAAACTTCTAATATTTCATCAGAAAAACGAAACATGATATCAATCTTTTCATATTTTATCTTCCATAGTGGTTTATCCTTTAACCCATCTTCTTCCATAGCTTCATTTAAACAATCAACAAGGTCATATTCACAACTTTCAAAAAAGTTTTTTGCTAGCTGTATAATTCTTTTTTCTGCTTTGTTACATTCACGTCTAAACTTTTCTAAAACTTCCTCTTCATCTTCTTCTATTTGTTCTTCTCTTGTTTTTTCTTCATCACATACTTTTCTATACTCTTCATAACAATCACGAAAGTTTTCTTCACACTCATCTTGTGGTTCATATGTATTTGTATTTGTGTCTGCCATCCTTATATAGTACTGTTATGAAAAAATAAGATAAAATCAAATTTTATTTCTTGTCAATAGACTTAAAAATTTAATTTTTTTTTTTTTTTTTTTATCAAAAATCTTAAGTCGCCCACTATCACATAAACCGGTTAGCTGATGCACCTTGTTAGCTGATGCGTTGGTTGATGGGTTGGTTAGCTGGTGCAGGGGCCAGGTAAGGCAGAATGCTGTTGTTGCTGTTAAAGGGGACTCACGAAGCAAGGCAAAGTATGGAGATTTACTAAGATTTTGAATGATGTTAAAGCGGTTTAAAGCAAGTAAGTGGGAAATGGGTTAAAGCGGCTTAAAGGTAATTTTTTTTAAATTTTTTTAGAAATTTTTTATCTAACCACTGCCACAGTCAATCGATTATTACAGTCAATCGAATATCACTTCAATTGACTCATTAACGCACTTAGGCATTAATATCATAGTATGAGACGGTATGAGACGCTATGAGACGATTTGTTCTCAAACAAACAAAATACCTACTACTAGGGTCATGTGACTGTCATGTAATGCATAAGTGGCATTAACACAGCGGTAGTTATTTAATGTATTACATGTTTGTCACATGTACCAAAATATATTGAAATCAAAAGCCAATAAAGTATTTGAAAACATTGATGCTGACCTCTCCTGGCTTCTTCTATAAAGAAGCCAACTTGTATCGCCAAAGCTACAGTTCTTTTCGAGAATGAGGTTTATTTTTCATCAAAACAGTCCTTTCTGTGAAATCTATTGCTTTTTGCACGAAAAGGAGTCATTTTCGTATTTCAGACTCAGTGTACGAAAAAGATTCCTTTTCGCAAATGGAAGTGAGCCATGCTCTGTGAAAAGGGGTCTTAATGCATCTGCGATAAGTACCGACCGTGAACTGGGCCGAAACTTTTCGCTATTGGTTAATTTTCTGTATGTCCAAGGACTAGTCTATCTCATGATTTAGCCGGTTTGTTAAAAAAGTGGCTATTAGGGATCCATTATTACATGTATGTGATGGCTTGATTGGTACAGTGCATCACGGAGACCGTGCATTAAGCCCTCTTTTGCCAAAGCAAAGCAAACTCAAGTCTTTCGCATAAAATTTTATGAGAGTCCTCGCAAAAGAGGAGTCCTTTTCGTGTTAAAGACACTCTTTTTCGAAAGTCTGGGAAAGCATACATAGGTGCACTGGCCGCCGCGATATAACTGAAATGATGTCAGAAACACCATACAAACACATCTTTTCATGAAATTTGAAAAGGGTCAATTTTGTGGAATGTAAAGTGCTTTTCGCGAAAAGGACTGACTCCTTTTCGTAAAATTAAAAGTTCTTTTCGCGAAAAGGAGTCAAGATGAGTCTTTTTCGCGAAAAGGAGTTCTATTCGTATTTTAGACGTACCCCTCTTGACGTACTACCGTCATGTGTAACCGATACCTTTTTCTTTCTTCGGTAAACGTAGATAATCGGGATTACCTGCCCCTACCACCGAAGTACGGCAGGGTTACCAGACTAAAATAATTGGAAGCTGGGAAGCACACACAAAAGGGCGGTATAACTGTACCTCTTATATCAAATAAAAAATAGAGTAAAAAATAAAAGTTTGGAAAGACATGGACCTGTGAAATATGTGACTGATTAACTACTAGCTTGTCATAAAAAGTATTTTTCTCTATAAACATATAAAGGAATTTGTCCCTGAAGACTTTAAATATATTTATTGTACAAATCATAAGCGATAATACGTCATTGCAATTTCTGATAAAGAATACGATATCGTCAAGGAACTATCGGTCCAACAACTGACGTGAATAAAATCAATTTTCCAGGTGCTATATTTCGATCTTTTGCCCGGAACTTGTTCCAGACCCTAAGCGAACGTCGAACGAAACATCATAGATCGTTTAAATTGGAAAGAGAAACTGTGCGGTGTTGAGTAAATTGAAGGACTACCAAAACATTTCTACTTTGGTCCACTTTCTGTCAAGTAGAATTTTACATGGGATCTAGAGCTCGTCCGACGAGTGCCAGTTCCAGAACCGCCTGGGGCGACTATGGCTCGGCAAGACCGGATAGTCAATTTGACTTTGGTCAAGATGGAATTCGTGATGATCCAGATCTAAGCCCAAATGGAATGGATAATGACTCTGTCTACAATGGAACAGGGGCGAAACCGAAATCGAGCACTGCAGTGGCAACTGCTGGATCAAACAAGTCGACATCTTTCTTTGGAAAGATTGGCAGGGGAATTCGCTGTGAGTTTGGATTTAATTTCAGAAATATTTTTCTAATAATTTTACTCATTCACTTCTCATTAAAGATCAGCCAAGTTACAAAGGTAGAAGTTTTCTGTTTTGTGGCAGAATTCCATATTGTCAGAGTCCAGCTATGTCATTTTCCCAAATCCTTCAAAAACAAGGAGATATTTAGGAGGCTGAGTACTCCTCATCTCCAGCATATTGCGAGTTAACTGATCTTCAGGTGCTGTATCACAGAAACCTCTCTCTCTTTCTGTCTCTCTCTCTCCCTTCCTTCCCTTCCCTGATCTTCAGGTGCTGTATCACAGAAACCTCTCTCTCTTTCTGTCTCTCTCTCTCCCTTCCTTCCCTTCCCCCTCCCCACAAAAACACTTAAATTTTAAAAATATAGGTTATTTAAATAGATAGTGTTCAGGGCTGTCATCTGCTTTTTGAAAGTGATACAGCCATCCATTCTTGGTGGTTGTATAATATTTAGATACAAAAAAACTAGCATAAGTGACTTGTGAACAGAATAGATCAGAAACATAAAATTTAATTTACAACATGGGATACTGTATTCTGAATTACGAGTCAAATTTGTCATCATTTACATTTTAATTGTACCTTACTTGCGTGTTCGCAAGAAAGACAACTTTATTTGGCTGTTGCATTTTTTTCCCTGGAAAACATAGATCCAGATAAGTTATAGGAAGGGTTAATTAACCCATTACAACACATTCAAGAGTTGTAAGGTGATAGGCTTTGAGAAAAAAAAGTTGGAAAAGGAGAGAATCTGGCAACCAGCATTTTCTCCTTTTTCCTCTATGTTTCTGCCCTTTCAGCATTTTCTTCTTTTCCCACTATGTTTTCTTCCCTTTATAAGACAAATTTCACCATTTGAGCCATGTTTAACCCTTTACCATACAGTCCCGACTTAAATGACCCTGAGAAAGAAGCCTTTTGAAAACATTGTGGGAAAAGGAGAAAATGGTGGTTATCAGCATTGTCTCCTTTTCCCACAATGTTTTCTACCCTTCCCAAAACAATTTTGAATTTTTCAGTTGCATTTATTTTGTCGTCTGCAATTCCTTTCAACTTGGACTAGTCTAAAATTTTGTCGTTTGGTAAAGAGTTAATATGTTATCCCCTAAAGGTTTCAATATGGGCCAGTTTAGACTTTTGTCATTTAGTTAAGAGTTGAATTTATAAAAGATTATTTGTCTTCTAAAACAAACCTATGTGGTTGGTACCCATTAGGATCAGGACAAATCTAATTAGAACCCATAACATATAGGTTTGATGAAGAACAAAGGTGACACTTTTCTTTGAACATTGAAATACTGATATTCTCTCCTGATATGTACCTCAGGCACTGTATGAAACGTTCATTTTAAATAATTTCATGTTTATATAGTGCTTGAAGCTGTTTTCAACAGTGATTCAGTTATATGTTGGCAGCCAGTGCACTTGTTCATGGAATTTCTTTCACCAGTACTGTGCACAATATTCGTCTCAAGCCACTGGCTGCTTTCACACATAAGCATCATATAAGCAATAATCTGTGATGAGAGAAAAAAAAATCCTGTCGCAATGACTATCATCATTCCTCGGAAAGAAACTTGCCGAGATTGGGATTCGAACCAGCAACCCCATAGTTTCAGTTTTCTGTATGGTACTGACTGTGCCACAGGGCTCATTACAACTTATGTAGAATTGTAAATATAAACTCTTTAGCACACAATCCCAAGTTTGAATTACCAGGGAGAAAAATGCTTTTGAAAAAATTGTGGGAAAAGGAGAAAATGCTAGTTAGCAGCATTTTTTCCTTTTCCCACAATGGTTTCAGTGCTTTCACAGACAACTGCCATCATTTGAACAACATTGATTTTTGTCATCTGCAATTGCTTCCAATATCGACCAGCCTGAATTATTGTCATGTGGTAAACAGTACAGAGTAAATCTAATCTAACATTTTATTCTGGATCTGTTAATTTACTGCCAGACAGACCTGTCCAAGTTGAAAGCATTTGTAGAATATGAAAAGTCACATGGACAAAATGATGAAATTTTTCTCTGAAAGGGTAGAAAACATTGTGGGAAAAGGAGAAAATGCTGGTTACCAGCATTTTGTGTTTTTCCAACAATGTTTTCAAAAGCTCTCTTTCTTAGGACAGATCCTTAAAAGTTGGGATTGTTTGTTGCAGTTTTAAATCAAAGTGTATTTTAGACTACATATTGACTCTTTACCGGATGACAAAATTGTAGATTTTGTTGTTTTTGAAAGCACGTGGGTAAAAGGAAAAAATGCTGGTAATCACCATTTTCTTCCAGGGTTCATTCTAGAGCGTGCCTTTGTGCCATTGGCGCATATTTTTCATCTTTGGCGCATCAGAAATCTTACCTCGGGGCCAAAAGGGCGCATGTTTTTCGTAAGGTGTAAAATTGATCATGAGAATTCGCTTTCCACTTCACACTATTGAAGAATCACATGCAGCCAACATATGACTGGTGAATTGTTACCAGAATTTTCATTGGTTAATTATGTGGGTGTGTTACCTATATCATCCAGTCAAAAATGGCATACTTGAAAACCTGATAAAACACTGTGTTGCCTCCATCATAAAACAGACGTCTCAGCCAATATTTTTAACATTTTGGGGCCAATATAACCAAAAAAATGATGTCAAGGTAACACTGACAACCAAGTTTTCTCAATAAGTGATAAATTTGACGTTGCTGGGTGCAAAATCTGTGGCAGGAAGAAATTTGTAATTCAACAAATAAACTACAGAGATGATTTCTTTGTTGTCATTAAACGGCTCTAAGTCTAACTAAACACAAATGGTGTTTTGTGCTCTAAGCACGGTAGACAGAATATATCCTGACTTAACTCTTTACCAAACAACAAAATTTTAGACTGATACAAATTGAAAGCATCTGCAGACGAAAAAATAAATGTGATTGAAAAATTGAAACTTGTTTTGGGAAGGGTAGAAAACATTGTGGGAAAAGGAGAAAATGCTGGTAACTTCTTTTCCCGCAAGGTTTTCAAAAGGCTTCTTTCACATGGTCGTTAAAAGTCGGGATTGTTTGGTAAAGGGTTAAGCCTACACAATTTCTCACATGTTACATGCATGAGGCTTTAAGAGGAAAAGGCCATTAGGGTAGTAATGGAATAAACATTTACTTTTGATTGAAAATAAAATCCATTGGTTAAGGCTGTTGTCCCCATAAAATTCTCAGATGGCCCCTTCTTTTTCTGATGAGGGGGGGGCCAGTCGGCCCCATAGATTTGATTTCTAGAATGAACCCTGTTCTTCTATTCGTATGATTTATTTTTTTTTATTTCTTGTGAACCCATAGAGCGCAGGAAGCAACTTATGTTGTTTTTACAGATATCAAGATCAGACTGCACTAAATGTGCAGTCTGATCTTTGGTCTACAGTGTCAGCTTTGTTACATATTCTGGAAACCTTGAAATGACAATATTTTGGATGTTTTTCCTAATTGGTAAGGTCTATTTCATTAATTCAGTAATCTAAGGGTTAAAGACAAAAATTTGATTCAACCATTTACCAAATAATGCCATTGTTTTATAACCCAGAAAGAAAGTTTTTGAAAACCTTGTGGAAAAAAAAGAAAAGGCTGGCAGCGAGCGTTTTCTCCATTCCCCAAAAGGTTTTCTACACTTTCCAAGATAAATTTCCTTGTTAAAGGCACATTGAATTTGTTATCTACCAATGTCTTCAAGTTGTACATGTCTAAAAACTAAAAAATTGCCATTTGGTTTAGAATTAGGCTGGCTACCATCATTTTCTCCTTTTTCCACTATGGTTTCGAAAACCATGGTTCTTGGACATTAAAACACAGGATTGTTTTGGTTGAAGCAGAGTTTTTCGTGGACTTTCTCATATGGGGGTCATTTAAGCCCCTTCAAATGAATAACAGAAGGAAAACATTTCAGTTTTGGGGACAATAAGAAAATTTCATTTTGGGAGTCCATATTAAGAAAAAAAGAGGATGGGGGATCAGGGAAATTCCTGGTGAAAGGTTTAAATCAGAACACCTTGCATTACTTATCTCAGAGCTCCAGATAGAGGGAGTGATTTTGATTTCAAAATTAAAGATATTAATTATTCTGCACTAAACCCTAACCCAATGTCTCAATGAGACGATTCTAATGAGTACCCATAACATAGGGTTTGGAAGAGAAATAATGGATTTAGAATACTATCACTCCCATTTATCTGGAGATCTTTGAATATCAGAAGGTAAACATTTGAATTTTGGGGACATTTCGAAAATCTGGGGTGTCCAAATTCAAAGAAAGAGGGGGGTAAGGGAAATTCCTGGTGAAAGGTTAAAATCAGAATACCTTGCTGTACTTATCTGGATCTCTCTTGGTAATCAGCTTCAGAAATAACAAATGATTTATTCAGTGGAAGCTTATTACCCTATGACGGAGAGAGAACTTTGGTCTGGATTGCCCTGTTGATTGATCATAAAATATTCAGGACTCACTGTTATTTCTCTGTTTGAACAGACCCACAGGTAGAAAACAGTCTATTGATCAGATTTTTCATTGGCTAGATCAGGGGTCCTAACATGGGGATATGAACTCTTTACCAACAATCCCATGTTTTAACGACCCTGTAGAAAAAGGGTTTTGAAAACATTGTTAGCAAAGGAGAAAATGCTGGTTACCAGCATTTTCTTCTTTTCTCACAATGTTTTCTTCCTTTTCAGAGTTAAATATAACCATTGGAACAACATCTTGTTTATAGTCGACAAGTGCTTTGAATTTGGGCAAGTGTAACATTGTTAATTGGTAAAGAGTTAAAATTCAAAAATCTATATCCCTGCACTAAATTTTATGTTGTTGGTACTCATTAGAAATATCTCAGTGAGATGATAGGGATAACTAGCAACAACATGGGTTTTTAGTGAAGAACTGAGTATCTCGCGTAACGTTTTGAAACTTGAAATACTCGACCCTCTCTGTACCTCTGAGCATTAAGATGTAAGTTCCGGAACATTGTTGAATTATTGATGGACCAGGCCAAGTTCTATGGACCGGAACATTAGTCTCAGTATTGTATGTCAGGAGTTTTATTTCGATATTGATTCACCTAGGTAATTTATCTAATAACATAGAAGTCAGGTATAAAACTATTGATTTCTGGGAATAAAATCAACAAGCTTTAATGTGTTCCCTGGACTGGAAATTGAAAAATAGATTATACACCCTTTTTATTTTGGGAATAAAGTTTACCACACAATCCAGGGTTTTTACGACCCTAAAGAAAAGGCTTTTGAAAACATTGTGGGAAAGGGAGAAAATAATGGTAGGCAGCATTTTCTCCTTCTGCACAATGTTTTCTACCCTTTCTTAGACAATTTTCTCCATTTGAGCCAGATTAAAATTGCCGTCTGCAACTGCTTTCAGTTTGGACCAGTCTAGCATTTTATCATTTGGTAAAGGGTTAACAAACAATAGTAATTTTTAAGGACCCTGAGAAAAGTACATTTTAAAAAATTGTGGGGGAAAAGAAGTTTAACCAAGACACTAGTAACTAGCATTTCATCCCCAGTTTTTAACAACCCTGTAACAGAAGGCTTTTAGAAACATTATGGGAAAAGAAAGAAAATCTGGTAACTAGCATTTTCTCCTGTTCCTGCAATGTTTTGTACCCCTATGGCTTTTAAAGTCAAATCCAATCTTTCGAGCAGTATTAATTTTGTAATCTGCAAGTGTTTTTATCATGGACCAGTGTAAATTTTAGACTTGTCCAGACTGAAAGCATTTGCAGATAAGAAATTGAATGTGGCTTATATGAGCAAAGTTGTCTTTGAAAGGGTCCAAGTCATCATGGGAAAAGAAAAGAAATGCTGGTTACCAGCATTTGCTCCTTTTCCTACAATGTTTTCAAAAGCCTTATTTCTTAGGGTCGTTAAAACTCAGGATTGTGTGGTAAAGGGTTTAATGGGGTAAATGGCCTGAGGACAAGTTTTTGATTTCGACATCGCAGGTCAAGATCAGACCATGCTGTCAGGATTGTGTGGTAAAGGGTAAAGCATGCATCAAAGTCCATTTATTTGAGCCATGCTCTGGCAAAAAGAGGCTTAATTTATTTCTGTATTGCATTGTACCAACCAAGACATCACATAATTATGTAACCCTAAAACGCCATTTTGTCTAATGAATGACTGAATCATGAAATAGACTGATCCTTTGACATACATTGACCAATACTGGAAAGTTTCAGCCCAGGTCAGTCTGCTCAGAGTGCGCAGGCTGACCTGGGTTGATACTTTTCACAGACACATTAAGTCCCCATTTCACAGAGCATGGTCCATTTATAAAATGACAAGTGCATAAATGACCATTTTGCTCTAAATATTTTAATTTACCATCTTCATTGTCTCTTTACTACTCACACAAGATAGAAGTCTCAAATTTTGACTGCCCTAAAATACCAAACAAATTTTCTTTGTAAACGTATACCTATATATGTAGAAAATCTGTACATGGTTATTGATAAAGTTTCTATTCAAGGTAGACATAGGTCGGATTGTAACAAGGATAAAAGAACTGAGCCAAAGAACTTGACAGGTCATTTCTTTGTTTGCCTGTCAATTTGGTTGTGTATTTCTATTCATAATGAGCCTAATCCCTACAACTAGTACTGATAGACCTCTCCTTGTTTTTAAGCATTTAACCATTTTAGTGCTATAGTCAAAAATGGGGGCTTTTGCGGACTGCATAGATCAAGATCAGACTTAACAGAAAGTGCAGTCCGATCTTGGATGTATACCGCCTGTTTGTTTAGTCAAGCCTTTAATCCTTTACAACACAATCCCTACTTTTAAACGACCTTGAGGGAAAAAAAAGCCATTTTGGGAAAAGGAGAAAACGCTGGTAACCTGTATTTCCTCCTTTTCCCAGAATGTTTTCTATCCTATGAAAGACATGTTTCATGGTTTGAGTAACATTTATTTTTTCGTCTGTAAATGCTTCTATTTGGACAAGTCTAGAATTTTATTGTTTGGTAAAGATTTAAGAAAATCATTCTGAGTTTCATTTGATTGTATTTTGAGCCAGCAAAAGAGGTCTATTGTATAATTGAGCTATGCTCTGTGAAAAGGGGCTTAATGCATCTGCAAAAAGTATTCACCCTGGTCAGTCTACAGGCTGAACTGAAACTTTTTGCTGTAGGTTAACTTTATGTATGTCAAAGGACCAGTTTACCTCATGATTCAGTCGGTTGATAGACAAAATTGATTTTATGGATCCTTAATTATGTGATGGCTTGCTAAGTATCATGCATCACGGAGATGCATTAATCCCCCTATTGCCAGAGCATGCCTCATATATGTTGAGTTGAAAGTGTTAGCTCTTTACTAAACAATCCTGTGTTTCAACAACCCTCAGGAAGAAGCTTTTTGAAAACATTGTACGAAAAGGAGAAAGTGCCGGTAACCAGCATTATCTCCTCTTGCCACAATATTTTCTACCCTGAGAAAGACAAATTTCATGTTTCGAGTATCATTTAATTTGTGGTCTTTCAACAGATCATTATTTTCGTTGTGTGGTAGTGTGTTAAGTACCATGTTTACATTTTTGTCTAACACATTTCTTTCTGCAGAGGACTGAAGTTACCTTGCAGCAGATAAATTTTGAAACCAAAGTGCCAAAAGGAAACATTGCTCTTGACAAATATCGCCTTGTACAATAATGTTTTCACAAACCTTTCAAATTTAAAAAATTCGGGAGAAGAAGTCTAAGAATGGTCCTAAGAATGATTGATGTGGACTCTGCTCTATTTGTCCTTCCACTAACTTTTATTTCCAAGCTTCCCCCCCCGTAATTTTAGTTTAATTTTGTACTTGGCAATACAGGACTGTTATTGTGCTCCTTGTTCCCCTTTCCTTTGGTGGGGAGGGGGGGCATGTAGGGGGACAGTCAAAACACAGTATGCATATGAGCCAATTAGTGAATTATAATAAATGAGTACGTATTTTGAATTACAGCACTATGGGCTACCCGTCAGACGGAAGATGTGAAAGGAGACAGAGAACTGCATGTGAAGACGACCCTGCGAGAACTGATTGTCTACATTGTGTTTCTTGTCATTCTCTGCATCAGTAAGTTGGTGATACTTTCATGCAGTTCTGAGAATTCAAAAGAATTGAAATGAAAGTTTTCAACTATTTAACCCTTTACCACAAAATCCCTATTTTTAATGACCCTGAGGAAGAAGCCTGTTGAAAACATTGTGGGAAAAGGAGAAAATGCTGGTGACCAGCATTTTCTCTTTTTCCCACGATCTTTTCTACCCTGTCAGAGTATAAATTTCATCATTTGAGTCACATTTAAATTTTTGTCTGCAAATGCTTTCAATTTGGACAAGCCTACATTTTTCTCATGTGGTAAAGAGTTAACCCTTTACCACACAGCTGAATTTTAGACTTGTCAGTATTGAAAGTTTCTGCAAACGATAAATTAAATGTGGCTCAGATGATTGTATTTGTCCCTGAAATGTTAGAGAACATTGTGGGAAAAGGAGAAAATGCTGGTAACCACGCTTATACCAGCATTTTCTCCTTTTCCAACAATGATTTCTACCCTTTCACATACATGCACTAATGCAAGTATTGAGCTATATTCATTATGTTTTCTGCAGACACCTTCGATAAGGACAGGGCTCAACAGTAAGTTTTGTCATCTGGTAAAGGGTTGGATAAGCTGTACAGTAATTCCATGTCTGTGTAGATCAAGATTACAGTTGCACATTACAAATTATGCAGTTTAATTATTATTGACCTTCACTGTCAAATCTTTTTTGGCACACTGTTGTCCGAATGGCTTGGATTTAGTACACATAGGATCTGACATGAGTTGGCATTTGAGATGATTTTTTATGAAAATTGTCTAGAAAAAATGTTATTAAGCAAACAGTTTACATATAATAAGCTTTTTATCTTAAAGGCCAACAAATGTCAGATCACATAACTTTTAATTTAGTTCAGGATGTGTTACAACATTGTCCTACAGTACATAATTTATTTTATTATGTACATGCATTGAAATTACATGAAGCCTATTCACTTCTTTGGTAAGTATGTACATCACTGATGAAAAACAGTTCCATAGAAATGTGAATGTAATGATTTCCAAAGAAACTTGTATATAATAATTTTGTTTTAAATCTAAAGATTGTAATAGTTGAAGCTTTCTCACTATTATTAACCCTTAAAGCACTGAGTAAACCTAACAGAATTTTTTATCCCAGGAATGCGACTTATATAATCTTTGTCTGCAGTGTATCAGCAAAGTGGACAGTGTAGATCAAAGATCTTGATCTACACTGGCCGCAAAGGCAACTATAGTAGTGAAAGCAGCTATGGGGGTTAATCTTGATTGTTGATTTCACAGAGAAGTCAGGGCCAGCAGTGTTTTACTTTTAGAAAAGAGGCATACGATTACAGAGTTTTGGCCGAATATAGATTGGTTACCTCCCCTGATACAGCCAGTGTATAGGGATTGGTACAGGCTGCTGAAAATGGGCAGAATACTGCCCGTCTATTTTTAGAACAGCGATATCGCGAGATTCAGGGAAGGTCACTCTCGCTTCACGTGCAGTAGAATTTCCAATAATTTTGACCTCACAAATAAGTAAATTGTACGTATTGTATCACCTTATTGAAGTTAATATCTGTTACTATTAATTTCACAAAACAAATTTCAAATTGAGCAGACAATCACCATTTTTCCTATACTGCCAAACTGGAAATGTGTAAGATGCTGCGATTGGCTATTCAATGATAATCATGTAGCCAAGAAAACGCATGGACACAATAGCCTGTGCCAGTTGTAATATGTATATTTACAACGGGGACCAGTTCAGGCCAAATACGGCACTACTTGCTCATCTCAAACAAGTGTAACATGGGAAAATTCATAATGCCTGTATTAGACTGAAGATCGGGGTAGCTATGTGATAAAGGTAGGCTTTGTCTTCTAACAAAATATAACCACACATGTCTCTATCATTTAATAACTATCAAACTAAATCTTTTTTTTTTTGTATTACAGTCACGTTTGGGATGACAAGTACAACCATGTACTACTACACCAAAGTGATGAGTGACCTGTTTCTGGACACCACCTGGAGTGGGGGTGGCTCCTTCAGGACCATTACAAGTGTAGAGGACTTCTGGAAGGTTAGTATTGGTGACAAACCCACAACCTTGCTTACCCGTTACAGTGCTATACTAGATGATAAACTTTTTGCCTTGTCCAAATTGAAAGCATTTGCAGACAACAATTTCAATGTGGCTTGAATGGTGCAGTTTTTCTTTGATAGAGTAGAAAACAGTGTGGGAAAAGGAAAAAATGCTGGTTACCAGCATTTTCTCCTTTTTCCTCAATATTTTCAAAACGCCTCTTCATTAAAACTAAGGATTGTGTGGTAAAGGGTTATATTTCAAAAGGGATATTCATTTCCAGTTTGCCAAAGGACCCCTACTGAAAGGCCTATACTGGGAGACATGGTACAACAACGTGAGCGTTCCTGATGATCAACTTGGCTATATTTACTACGAGAACAAACTTCTGGGTGTGCCTCGACTACGACAACTGCAAGTGCATAGCAACTCCTGTGTTGTACATGAAGACTTCAAGCATGTGATCCGTGAGTGTTACGAATCCTACGCTGAGAGCCTGGAGAACAAGGAAGCATTTGGCGAGAAGGATAACAACACTGCGTATGTCTTCTACAGTTTTATTATATACCTATAAGTGATCTGACCAAACTACTGAGGTAATTCAAAACACATACATGCAGACAAGAATACATTTTCCATACCAAGCATGTACTCTGTATAGGTTTTTCCGTATCATGCATTATACTCTGTCTAGAACATTACTTTGTTCATGGGCGAAGGACTGTGTATTCATGTTTTGCTCTTTCTGTCAAATCCCGAAAATGTGTACCTCTCTGGTTTTTAGCTCACCTGAGCACGAAGTGCTCAAGGTGAGCTTTTGTGATCGCCCAACGTCCGTCGTCCGTCGTCCATAATTTCTTTAAACATCTTCTCCTCCTAAACCACTGGGCCAATCTTCATGAAACTTGGCAGGGATGTTCCTCGGGTGAAGCTCTACCAAAGTTGTTCAAGAGATTGAATTCCACCCATAACTTTGGTTGCCATGGCAACCAAAAGGAAAAAAATAGCAAAATCTTTGAAAATCTTCTCCTCTGAAACTAGAAGGCGGAGAGCTTTGATATTTGGTATGTAGCATCTCCTATCGGACCTCTACCAAGTTTGTTCATATGATGTCCCTGGGGTCAAAACTGGCCCCGCCCCAGGGGTCACAAGTTCAAACATAGGGACAAAGAAGGAAAACTTTAAAATTCTTCTTCTCTGAAACTGGAAGGCATAGAGCTTTGATATTTGGCATCTAGCATCTCCTAGTGGACCTCTACCAAATTTGTTCATATGATGTACCTGGGGTCAAAACTGGCCCCGCCCCGGGGGTCACAAGTTTGAACATAGGAACAAAGAAGGAAAACTTTGACTTGTGAACATAGGAACAAAGAAGGAAAACTTTAAAATTCTTCTTCTCTGAAACTGGAAGGCGTGGAGTTTTGATATTTGGCATGTAGCATCTCCTAGTGGACCTCTACCAAATTTGTTCATATGACACCCCTGGGGTCAAAACTGGCCCCTCCCCGGGTTCACAAGTTTCGAACATAGTAACAAATATGGAAAACTTTAAAAGTCTTCTTCTCTGAAACTGGAAAGCATGGAGCTTTGATATTTGGCATGTAGCATCTCCTAGCAGACTTCTATCAAGTTTATTCATATAATGTCACTTTGGTCAAAACTGGCCCCGCCCTGGGGGTCACAAGTTCAAACATAGGAACAAAGAAGGAAAACTTTAAAATTCTTTTTCTCTGAAACTGGAAGGCATAGAGCTTTGATATTTGGTATGTAGCATCTCCTAGCGAACCTCTACCAAGTTTGTTCATATAATGTCCCTGGAATGAAAACTGGCCCTGCCCCGGGGGTCACAAGTTCAAGCATAGGAACAAAGAAGGAAAACTTTAAAATTCTTCTTCTCTGAAACTGGAAGGCGTGGAGCTTTGATATTTGGCATGTAGCATTTCCTAGTGGACCTCTTCCAAATTTGTTCATATGATGTCCCTGGGGTCAAAACTGGCCCCGGCCCAGGGGTCACAAGTTTCCAACATAGGAACAAAGAAGGAAAACTTTAAAATTCTTCTTCTCTGAAACTGGAAGGCGTAGAGCTTTGATATTTGGCATGTAGCATCTCCTAGTGGACCTCTAACAAATTTGTTCTTATGATGTCCCTGGGGTCAAAACTGACCCCGCCCCGGGGGTCACAAGTTCAAACATAGGAACAAAGAAGGAAAACTTTAAAATTCTTCTTCTCTGAAACTGGAAGGCATGGAGCTTTGATATTTGGCATGTAGCATCTCTCAGTGGACCTCTACCAAATTTGTTCATATGATGTCCCTGGGGTTAAAACTGGCCATGCTCTGGGGGTCACAAGTTTGAACATAGGAACAAAGAAGGAAAACTGTAAAATTATTCTTTTCTAAACCTTGAAGGCATAGAGCTTTCTTATTTGGTATGTAGTGAACCTGTTCTAAGTTTGTTAGCCCACCTGAGCACAACATGTTCAGTCAGTTTGAAATTGGGTCACCTGGGGTCATAAAGGTCATAAACTAGGTCACTAGGTCAAATTAAATAAATACCTTGTGGGCACACTAGAGGCCACATTTATTGCTCAAATGACCTGAACTTTGGTCAGAATGTTTGTCTTGATAAAATCTCGGATGAGTTTGGATTTGGGTCACCTGGGATCATAAACTAGGTCACTAGTTCAAATTAAAGTAATTCCTTGTAGGCACTCTAGAGTCCACATTTTTGGCTCAATTGACTTGAAAATTGGTCAGAATGTTTGTCTTGATAAAATCTTACATGAGTCCGAATTTGGGTCATGTGGGGTCTTAAATTAGGTCACTAGGTCAAATTAAAGAAATGCCTTGTGTGCACTCTAGAGGCCGCATTTATCGTTCAATTGATTTGAAAATTGGTTAAAATGTTTCTCTTGAGGAAATCTATGATGAGTTCAAAAGTGCGTCACCTGGAGTCATAATCTAGGTCATTAGGTCAAATTAAAGAAATACCTTGAGGGCATTCTAGAGGCTACATTTCTTGCTCAATTGACTTGAAAATTGGTCAGAATGGTTGTCTTGATGAAATATCTGATGAGTTTGATATTGGATCACCTGGGGTCATAAACTAGGTCATTTGGTCAAATTAAAGAAATACCTTGTAGGCACTCTAGAGGCCACATTTATTGCTCAAATGACCTGAAATTTGGTCAGAATTCTTGTCTTGATAAAATCTCAAATGGGTTTGGATTTGGGTCACCTGGGGTCATAAACTAGGTCACTAGGTCAAATTATAGAAATACCTTGTGGACACTCTAGAGGCCACATTTTTTGCTCAATTGTCCTGAAATTTGGTAAGCATGTTTGTCTTGATAAAATCTCAAATGGGTTTTTATTTGGATCACCTGGGATCATAAACTAGGTCACTAGGTCAAATTAAATAAATACCTTGTGGGCACTCTAGAGGCCAAATTTTTTGCTCAATTGACTTGAAAATTGGTCAGAATGTTTGTCTTGATAAAATCTCACATGAGTCCAAATTTGGGTCAACTTGGATCATAAACTAGGTCATTAGGTCAAATTAAAGAAATACCTTTTGGGCACTCTAGAGGCCACATTTATTGCTCAATTGACTTGAAAATTGTTCAGAATGCTTGTCTTGATAAAATCTCTTCAAAAAATCTAGGATGAGTTTAAAATCGGGTCACCTTGGTCATAATCTAGGTCACTAGGTCAAATTAAAGAAATACCTTGTAGTCACTCTTGGGGCCACATATCTTGCTCAACTGACTTGAAAATTGGTCAGAATGTTAGTCTTGATAAAATATCGCATAAGTTTGTAATTAGGTAACCTGGGGTCATAAACTAGGTCTTTTGGTCAAAATAAAGAAATACCTTGTGGGCACTCTAGAGGCCACATTTATTTCTCAATTGATTTAAAAATTGGTCCAAATGTTTGTCTTGATAAACCCTACATGAGTCTGAATTTGGGTCATGTGGGGTCTTAAATTAGGTCACTAAGTCAAAGAAATACCTTGTGGGCACTTTAGAGGCCACATTTATCGTTCAATTGATTTGAAAATTAGTTAAAATGTTTCTCTTGATGAAATCTAGGATGAGTTCAAAATTGGGTCACCCGGGGTCATAATCTAGGTCACTAGGTCAAATTAAAGAAATACCTTTAGGGCACCCTAGAGGTCACATTTCTTGCTCAACTGACTTGAAAATTGGTCAGAATGTTTGTCTTGATAAAATACCGCATAAGTTTGTAATTAGGTCACCTGGGGTCATAAACTAGGTCTTTTGGTTAAATTAAAGAAATACCTTGTGGGCACTCTAGAAGCCACATTTATTGCTCAAATGACTTTAGAATTATTCAGAATGTTTGTCTTGATAAACTTTCAGATAAGTTCTAAATTGAGTCAACTGGGGTCATAATCTAGGTCACTAGGTCAAATTAAAGAAATACCTGTAAGGCTATCTAGAGGCCACATTTTTTGCTCAATTGACTTGAAAATTGGTCAGAATGTTTGTCTTGATGAAATCTCACATGAGTCTGAATTTTGGTCAACTGGGATCATAAACTAGGTCATATTAAAGAAATACCTTTTGGGCACTCTAGATGCCACATTTTGTGCTCAAATGACTTGAAAATTGTTCAGAATGTTTGTTTTGATAAATTTTCAGATCAGTTAAAACTGTTTTAAATTGGGTCATGTGGAGTCATAAACTAGGTCACTAGGTCAAATTGAAGAAATGCCTTGTGGACACCCTAGAGGCTACATTTATTGTTCAATTGATTTGAAAATTGCTTAAAATGTTTGTCTTGATGAAATCTAGGATGAGTTCAAAATTGGGTCACTTGGGCTCATAATCTAGGTCAGTAGGTCTAATTAAAGAAATACCTTTAGGGCACTCTAGAGGTCACATTTCATGCACAATTGACTTGAAAGTTGGTCAGAATGTTTGTCTTGATGAAATATTGGGTGAGTTTGAAATTTGGTCAGGTTGGGTCATAAACTAGGTTACTGGGTCAAATTTAAGAAACACTTTGTGAGCATTCTAGAGGCCACATTTATCGCTCAATTAACTTGAAAACTGTTCAGAATGTTTGTCTTGATCAATTTTTTGATGAGTTCTAAATTGGGTCACGTGGGGTGATAAATTAGGTCACTAGGTCAACTTACGGAAATTCCTTGTGGATGCTCTAGAGGCCACATTTTAAGCTCAATTGACCTGACAATTGGTCAGAAATTGGATTATGCACATTGAGTGAATTTCGCCTATTGACTCAGGTGAGCGACCCAGGGCCATCATGGCCATCTTGTTTAGTTTGTTTAGGTACTGAGATAGGTCTGTTGTCTGTTTGATGCAAACACTTTTGACATTTTATTCTGTCTCTGTCATAACAGAAGATATTTACTTCAAATTGGGAGTATTTAACCATTAAAATGGGAACCCATACAACAAGGGCAGGTAACCATCAAACTTTTGACACAGTTGTGCCCCGTTTTTCTTCTAGTATACTTTTATATGGATACATATTACAATTGTGGCAAACAGAATTTGCTCGTTATGAGCAAATCTGAGTCTCTCCATTTTATTCCATACTATATACAATTCCAGAAATGTACAAATATTTTATTTTCTTATTAATGTTTCTCAGACGCATCTCTTTACCAGATCATCATATTTCTAAAATGGCATGATGTGAAATAAGTCTTTTTGATAATGAAGTCTAGAAATTTTGCCATGCTCTGTGAAAAAGGGGATGAATGCATCTGCAAAATGTATGGGTTCAGGTCAGCCTGCACAGTCTGCGCAGACTGACATGGCTCAAAACTTTTTGCTATTTGTAAATTTTCTCCATGTCCAAGGACTGTTGTTCCTCCAGATCCAGTGAAGAAAAGATGGATAGAATAAATGGATTTATGGATCCTTAGTTAAGTGATGACTTGCTTGATATAGTGCATCATTATAGATGCTTTACACCCCTTTTGCCAGAGCATGGCTCATTTTGATATTTTATTATCAACAGTTGGTACTACCGAAGTGAGAATGAGTTGGACGGATCAAGTCATTGGGGTATGATAACAACCTACAGTGGAGCGGGATATGTGCAGGATCTCTATACAAATAAAAGTCAGTCTGAGACTATGATAAACTATCTGTTTGATAAACGATGGATACAACGTGGCACCCGAATTGTGTTTATAGACTTCACAGTGTACAATGCAAATATCAACCTGTTTTGTGTGGTTCGGTAAGTAGAATGCTTATTGAAATATTTTATTTCATTTTGTTGATAAACTTTACTGCATATAATGCGAATATGAACTGTTCTGTTACAGTGAATAGAAACTTTTTCAGAATATCTATCTGTGATAATTGAAACTTGATAATGGTACCAAAGTTGTGGGCAGATGCAGATTCTAGCAATTATTATGTTTACATCTGTTTTTCTCCATAGTGCAGAATTTGTCATTTTGATCATCACAAACTGTAAAATACATCGAAATGTTGCAGTGAAATTGGTACATGGGCCAGAAAGTCTTGATAGATAGCTGACACTGTTGAGGCAAGATCAGACTGTACATTCTGCACAGTCTGATCTTTCATCTACACTATTTGGCAAGGCACTTCATGTCACATGTCACATGCATATTACACATACTTATGTTGATACTGAGTCTGATATCTGAATAGTCCTTGCAATGCACTTGCAGAATATTTTCTAATTGGTCATTTTCTACTGTTGTTTCCAAATCATAACCAAGTAAATAGCTCAGTAACTTTAATTAAACTGACATCTTGGTTACACATGTTGTTCTCAGATTAACATTTCAGCACCGTTCTAGATGGCATGTTCTTTTATGTAGGTTGACTGTAGAGTTCCCTCCTACTGGTGGAGCCATTTCCCATGCAACCATGAGAACTGTGAAGCTGATACGATATGTCACTGTAATGGACTATTTCATCATGGCGTGTGAATTCATCTTCTGTCTCTTTATCATTTACTACATGGTGGAAGAGGCCATCGAGGTGAGTTCTTTGGATATTTTTTCTCGGGCATATATATTCAACTCTTTCAGTGCAAAATAAATGAACTTGATCTCTTTCAGTGGCTTAACAAACAATTCTCTGAAACTCAGACAGATTTTTGAGCATATTTGCAAACAACAACAAAATTTATGTACCTGAAATTATGAGATTTTGTACTTAAACGGGTACAAAGAGAACACGGGAAAAGATGAAAATACTCTATACCAATAATTTTCTCCTTTGACCGTTTTCAAAATTCTTCTGCCTTTGGGTCAAAAAGTGTCAACATTGCCTGCCAGAGAGTTTATTTAAGTGACTGCTTACAAGGATTTGACTATAAATCTATTTTGGGTACGCATCTTGGTCTGTGAAAAGGCAGTTAAATGCATCCACTGAAAGTATTGCCACAGGCACAGGCTGGGCAGGCTAACATGGGTCGAAACTTTCTGCTCTTGGTATTTTTTTGGCATGTCAAAGGACTTTTATTCTTTATGATCATCCATTTTATATACTAAATATATCCATGTTAGGTTGCTTTGTATAATGCATTACTGAGATGATTAACTCTTTACCACACAATAAAATTTTAGACTGGTCCAAATTGAAAGCATTTGCAGATGACAAAGTGAATGTGACCCAAAAATTGAAATTTGTTTTGGGAAAGGTAGAAAACGTTGTGGGAAAAGGAGAAACTGCTGGTTACCAGCATTTACTACTTTCCCCACAATGTTTACAAGGGCCTTTCCTTTCAGGGTCGTTAAAAGTTGGGATTGTGTGGTAAAGGGTTAAACCCCCTTTTTCCCAGAGGTCCACATATAGGTATAATTATATCTGTGTATTGCAGATCAAGAAGCACAAGTTTGCATACTTTAAAAACTTTTGGAACATCTTGGACATTGTGGTGATTGTGATTGCGCTGGTCTGCGTGGCGTTCAACATCTACAGGCTGATCAAGGTCAATGACCTGTTGAGTGACTTGTTGAACAAACCCAACGAGTATGCTGACTTTGTGTTCCTCGGCTACGGACAAACCCAGTTTGACAATGCTATTGCAATCGCTGTATTCTTCGCGTGGATCAAAGTAAGTTTTGATCTAACTCTTAACTAAACAGCAAAATTTTAGACTGTTCCAAAATCAATCAGTTTTAGAGCAAAATTAAAGTGTGACTGACATGAAGACAATGGAGAAAATAGGGAGAAAATGTTGGTTACCAGCTTTTTCTCCATTTTCCACAATGTTTATTGAAAGCCTTCTTTCTCAGGGCTGTTAAAACATTTATTTATGGTGTAGGGCTAACAACGTACCATGATCAGATGACTTTTTTCCCTCTCACTGCTGAGCATCATAAATATTGTTGTAGAAAGTAATGGCTCACAAGGAGCAACTTCTCTTTTTGCCTCAATATTTTGACATGTATTAATTTTGTGCTCTCAACAGATATTTTATTTCAATTTTCCATATTTAACATGGATGTTCTTGATGTATTGTGCTGCAAAGTTTTTTGAGATTGCACTGAAAATGTCTTAGTCTATCAACTAAAAATCTAAGAAATATTAAATTTGACTTTAGAATGGTTGATTAAAGGTGCTGTAGTGGCCAAAAGTAAACAATGCAGGCGTTGAAATGCATTTAAATTTAAAACATGCCATGTAATTGTATGGAAACTATTATGAAGATGACAATCTGTTATTGTATGGTCTGTAAAGTGTTAGTCACCTGCAAATAAAATGAATTTTAAAAGTAGGTAAAAGTTGCCAAGTCGCACTATTTTTTTGTTTACTTCTGTTTGGGAAACAAATAAAGAATCTTGCTCGAACACTAGTTTCAATCTTTCCTCTCTGGCAGATCTTTAAATACATCAGTTTCAACAAGACCATGACCCAGCTGTCCTCCACCCTTGGAAAGTGTGCCAAGGATCTGGCTGGTTTTGCTGTGATGTTCTTCATCATCTTCTTGGCCTTCACACAGCTGGGTTATCTCCTCTTTGGTACACAAGTGAAGGACTTCAGTAACTTCCAAAACTCTTTGTGAGTATATCAGAACAGAATTTTTATTGCTATAAGTAATTTAAAGTGCTTTTAACAAAGATATAAAGAAAAAACAGTTGTGTAGGTTAATATCAAGAAACTATTTTGTGTATAAATGATGTTATATAAATAAATTTAGTTCATAGAGGCTAAAATTTAGGAATTAAATTTTCAGTCCAGAAACAACCAACAAATTGAAAGTTTTGTATAGTGAGTGGTTGTGGAATCACAATAAGACTGCATGTTTAGTGCAGTCTTATCTTGATTCACGCCAGCCACAAAATATAACTGTAAAGGCAGTCTTAGAGCCCTAGGCCAGTACATGCAAATCAAATTTTCAATCAAGAAAAGACATAAATAATTTCTTCATTTTTTTTTTTTTTTTTTTGCATGAAATGTTTACCTATAACTCTACTGGCTAAATTTAGACCTACCAACATTTGCCCTGGTTACCAGCATTTTCTCTTTTTCCCACAATGTTTTCAAAAGTCTTCTTCTTCAGGGTCATTAAAACTTGGGATTGTGTGGTAAAGGGCTAAGTACCATTCAGTTATGATAAGAAAACTGATCTGTCCTTTCTTTTTGTAAAGCTTTACCCTGTTCCGTATCATCCTGGGAGACTTTGACTTTGATCAACTGGAGGCGGCCAACAGAGTGCTGGGACCCATCTTCTTCATGTTGTTTGTCTTCTTTGTCTTCTTCGTGCTGATCAACATGTTCTTGGCCATCATCAACGACACCTACTCTGAGGTCAAAGGTGATATGGCCAACCAGAAGAACGAGTTTGAAATGACAGACTACTTCAAGAGAGTAAGTTATTAATCGTTTGACCCTTTAGCACATAATCTTGAGTTTTAATGACCCTGAAGAAGAAAGTTTTTGAAAACATGGCAAGAAAGAAAGTTTTTGAAAACATGGTGAGGTTTATCTTTGAAAAGATAGAAAACATTATGGAAAAAAGTGCAAATGTTCTATATCCACCTTTTCTCCTTTTTTCACAATGTTTTCAAAGGTATTCTTCTTTAGGGTCATGAAAACACAGGATCATTTTGTTACAGATTCAGAGTAGAGCAATGAAGTAAAAGTTTATAAAGAAAATTATACAATGCCTACTGTCTATCTTCTCGTGAAAAGATGACCTTTAAACTAAATTAATTTACATACAAGTATAACTCTGGAAATGGCAGTAAGTTTAACTCTCTACCAAACGACAAAATTTTAGACTGGTCTAAATTAAAAGAATTTGCAGACAACTAATAAAATCATGAAATTTGTGCTTAATAGAATAGAAAACATTTTGGGGAAAAAGGAGAAAATGCTGGTTACCAGCATTTTCTCCTTTTCCCACAATGTTTTCAAAAGCCTTCTTCCTAGGGGTCGTTAAAAGTCAGGATTGTGTGGTTAAGGGTTAAATCCATCTGAGGGGGCTTTAAATCTGACTTGGCTGTCAGATTGATCTTTTAGAAATTTAGCAACCTTGTCATTGAAATATTAACCTTTATGGAGCAGAATAAACTCAAAGGCATTTTCAGTCAACAGAAAAAGGCCCAAATAATTGCAATGTCACGGTTGCTATTGTCTGTTGTGTTCCAGTGTAGATCAAACATCAGACTGCACGTTTTGTGCAGTTTGATCTTGTTCTACACTGGCCCCAAAGGCAACTATAGTTTTGATAGGTGCTTTAATGGTTAACAGAGTGGATCTTTCGTGACAGGGCTACGAGAAGATGATCAGCAAACTGAACTTCAAACATGACAAGATTGTTGATATCCAAAAGGCACTGCACTCAGCTGACATGAACAACGACAAGCAAGTGGACTTTGATGAATGGCGTCAAGACTTGAAAACGTAAGGCACTTTTGTCCAGTTAAAGCATTTGAGCCATGCTCTAGTAAAAGGGGGTTTAATGTACCTCCATGATACATTATAGCAAACAGATCCTCACATAATCATGGATCCATAAAATCCAATTTGTTTGACAACAGGCTGAATCGTGAGGTAGAATGGTCCTTTGACATGCAAATATTGACCAATAACAAAAAGTATTGATCCTGTTTAGTCTGCCTAGCAACTCGTCACATAATTGTTGATCAATAAAATCCATTTTGTCTAACAACAAATGGCTGAATCTTGAAGTAGAATGATCCATTGACTTTGCAGGCTGACCTGGGTTGAAACGTCTTGCAGAAGCATTAAACCCACTTTTCACAGAGCATGGCTCATATGATTTTAAGTTACAAATTTGTAACATGAAATTTATTTTTTGTAATTTTCAGTCAAGTCATTGAGAAAATGTTAACTCTGTATGACCTATTTTGTTTCATAGACAAGAAACAATATTTTGATTTACTGCAGTATTGTTATTTTCCTTGCAGAATATTTTCACTTAGTCGTGACAGTATTTGCTAGAAAAGGAATGCATTGAACTGTCTTGGAAAACGAGTTCCTTTATCATTCGTAGATTGAAGGAATGAAAGAAGCAAACCTCTTGTATTATGATCTTTACCTTCATAATCAGGGCATCTTTAGCTCGGCAGTTTTCAAAGAAAAAGTCGAGTTATTGTGGTAGACTTGGTGTCAGCGTCCTCTGTGTTGTTGTCTGCGTTGTTGTGCAAGAACTTTGACATATTATAATATTTCTGTTATTACTGAAGATATTTACCTTAGACTTGGACAAGTTGTTCACTATCAAAAGGGGACCCTGTACAATAAGAGCAGGTAACTATCAAATTATGTTTGACACAGTTACGCACCTTTTTCAACATAGAATTTTCACTGAAACAAAAGCAACCGCAAGAGTGCTGGCCCCCACATGTGGTGCTCTTGTTATAGCATTTTCAATGTAATGTTGTAAACTTAATTGATTTTGAACAAATTAAGAGATCAGATAGACAAAAGAGATTTTTTTTGTTTCCCAAATCTCCTGCACCACATATCCTGAATTTTAACAACCTTCTAGAGGAAGGGTTTTTAAAACATTGGGGGAAAAGGAGAAAATGCTGGTAACCAGTATTTTTATTTGAGCCATGCTCTGGCAAAAGGGAGCTTGATGCATCTCTGTGATTCATTTTACCTGGCAGGTCGTTACATTATTAGGGATCCATAAATTTCAGTTAGTCAGATGATTGACTGTATCCTGAGGTTAACTGGTCCTTGGATATACAGAAAATTACCAAAAGCAAAAAGTGGACTATGCAGACCGAGATGCGTCAATATCTTTTGCAGATGCATAAAGCCACCTTTTCACGGGCTCATTTATATTTTTATTTCAGTCGTGGTTATGCAGATGGTGAAATTGAGGCTCTGTTTGCCAAGTATGATGTGGATGGAGATCGTGTCCTGGATGAAGAGGAACAGAAGAGAATGCAAGCTGACCTTAATGACCAGAAGGTACAAGATGGTATTTCTGACTTACACCATCAACACACAGGATCTTTGAACCTTGTACCACACAATCCCACGTCTTAACAACCATCCATATGAAGGGGACTTTTGAAAACATTGGGGGAAAAGGAGAAGTGCTGGTAACAAGCATTTTTTCCTTTTCCCACAATGCTTTATTCCCTTCCAAAGACAGATTCTTCTATTTGAGCCACATTAGATATGTCATCTGCAAATACTTTGAATTGGAGAAGTCTTGAATTTATCCATTTAGTAAAGAGTTAATCAACTCTTTACCAGACAACAAAATTTTAGACTGGTCCAAGTTTGATAGCATTTGCAGACAACAAATGAAATGTGGATCAAATAATAAAATTGGTTCCTGAAAAGAATAGAAAATTTAGGGGGGAATGGAGAAAATGCTTGTTGCCAGCATTTTCTCCATTTCCCATGATGTTTTCAAAAGCATTTCTCCCCATGACCATTAAAACTCAGGAATGTTCTCTAAAGGATTAATCTAAATTGGCTGTTTATTGACCTACAGCTTTCTAGTTCAAGTTACTTGGAAGAAAAAATTAACATGGAAAAGCGTGTTGCTTGTTTTCATTGGAACCAGGATAAGAAGCCCATTTTCAAGATGACTTTTAGTTTGAATAATTTGATCATTTTGTATGCAGGGGGAAAAAGGGTAGGGGGAAGAAGCACACATGTAGGTGCAGGTCATTTAGAGTTCTGACTCTGTATCTGAATTGCGATTAAAGACACATTGTTTGGAAGAATGCTGTAAGTCGGGGAGTAACATGTGTGATTGATAAGTTGTAAATATAATCGTATGAAATTCATTTGATTTTTATGGTCATTCTAGGCTGCCCTGAACAAAGAATACGATGAGCTTGAGAAGATGAATAGACCAGAAAGCGCCCACAGATCTACAAGCCGAGTCAGCATCAATGACGGCAGTGGAAGCGATAGTGACGATGACGACAGTCGAACAAAATCCTCACGTTCTGGCCCGTCACAAAGTGTTTCCTATGAAGAATTCACAGTGCTCTCGCGGCGGGTTGACAGAATGGAACACTCTATTGGTAGCATAGTCTCAAAGATTGATGCAGTACTCGTTAAACTTGAGTTAATGGAAAAAGCAAAATTAAAAAGACGGGAGACAATGGGTAAAATCCTTGACAGTATCACAGAGGTAAGTGTGACCTTGAACTTCACAAGATCTTCATCTGTTGGTCTGATGCATTTATAGATGGTGACTGTTTGAAAAATTTTTTGCAAAAATGAAGATATGAAAGAAGAAATTTGAATGTCAGATACCCATTCCAATATTTACTCAAGCGTAACAGCAGGCTTTTGAACACAACATGTCAAATGGAAAAAATCATAAGACAGTGGACCTAGGTTAAATTCAAATAAGTATGGGTTTTTTTTTTTATCAGGACAATTTAGCCCTTTACTGAACAATCCTGGGTTTTCATGTCCCTGGAAAGACAGCCTTTCGAAAACATTGTGGGAAAAGGAGAAAATGTTGGTAACCAGCATTTTCTCCTTTTCCCAAAATGTTTTTCTACCTTATTAGAATCAGGTTTCATCACTTGAGCCATATTTACTTTGTCATCTGCTACAGCTTTAAATATGAGTGTAAAATTATGTTGTTTGGTAAAGAGTTCCAGTTGTTCAAACATGCATGTTACTTATTCACATACAAAACAATCCTGCATTTCTTGCAACCTGTAGAAAGATGGATTTGGAAAATATTGTAGGAAAGGGAGAAAATACGGGTATGCAGCATTTACTTCTTTTTCCACAATGTTTTTATCCTTTTTAAAACAAATCCATTCATTATAGCTGTACTAGTTTTATAATAACCTTTCACTATAAATCAAGACCTATGTGAAAGAGTTGTGTACATGTATTTGATAAGCTTGTATGATTTCTGTCTATAGAGAAGAGGGCACATTGATCTTACATAAGGTATTACAATTATATTTCTGACTGATTCCCTAAACAACATCACATCCTTCTGTTTTGATGATAACTTTCACAGATTTGACTGATAATAAATAAAATTTGCTTCCACCCTTAACTTTTAAATGAATGAGGAATCGTTACATTTCCACCCTAGACAAAACCAAAGAATAAAAAGGTAATGCTTGATCTAATCAATGTTAAAATGGTTTTTTTTCATATCTCTAACTTAATGTTTGGTAAAGGAAATTGACCTAACGAAATTATTGCAAATATATAAATTTTCGTTTAGAATTAAAAATGATGACATTGACAATAGCAATGACAAATTTCACCAAATATAAAATGAGCCATGCTTTGGCAAAAGGAGGTTTAATGCATCTCTGTTAGGCATTATCATCATGTAATTATGGGTCCATAAAAATCCATTTAGTGTAACAATCAACTGAATTTTTCAGTAGATTGTCTTTGGACATGCAGAAAATTTACAAATAGCAAAAAAGTATTAACCCATGTCAGCCTGCGTAAACTGCATAGGCTGACATGGATCGACACTTTTTCAGATGCATTAAGCCCTGCTTTCACAGACCATGGCTCATATACACTTGACCTCTTTTGACAGCTGAAAATACAACCACTGAAACCAAGACAGTTTTTAGCTCACGTGAACATGAAGTGCTCATGGTGAGCTATTGTGATCGTGCTGTGTCTGTCGTGTGTCATCCGTCGTGCGTCGTCAACTTTTTACCTTGTGTACGCTCTAGAGGCCACATTTTCAGTCCGATCCTCATGAAACTTGGTCAGAATGTTTGTCTTGATAAAATCTCGGACGATTTCGAAATTGGGTCATGTGGGGTCAAAAACTAGGTCACTAGGTCAAATCTTAGAAAAACCTTGTGTAGGCTGTAGAGGCCACATTTTCAGCCCAATCCTCATGAAACTTGGTCAGAATGTTTTTCTTGATAAAATCTCAGACAAGTTCGAAATTGGGTCATGTGGGGTCAAAAACTAGGTCACTAAGTCAAATCTTAGAAAAACCTTGTGTAGGCTCTAGAGGCCACATTTTCAGTCCAATCCTCATGAAACATGGTCAGAATATTTGTCTTGATAAAATCTCGGACGAGTTCGAAATTTGGTCATGTGGGGTCAAAAACTAGATCACTAGGTCAAATCTTTGAAAAACCTTGTGTACACTCTAGAGGCCGCATTTTCAGTCAGATACTTGTGAAATTTGGTCAGAAAGTTTGTCTTGATAAAATCTCGGATGAGTTCGAAATTGGGTCATGTGGGGTGAAAAACTAAGTCACTAGGTTAAATCTTCGAAAAACCTTGTGTATGCTCTAGAGGCCACATTTTCAGTCAGATACTTGTGCAATTTAATCAGAAAGTTTGTCTTGATAAAATCTCGGACGAGTTCGAAATTGGGTAATGTGGGATGAAAAACTAGGTCACTAGGTCAAATCTTCGAAAAACCTTGTGTACGCTCTAGAGGTCACATTTTCAGTCCAATCCTCATGAAACTTGGTCAGAATGTTTGTCTTGATAAAATCTCGGACGAGTTCGAAATTGGATAATGTGGGGTCAAAAACTAGGTCACTAGGTCAAATCTTCGAAAAACCTTGTGTACGCTCTAGAGGCCACATTTTCAGTCAGATACTTGTGAAATTTGGTCAGAATGTTTGTCTTGATAAAATCTCGGACGAGTTCGAAATTGGGTCATGTGGGGTCAAAAACTAGGTCACTAGGTCAGATCTTGGTAAAACCTTGTGTACGCTCTAGAGGCCACATTTTCTGTCAGATACTTGTGAAATTTGGTCAGAATGTTTGTCTTGATAAAATCTGAGACGAGTTTGAAATTGGGTCATGAGGGGTCAAAAACTAGGTCACTTGGTCAAATCTTCGAAAAACCTTGTGTACGCTCTAGAGACCACATTTTCTGTCAGATACTTGTGAAACTTGGTCAGAATGTTTGTCTTGATGAAATCTGGGACGAGTTTGAAATTGGGTCTTGTGGAGTCAAAAACTAGGTCACTAGCTCAAATCTTCGAAAAACTTTGAGTGTGCTCTAGAAGCTACATTTTCAGTCAGATACTTGTCAAATTTGGTCAGAATGTTTGTCTTGATAAAATCTCGGAGGTATTCGAAATTGGGTCATGTGGGGTCAAAAACAAGGTCACTAGGTCAGATCTTCAAAAAACCTTGTGTATGCTCTAGAGGCCACATTTTCAGTCAAATACTTATGAAACTTGGTTAGAATGTTTGGCTTGATAAAATCTCACACGAGTTCAAAATTGGGTCATGTGGGGTCAAAAACCAGGTCAAACCATCGAAAAACCTTGTGCACGCTATAGAGGCCACATTTTCAGTCAGATACTTGTGAAATTTGGTCAGAATGTTTGGCCTATTGACTCAGGTGAGCGATTCAGGGCCATCATGGCCCTCTTGTTTAACTGATATGCTTGACCAAGCAAGTAGATGATATATGTCCAAGATCAGAGAACATGCTCTCAGCTGTCTGATCTAGGTCTTTGCATCTGCATAAGTCATTCTTTTCATCTTCCTGTAAGGTTTCATGAAAGTTTTTCCATTTGAAGGAAAATAAGCCAGTTAGCTTAAAAGAAAAAACCAGTTAACATCAACAGCTTAGAAGAAGATTAGATACGGAATCATGGAAGAAGTTTCATCGCTGTCTACATATATCAAGTTTTCTGCCTTCTAGAGATAATACCAAAAATATGAACTATGCTCCAGCAAAAGGGGGCTTAATGCATCTCAGTGATGCACTATACCAAGCAAGTCATCATAAACTTATTGATCCATAAAAACCATTTTGTCAAACAACTGACGGAATCATGAACTAGACTGGTCCTGGAACATTACAGAAAATTGACCACTAACAAAAAGTTTCGGCCCAGGTCAGCCTGGCACAAATATATAATTTTAATAGAGAATGAAAGAAAGAGATAATAGTAAATCAAAAACAACTCATTTTCATTCAGATTCAGATTGATACAATACTTTGTTCCATAATTTCTGAGATTATCTATACGTGAAGTAATTCTATTCTAGACCATTTCAAGGGAATAAATAAGTCTAGTTCTCATATGTGTGCTATCAAAGCAACACATCACATGTAATTCATAATGTTTACAATTTAACTGAGCTGCACTTTGTGAAAAGGTTGTTCATTGCATCTTTGTGATGCATTATACCAAGCACCTAACCACATCACTTGGATCCAGTTTGTCTGAAAACCTGCTGAATTATTAGGTCAACTAGTCCTTTGACATGCAGGAAATTTACCAATAGCAAAAACTGTCTACCCTTGTCAGCATGCCTCGACTGCAGGCTAACATGGGTTGATACTTTTTGTATCACCTGTAAAATCACCTAATTACAGTGCAGGACTCAATTCTTTTTGTGTTTTTCAGTACAAGGGCTGCATACATCAACCATTTCTAAATCTAATCCTATCTCAAAATTACATAACTAGCAATATGATTGGCTGAGGCAAAGTGTCTCAGGCGATCACATCACTTGTCTTGATTTTGAAAATGAGAACAGCATTTAGATTAGTTGATGAATATGTTTTGACAAGGTTAACATTAACTTTGTGACTATAAAGCTGATCACTATTTAGTAAAGATGTTTGTTTTTGCATTTTGGATCTTTTAAACAGACATAAATCTAAACAGTTAAAGTTAAGACATTGTATAAAAGAAAAATGACAGTACCTTCTAATTGCCTCATTACTCCTGATAAATGTTTAAGCCAAGCTCTGGAAAAAGGATGCACATCCATGATGCATGATATGAAGCAGGTCTTTACATGATTTTGAAAGTTGAAGATTTTTTATGGTTTAAACCTTTATAGTCATTTAAATATCACACACTCATGACTGTTATTGATACAGTACCAGATTTCACATTTGCCATGAAAGTGAGCTTGCGTCATATTAGAATATGTCTTTAACCTTAAAGCCCCTTTCATAGCTACAGTTGCCTTTGTGGCCAGTGTAGATCAAGGTCATGCTGCACAAAATGTGCTGTCTGATCTTTCATCTATTCTGTTCCCTTTGATGAAACACTGTAGACAAAGCAACTTTGAATTTTTTTTTTATTCAGGGCGGGGGGTACAGACTGAAATAATACTATACTATGAGTTTGGTAGTGTTTGTTGGAGAAAATTTCTGATAACTGCTTTGTCCAAAATTGATACTAAAACAAAATGGAGTAAAAATAGAGTCATACACATCCTTCAATTAAAGTGAAATTGAATACTTTTTTACAAATGGCATGTTTGTATCTGGTACTGCAGATCATAGTTTTATATAACATTGTGTTAACCCACTACCAGGAAAATAATCTTGAGGATCAAAGAAAGAAATTTTGCCAAAAAAAAAAAGAGAAAGGGATGATTTAAGAAAAGGAAATGTAACTTTTGCATGAACTGGAAGATATACAAGGGAATTAACTGATTAATTTGTAATTACACCAGTTCTTTTCCTTTGTTGTTTTCAGAAATTGTCTCTTAACCCTATACCACACAATCCCAACTTTTAATGACCCTGAAAAAGAAGTCTTTTGAAAACATAGTGGGAAAAGGGGAAATGCTGGTAAACAGGTTTTTCTCCTTTTCCCACAATGTTTTCTACCCTTCTCAAAAGAAATTTCAATTTATGAGTTATGTTTATTTTGTTGTCTGCAAATCTTTTCAATTTGGACCAATCCAAAATTTTGTCACTTGGTAAAGATTTAAAATATACAGAAGACACTTCAGAGCACTAGCCAGGTACTGGTGAAACCCAGGACATACAATGTTTTTCAACTGGAATAATGTTGAAAGCATAAAATACTAAAGAAAATGAAACATACAGACCAATGTTTCTGCCAGGGAACGGGTTGTAGGGTAAATGTGTGCTGTGTGCTAATACAATTAATAACACTTTCAGTCTGATGGCACAAGTGACGAGGTAAAACGTGAACAAATGGAAAGATTAGTACGGGAAGAATTAGAACGCTGGGATTCAGAATCGTCTATAACTCCACAAACAAGTGGGCGAGGGGCATCACCAGGTAGTGGGGGTCGGGGTGGAGCTAGACCAAGGTCACGCCCTGGATCTGGCGGACACTCGGTAGGTTTGGTTTTTTCAGTAATGTAGTAACAGGCGTTAGTGTTGTGGAGCTGCATAAATTGTGTGAAAATGTTTTAGACAGAATGCTATTTCTCAGTCCAACAGAATAGATTCTCACACGCAAGGAGAAAAGAATTGTATTTTATGTCAATATTTGGCAATTCTAAAATGACATGTAGTACGGGTAAGTGAGTACATGTGCATAGCTCAGAGAGTTTAACCCTTTACAGCACAATTCCAGGTTTTAACAACCCCTGGGGAATGAAGTCTTTGAAAACTGGGAAAAGGCAGTTAACCAGCATTTTCCCCTTTTATCCACAATGTTTTGTGGTCTTTCACAGGACAAAACCCTTCATTTGAGTCACATTTGTTGTCTGCAAATGCTGTCAATTTGGACCAGTCTTAAATTTTGTTGTCTGGTGAAGAAAACATGCAGTAAGTCTTTCTTTGATTGTAGACAAAAAAATCTGGATGAGACAGCACAGAACTTGCAGTGTGATAGACATAAAGTTATGTTGACCTGCAGGGTCAGTATTCACCGAAAAGTTATGTTGGCCTGCAGGGTCAGTATTCACCAACCATTCTGAAGAACATTTTTAGTCTTATTCTCATTCTCCAGAGTTTTCTGAATTTAAATGTTGCACATGGTTCGCACAGGTCTTGAAAAACCCTTGAATTTGATCTTTGCCTTATAAAACCCTTAAAAATGATTAACAGCCTTATAAAACCCTTAAAAACTACAGAAAGTCCTTAAAAAACCCTTTAAAATTGTTTCGCGAGTGAGCTGTAGTTTTATTGCTGGCCGGCCTCAAATCAGGTCTTTCTAGTGTACACGCAAAGATAATGGGTACCAGTCTATTATGACATGCGTATATACTTGTACCCGTCCTAATGGTAGCAGAAATACTCGATTATGGAAAGCGGGATACCACACAATGATACGGAATAAAATACGGACCCTTTTCTATGTCGTCTTCGGGAAAAATCTAATGTATTAAAACAGAATCACGATGAGTTCTCTCACAAAACTATCATTTGGATTTAACTTTCTTTTGAAAACGAGAAGAAAATGGATATTTAGATGCTTCATCAAAACTAATATAATAAAAGTTGAAATCGGCGATTTTTCCGCGACGATCGGAACTAAAGACGTAGTTTTATACATGATCACAGAACGTAGACGCTTTACTATTCATGATTAATAAGCGTTTCAAAAACGTTGAGTGCATGAATCAGCTCTTTTGAATACGTAATCGGCGATCGTCTGCGAGGGAAAAATATCTTCAACCATGGGAATAAACTGTATGAAAACCAATATTTGTGCATATGTAGTGTTTTGTCGGCCTTAAATTTCAAGTTTGAGTCCTTAAAAAATCCTTAAAAAACCCTTAAATTTTTCTATCAGTATTTTGTATGAACCATGTTGCACAACTTTTGATTGGCTAAATCACTTGGTCTAGCCAATCAGAAGTTGTGTTACTTTCAAAATTAGAAAATCTTGGAATGGTTCTTGAATTTTGGACCCAGAATTTCTAAAAAACATATTTGATATATATATCCAGTCTATATATTCTGTGCAGTCTATTCATGATCTTCACTGATCAAAAAAGCATTCAGAATTTTTCCTTTGTAATCTGAGAATTACTTTTCCTATATACTGGAAAATGAGTGTTTGCTTTGAATATTCATTTGAGCCATGCTCTGGCCATGCTCCATAATGCATTATACCATGCAAGTCATAACATAATTATGGATCCATAAAAGAGGTTTTGTCCACTGATCGGCTGATTCCTGAGGTAGAATGGTTATTTGACATGAAGAGAATTTATTAAAAACAAAAACTTTCGAGCGCAGGCTGACCTGGCTTGATACTTTTTGCAAATGCATTAAGCCTCCTTTTTTACAGAGCATGACTCATTTCTATCCCTCAATAAGAAGATGATGCATGCAAATGAGGCTTTAGGTCTTTTTCCCCAATGTTAATTCAATGTATGCTAGGACACTGATGAAGAGGAAGAAGAGATAGAGTTGCCTGAATTCAATGGAAAAAGTGATGATGACTCTGATGAATCAAGCAATTTTACTCTCAGAGTAGAGAGTACAAATGTTAGTAAACACAGTGTGTCAGGTGTCAGCAATGCACACACATCAGTATCTGGTTCAAACAGGCCAGGCAGTGATCTTAACCCTTCAAAACAAGTCAAAGTCAGGGAAACTAGTCCACATGTAAGGGGTGAAACTTGCACAGGATATTCAAGCAGTGATAGAGATTCGGATCAAGGCACTGCTGAACATTTTATGAATATGCAAACAAGATTTGCAGACACTAATTCAAATTATTCTGTAACAGATGCCAAGTCTAACCAATCTTACCCAAGCAGTAACAAAAATGCTGGTGAACAATCAAGAAGTAAAAATTCTTATGAAGATTATCATGAACAGGTAAAGCTAGTACCTATAGTTGATGATACAATTAAACAATTACAAACTGAAACTCAGTCGATGCTGAAGTCCAATACTGTAAAAGTCAAAGAATCTGACCAAACTCAATCAGATATACAACAGTCTAAAACCACCATCAAAGAAGACTTTGGATATAAAGCGCTACCAAACTTTCCCAACACTTTAAGTAGTAGGCAGTCAGAATCTAAATGTGAAGGTCATGCAAAGTCAGATTATGTAGAAAAGCATGTAAGCAGTGACACTGAAATATCTCCTTTCATGATAGAAATTGACAGGCAGTTGAAACACTCAAATGTATCTTCAAGTGAAGCTTCTTTGATAAGTAATGATCCACTTTCTCATCGAGACTTACCAGAGCAGCCCTTGAACCCAGTGTCAAATATGTCAATGGAATATAATCTGCAAGACGTATCTGGTTACCTATCTCCCCCAGGGACAAAGTCAAACCTTGATTCAGGTCAAACTTTTGTAAACCACACTATGAACCCAAAAAATTCTCTGGAATATGAACAGCAAAAGACATCTGCTTTGGAGAGCCTGTCAAACCTTTCTCAGGTTCAAACATATTTCCCTGAGTCACTCTATGAAAGCAATGATCTGTCATCTCTACTGGTGTTCAACACTTCTAGAGGATCTTTATACCCACATGAGTCTAATGGTTCTGAGCAGTTGAGAACTTTGGAAAGCCCCTTGTCACCATCAGCTTGTAACACTGGTGGATTTTCAATGCCTCTCTCAAGTTCTGATATTGGTGAACTAAATTTGCAATCCAAACCAGAGATAAATCAAACCCATCCTCAAGAGACTGAGGTTGTGTTGGACCTACAAACTGAAAGAATTCCAAAATCACATCAAATTCTTCCACGAGAATCTGAGAAAAGCTTTCAATTTATGTCAGATGTGTCGTGTTGTAAAGAAAAAGGATTCAGAATGGAAATTGAATCCAGGAACCAAAATGATTTCAAACAATCTGCTAAAGTAGATACATCTAATATGACAGGCAAAGGAAGGGGCATTTTACCAACCCAAATCACTCTTCCCAGCAATTATTTAAACTTTCCTGACAATCAGAAATATAAATTGGAAATATCCAAACCACAAAATGCTACTGAGCTTGACTCAGATATAGAAGCAAAGGTAGCCATCCCATGTGAAAGCTCTTCAGTTAAACAGATGGCTACCCTATTTGAAACAAACAGTGAAAAAGGTACAAATTTCCATGCACAGGTAAAACTAAAAATGAAACGCAGGGAATCACCCTCTCACACCATTCAAAACCATGGTAACATCTCTTTAATACCATCCCAGACAATGTCTGAAAATATGGATGCCTTGGAACATACTAAAATTTCTATTTCCTCAAAAAGTACAGGAGACAATGACCATGATGTTAACCTAGCAGTCCCTAAACTAAACGATGTTAAACATTTACAGTCTACATCTAGCCGTGAAAAGAAAGTTATCAAAGACTTGGCAAATAATGGACAAAATACTGATCTTCTTCTATCTGAACCTGTAACAGATATTCAAAGAAAGATTACATCCACCACTGCTAGAAATGGGAAGCTAAGTGACATTGCTTTACCTGTTGATGAGATTGTCACAGACAAACTTACAGAAGGTCAATCAAAATCCAATGACCATTCCAACCAGGTGAAACAAGAAAAAAGATCTAAGGAAAGGAAAAAAGGGACTGACAAAGCCGGGCTTAAAGAAAAAGGGAAATCATCAGTTACCACTCCAAGGGGCCAGAAAGTATCTCTGGGCACTCTTGCTAAAGGAAGTGTTAATCTAAATGATGTAAGGGTAGAGAAATCTAGGCCTGATCATGTATATTCTGACAGGATTGAAGTTGATTATGGTAAGAGTAATCTTAAACCCAACAGTATAAATCAGCTTGAGATGTATTTAAATGACAAAATATCACTTCCTCAAATTAATACCAAACATACAGATGCAAGAAGTCAGAGCAAATTTAGGCATGGAAAACATACACAAGAGCATGTCACTTCAAAGAAAACAATGGCCCCTAAAAGGGAGATGATGCCATTACCTGTGATCCCTATTGGCGGTCTGAGCCTAGAATCAGGTACTGATGTCATGCACAAAGCACCAGGAGGAGATAAGGTTGTATCAACCAGAAATCAGGTGTCCACTCACTCCTCCTGTAAAACACCCGTCATGGAGAAAGTCTCTACAACTGTGTTTGTCTAAACTATGGTAATTCTTGTGGATATTCATTTCTTGTATTTTTCGAAGGTGGATTAATAGAAACTTGGTTTGGATTTTTCTGAGGAGTTTTTGAACAACATTATTCTTAAATGAGCCATGCTCTGTGAAAAAGAGGTTTAATGCATCTGCTAAAAGTATCGGCCCTTGTTAAGCCTGCGCAGGCTGACAAAGGTCATAACTTTTTGCTATTTTAAATTTTCTAATGTCCAAGGATCATTCTACCTCAATATCCAGTTGGTTGGCAGACAAAATGGATTTTATGGATCCATCAGTATGTGATGACTTGCTTGGTATATGCATCACAGGATGCAGTAAATCCTCTTTTCCCAGAGTGTTTCTCATCAGATAGTTTCTAGAAGCTTAAATAGGCAACTTGGTGAAAGAAGGGGAGCAGTTTTCTCTTACTTAGACTTCTTTGTTTTCATAATGACTGTATAAGAGGAAAAAAAGTAGGATGGAAGATAGAGAATCTTTAGTTGTACCTAGTACACTTAAATTGGCATTTATTGTACAAGGCACTGGAAGTTTTTTGCTGCAATATTTTACTGTAAAATAATTACCCACTAACTTGTTTCTTATCAACTTCTCAGGTTTCTTCTTTTTTATTTGAAGTGGTTTTTTATAGCTGCTTTGGAGCTTTCACAACTTGACTTTCTCAACTTTGTAAAGCAAGTAATAGGTAGTAAAATGGCTATGTATTGGCTTTTTGCTTTCAAATAAGGAATCATTGTCCAAGTCAGTTCAGCCATTGACTTGTGCCATTTGCAGAAATTTTATGTGTTTATTTTCATACATAAATATATTTTCAGAACTTTTTAGCCGGCACATGATTATTTGATAATATAACCAAATTATTTTTTCATTGTTCGATATTTGTTCTCATTAAGGATATGTTTGACAATTCCGAGGAAAAGATATGCGTCAGACGACCTTTCATTTATGCCAAGGGTGTTAGCGTAAGATGCGTGACAGAAATACGTTATACAAATAATCCATACATATCGGGGTTCTCTTCTCTCTGTTTCTATAGTACCGTTATATCCATTCATGATGCAAAAATAAGCCACAGGAAAAGTTAAACTTTTGAAAACATTGTTGGAAAAGGAGAAAATGCTAGCAACCAGCATCTTCTCCTTTTTCCACAATGTTTTCTATCCTTTCAAGAACAATTTTCAATTTTTTGAGTCCCATTTATTTTGTGAACGGCAAACGTTTTCAAGTAGGACAAGTCTGAAATTTTTGTTGTTTTGTAAAGAATTAAGATTCTCTTTCTGGAAAGATGTTTCTTACCTCTTTAGAAACTTTGACAATGCCTGTGATCATGGCTTATTTTTGGTCGACTTTACCTGGAAAGAAGCTTAAGGGATGTCTACATATAAACTTGTGGTGCTCTGTGAAATGAAGGTTTAGTGCATCTGTGATGCATTATATCAAGCAAGTCGTCACATAATTCTTGATCTATAATAACCGTTTTGTTTAACAACCGACTAAATCACGAGGTAGAATTATTGTCCTTTGAAATGCAGAAAATTTAACAATAGCAAAAAGTATTGACTCATGTCAGCCTGCATAAGCTGCGCAGGCTGACATGGATTGATACTTTTTGCAGATGAATTAAAACCTCTTTTCACAGAGCATTGCTCATTATGTATCTGGAATTTTACTGAAATGAAGCACAGTATATACTGCCCTTAAACAAGTGAGCATGTTACTTGCTAGGAAGTTCCTGTTTAGTTCCTTTGTAGGTCAAGATATTATTTCTGCATGTTATATGTAGCCTGGTCCATGATCAACACTGTAAATTTTAGGAAATATTCTGCCAAAACAGCATTTTTTTACCACTGTTACATAAACAATAATGATACAAGGGCTGATTGACAAGTTGTGAACCTCATATGTAAGGATTTAACTTTTGGCAGACATGTAGCATTATTTTTCAACATTATCCCCTTCAGTATCTATACACTTTTGCCTGCAGTGTTTAAGGGCCTTAATGCCACTTAAAAAGTAGTTCTTTTCTAGACTGTTCAGAAATTCCTCCACTGCATGTGACGTCATTATCTGACTGAAAGTGGGTATTGAAAATGGCCTTTTTAGCTCACCTTAGCACAACGTGCTAAAAGGTGAGCTATTGTGATCGCCCTATGTCCGGCGTCTGTCGTCTGTCGTCCGTCGTCCGTCGTCCATCAACAATTTCTTTGAACATCTTCTCCTAAACCACTGGGCCAATCTTGATGAAACTTGGCAGGGATGTTCCTTGGGTGAAGCTCTACCAAAATTGTTCAAAGAATTGAATTCCAACCACAACTCTGGTTGCCATGGCAACAAAAAGGAAAAAAAGGCAAAATCTTTGAAAATCTTCTCTGAAACTAGAAGGCGCAGAACTTTGATATTTGGTATGTAGCATCTCCTAGTGGACCTCTACCAAGTTTGTTCATTTGATGCCCCTGGGGTCAAAACTGGCCCCGCCCCAGGGGTCACAATTTTGAGCATAGTCACAAAGAAGGAAAACTTTAAAAATCTTCTTCTCTAAAACTTGAAGGCGTAGAGCTTTGATATTAGGCATGTAGCATCTCCTAGTGGACCTCTACCAAGTTTGTTCATATGATGCCCCTGGAGTCAAAACTGGCCCCGCCCCGGGGGGGGGTCACAATTTCCAACAAAGGAACAAAGAAGGAAAACTTTAAAAATCTTCTTCTGTAAAACTAGAAGGCATAGAGCTTTGATATTTGGCATGAAGCATCTCCTAGTGGACCTCTACCAAGTTTGTTCATATGATGCTCTTGGGGTCAAAACTTGCCCTGCCCCGGGGGTCACAAGTTCGAACATAGGAACAAAGAGGGGAAACTTTAAAAATCATCTTCTCTGAAACTGGAAGGTGTAGAGCTTTGATATTTGGTATGTAGCATTGCCTAGTGGACCTCTACCAAGTTTGTTCATATGATGCCCCTGGGGTCAAAACTGGCCCCGCCCCAGGGGTCACAATTTCCAACATAGGAACAAAGAAGGAAAACTTTAAAAGTCTTCTTCTGTAAAACTAGAAGGCATAGAGCTTTGATATTTGGCATGAAGCATCTCCTAGTGGGCCTCTACCAAGTTTGTTCATATGATGCCCTTGGGGTCAAAACTGGCCCTGCCCCGGGGGTCACAAGTTCGAACATAGGAACAAAGAGGGGAAATTTTAAAAATCATCTTCTCTGAAACTGGAAGGCGTAGAGCTTTGATATTTGGTATGTAGCATCTCCTAGTGGACCTCTACCAAGTTTGTTAATATGATGCCCCTGGGGTCAAAACTGGCCCCGCCCCGGGGGTCACAAGTTTGAGCATAGTAACAAAGAAGGAAAACTTTAAAAATCTTCTTCTCTGAAACTTGAAGGTGTAGAGCTTTGATATTTGGTATGTAGCATCCCCTAGTGGACTTCTACCAAGTTTGTTCATATGATGCCCCTGGGGTCAAAACTGGCCCCGCCCTGGGGGGGGTCACAATTTCCAACATAGGAACAAAGAAGGAAAACTTTAAAAATCTTCTTCTCTGAAACAGGAAGGCATGGAGCTTTGATATTTGGTATGTAGCATCTTCTAGTGGATCACCACCAAGTTTGTGCATATGATGCCCTTGGGGCAAAAGTTGGCCCTGCCCCGGAGGTCACAAGTTCGAACATAGGAACAGAGAAAGAAAACTTTAAGAATCATCTTCTCTGAAACTGGAAGGCTTAGAGCTTTGATATTTGGTATGTAGCATCGCCTCGTAGACCTCTACTAAGTTTGTTCATATGATGCCCTTGGGGTCAAAATTGGCCCTGCCCCAGGGGTCACAAGTTCAAACATAGGAACAAAGAAGGAAAACTTTAATTTTTTTTTTCTCTTAAATGGGAAGGCATAGAGCTTTGATATTTGGTATGTAGCATCTCCTAGTGGACTTCTACCAAGTTTGTTCCAAGGATGCTGCTTGGGTCAAAACTGGCCCGGCCCTGGGGGTCACAAGTTCGAACATAGGAACAAAGAAGGAAATCTTTAAAATTCTTCTTTAAAACTGGAAGGTGTAGAGCTTTGATATTTGGTATTCTCTTCTAAGTTTGTTTGCCCATCTAAGTGCAACAAGTTCATTGAGTTCAAAATTGGGTCATCTTGGGTCATAAACTAGGTCACTAGGTCAAATTAAAGAAATACCTTGTTGGCACTCTCGAGGCCACATTATTTGCTCAATTGCCTTGAAAATTAGTTAAAAGTCTCACATAAGATTAATTTGGGTCAACTTGGGTCATAAACTAGTTCACTGGGTCAAATTAAAGAAATACCTTGTTTGCACTCTGGAGGCCACATTTATTGCTCAGATGACCTGAAATTTGGCCAGAATGTTTGTCTTGATGAAATTCCAGATGAGTTTGGATTTGGGTCACCTGGAACCATAAACTAGGTCACTAGGTCAAAATAAAGAAATACCTTGTGGGCACTCTAGAGGCCACATTCTTTGCTTAATTGCCTTGAAAATTGGTCAGAATCTTGTCTTTGTAAAATCTCACATGAGTCTGAATTTGGGTCAACTGGGGTCATAAACTAGGTCACTTGGTCAAATTAAAGAAATAGCTTGTGGGCACTCTAGAGGCCACATTTATTATTCATTTGATTTGAAAATTGGTTAAAATGTTTCTTTTGATATAGTCAATGATCAGTTCAAATTTGGGTCACCTGGGGTCATAATCTAGGTCACTAGGTCAAATTAAAAAAATATCTGTAGGGCACTGGAGGCCACATTTTTTGCTTAATTGACTTGAAAATTGGTCAGAATGTTTGTCTTCATGAAATATGAGTTTGAAATTGGGTCACCTGTGGTCAAAAACTAGGTCACATGGTCAAATTAAAGAAAAACCTTTAAGGCACTCTACTAAGGTGAGCGACCCAGGGCCATCATGGCCCTCTTGTTTCAATTTTTGAAATAGATGGAAGTTGGATGGAGCAAGATCAGGCAAATAAGGTGTATGCTCAATCAGTTCAAAGCCACAATTATTCGTGGTAGCCATGGCAATGACAGACTTGTGAATGGGGCATTGTCTAGGTGGAACAAAAGTCACTTGCCTTGTTTACTTAACAGTGCTACCTCTTTGACAAACTGGCTAAATGTCGCCAGTCATAGGTATACAGCCTTAAATAGTCAGGTAATAGTAGTCTGAAAAAAGACATTCCTGCTTAATAAAAAGCTCAGAACTTACAATCAGCCCATGTACAATGATATGTATATCCATTATTGATATACATTATTGCAGAACACAGCTTTTGAAATAAATGTACTTCATTTCATGTTCTGGCACAAGGCTATCTCTGAAGCCCAGTTGCCCTGAATACTGTTACATAAAACTCCCTTTTCTGTATTTGAAACCAAGAATGGTGGTGACCTTTTCTGTATTTGAAATCAAGAATGGTGGTGATCTTTTCTGTAGTTGAAACCAAGAATGGTTGTGATCTTTCATACACTGTATGTAATCTTATAACTGGCAGACAAAAGTCTAGCTTATAATAGTAAAATACAGGACTAAACCATGACAAAATACAGGACTAAACCATGACAAAATACAGGACTAAACCATGACAAAAATACAGGACTAAACCATGACAAAATACAGACTAAACCATGACAAAATACAGGACTAAACCATAACAAAATACAGGACTAGACCATGACAAAATACAGACTAAACCATGACAAAATACAGGACTAGACCATGACAAAATACAGGACTAAACCATGACAAAATACAGACTAAACCATGACAAAATACAGACTAAACCATGACTATTTATAAATAGCAGTTTGCATTTTCAAATTCATTGAGCTATTTCTGTATTCTTGGTCAGTGTTTTAAAAAACAGGAGATGATTCAAACTGTTCTTCTTTACATATACTTTGTTTTCCATTTGTAAAAATATTTTCTAATTATGTTTTGCAGTGTATGAAAGGAACTGTTGTGTAATATATATTGTAAAAAGCTAGTGTCATTTAACCCTTTACCACACAATCACAAGTTTTAACGACCCCTAGAAAGAGGCGTGGTAACCGGCATTTTTTGTCCTTTTCCCACTATGTTTTCTGCAATTTCAGAGACAAATTCCGTAATCTAAATTACATTTGATTTGTCATCTGTATCTGTTGTCTGCATAATTATGCTTTCAATTTGGACCATTCTAAAATTTTGTTGTGTGGTAAAGGGTTAATTTAAGAGTATGTAGGGCTCCATAAGTCTTCATCATAATTAACCCTTTACCTAACAATCCCGAGTTTTAACGACACTGAGGAGAAAGGCCCTTGAAAACATTGTGTAGAAAGGAGAAAATGCTGGTAACCAGCACTTTCTCCTTTCTTCACAATGTTTCCTACCTTCCCAGAAACAAATTTAATTTTTTGAGTCACATGTTGTCTGCAAATGCTTTCAATTTGGACATGTCTAAAATTTTTGTTGTTTTGTAGAGTTAAATGAGCATTGCTCTGGGAAAAGGGAGTTTAGCACAGCTTCACGATGTGTTATGCCACGTAAGTCACTGCATTGGATGGATCCATCCTGGCATTAAAATAAACTGAATCATGAGATAGAATGGTCTTTTGACATGTGTAAAATTTATGAATGCCAAAAAGTTTCGATTCAGGTCAGCCTGCACAGACTGTGCAGGCTGACCTGGGTCAATACTTTTTGCTGATGTGGTAAACCACCTTTTCACAGAGTATGACTCACATGAAATACAGATGAAGTGACAGATTACTTACAGTGACTTCAATTTGTAAAACTATTTATACATATATACAGAGCTCCAGATAGAGGGAGTGATTTTGATTTCGAAATTGAAAATATTAATTATTCTCTACTAAACCCAATGTTATGGGTACTCATTAGAATCTTTTCATTGAGACGAGGTTTGGAAGAGAAATAATGGATTTAGAATATCATCACAAAATCCATGTCACCTGTACAGACATGTACAATGAATGCTAGTTTCAATCATGCCAGTTTACCAGTTACTTATTGACCAAAAAACCCTTAGTTTTAATGACTTTGGAAAGAAGGTATTTAGAAACATTGGGGGAAAAGGACAAACTGTAGGAGTCAAGCATTTTCTCCTTTTCCAACATTGTTTTCTTTCCTTTTGCAGATCCGATCATGTAAGTCACATTTAATCTGTCATCTGCAATTTTTTCATATTTGACAAAATATAAAATTTCATCAACTAGTACAGAGTAAACCAAAAAATTTCATCATATTTTTGCCAGTTTCATTCTTTTTTTCAGTTGTTTGAAGTTAATTTTTTTCTTCATTTATCTATCCATTATGTATTTATTGTGAATTTTGGTGAGAGGGAAAGAACCGATTGATTTTGATATATTCATTTTGATCCTATTATATATTTTTCTTCCTCCATGAAAGAAAACAGTATGGTGGTAAAAGGTTGTCATAACAGATTGTTCTATATCATATTTTGTTGTTTTTTAGTGTTTGATAAAATTTATATCACAGTTTTTGCTTTGACATTTGAGAGACCATTTATTAAATCGTGTTTGATATTATAAAATTTCTTGTCAATCAAACGTTTTTGTGCCAATCCTGGGAAGGAAGGTGATTAGAATTTTTTGCGGGAAAAGGAGAAAATGTTGGTTACCAAAATTTTTTCTTTTTCTCCATGTAATGTGTTTTTGTCTTTTAACTCTTTACCAAACAACAAAATTTTGGACTGAACCAAATAGAAAGCATTTGTAGATGCCCAATTATATGTTATTAAATTGATGGTTTCTGTCTTTGATAGGATAGAAAACATTGTGGGAAAACTGGTAACCAGCATTTTCTCCTTTTCCCACAATGTCTTCAGAAGCCTGCTCTGTCAGGATCATTAAAAGTCGGGATTGTGTGGTAAAAAGTTACTTAGACACATCCAAATATTCTAATCACATTTAATTTGTTGTCTGCACAATCTTTCATATTTGACAAGTCTACAATTTAGTTTTCTGGTAAAGAATTTAAAGGTATGCTGTCTGAAAACTTTTACAGCCAGAGACAGAATTCACCTACAATACCCGTTTTTCCAGAAAGAATTAGGTTTAAAGGTACATTGTCAGTGCAGTTCAGATGTAGAATTCAAGCTTTTAATGCAAGATTTAGTGTAACTCAAAGCTTTTTTTAATGCAATGATTTGTAATGATTATAGAGTAATTTCTTAAATAACATGGCAAACATTAACGTGTATGTGTGTGTGTGATTTTATGCTTCCGCAGTGTAATGTTTGTTATTTCTTTACAGCACAACAAAATATTACACCAGTCCGATTTGAAAACAATTGAAGATGACATATCAAATTTTGCTCAAGTCAAGGTTTTTGTCTTTGAAAGAGTAGAAAACATTGTACGTAAAAGTAGAAAATGCTGGTTAGCGGCATGTTCTCTTTTTCCACAAAGTTTCCCTAAACCATTTCCTAAGGGTTGTTAACCCACAGGCTGCTAAAGGGGACTCAAGAACCTTTTGCGGACAGTGTAGATCAAGATCAAACTGCAAATAATGTGCACTCTGATCTTGGGTCGACGATGTCCGATACAGTGTTTTTCTTTCTGGTGAAAACAACTTTGAAATAGCAATATTTGTTTTTTTACTATTCAGTGAACACTTTCGTTGCATTTATTTAGCAGCTTAAGGGTTAAAACATGGAATTGTGTGGTTGTGGGTTGACCCTTTGCAAACCAGGCCAGTATTTTAATGATCCTGAGAAAGATGCCTTTTGAAAGCATTGTTGGTAAAGGAGAAAATGCTGGAAGCCGACATTTTGTCTTTATCCCTCATTGTTTTCTACCATTATAAAGACAGAAATCATCTTTTGTGCTACATTTGTCATCTGCAAAGGCTTTCAGTTCAGTTGAGTCTAAAATTTTGTTGTCTGGTAATGAGTTTAAATGGCTTGTATATACTGGGTTTTGTTGGGTGTCTTTGAATTCTTTGCCTAACGACAAAAAACATACTGGTTTCAAGTATTTTCTCTTTTTCCAAAATGTTTTCTTAATCTGTTTCTTGCAGTGTCATTAAAACTCAAGATTGTTTGGTAAAGCATTAACTCTTTACCACACAGTCCCGACTTTCAACGACCCTGAGAAAGAAGCCTCTTGAAAACATTGTGGGAAAAGGAGAAAATGCTGGAAACCAACATTTTCTCCTTTTCTCACCATGTTTTCTGCCCTTTCCAAACAAACTTTATTTTTTCGGTAAGATTTATTTTGTCATTTGCAAATTCTTTCAATTTGGACTTGCCAAAAATTTTGTCGTTTGGTAAAGTATTAAAGAGTTGATTTTGATGAAGCTGCTGAATGCTTAGCACAATATGAGCAGCTTCAGGTCTTTTTGTGGTTAATAGAGATCAAGGAGAGACTATATATATAAGTCATGTGCTGTGAAAAGGGGGCTTAATGCATCCGCTAAAAGTATCGACCCAGGCCAGCCTGCGCAGTCTACCAGCAGGCTGATCTGTGTTGAAAAATTTTGCATTTTGTAAATTTTCTGCCTGTCAAAGGATCAGTGGACCTCATGCTTCAGCTGGTTGTTCGTTGATATGGATTTTATAGATCCATAATAATGTGGTAACTTGCTTGGTATGCAACACAGAGGTGCATTAAGCCCTCTTTTGCCAGAGCATGGCTCATATATCAGCGGGTGAATCTGGGATCTGAACAGTTCCATGATTAGCTCCACTGGCCGAAGGCCAGCAGGCTTATGTCATGGCCCGTGTCCGTCGTGAGTCCGTGCGTCCGTCTGTGCGTTAACTTTTATTTCAAACATCTTCTTCTCTGAAACTACCCATCCAATTTTCATGAAACTTCACAGAAATGATCCTGTCATGGTCCTCTTCAGAATTTCTTGAAAGAATTTGATTCCTTCAAGAACTCTGGTTGCCATGGCAACAAAACTGAAAAATATTGGAAATCTTTAAAAATCTTCTTGTCTGAAACCATAAGGCATAGGGCTACCAAATTTGGCATGTAGCTTTATGTAGTAGACCTCTATCAAGTTTCTTCAAATTATAGCCCTGGGGTCAAAATTGGCTCTGCGCCAGGGGTCACAAGTTTTACATAGGCTTATATTGAGAAAACTTTAAAAATCTTCCTGTACCAAGCCATAAGGCCTAGAGCTACCAAATTTCGCATGTTGCTATATCTAGTGGGCCTCTAGCAAGCAAGCCAAAATTTTAGCCCTGGGGTCAAAATCGGGCCCGCTGCAGGGGTCACAAGTTTTACATGGGCTTACATAGTGACAACTTAAGAAATCTTCCTGTTTTGATATATATATTTTTTAAATTAGCCTTGCATCAGGGGTCTTACGTTTTACAGAGGCTTCATATGGACAAAACTTGAAAATCACCTTATTTATAACCATACAGCATAGACTTGTATTATTTTGGCATGTGGCTTTATCTTGTGGACCTCTACCAGGGTTCAAGTAATTATAGCTCTAAGATCAACAATGGCTTTGCCTTGCGGGTCTCAACTTTCACATGGGCTTTTACAGAGAAAACTTTGTATGTCTTCATTTTCAAACCATTTGGCTCAGAATTGCAATGTTTAGTTTTTATGGTTTATATATATATAAACCAGTGGAGCGATACAGGGCCATCATGGCCCTCTTGTTTATGTAGTTAGACAGTAAGGTACTGTAAGATAAAAAAAGACTTATTGTGATAAAGTCAGTACCAAATGACAGAATTTTAACTTACCCAAACTGAAAGCAATTGCAGACGACAAATTAGATGCGACTCAAAAATAGAAGTTTGCTTTTGGAAAGGAAGAAAACATTGAGGCAAAAGGAGAAAATGCAAAAGGAGAAAATGCTGGTTACTAGCATTTTCTCCTTTTTCAACAATATTTTGAAAAGTCATCTTCTTTAGGATCATAAAAACTTGGGATTGTGTGGTAAAGGGTTGTGTAATTATTTTATGGTTTTATTTAATATTTAATGTTTTTTTTTTTAATATTTCTCATTCAGACCACAGATGTGTAATGGTAAATATTTGATACTTCCGTTTAAGCATGTTGACATGCTTTCAGTTTCTTTCTGTTTGCATGCAGTATTTATTTTTATAAAAGGATGTTTTACAAGTTTAGCCTAATTTGAAACGTAATAGGTTTTTGTCAGTCAGTATTGACCTCGGACATATTTAACATAAATACAGTTTATGGTTACATCAACGGATCAGACATATTTAACATAAATACAGTTTATGGTTACATCAACGGATCAGACATATTTAACATAAATACAGTTTATGGTTACATCAACGGATCAGACATTTTTAACATAAATACAGTTTATGGTTACATCAATAGATATTTTGCATGGGGTACCTGCCTTCAGGACATTAAAAGTTTACTTTTGTCCAACAGGAAAAAAAATGTCTGGGACCAACTGTTAAGAAAACATTTTGTCCAAATGAAGAAAAAAAAAAGTGTCTGGAACCTACTGCTAAGAAAACATAACCTTGCAAGGACTTAGTGCTTTGTATGTCAAGCTACTTATGAATGTTAGCCAAGAAAAAGAATGATTTTGTTTTTATGCATAGACTGCGAAGTTGCATGATACATGTTAAATGACTGTCATCCCTTTAAGTCTTATCTTTTGTTTTCTTCTGCTATATTTTGTGTTTTGGCTTTGTTTATGTTGTGCTTTTAAAATCTGAACTATTTAATCTTAAAAGCCAAGCTCAGATTTAGTTGTTGTTTGAACAGTTTAGATCAAGAAGATTGGATTTCACACAACATTCAATCTACTCTTTCATTCTTTACCAGACAACAAAATTTTAGAATTTTCCAAGTAGAAAGAATTTTCAGACAACAAATACAGTATGATTCGAACTATGGGATTTACCCTATCAATGACTTAACATTATTGAATATGTTGTCTGCAGATACTTTCAATTTAGTCCAGTCCAAAATTTTTTTGTTTGGTAAAGGGTTAAATTGGGCATCTAAATTGTAACATTTTATAGAATGCTGCTTGAGAACTAATGCTTTTTGTTGTGACATTTTATTTTTAGCTTGTTACCAATTGATACTAATTTGGTAGCAGGCGACTTTGAAAACATCCTTGTAAAAGATTAATAATTTAGTGACTGTATACTTAGTATATTTACTTAAGCAAAAAAAATGGTGACAAATAGAGAAATAACTAACTCATTAAGTGCAATGTTTTTTTTTGTTTCAGTCTTTTCAAAATGTTGTCTGCTTCTAAATGAAAAGTCCTCTGTAAATGATAATGTATTAAATCTTTACCAGTCTATAAAATTTTGTCTACATTGAAAGAATTTGCAGATGATAAAATGAACGTGATTAAATAAAATCCGTTTTTGGTAGGAAAAAAAACATTGTGGGAAAAGGAGAAAATGCTGGTTACCAGCTGTTTCTCCTTTTCCAACAATGCTCTCAAAAGACTTATTCCACAGGGTCATTAAAACTGGGGGTTTACTTGGTAAAGGGTAAATTGAAATACAGGGATAGTTTTTATGGTTTATTCCATCCTGTTTATGTCTGAAAAAAGCACTGAAACGGTTTATTTTGCTATTTAGTGGGGTCTTTTTATGTACTAATATATGTAATACTTATTATATTGTTGTTTTCCCATTGTTATTTTGTTATGATCATGAAATTTCAAGACGAGGTATACAATTCACAAAAATGGTAAAATACATGGAAGTTAAATCATCACAGAGACAGATACTCTGTTTTCTTTTTTTTTTTAATCACAGCAATTCAAATGTATGGTGTTTATTTAGGAGTTGTCTATTCTAGAGTATTTTGTTCTTTAATGTGGTCAGATAGTCATTTATATAATATCCAGATAAAGATACAAAGAACCCTGTTGATTTGCATAAACATGGAATAATAATGTTCTTCATACATTTTTTCCAAATGATACAAAATACAGGAACACAGAGATAAACAGTTTATTATACATGTATATTGTTCTGTTGCAGGATATCTTTGACAGCGGAGTGTACTAGAAACACAGACAAACTGATATACCAACACTGCTGCAAATAAACGACCAATGAGAACACAGAACTGTTTTATCATTCCTAGATATAGTTGTTGTGTCACTTTTTTTAAACTGAACTGTATTTTTTTTCAAAGAAGTTGTTTGTTGGAATTTAGAACTAAAGAAGTTGTTTTTTTTAATTCAAAGACAGACTTGAAATGGCACCAAAGAAAAAGGGAAAAAAGTGCAAGGCACTTTTTGGTCTCACCAAGAATCGCTTATTTGTTTACTGTGACTTGAAAATATGCAGAACTGCAGACAAACCAAAGTTTTTAGATATAAAGAAACTTGAAGTATACATTCTGATTTTCAGCTGACAGAGAAAACCAAAAAAGTGCAAAATCAAAATTAATCCTTAACTTATGACAAAATATTAGACATGTCCATTTTGAAAGCATTTGCTGACAACATAAAATGTTACTCAAATGATAGGGTTTGGCTTTTAAAGGGGAAAAAAATATTCTTTGAAAAGGAGAAAATGCTCTTTACCAGCATTTTCTTCTTTTCCCACAGTGTTTTCAAAACCCGTTTTCCCTAAGCTCCTTAAAATACAGGTTGAAAGGAAACATTACTTATCTCGAATGCAGTTCAGTTTAGACGTATATGTGCTTTTAACTTTTTTTTTTTTGTAAATGTTGTACTTGTGTTAGAGAGAAATAATCACCAATTTGTGATAAGGGTACCCCGTCCATATTTCTAAAAAATCTGTTTGTAATCCGTCCATAATTATTTTTGTTTAAGCACTTAATATTACAGAGAGCTATCATTAAATTTATTTCAATTTTTAAAATATATTTTTTTATATGTTTGAATTACCGGTATTAAATTTTCATCTATGCGATTATAAATTGTTTGGCCCTTTTATGCCCATTTTGACTGAAAAATGTAACACCTTGCTTTGTTGTAGGTATGCAAAGGCAAAGGAAAGAATATGGTTTTGGTAGACAAAACAGAAATAACATCCGTCCAATATCCTGTGGAAAAAAAAACATTGGAATTTCCAAAAAAATGTTCCCAATTTATAGATCTAGATAAAAACCCTTCATTAAATTAAAAATATCATTACAATAATTCTGTGTTTTACTGATGTTATAATATAAAGTAATTGGTAAATTACTTTTAAATTTTGTGTGGATTATCACAAGAATCAATTAAGCATGTATATCAATTTCAGTCTTAGCAGATGATTTGCTGAAGGCTTCATAATGACTGAAAAATGTTTTAAATGGTTGTTATAACTATACTGGTATGTGAAATAATGATAATAAGCATACTTATGTGATTCAGAGTTGGACAGTTTCTTTGCTTTGTAAGTTTCTCTCAAAATATTGCGTCATGTAGATCAAAGATCAGACTGCATGTCCTGCTGTCAGACGTTGATATTCCCTGTCTGATAAAAAGATTTCAATTGTGATTGATATATAGTTAATGTTGCCCAATTTCTTCACCATAATTTGATGCAGTCTATACTTTCATTTTTCCTGTGATTGTTTTTTTTGTTGTTATTTGTTATTCTTTTTTATTCTGGAAAGGGTATGCTTATTACAAAATGTTTTCACACCTACCGGTAGTTTTAATATAGATATGCCAGTACTCCCAGTCGTTCCAAGTGTAAAAGTGGGCAGTCTTAATTGAACAAAAGCTTTTGCACACTTAAAATCTAAAACAAGTAACATGTACATGTATTAGAATTTGGAGAGCACTGTAATACCTAACAAATACTGGAATCAAATCAAGGGTTATTTATCTCTTCAAATTGCTCCAAGTTTTCTGTTATGGCATGAATTATTGAGTAAATATTCTACCTGTGAAATTTATTTTACAATATTGCCATCTTGGACATAATTAATTTCTCACAAAATACTTTTAATTCACTGATGGTAAGAATAACTATGAATAAAGTGCATATGGTGTTGAAATAGCCCGTTTCTCTGCTTTTTACTTTATAAGTTTATAGCTTAGTTTCTGACAGAAATGTTCAGGCAAAATTGAAATCTTCAATTAACATATCTGTAGGTTTAAACACTAAAGTACTTTCAATGAAAAAAAAAATTTTTTTTGGGGGGGGGGGGTCAAATTCTATAGAAAATCATGCATTTTGAAATTAATTGTTCATGGAAATAGTTTATTACTCCATTGCCCAGTACAACTCACAAATATCATTGACAACAACTCCTGCTTCTTAAAGTGTGGAGGCTTCACATAGTAACGTACATGTATTATGAACATACAAAGCTAAACCTTTAATTGCCCTTGTCCTCGTAACTAAATTACAAAATGTGTATTTTTAATTGCACGATATATTTACAAAGTTGAGCCAGGGCAATTGAAAAAAAGAAATACATCAAGCTATTATCAGGCTGGAATTATAGATCAAGAGAATATCATTTCAGACATCATCCGACATACTGATGTCTCAGAATAATGATGTTGTAAGAGTGACTTACAACCTTGTATAATGCATACATGTATATTTTAAAACTGTATTTCAGGCAGTCACCTTTTGGCAATTTCATTGAAATCTGACCAAAATAGGCGCTGAGTAAGGGTTACAATTCAAAGGTCATTGTAGTATATGTAATTAAGAATATTTTATTTCAAGTTTTCTCAAAATATGTCTTTCTTCTTTAAGCGAATGCAATAAATTTGCCATTTACCTGAATCAATCAATCAAACTTGAAGTGCTTCATCGACAGTCCTACGACCTGATCACTTTACCATGGAAGCAGATATCCTGCTTGCAATGTAAAGTAACAACTATATTCACAACTTATGGCCTCTATTTATGTTTTCATTGAGTCAATATTAGTAAACAAATACGACAATAATCATGTTGACAATATACTTGTTATTGTAAGACATCAACATCAGTCAGTCAGCCTGGTAGACCATTGTTCTAGGGGCACTTTTATTGTTTTTGGAGTCAAGTTTAGGACCTTTGGCTACCTTTACCGTACCTGAGAATGCCCCTAGATAAAAATATACTTTCCTGAGCACCTAAATACAGCACATGGGTAAACCCTCAACTCTTTACCAAACCACAAAATTTTAGACTCATCAAAATTCAAAGCGTTTGTAGAAGACAAATTATAATGTGGCTCAAATTTTGGAATTTGTCACAGAAAGGGTAGAAAACATTGAGGGAAAAGAAGAAGCCAGCATTGTCGCCTGTTTGAAACGATGTTGTCGAAAGTTTTTCTGCAAGGTTGTTTGGTAAAGAGTTAAATAATGTAAAATTTGTAGTCCAGATAGCTTGATTTGCTATCAGTTTGTGGTGAAAACTAATCTTCACAACTAGGATTATCTCAAACTGTGTATTTCATTCAGGTAAAAATGCTTTAATTTGTATATGTTGAAATACTGGTGTAAATTTCATTCTGATAACACATGTATTGCCGTCCTATATATAAGAAACTCCGTCCATTGATGTTTTTCTTGTTTTTTTTTTCTTGCGACAATGTTTACATATGATATTGTAGACCAAGCCAAATGGAATCTGAGAGAACAACCTGGTAGTTATTCATTATTAAACAGTCAAGATTTTGCATAAGAATTTTTAAACACGGTTTTTTGACATGCCTTTAAATTCCATTAGATTTCAAGTTATTTATAGTTTGCTTTTCAAAATCCAATTGAATATGAATTTTGGAAAATATTATAAAGTAAAATTAAAAAAAAAACACATGTTCTTGTCCTGTATTTGGAAATAGATTGCAGAAAACTCATTGTTAAATATGTTGTTAGGTCATATCTTCTGCTGAATTTAAATTTTAATTAATTCATGTGAAAAAATAAATGGTATGAAGAAAGGGTAGTTTTTACCCCAAATTGTTAGTGCTGGTTTTAAGTGTTAATCCATTCTGTGAATGAATTAAGTGCCCTTCCTTTATTTCGTAACATGCGATGCCCACATGTGTTTGAAAGACGGTACTTGCATTTCATAACCCACATTATGCATATATTTATATAACAAAAGAGTGGAAGTTTACCAAACCAAAAACTAAATAACAATCCACAGTACAGACCAAAAAAAGATTCAATATTTTCATAAAGTATAATAAGACTAGGCCTTTGCATGTGGTTAAGGAAAGGGTACTTAATTTTGTTAAGGGATAATTTTGGACTACTTTGAAGATGAAATCTGTTAAGATGTTTAAATTTATTAGAATAAAGTTACCTATTAGAAGCAAACTTACGTCTTCTTGTTGATATTGTTTACCACACAATCCCAAGTAATAGTAATTAGCATTTTCTCCTTTTCCCTCATTGTTTTCTACACCATTAAAACAAAAAATCATCATTTGAGCTACATTTAATTTGTCATCTGCAAATGCTTTCAATTTGGTCGAGTCTAAAATTTTGTCGTTTGGTAAAGCATTAAGTTGTCATTTCAAATAAAAGTACTTATTGTATCAGCCGTAGTAGGTTTTTGTGGCTAGACAAACTTTTACACATGGCCAAAGTGAAAACATTTGCAGATGACAAACATTGCTAAAATGATAGCCTGATTCCAGTCCACACATTTTGCCCTTTATATATTTAGATGTTACTTTTTCAGAAATTATTGAGGTGTTTAACTTAACCCTTTTCCACACAATCCCGACTTTTAAGGACCCTGTGAAAGTAGCCTTTTGAAAACCTTGTGGGAAAAGGAGAAAATGCTGGTAGCATTTTTGCATTTTCTCCTTTTCCCACAATGTTTTCTACCCTCCCTAAAACATATAAGTTTTCAATGACGTTCATATTGTCGTCTGCAAACGCTTTAAATTTGGAACAGTCCAAAATTTTGTTGTTTGGTAAGGAGTTAATCATTTTTGCAGCAGATCTGTACAGACCATAAATGTAGTCTTTGATAAGGAGTCATTCAAAGATTATAACCACCTGGACCAAGGCTATTGAAATGATGATAGGGTACTTTTAAAGCATTTTTGTAAATTGGGAAAATGCTGGTTACAAGCATTCCCCCTTTTTCTTCAATGTTTCAGGCTTGAATACATGTGAGAACATTATCAGAAGAAACAAAATACATCTAACAAACTATTACATGAACACCTTTTTCCATAATGTTTTCAAAAGTGGTGTGCATGATGACAATAAGAGATATTTGTACAAACAATTCAAAGCACTGATTGTTTTGATTATACTGCAAACGTAATTCAATAAAAACCTGGATACTTGCACAACCTGTGAAGTGCTAAGTTTTATAAATTTACTCGAGCACTAAGACGCACATCACTTGGCCTAACCCATTTAAGTACACAATGACTTGTCATGCTTCTGTACTAGGCTATTTTTCTGTTGAAATCAGGGATCTTATATTCCGTTTATATACAATCCAGTTGAAACCCAGGAAAGACACGAATATGATACTCCATTACTAAAGAACTTTTGTCGTTCTCATGATATGTGTAGATTATGCCTATTTTATTCCATCATATCTTTGTCAATTTCTGGTCTAGTAGCAGTCACCATCAACTAACATTCAGTTTTCTGAATGATTCTGCCGGAGTTTCAGTCGTCTCTTTCAGCTTGAGGTCGACACCATATTTCCCAGAATTCAAATCTTTGATGTGATCAACCACTTCCGGTTTAGTGCACTCCTTGACTGTATAGTCTGGTGTGAAACAAAAACTCCTAAGAGCGTCATATACTCATAGATACGCACATTGACTATGAATTTATATCTGTTATGCCTTTCCTTAAAACTGATTTGTGATATTTTTTTCATCATTTTCTCAACCTGAATAGGGAACGTATATGTATACCTATACGATCTCTGTACCAAAAGGTCACGTTGTTTTCACAACCCTTTTGTTTCAAGCACTGTTGGAAGAAGATGATAGCAAGCATTTCTTTCCCTGAAGTGTTTACTTCTTTTTATTTGAATCGGATTCAAGTTACTGTCTGGAAATGTTTTCAATATGGACTGGACGAAAATTTTGTTGTCTGATGTAGTGTTAAACCCATGTTTTGGCCATCTACCCAGAATACTTCACGCATATTGTACAGTTTAGATAAAAAATTGGGCCCAGTGGGTCTGTACTCGCCAACCATTCTTAAGAACATTTTTCAGCCTTATTTTCCAGATTTTCTTTTTTAATCTAAAAGCCACACAACATCTGTCTGGCTAAACGAAATGGTTCAGCCAATCAGAAGCTGTGTTACTCTCTAAATCGAGAATAAGACTAACAACATTCTTCAGAATGGTTGGTGAATATGTGCCCCAGGTGTAGATCAAAGGAATCAATATTAACCCTTAGACTGCACAGCGCGACTCACTGACCTTTTGCGGACAAACGTTCTGTGGAGTCTGATCTTGATCTACTCTGTCCGATAAGGAGATGTCGTTCCCCCAAAAATATCTTTGAAATAGGAAAATTTGGGTTTATTTTATTGGTATGAACATTTCATTTCTTTTATTTAGCAAAATAAGAGTTAATATGGTACCTATAACGTCTTGAAGGGTGCCGACTGTGGGACCATCATAATCGTCTGGTAAATATTCCTGAGGTAACATCCTCTTCTCGATATGATCATACACCGTTACCATTTTACTGTGCAAACGGAACTGAAAACAGGACACGTGGACTGATTTTTAACTCTTCACCAAACGACAAAATTTTGGACTGGGCCAAATTCAAAGTATTTGCAGAGGACAAATTAAATGTTGCTAAAATGATTATTTCTGTTTGGGATATAGTAGAAAAGTTACCAGCATTTTCTCCTTTTCCCAAAATGTTTTGAAAAGCTTTCTTTCTCAGGGTCGTCAAAACTCGGGATTGTGTGGTAAAGGGTTAAGTCATTCAAAACTTGTATTGGTTTTACAACGGTAAGCAGTAGAGTGTTATTTCCAGATAGTGATGTTGATATTCAACGCCACAGAATTTATTCCTCTCTCGCCGCTGATCATTGTTCCAACGATGGTTATGTGGGAAAGCAGCCAGTGGCTTGGGAGAATATTGTGCGAAGTACTGGTAACAGAAACCCCAGGAAAGTATGGAATGGTGCACGGGACACAGTGATATAACTGAAACATTAAAAAAAGAAAAAAGCGTTAAACACCATGCAACCAATCAATCTAGAAACGGGGACAAGCCACATCTTGGCATGGTTATTGGTTAGAATGGGGGTCATAAAAATCGTTAAAGATTGGTTTTACAAGTTGTTTTGGGATCATAGCATAGTCTGGTACCCCCGCCGTACTTCAAGAGTACATGCGCAATAATGGCGGCCCCAGTTGGTGCTATGCAGAGGTAACTGGATATTGTTATTTCATATGATCAAATCGGATCATAAACCATATTCCAACAGCACGTTTTAGATTCGGTAAAGTATTTTTTGTACAAAATTGATCTCATTTTATTCACTGATCAAACTGGATCACATGAAATTGGGGAAAACGGGTAAGCATTTTGGGGTACGCTTGAGAACGCCTATGAGGCCGCCATTATTGCGCTTTGCCTGACCCGATAACGTAGTGGTAGGGGCAGGTAATCCAGACTAGTCATATCTATGAACCCAAAACAACTTCTAAAACCTATCTTTAATCAAAAGTCCATGGGTTCGATCCTCAATTGAGGAGCTAGGTATTTCGTGAAGGACTGGTGTCTGGGCAAGACACGTCAGATCCCCAACCAAGACTGGGTAAGTAAATGCTATAATTGTAAGAATGTTGAAAGCGATATAAAACGTCATTGAATCAATAAATAAAGACCTTGTTTTGCAGTCGTGGTTTAATAAAGAAAAACGGTTCAACCCTTCATCACACAATCCCAAGCTTTAATGACATTGAGGCAAAAGGCCTTTGAAAACATTTTGCCCTTTCCCAAAATGTTTTCTTTCCTTCCAAAAGCAAATTTTAGTTTTGGGGTCACATTTAATTTATCGTCTGTGAATACTTTCAATTCGGACCGGCCTAAAATTTTGTCGTTTGGGAAAAAGTTAAACCGGCCAAACCCAATCAATGTCGTCTGATAGTAGGGGGGAAAAGGCGGTTTCTGGGACTCTTGAGCCGGGTCATGCGCGTCATGTCCTCCATGTTTCGACCACGCGGCTTCCTATCATCGCATGGTTGAAAATCGGCTCCGAATATCCGTCGGCCATCCTCATGGTTAAAAAAACGTCTCATTCGGGTCATCGAGTACTTTTCGCGTTCGCTAGCTTCCCTATAGTACTCTACCACCCGCCCCCCACTCGCGGGTTCCTGCTTACCATATATCGACCACGCGAGTCCGATCATCGTATGGTCCGAAAAATCCTTCGGCAACCCGCTCCCGCCCTTTAAAAAATTTATAACCCGCGCGCGTAAGGTTATAAATTTTTGAAATTCCTTAAATTTTTCCCGGCTTAAAAGCCTGGAATAAAAAGATGGCCAATTTTAGTAGTTATGCTCGTTATTATATAAGGGAGCTTACGGGAAGAGTGAGTATGGATACGGTTAATTTTAACGAGAAAAAAGTATTAGATAAGTTAACTAGTGCTGAGAGAAAAAAAAATTCGGCATTTTTTCTGGGAAGATTACGTTTTTTTGTCCTGGGCGAGCCGTTATTGAGTGGCAGGAAAGTGATAGAGCTCTTTTTACGTCCAAATACTTACGAATCCGCGAATGAGTTTTTTAAGAGTTTTAGATCGAGTCTTCGTTATTTTTTAAGTAAAGAAAAAGATACGAATAATAACGGGAACCTTAATTTCGATTTATTGCGTGTCGATCACAATGATTTGACAAACCCTATTTTAAATAATGTCTCATCGAGCGCGTTTCTTACTCGAGAACAAAATGAAAATTTAAAGGATTTCTCGTCTTATATGATACGATCCGGAGGAAAAGAAATTAAAAGCTTCATGATTATTTTTAAGGGCAAGAATTTTGTATATGATGATTGCGCAATAAAAATTAAAGAAATGAATGTATCTAAGAAGTTAGGAAGTACTTTTATTTTACATCTAGTTAAAACGCTAGAAGATAAAATTTATTTCGGGCAGCGGAAATATCGTTCTCGTAGTTTTATTGTTTTTCCTCCGCTCCGATGTAATAACTATGGTATCGCCCTATTTCAACTAAAACCCGCTGTTTACTACGAAATTAGTAAAGTGGGTGCATTATTATCATTATCATCATTTAATAATATAGATCTTGATTTAAATTTTCCTGATGATGGGATGGCGTTGAGCGATTCTATTACAGGAGGGATGGTAAGTTACAATTATATTGCCCTTGATTTTCTTTATTCTACTTATGTGAGAGAAGCTAGAGAAAACGGGTGTTTATATTTGACTATCTCGTTCCCCGATCAAATCGAATTTTCTCCCAACGATTTCCCTCATTCTTGGGAAGATGGAAATTATGGTATCAAAAGAAGATGAGGCGATCCTCCATACGAAGTTTTGGGGGTTCCTTTAGGAGAAGAAGAATTTGAAAATCCGGAAAGTTTACAGGACGGGCGAGAAGATCGGGTAATAGAAAACGGTATCTCATCATTTCAAGAAGAAGAGTGCGTTATTTGCAAAGACGCGATACCGAATATAATGTTTTGTAATTGCGGCCATATAGCCGTTTGCGAAAGGTGTAATGTCTTTGGAGCCTGTCCTTTATGTAAAGTACCCTCTCGAATAAAACGTAAAATTTAAATATATATTTTATAAAAAATATATATTTTTTTTTAAATCCTATGATGCGCCCAAAAGATTTGAAATTCTTAAAATTTTTTCCCGTTAAAGCGTAAAATGGAGGATAAAAATAATTTCCCGAGAGTTAAAGCTCGTACAATGTTTAAAAGTTTGGATCCTTATTACGATATTTTCGAAGCCGTCTACGGTTTATCGCCCGTTATCGAAAAATATGATAGCAAAGACATGGATAATATTAGGAGAGTGATTGAAAATAAAAAAAAATTTACTCCTTTAGCCGAGATAGACATAGATAAAACTGTCTTTATCTGCGACGAGTTGCCCGAAATAAAAGTTTTTCCGCTTACTAAAAATGAAGAAGATTTTTTATATATTTTCGCGAAAATGATGCCTAGAATTTATTACGAATATAGCGCGCGAAGATTAGAAGAAACTGAATTTGTTACGACTTTTTACGTAATTTCGGGAATCAACGAGCATCCCGGTATAATTTCCGAGTCCGCCCTTATTAGAATTCCATTCGATCTAAGTAAAGAAAATTTTTTAAGAGTTTATAAAAGTTCTTTGGTCGGTTTTGCCGGATCGACTCACAGAAAAAATAAAGGTCTTTTATTTAACCCGTTACTTACATTTAAAACGGTTTCTCCCGTTGATCCCTTTGAATCTATAGACAGAGAAGATGAATATGACTACCATTTGTTCGCTGATAGTGAGGGTTATTACGGAAAACACTTGGAGCGTTTTACCGTAAATGGATTAAATTTTAAAAGGCCTTATAAGAATGAGCCTTCGAGAAACTCTACGGAAAAAGAATGCGGCGATATTTGCGATGGTACGGAACCTAACGTGATTTCTTGTAATCGCGGCCATAAGATAATAAGCGTGAGATGCGACGATGACTTGAGTAATTTAGAAAGTTGTCCTTTATGTAAAACGCCGTGCGAAATTTAAAAAGTAAATATATATTTTATAAAAAAATATATATTTAAATCCTACGATGCCCATGAGCTAAACTGTTTATTTTATCCTCCAATATAAATCTTTTATCATCCTCGAAACTTAACGCTTTTTTAATCAACTCCTCCGTGTAAATTTCGTGTTCGTGGCTTCTTATTACGCTCATAATTCTATAATGGTCTTTTCCGGTAAATAAACATTCTTTATAATTCTCTAATTTTAGTTCGTTTTTAACGACCGCGCGTTTTACTCCTTTACATCTTCGGTCTTCATCCTCACCCTGGTATATTAATTTTCCGTGAGCGTCTAGTTTCGTATTTAATTTTTTATAAGCGTACAATTTGGCGCCTAAGCCGACAAACTCCGTCATAACGTCGCCGTTTAATTCGTCTTTAAACATACCTAGTACCTTTTTGTTCGTTTGACTATGTAACTCGTGCTCTTTAGGGTAGGCGCTCGTGTCAAACATCCTATTAATATCGCGGGCAATATCTTTATATAAATCCTCAGTTTCTATTTCGAGAATAAGGCTATCCGTGTCGGTATAACACATCATTACTTTTTCTCCGTATCTCGCTTTAAAACAATTATAATAAGTTTTTTGCATGAGAATTTTACTAATATCCAATATACTCATGCCTAAATATACGGGTTTGTTATAGTTTATTTCCGTTTTCTTCGTATGAACGGCGACTAAATTTTCGTCGAATATCGTAGTATGATGATAGTTCGGCTTAGCGGTAAGTTTTTTATAACGATAACTATGCGTACCATCGACCAATTGTATATTTACTCTATTTCTTAAATTTTCCATGGTCTTGCCGAAAACGGAATTCATCATTAACTTAAAAAAATCTTTTTCGAAATCGTTTTTCGCGTTTTTTCTTAACTCGATATTTAAATCAATATATTTTTTATTAGCCGAATTTTCCTCGAATTTAATTCCGCGATGTATTTTTTTAATCTTTAAACCCAACTCTAAATACGTTTTTAGAACTTCGTGATGTATAACGTAATTTTCTTTATCGTTTAAATTAGGAATTAACTTTTCTACCTTTTCTATTTTTAAACGTTCGGGCGCTAAAGGAAAATCGTTATGTAAATCGTGTAATTCTTCGGGATATTCTAAATCGACTTCTAAAAAGCAAAGTATATTTTCCCATCCATCTAATTCTTCTTTACTCATCCATTTAAAACCGCTAACGGCTAATAATTGGCTCATAGCCCAAGGGTAAAGACTGTTCGCGTCTATATATATTAAGTATTTCGGCGGTTTATTCTCGTCATAATCTTTACCCATATATTTATTATTAGCCTTAGAATACCTTTTACTACACATAGATACGCCACCCCTGATACCTTTTTCGACCATTAAAAGCATTTCGATATCCGATAAAAGTTCGAGCTTTACTCCAGTTTTCTTTAACATCGCGTCATACGCTAACCCCGGCGTAGTAAAATACCAACAAGGGTCTAATTCGTAGTGTTTACGGCATACGTCCCTAAAGTTTTCGAATACATCCGCTAAAAGCAAAACATCTACCTTATTGTAAAGTTCTAAATAATCCTTAAAAGTTTTCGCGTTAAAAGTATCCCAAACATTTTTAGCGTGTTCGTAATCTTCGTCGCTAATACTTTCCTTGTTTAAACTCGAATAAAATTTTTCTTTAGGCGGTAGTCGAGTTTCTTCTAATCTTTCGAAAGAATCTAAGTAATCGTAAGGAAAGACTCCCTTTCTTCTAACTAGCGGTAAATGTTCCTTCGAAAAATATCTCGATAAAATATTTAACTGGTTTTCGCTTAAATTTCTCGAGAGATTATCTAAACTCGAAGACATAAACTTAAAGCTATCGAGAAACCTAATTTTATGGAATATTTTTTCCCCTACCTGAATAGTTTTACTAAAGCTAATGTATTTTTCCTCGTTGTTCGGTATACAATCGATATGGCCGCTAGTTGTACCGAGAATCTTAATAAAAAGATGAGCGTCGTAACCGCTTAAATTATGGAAATAAACGGGCGTAAAGTTAGGAATTTTCGCTTTAAGATTACAGCTCGTGTGAGCAGCTCCTCTATATTTACTGGTAAAATGGCAATGGTCTCTTACCTTATAATTTTTACGAGTAAATTCTTCGTTACAAATATAGCATTTAGTTTCTCTTTCGTGTTTTATTTCTTCCTCTTCGGTTATTTTAATAGGAACCGGGTCTCCGCGATATTTTCTAACGATTTCTCTAACATCGCTGGTTAGCGTTTCTATAAATTTTTTGTCGGCGTCTTTTCCGGTATAATTTCTTTCTATAGGCTGATTTATCCCGTTAGAAAATATTATAATGTAGTAAAAACTACAAGGAACGTGTTTTTGCCTTTTTATAGTATAACTTTCCTTTTCGCTCGGTTGGCAAGTTTCTATAGGTAATAGTACGCTTTCGAAATCGGCGTATATAACGGCGGGAAACTCGATTTTTCTATCGTGATTTTTAAACTGTAATATGCTACCCTCCTCGGGCATTTTTAAAAAAAACTGCTTCGTGATCGGCGCAATATTTTTTATGTTTTTCTAAAAGTTTTTCGCTTCCAAAAGGATTCGCGCATCTTTTACAAAAATACTTTTTTCTCTTATTTCCCGATATTTGACTACTCATTAAACGGCTAAAATCTTTTATAACGGCGTAGTGGTTATTCATTCCATTCGTAAAGTAAAGTAAATCGACGTGTTTATCTTTTTCGTTTTTCGTAATTCTTAACGGATAAATTTTTTTTTCTTCATTGAAACTGTAAACGTTTACGCTAATTTCCCGATTTTGTTTTTCAAACTTATCTATATCATGCGGCGTAACGGGATATTCTATTCCTTTCATGTTTAAGCTATTTTCCCTCAATTGTAAATCTCTATCGATTCTTTCGGGATGATTGGCCTTAGGATTTATCGCTATTAAAACGCCCCATAAAAAACATTTGTTATCGTTATTTTTCATATTAATACACGCTTTTTTGTTCGAAATCCAATCGGGTAGCTCTATATATCCCGTAGCTCTTAAAGGTTCATAAGCGGTGGTATGTAACTTTAAATGTATCACGGCGCGAAAATACCAACCGCTATCCTTCATCATAAAGCTTTGGAAATTTTCTAAAATTCTACTTATCATAATATTGTATAATTCATTCGCGTCGGTTTCCTCTTAATTAATTTCGTTAATGTCGGAAGAAAAATTAGCTTCTACCAGTTCTTCTTCACCGTCCTGATTCATTCTACCCATAAGACATTGAAGAACCATTTTTACTTTAGTATTACGGTTATTACTTAAAATTTTTGTCATCTCGGGTCTCGAAATTCTAAAGACTCTTTGGGTAAAGTATCGGGTATTCCGCGTATTTTATATTCTTCGGCCCACATTTTAAGAGCCGAACGATTTTTTTCGGCCTTTATTAGTTTCGTTTTACTACGTATTTTCTCGATCTTATTTTTAAGCGTGTTAAGTTCGGGCGAAATACTTTTAGGTACTTCTTTAACTCACCGTAAACTTTTTAATAAATCATCGACCTGGCGTCGTTGTGTAGGCGGAGTTACCTGTACTCTCGCGACTGGAGGTGGCGCGATGGTAGGCCGTAAAATGGGAGACCCTATATTTTCATTATCTCTATCTAATATCGGCGTATCGCTTAAAAGATTAATTAATTGATTTCGCCCAAGTCCCGAGTATGCTCTCATACCTCTTCTCCTAGCTAAATCTTTTAGTTCTTTTACCGTAAGTCTATTAAATTCCATAATTTTTAATACGCGACAAATAAATAAAAGTATTAGTCAATTTTATTACGATTTTCGTAATAAAATTTTAATACACTACGTTGATTTTGTTTCCGTCGGACTGGAAGTTTATTAATCTATCGCTAATAACAACGACGTACACGTGCGTGTTTGGTTCCGGATTATTTTTAAAATGCACTTTCATGTAAATATCTCTTACGTTATATTTCATCCTTTCGCTTTGTTTACTAACATCGAACAAAAACAAAGGATACAGATCTCTGTACTCTAACGGGTAAAGTTAGGATTGGACACTAAATCATCCATAAGAAAAAACTTAGATCTAAACTTAGCGGCATCGCCATACGCTCTACTAAATTGATGATCGGGAAACGAAAGTAAATAGTCAGCACTAGGATATTTTTTAGAATTTAACGTAACGTGAATATTTGTAACTTGAATGTGGTTAAATATAGCCGGATTTTGGTGTTGTTGGTTTTGTTTGTTATGTTGGAAACCGACGATAATGTAATGCGGAAACTCCGGCGACGTTTTAACGGAGAATCTCCAAGTAAATGATTTTGCTTCAGGAACTATCGAGGTATCGCATTGTATCATTCTATAATTAACCGGAAAGGTTCCTTTGTTCTGGATATGTTTATAAAGTTCCATTTTAAACGTATCCGTAGGTAACACATGAGGCATATACCACGCTATTTTAGTTAGGACAACCTTACCATCATCAACGTCTACATCTCTAAAAATAGCGTCATTATTACCGGTTCTTGAAAGGGAAAGAGTATGTTTCATTCCGTATAAGATTTTATCGTAATCTTCACAAAAACCGAAAATATGTTTTAACGGCACACTAAAACCAAATGTGCCTTTGTTATTAGGCTTTCGAATAATTAGTGATTGCCTAACTTCAAAGCCGCTATTATCAGCCACCACGGGTCCTGTATCCTTATACCATAACTGATTCAACCCCTGCGATTTAGAAAAATCGTCGTCATATTTTAGCAATCCGAGCATTGTGGTAGCCCACCCCGGGTGATTTATTAGTTCAATCTCTTTTCCCGAAAGGTCATACTTAATAGAGTTAAAAAGATACATTAGACCGTTGTTCGTTAAAGTAACATTGTCACCGTCCGCATATGCTGTGCCATCATCTTTTACTAATTTACCTTCTATAAGTAAATAGCTTTCGCTCAGATGCATAAAAATATCTTGAGTTTTGATGCTAATCGTAATAACTCCCCCGTCATTGTTAAGATTATTAACGGCACCAATGATTGGTAAATACTCGAAGTATTCATACTCTTCGATACTTTCGTCTTTAAAAGGCGTTTTAGTAACGTCTAAAATACTCATTTTTATTAGATTATAATAATTTTTAAATTATTATAATTTTTACGTCGTTTTAATACCGGCACCGCTATTTAATTTTTTAACTAATTCTCGTATCGCGATCGGGTCGTTACCGCTTCCATCTATTAAAGCGTTAACGTTTTGCGAAGCCGCAGGTATGGCGTTATACTTTTTCAAAATTTTCTTAGATTTCGGCGTTAAAGCCTTTTTGATTAACTTTTTTCCCGCATCTACCGCGGCGCTTTTTCCAGCCTCTAAAGCTTTTTTCGCTCCTTCCTTAGTGAGGCTCTTTCCCGCGTCAACCGCGGAAGACGCGATTTGTTTTGCCGCGCTACTACTTAAAAGTCTCGCGAAAAAGTTAGCTAAGCTGTCGAAAATTCCCGCTCCGGCGTATCTATTCCTTCTAGTAAATCCTCGTTTCTTATAAACGTACATATTTTATAATAAGGACATTATTTTTTTTATAGCTTTTATTACCTAAAATACCCTGTCTTTTTAATTCGTCACACACGCTTACTTTCTAACGCTATAACCGCGGGTATCGCGACTAATATAGTTAACAAACCTATACCGCCTAGTCCACCGGCCGTGGTAATCACGATTAAAACGGTATCTATATTATCTACTATTTTCGCGGCCCTAAAATATTTTTTACTTAAAGCTTCTCTTTTAGCGACCTCGCCTTCTAAAGAGTTTTGTATCTCGTTAATTTTATGCAGGCGATAATCGTGCCCCTCATCGACCGGAGGAGCCGTGGGTAATTCGGGATATCTATTAATATCTTTCATCTCCATTTTATAATGGGTAATTTTTTTTTAATACTGATAATAAACGAAGCATAAAAGTTCGTTTTCTTTTATCGTTACCATTTGCTTCCAATTATTAGTAATCGCGACTAAAATATTCGCGACATCTCCGAAGCTAATCTCGTTTTGTAAACTACATTCTTTATATCTTAGATGGTAATCTAAAGAGGTTAGAATTACGCCTTTGGTTGACTTAAAGCCTAAACCTAAACCCACGTGAATTACTTGTCCGGGAGTTAACGTAATCTCCTTTTGACTAAAGATTTCCCAAGTTATCGGATTTACTTTTATCGGGGGATATTTTAAATCGCGATAGAGCATCCATTGAATCGTTCTCGAACTATAAATTTTCGATTTTACGCTAAATTTGCGTACGTTCAGCTCCTAAAATGGGAATATTAGCGAAAGGACTATTGGGAGCCAGAATGAGACCTTTTCCGTCGTAAAATTTTCCTCTTTGTTTTAAATATAAACCATTACCGGCGGATTTTAATCCTTTACCTTTATACGGGCTTACATAGAGTCCTTTTCCGTCGGTTTCTACCCGACAAATGCAACCTCCTTTTTTAAGGTAAAGACCCGATCCCATAGCTTTTTGTACCCCGGATGACGCTAAACCGGAAAGAGCGCCGACTCCCAACACGGGTAAAACGGTTTTAGCTATGGCCGGTAAAGCGCTGGCGGCTAAACCCGCTAACATTCCGAGAAAACCTCCTTCTATTTTAGCGTTATGTTTAAGTTGCTTAGCGGACATTCTAATCGTTACTCCGGTACCTTTTTTGAAAGCTTTCGCTATTTTTTTCGCTTGAGACAGGGTAACGGCTAAAACGTCATTGCCGTTTAAATCTTTTCGCGCTAAACGAATACTAATTTGACAACCCCTTTTTTTAATAGCGGATTTAAGTTTTTGCTTTTGCCCATCCGTTATATTAACTTTAACATTCGTGTAATTGGACATGTTTTTTTATAGTTTTATATTTTTTTATGCGCTTTATTTTTTTACGATTCTCTAATATGAAATCTAATCGTTATATTTTCCCCTCTAAGATTTAGTAAATTTCCGTTTTGATCCGTAATTTTTACTTCCATATCGTGTATATCCCGTAACGTTATCGGTAAATAAACTAAATTGAGCGGAGACTCGATTATCTTATATCCCGGCGTGACATTCGGGAAAAAAGAGTAAATTGTGTTTTGCATTAACCCGTTAACGTAGCTTCCCGAGATAATATTAACGTTAACTAGCACGGAATTTATACTGAGAATATTTACTACGTTTTCGGATTTGTGAAAACCATTTACGTATTTCGCGCGAGTAAAACCTAATACCTTGGAAATGGAATTCGGATGATTAAAATCTACTTCGTAACCATTTTCTAGGGTAAGAATAGATTTTAGCGTATTCGTGTTCGCGGAAATATTAATAGGGTAATTATCGTTTACTAAATCGGCGTGCCCATTTTTTCTCATTTCCTGATGAATTGTATCGTTAATATCTATAAGATCGTAACTTCCTACGGGTATTATTATTTTAAACCAAGAAGCGCCGTTGTCCGGAGAATAAATAAACGCGCTATTCGACTCGTTAATGTTTGGAAAAGAGAAATACGTTTCGAGGTTTACTAAAGCTATTTCGTATTTTCTTTCGTAATCCAGCCGAATCGGAGGATTAAAATTCATTGTAAACAGCGTCTTATCGTTGCTTACTATAATTTGTAAAGATTCTTTATGTTTCGTATTTTCGGCTATTCGTTTTAAAAGATCTTCCATTTTTTAAAAAGATATATTTTTTATTAACTCGGAATATAAAAGTTATCGAGGCCGTCTCTGTATTTTCCTTCGTCTTTTTTACTCGATAAATCGATAACGATAAAACCGTGAGGTTTTTCCCAGACTTTTTTACAGAAATTTCTAAACTCTTCTTTAGACATATCTTCGCTTACGTGGTCGGCGTAAATATGATTAATGTTTTTCTGGTCTTGTCTAAAAAGACAAATAAAATTCGCGTTTTCTCTAATAGTTTGTCTAGGTAACCTAAAATAGTTTTGCGAGAGGTAAAAACAATCGACATTACTGTGTCTTCCTCGGACATAGTAACATTCGCATTTATTTTGTTTTTCTAAAAGTAAGTCATCGAAAACCATTAAATTTTTGTCTTCCGAGTTTAACTTTCTCGGGTCAGGTACATCTTCGGTACGTTCGAAGAAACTACATCTTATATCCGATTTATTCGCTAAGGTTTTAGACCACTCTTTGATCAAAGATTCGGGAGAAACGTTTTCGCTCAGAACTACGTCTCGCGCGTTAAATAAATGTAAAATTCTTTCTTTCGGTAATTTTTCTTCGAAGGCTTTTTTAAGTAAGCGATATTCGGGTTGAAAAAGGCTTCTCCCAAAAACCATTAAATTATTGTAGTTGAGCCATCCTGGTCTTATTAAAAGGTTTATTAAAAGCGTAGTCTTACCGCAACCGGATTTACCGACGATTATTCCCCTAAAGCTTTTAGGTAAAATAAGATTATTATGTCTTTTCGATACTTTATCGTTCCACGATAAATTAGCGATATCCATTTTACTTAAATTAAAAAAAATTAAACTTATAAAAAATGTATTGCGTAAAATGTAAAAAGGTTACTGATACCAGTAACGTACAATACATCGTCACTAAAAATGGAAGAAATATAGCGCGCGGCAAATGCGTCGTGTGCGGAAAAACGAAAACTAAATTCGTTAAAAAAAAAAAAGGCAGCTCGTTACCAAATAAGTTTATAAATAACTTACCCGTCGAAATGCATCTTCCTGGTCATAACTTTACCGGTCCCGGTAAGAAGTTAAATAAAAGACTCAACGAGGATTTAACACCAAAAGAATGGAGTAAACCGATAAACCGCGTTGATAAAGCGGCATACCATCACGATGTTTGTTATCTTAAATACGATGACACGGCTACCAGAAATTCTATTTGCGATGCTAATATGTTAACGGAGTTAAAGGGGATCTATAATCCTATGCTTAGGGAAAAAATAGAGCGATCGGTCGTCGGTAATCTAATCGGAGCGAAGAAAAGATTCGGAATGGGAATTAATAAAAAAAAAAATCGTCATGACGAGTTTATTGGAAGAATTACATAAACCCGTAAAAAGAAAATTTAAAAAAAGGAGAGTCTTAGTAAACGGTATCGATAGGATATGGGCCGCGGATTTAGTAGACATGCAGGCATTTTCGAAATATAATCGAGGTATAAAATATCTTCTCGCCGTCATCGACATCTTTTCCAAGTACTGTTGGTTAATACCGTTAAAAAATAAAACAGGAAAATCCGTCACCGAGGCATTAAAGAGTATTTTTAAAGAAAGAAAACCGGAAAAAATATGGGTGGATAAGGGTAAAGAGTTTTATAACGCGGACGTTAAAAATCTGATAGAATTGTACTCTACCGAAAACGAGGAAAAATCTAGCGTCGTCGAGAGATGGATTAGAACGATGAAAGAAAAAATGTGGAAATATTTTTCCGCTAATTCCACTAACGTTTACATTAACGCGTTACCCAATCTCGTTAAAGAATACAATTACGCGACACATTCTTCTATTAAGATGACGCCGGTAAACGCTAGTAAAAAGGTAAACGAAAACGAGGTTTGGAGAACTCTTTATCCGGAAGGCCACGAAATAAGGGATATAAATCCTAAGTTTTCCGTAGGTGATAAAGTAAGGATGTCTAAGAAGAAAAAGACCTTCGAAAAAGGATATACTACGAGATGGACTGAAGAGGTTTTTACGATTTCCGAGGTAAAACGTACGTCGCCCGTAACGTATAAAATTAAGGATCTTAACGAAGAAGAAATACGAGGTTCCTTCTACGAACCGGAACTACAAAAAACTAGTCAGGAGTTGTTTAGGATAGAAAAGGTTATTAAAAAAGGAAAAAATAAATCGTTGGTAAAATGGAAAGGATATTCCGACGAGTTTAATTCTTGGGTCGACAACATTAAAAATATTTAAGTTTTAAAAAAAATGCCGGATATAGCGATTAAAAACGTAATTTTACCTAATAAACCGCTAAGTAACTTCGAACTAGAAGATGCCGCGAAAAGACTAAAGATACCTTCTTTTATGGGCGTATTTGTACGAAACGATCTACCTAGAAAGTGTAGAAAAAAGGAATGCGGTATATTAAACTTAGATGATTCGAGCGGGCCCGGTACACATTGGGTCGCTTGGTATAAAGACGGTGAGAGAAAAAATTATTTCGATAGCTACAGTATAAGGCCACCTATCGAAATAGAAAACTACTTGGAAAATCCGATACTTTACAATACGGATCAATTACAATGAGCCAATCAAGTATTTTGCGGTCATTTATGTTTGTTCGTTCTAAAAGAGCTAACCTCCGGAAATAAATTCCAACGGGTTTTAAATAAGCTTTTTTAGTTATAAAAAAAGATGCCCGTCAATAAATTCGGAAGAATGGACGAAGTTAAACCGAGCGAAGATGGTATTTCGATCTCTTACGTAAATAATAATTTTTCACGACAGGGGTTACCGGTTCTATAAATATGAACGGTAATACGTTAACGAGGGTTAGTAATCCCGCGAATCCTCAAGACGTAGCGACTAAACATTACGTAGACGCTAAGGGCGGGTTTTTACTCGAAAATGGAGGTTATCATATGCTAGGATATTTAAACATGGGACATAAAAAAATAAGAGGGCCATGATGGCCCTGTATCGCTCCACTGGCTTATAAATATAAACCATGAAGAGAAGTCTTCACTATATAAGCCCTTATAAAACTTTGACCCCAGGGCTACAGTTGAACTAAATGGGGAATATGTGTATTAGAAGAATAACATGCCAAATTTGGGAGTTCTTGGCCTTATGGCTAGTAACAAGACGGTTTCTGAACTTTTCACTCCATAAACCCATGTAAAACTTGTGACCCCTGGTGCAGGCCCAAACTTGATCCTAGGGCTGTAACTTGGGCCCTCTTTGTAGTTGTCCACTAGATAATGCTATAATTATGCAAAATTTGGTAGCCGAAGTTTTATGGCTATGTACACCAAGATTTAAAAGTTTTCCCTATGTAAGCCTATGTAAATCTTGTGACCCCCCCCCCCAAGCATGAGGCCAAATTGACCCCAGGACTATAATTTGGGCACTTTTGGTAGACCCCAACTAGATCAAGCTAAATGCAAAATTTGGTAGCTCTAGGCCTTATGGCTAGGTACAGGAAGATTTTTAAAGTTTTCTCTATATAAGCCTATGTAAAACTTGTGACCCCTGGGGCAGAGCCAATTTTGACCCCAGGGCTATAATTTCAAGAAACATGATAGAGGTCTACTACATAAAGCTACATGCCAAATTTGGTAGCCCTATGCCTTATGGTTTCAGACAAGAAGATTTTTAAAGATTTCCAATATTTTTCAGTTTTGTTGCCATGGCAACCAGAGTTTTTGAAGGAATCACATCCTACGGATCCGAGCGAAGCCGCTAATAAAAAATATGTGGATAATATAGGCGGAGGAATAGTTAAACGACAGGACGGTAGTTTTTCGGCCGCGGGGATATAGATATGGGAGGAAATAGAATTAAAAACTTGCCCGAACCCGCTGCTTGGGATGATCCTGTAACGAGGTCTTTTCTTAGTACGCAGTTGTTAGCTTTGTCCATGCGTGAGAAAGAGGAAAAATATTTATCGAGAAACGATGACGGTTCTTTTACCGCGAATGGTGAAATAAATATGAATGGAAAAAGAATTATAAACCTGCCCAAACCCGAGGGTAATAACGATCCTGTAACGAGAATTTTTTTAACCGAGCAGTTAGCGTCTTTTTCGGCGGGATTTATACGAGTAATCAGAGTGGAACAAGCTAAACCTATAATAAGTATCAACGCCGAAGAACAAGGGCCTTTGTCGAACGGAAATTACGAGTTTTCTTTCGGTAATGGTAGTAGCGGAAGATCGCACGGTTTGGGAGGTTATTGTATGTCAGCTCCCGGTAGGATTATAAGAGGGAACGATTTTTTAAACGAAGAGGCGAAAATTAACTTGGTAATAAACGGTATCGAAAAAAACGACTACTCCTTAATAAAAGAAGTAGGAGAAGGTTGTAGTTGCGTAGTTTTTCCTCGGCCTTTAGAAGTAAATCAATGCGACGTTATAAACTTTTTAACGAAGACCGATATTCCGGGCGCGAAAAACTCTTATCTAACGATACTCGTAGAACTCGATTTATAAATATATTAAATAATTTTTTCCTATTAAAAAAATGGAACATAATGAACTAAAAGATGCCGTCATAACCGATCCGGAAGATTTATTTAACGTTATAACGGTGGACTTTACGGAAATCGCTAAATACGAGGTTTTGTTTAGCGACAAAGATTTACGCAAATCTTACATAGAAGATGTTAATAAGCTATACCTTTATTTAATAAGAAAATGCGGGTCTTTTTTAAAGGATTATTATAAAAAAGAGATCGAAAGTATTTTTTCCGAAGAGATTACGGCTTTACCGGAGACGGAGACTACTACAACCATTAAGGTCGAGAAGACCTGGAACAAAAATTTATAACTTTTTTAAAAAAGTTATAAATTTATAAGTTATAAATTTATCTTACGTCGTCGGAATCTAACTTTACTCCTACCGTTTTTACATGATATTTAGGGGAGGGAACATCCGTTTCGATAATGATAATGTCGGAAAGATACGTTCGTACTTTAAGTGTGGGTGACTTAGCGAAAATATCCGATATATCTATAAAAGCGACTACATAGCAATTTCTTTCTTTGATGAAAGAAGAAGGTACTTACGCGAGAGTTCCATCTTCTAATTTTTCGTGAAAAACGTTTCTATCTCGCCCCCCCGTAAATTTACCATTTCCGTCGTAACTTTTATCTTGTATTAATTTCGGGAAAAGAAATCCGCTATCATTAACGATTTCTATCTTTTCTAAATCGTCTCGCTTTATCGCGGTATTTCTCGCTCCCAATTCTTCTTGTAAAAATTCCGTAATACTATCTAACATTTTTTTAAACTCGATTTCTTTTTCAGTCGGATTTTCTCCGTCATAAAAGGATTTCAAAGAAATAAAGTAATCGGGCCACTGTTTATACTTTTTAATTCCGTAAGAAAACAGAACGGGAGAACGCATCCATAAATTTCTCGTTTTTCCATCCGGAAATACGTATTTAATCATGAACGTTCGATAACTGTAACCCCCATTCGTTTTACCGTCGCAAAGTCTCAGATTTTTTACGTCGAAATCTTTGTAATTTATAAAATTCTCGTTACTCGCCATTTTTTTGACGATCGGCTTTAAAAAAATATCTCGAGAATTCAATTTTTAAAAAATATTTTTTTTTTTAAAAAACGAAAACGTTAAATTTATAACTTAGGTTTAAGTTATAAATTCTTTTAATCCCACGCGTAAAAACTAGCTAAATCCTTTCTTATTTTTAATAGTTCAGTTTTAACTTCTTTTAAGACGTAAATAGCGTAATAAATATCCATACGAACTTTTTCTCGTATAATCGGTTTATCTCGGATGCCGTCCCATTTCTCGGATATCTTACCGATGATATTATTAACTCGATTTTCTATAACAATGCGTAATTCTATCAACATATCTGTCACGCAGTCATCTTCATCTTCATTTTCGTCATCGGTAGAAAGATATTCTATATATTCGCAAATCCTCGCAAAGATCAACGAAATATCGTAAGCAGCTTTTTCCGCGATCGATAATCTATCTTAAAAAAAGGATCATAATTGTCTTCGATATCCCATTCTAGCTCCTTTTGATTGATACGCTTTAAAATTTCTTCAACGACTTTAAAATTAAAATCGGCATATTCTTCTCCTTTTTCGGTTAACTGCTTTATTTCGGCTGAGGTATTTCTTAATTCGAGACCTCGTCTTTTATTAACTTTTTTAAATAATTCGTTGCTCATTATTTCCCGATTTATATAGAAAAAATAATCTAAAAAACAAATTTATAACTTTTTCTAAAAAAGTTATAAATTTCGCGTTAAGAAGCGCACCTAGAACATTCTAAAACGGATATATCTTCCGATCTTTCCGCCGCCTCTCCCCTATAATAATACAACCCCTTACAGCCTAATTCCCACGCCTTAAAATGAACGTCGTTAATATATTTTCTACTAAAACCCGAATGGAAGAAAAGATTTAATGACTGACCTTGACAAACATAATTTTGCCTATCTACGGCATATTCGATTACTTTTAGTTGATCTATTTCTTTCGCGGTTTTAAATAATTCCTTTATATTGCACGGGTATCTATGAATATGTTGTACCGAACCTTTATTACGGATAATACTGTTCCACGTTTCCGGTGTGTCTAACTTTCTTTTGCGTAAACTTCTTTCTAAATATTTATTTTTCGTAAGAAACGCGCCGGCGCGTGTTTTGGATATAAAAGCATTAGCTATGATAGGCTCGATAGAAGGAGAACAATTCGCGATAATCGAAATATTAGCGGTAGGAGCAATCGCGATTAAATGAGAATTTCTTTTTCCCGTTCCTTTCATCGACGGGCACTCCCCCCGTTCTTTTCCCAGTTTTAAAGTAGCTATTTCCGCGTATTCTTTAAGCTTGGAAAATATCTCTATGTTAAATTTTTTCGCGGCGTCAGATTCAAACTCAAACCCCCGCTTAATACATCCCGACGCGAATCCCATTACTCCTATTCCTAAAGGTCGGTCTCTTATCGCCCCTTTTTTAGCTTTGGATAATTCCGGCGGACAATTTTTAATAAACGATTCTAAAACGTTATCTAGAAAACGTACGATATCTTCAACGACCCGTTTCGTCCATTTATAAGGATGTTCCGCGTTTAAGGAAGATAAACAACACACGGCCGCCGTATCATCGTCCGTGGGTAAATGGATTTCGTTACATAAATTACTACTATAAATTTTTAATCCTTTTTCTTTCATCTCTTTAGGAAGAGATTTATTAATCGTATCGATAAAATTTAAATACGGCGTTCCCGTCCTACTTCTAGATTATAAAATTAATTCCCACATTTTTCTCGCGCTCGTAGGCGTTCGTTTTTTAGTTTTAGGATCTATTAAATCGTAGTCCGTACCATTTTTCACGGCGCGCATGAAATCGTCGGTAATATTAATCGCGTTAAATAAATTAAGATTTTTTCTATTAATATCTCCTCCGGTAGGTATCCTCATCGTAATAAATTCTACTATTTCCGGATGCGTAATATCGAGATAGGCCGCGTAACTTCCTTTCCTAGTTTTTCCCTGTTTGTAAGAAGTCACGACGGAATTAATGGGCGACAAGAAAGATACCGGGCCCGACGACTTACCGTCCGCTGATCTTACGGAACTCCAATCAGCTCCGACTCCCCCTCCTTCGATCATAGACCAACAAGTATCCGCTAAATGTTCGATGATACCGTCTATCTTATCCGGAACATGGGAAACGAAACAGGAAATAGGTAATCCCTTTTTAGGCGATTTTCCCGCATTCGCTAAAATAGGAGAGGAAAACATAAATAATTGAGTAGACGCGTAATCGTACATTCTTTGCGCGTGTTCTAAGTTATCGGAATAAGTAACCGCGGCGCGAGCGAATACTCTTTGAGGGGTATCGCTATCGTACTGGTAATAATACCCTTCTAGAAGTTTTTTACCGTGTTCGGATAAAAGATTATCTAAATCGTTATTAATCGTAATTCCTAAGTAATCTTCCATTTCTTTTTTATACGGGCGGGAATATCTTAAATTTTCAATAAAAAATAATTGAGCCTTTTAAAATGGATGATAAAGAATCGCTAACCATGACCGAACCAGAATCGCATTATAACGAAAAAATCGAGAAAAATAACGCCCGTATTAAAGCGTTATTAGCTACGATAAATAAACTTAAAGAAGAAAACAAACGTTTTAGAAAGAGAAAAAAATTACTATTAACTCTTCATAATAGATAAAATGTATATTTAAATTTATAACTCGGCGAGTTATAAATTTTTTAGTTTACGCGACGTCTATACTTCCATTTAACTATAAAAACCCAAAAAATATGTCGATAGAAACGTTAATATTAAGCTTATTGAGAACAGGAAAAAGGTCAAAAATATCTGCCGCCGCAGTGTGACGAATAATAATTTATATTTTGGTCTGGTCGGTGCTCTACATAAGGGGCATTTTTTTAAATTAGCTATATCATCGCACGCATCGCACAAAACTATATGACCGCAATTAGAAAAAAACACGTTCGGTTTTGAGACTCTACAAATAACGCATTCTTCTTCTTTAAATGTCGGTTTACCATCTATAGTATGGAATTGAGGCAGGTAATACTCGTAGTTTTGTCTTTCTTCCCGACTCATGCCTTCAAGCAGATAAACCTCGTAGGCACGTCTTTCTTTCTGACTCACGCCTTTAAGCAAATCAGCCCCGTAGTCGCATCTTTCTTTCGGACTCATTCTTTCAATCTGATTAAGAATCTTATTATCTAACATTGTACGAGCTTTAACTCTCGGGAAATTATTTTTATCCTCCATTTAAATTTATAACTTTCGCGAGTTATAAATTCTTTTTAATACCCTAACATTTCGACTTTAATGTTTTGTATTCGTCTATCCGCCTTCCAATCTTCCGCCATTGCTATAAAATTTTTCATTTTAAAAAAATATTCTAACTGCGTTTTAAAATTACCCGCGCATTTTCCCTTTTTTTCCGCGATAATACTCTCCCGTCTTAATAACCAAATAAATTTCCTAAACATAATGAGTAAATCGGCAGCTACAGTTAACAATCCGATGTTAGCTTCAGTAATCATAACTTCATTCGGCTCAGCCTTATAACCTCTCAATGTTTTAATTTTAATAGGTTCTTTAATTACAGTACCGCTTCGCCGATAAAGAACAGCTACATTAACTACTCGTTCTCCATTAACGCGAGCGATGCATTCTCTAATATTATAAACCCCAAACGTCTCATTATAATTTTTTAAAAAAGAAACGTAAAAATCATCGAGCCTTCTTTTTAGTTCGATCATTTCGCCTCTAATATATGCCAATGAGAAGTATGTACCTTTTAAAAAATTAATATTTAATTGTTCAATATCTTTTAAAAGTTTATTATCCCCCCTTCTTCCAAGGATTAAAATTTCGCGATCCAACACTGTTAACAGCTTATCTAATTTTTTTCTAGTAGAATCCATCTTTTATATCCTAGCTTTTAAGCCGGAAAAAAATTTAAGAATTTCAAAAATTTATAACCTTACGCGCGCGGGTTATAAATTTTTTAAAGGGCGGGAGCGGGTTGCCGAAGGATTTTTCGGACCATACGATGATCGGACTCGCGTGGTCGATATATGGTAAGCAGGAACCCGCGAGTGGGGGGCGGGTGGTAGAGTACTATAGGGAAGCTAGCGAACGCGAAAAGTACTCGATGACCCGAATGAGACGTTTTTTTAACCATGAGGATGGCCGACGGATATTCGGAGCCGATTTTCAACCATGCGATGATAGGAAGCCGCGTGGTCGAAACATGGAGGACATGACGCGCATGACCCGGCTCAAGAGTCCCAGAAACTGCCTTTTCCCCCCTACTTCTGATAAAGCGTCAAGCCATGAACAAGCAAAAACGGAATCTTACCCGGCCTTGGAACTTCTGTGATATCAAAGATTTCACCAAGGGTACCAGTGGCTCAAACAGGCTTGGTATACCGTAAACGTTGACACCCTTTATTCTTTGAGGAAAACCTTTCTTTGAGTTCAGATGAAAAGAGAATTGTAGCGATTATTTACTTTAAATTAGAAGAAAAAATGGCTCAGTTATGACGACACTAATCATCGGCTCGCAATATTATGCATGAATTATACATGTACATATGTCTGCTTGTTCTTCGTTTTCGACTCCGAGATAATTGTATCTGAACAGGGTTGTACTAGGCGCACTAATGCAAAGCTATGCGATTTGTCGAAATAGTGCCAAGCCCTGTAACTCAGTCGGTAGCGTACAGGACTTGAGAACAGGAAGTCGCTGGTTCGATCCCCGGCTTGGCCAATTTCTTTCCGAGGATTGATGATAGTCACTGCGACAAGATTCATTTTTCTCTCACCGCTGACCATTGTTTCGACGATGGTTATGTGGGAAAGCAGCCAGTGGCTTGGAAAGAGTATTGCGCTGAGTACTGGTAAAAGAAACTCCAGGAAAGCGTGGATAGCTGCACTGGCCGCCGCGATATAACTAAAATAATGTTGAAAACGGCGTTAAACACGATACAATCAATCAATGAATCAATCAATTGTCGAAATTGTATTTCATACGTGACTTAACTGGGTCTTCCACTCCTCTGGTTAGGCCTACTAAAGACACCACTCTTCGCTATCTGAATAGTTGGATGCGCTTGTCGCTAGCAACCCATTCATTAGCGACGAAAAGCCTACTGCCAGCACTCACCAACAACGCTTCCATTAATGAGCCCACTGCTGGATAAAGAAGACCATGGCTAAATCTCAAGAATTTTTATATGCTTCAAAGTGACGCAATTCCTGATTTGCATAACCAAATGGCGCCCCGCCCCTTATAGCGTAAATAGTGCAAAAATGTTTAGTTGGTAAGGTAAAAAATAAGTTCACATTAGCGCTAAAATTCATGATTTCTCAATACTTAAGCCGGTTCAAAAGCGAGAAGTCGAAAAGAGATAGAACAAGATGTAGTACTTGCAACATCATGCCTTCCCTTTAGACTTGTCCCAATAAAATAAACAGCACTTTCTCCTTTTCCCACAAAGTTTTCTGTCCTATCTAAGACAAATTTCATGCTCTGAGTAACACTTTTTTGTCGTCTCAAAATGCTTTCAGATTGGAAAAGGCCAATATTTTGTCGTTTGGTAAAGAGTCAAAATGAAAGCAGCGTAGCGTATTCCGTGGCAGGTGAATTTGGGTAAAAAATACCACAGGCCTTTGAATCTCCACTGGTCTATCACGGCTCACCGAAATTTTCATTGGTCGTTCATCGAACACTGTTACTAAAAAATAGCACATTGATGCATCGCCTGTATATTACATAAAACAATGTGATATTACGATACAAAGGCGATGCGCCAATATGTTATTTTTAGCAGTGAAAATTTAAGTATTCTGTGATAGACCAATGGATTTTCAGTGGCCAATGAAAATTCGTACCTCGACTAGATACAACATTCTCCTGTACACCGACGGGTTGGCAAGTTTGGCTGTATCCAGGGAAGCCGTCGAACAATCAACTAGAACATGCATACCGTTGACCTGTACACGCTCGTCCATCTGTATGGTGTCCAGTATACATAACAGTGCTTGTATCACAACGTTCACACTCCCGTACTTCTTCTCTATCTTGGCTAAGTTCAAATATCCTTAAACAGATGGGAGAAAAGTGATACTCCGGTAGAACGTTATCTACTGAAGGGATCGAATCTGTTACCCGTATTCACCAACCATTCTTACCCCTTAAGCTGCTAAGCACGACTCATAACTCTATTGCGGACAATGTAGATCAAGCAAGATCAGACTGCACGTTGGCTGGATATCTTCATTCTATTTATTCTTCAGCAGGTTAAGGGGTAAGAATATTCTTTGTCTTATTCTAGTTTTAGAAAGTAACACAACTTTAGGTTGGCTAAACCAAATAGTTTAGCAAATCAGAAGCTGTATTACTTTCTAATTTAGAAAATTCTTCAGAGTAAGACTAGGATGTTCTTAAGAATGGTAGCTGAATACTGACCCTGACTATTTGTAACTTTTCTGTGTGTCCAAGAACAAGTCTACCTCCAGATTCTGTCAGTGTGACAGTGTTTTCCAACAGCATCCTGGCTCTTTTCTCGTAATCAAGAAAGAAACACAAAAGAAATGACTGAACAACTTGAGCCTCAAAAAAGCAACATAGCCTTTAATATCATAAACGATTCGTGAATTCCAAAGGCTAACTTACCAATTCTCTCTATCAACAATCTTCTTCCTTCGCTGTCTTCACCAGGAACAATAACGTAAAACCTAAAGTGTAAGAAACAAGCTCTACTCTATACGGTGACTTATAACTGTAATGCTATTATTTAAAGTTTGTTATACGTTATGTCCTGTAAAACGACGGCGCTAGTCGACCTAAATGTGAGTGATGATTTTTGAAAAGGGGGTTTAGTGCATCTGTATGAAGAATCGATTCAGGTCAGCCTGTTAACTCCGCGCAGGCTGACCTGAGTCGAAACTTTTTGCTATTGGTTAATTTTCTGCATGTCAACGGAACAGTCTATCCTATGATTAAGTCGGTTGTTAGACAAACTGGATTTTATGGATCCATAGTTATGTGATGATTTGCTTTGTATGACGCGTTATGGAGATTCGTTAAACCCCCTTTTGCCAGAGCAAAGTTCATGTGTATGTGTCCCAGAACCCGTATCAGCCTTTATATTTATATATTCAATGTTTTTCTTTCATTTCTTTTTCCAAAGTATAAAAATATCACCTCCGACGAGGGCAATGCTCTACGGATCAAAGATCACATACCGTGCAGCCTGGTTTGTCGCTTATTTACACCGTCCACTACTTGATTTTAAGCATAGGCCACTGAAACTTCAATGGTCTATCAAGGAACACCGAAAGTTTCATTGGTCGATCATTGGACACCGGTATCAAAAACAGCACATTAGCGCATCGCCTCTGTATCGTATATAATAACTTTTAATTAATTTTTTACCTAATTGGAAGGGGATGATCTTACGGGTCTCACCTTCTTATGCCAACCGTCAAACTGACATCCTGTGATAATGAATCACTCCTCAAGAAAAATAGGTCCTCATAGATCAATGAACAGATGCGTCTGTGTCATGTGATATGTGAAAAACTGTGCAGACTGCTTACACAAACACTGAACTGCAGGGTTTAATGTCATAGAATTAGATCTAGATTTGAATTGATCTCGTTTCGAAGCTTTGATATGACCTGGTTTATAAAGTCTACATCGCGCATGAATAAGAAAGAGAAACACCCCCAAACCACAAAAAAAAAAAAAAAAAAACCACCAAACCATTTCCTAACACCTAAAACCGCATGAAAAACACTTTTATATACGATTTTATGGAAAATAGTCATGAATTAGAGCAATCAATCTTTAAAAAGAAATGTTTAAGATCATGCGATTGGTAGTTCAAAATGGAAGCCTCCTTTATACGGACGAGGATATATGTAGGTACGGAATCGACCGAGTTGTGACGAGTGGTAGTCAACCGTCAGATGAATGAACTTTTAATGAAATAGTCCACTGTTAAAAACCTACTTGCTAGCAAATTTCTACTATCGCCTTCCATTAATACTTTCAGTGCTTTGATTTTTGCTAACAGTGTGCGATGGTCGACTATTGAAAATGTCGGTGATATGTGTTTGACCAATTGAGCTTCAAAGGCCTGTGTTTTAACTTAAGTTATAGTCAAGGAGTGTCTCATTTATGATGAAAGGTGTATTGTAGCGAATAAAAAAGACGGTTGCTTTTATTTGGGGCCAAAGAGTTTGAAAAAACATGTTTACCCGCTTTTTAACAAGTCCAGGATTGCAGGGTTATCCGGGTGGACACTTGGATTGAACCATTCCGGCAGCTTTGTTCTGTGAGTCCAAAAATTGCCAATAGTCTTTCTGGCTTCGAGCTGGGAAAACTTTCTTACGCGTAGATAACGGAGCAGAAACGCCGAGTCTTTCAATATAACAACATAATAAGTCATTAAAAATCCGAGCCATCCTCTGTGAAGGGGGTTTACTGCATATGCAAAAAGTATCGACCCAGATCGCAATCCGCGCAGGCTGACCCGCAATCCGCGCAGGCTGACCCGCAATCTGCGCAGGCTGACCTGGGTCGAAACTTTTTGCTTTTGGTAATTTTTCTGTACAATGTCCGAGGACCATTCTACCTGAGGATTCTGTCGGTTGTTAGACAAAATGGGTATTATGGATCCATAACTATGTGATGACTTGCTTGGTATAATGCATTCTGTAGATGTGTTAAACCCCCTTTTTCCAGAGCATGGTTCTATGTTCATTTCAGAAAGATGGGTACACACAATTATGAATTCAATTTACTGACACATTTACTTGCAGCGAGAAAGCTTTGATATTCTGTTTGGTGTGACACCACTTTCACTATTTATTAAAATTCAGAATAGTTGCCTGGCATACGATTGTTGTCTGGCATTATTTCCGAGACTTTCCCTTAGAAAGCAAGCCATGTCTTGAGACATTTCTGATGTAATGTTTGTGAAATTGGGTTCTTGCTGTATTTTATAATATTGTAGCTAAGCCACGGCCCATTTCCAAGCCTTCGATAACGGCCTTGAAGTCGTGGTTTTGAAGACTTGCTAACCTATGGTTCACTGCCGGACCTTCGACAACGGCACTGAAGTCGTGGTTTTGAAGACTTGCTAACCTATAGTTCACTGCCGGACCTTCGACAACGGCACTGAAGTCGTGGTTTTGAAGACTTGCTAACCTATAGTTCACTGCCAGACCTTCGACAACGGCACTGAAGTCGTGGTTTTGAAGACTTGCTAAGCCACGGCCCATTGCCAGACCTCCGACAACGGCATTGAAGTCATGGTTTTGAAGACTTGCTAACCTATGGTTCACTGCCGGACCTTCGACAACGGCACTGAAGTCGTGGTTTTGAAGACTTGCTAACCTATGGTTCACTGCCGGACCTTCGACAACGGCATTGAAGTCATGGTTTTGAAGACTTGCTAAGCCACGGCCCATTGCCAGACCTCCGACAACGGCATTGAAGTCATGGTTTTGAAGACTTGCTAACCTATGGTTCACTGCCGGACCTTCGACAACGGCACTGAAGTCGTGGTTTTGAAGACTTGCTAACCTATAGTTCACTGCCAGACCTTCGACAACGGCACTGAAGTCGTGGTTTTGAAGACTTGCTAACCTATGGTTCACTGCCGGACCTTCGACAACGGCACTGAAGTCGTGGTTTTGAAGACTTGCTAACCTATGGTTCATTGCCAGACCTCCGACAACGGCATTGAAGTCATGGTTTTGAAGACTTGCTAACCTATGGTTCACTGCCAGACCTCCGACAACGGCACTGAAGTCGTGGTTTTGAAGACTTGCTAAGCCACGGCCCATTGCCAGACCTCCGACAACGGCATTGAAGTCATGGGTTTGAAGACTTGCTAACCTATGGTTCACTGCCGGACCTTCGACAACGGCACTGAAGTCGTGGTTTTGAAGACTTGCTAAGCCACGGCCCATTGCCAGACCTCCGACAACGGCATTGAAGTCATGGTTTTGAAGACTTGCTAACCTATGGTTCACTGCCGGACCTTCGACAACGGCACTGAAGTCGTGGTTTTGAAGACTTGCTAACCTATAGTTCACTGCCAGACCTTCGACAACGGCACTGAAGTCGTGGTTTTGAAGACTTGCTAAGCCACGGCCCATTGCCAGACCTCCGACAACGGCATTGAAGTCATGGTTTTGAAGACTTGCTAACCTATGGTTCACTGCCGGACCTTCGACAACGGCACTGAAGTCGTGGTTTTGAAGACTTGCTAACCTATGGTTCACTGCCGGACCTTCGACAACGGCACTGAAGTCGTGGTTTTGAAGACTTGCTAACCTATGGTTCATTGCCAGACCTCCGACAACGGCATTGAAGTCATGGTTTTGAAGACTTGCTAACCTATGGTTCACTGCCAGACCTCCGACAACGGCACTGAAGTCGTGGTTTTGAAGACTTGCTAAGCCACGGCCCATTGCCAGACCTCCGACAACGGCATTGAAGTCATGGTTTTGAAGACTTGCTAACATATGGTTCACTGCCAGGCCTCCGACAACGGCACTGAAGTCGTGGTTTTGAAAACTTGCTAAGCCACGGCCCATTGCCAGGCCTTCGACAACAGCTTTGAAGTCGTGGTTTTGAAGACTTGCTAACCTATGGTTCATTGCCAGACCTCCGACAACGGCGCTGAAGTCATGGTTTTGAAGACTTGCTAAGCCACGGCCCATTACCAGACCTCTGACAACGGCCTTGAAGTCATGGTTTTGAAGACTTTGTTACCTGGTAATTCTTCACCGCAAGTCATAGATTATGCTTGTGTCCCAGATTGATTAGTGTTAATGCCCTTAAAGGCCCAACAGCAGCCAAAAACACAATGCATGTGTTAAAATACAGTTATATTTAATTCATGCCATTTAAAAGTATGGAAAATATTTTGAAGATGACAATCTGTTATTGTGTGGTCGGTCAAAGTGTTAGTCGTTAGCTGAAAAATAAATTTTAATTTCAGGCAAAAAGTAAACAAAAGATAGAATGACCTATCAACTTTTAACCTAGTTTTGAAATTAATTTCTCTGTCGGCGACTAACGCTTGGACCGATCGTACAGTAACAGATTGTCATCTTTACAATAATTTCCATACTTTTGAATGGTAGGTCTATGGTTTAACTTTAAATGTATTTTAACACCCACTTTGTTTACTTTGGCAGATATTGTTACTGTAAGCATTTCAGTTTCGTATCATTAGTTTTACAAATCAATTGTGTAAATAAGTACAACGTCTAGCTGCTGTAGCATCTTATCTATCATTACAAATTTTTATCAGGGTTGTTAGTGAATTACAGAGGTCAATTTTTTGTAAATTTTTCAACAGACAATGGAGGCATCTATGCTTGTTTACACTGATCTGGAATGGTGCCTTTTAATCAACTGGATTTTTATTGTGATGTATCAATCTACTGTAAGCTTAACAACAAAAATCATTTGGGGAAAACAAACCAGGGTCCGTATTCACCAACCATTCTTGAGAAAATTCTTTGTCTAATTCTCAAGATTTTTCTAGATTTGAAAGTAACACAACTTCTGAATGGCTAAACCAAATAGTTTAAACCAAATAGTTTAGCCAATCAGAAGTTGTGTTACTTTCAAATCTAGAAAATCCTTCATTAGACTAAGAATGTTCTTAAGAATGATTGGTGAATACGGACCCTGATATTGAACATGTGTTATGTTTTTCTTCTTTCGGCCGATCATGCTCGTGATAAGGGGAGAGACACTGGCGAAGAATGTCGACTTTTTCAGACATAACGACAAAACTACGTCCACGGCACCTAAATAGGCTTATGGACACTGGAAGGATAGAAACAGTTCACCTGTTGGTGTGGACAACCATGGTTCCTGTGCAGCCCACGATCTTAGAGTTTCTATTGCACCGTCTACCTCCTTCTCGTTCTCACCAAGCTCGTCTTTGGCTTTCTGGCGCCATTTCTGCGGTAGAGCCGTTGCAAAAGTACCTAGAGAATTTGGATCATAGTCTCAAATGGGTCTAAATACGATAGAGCCATGATCTGTGAAAAGCGGGTTTAATGCATCTGCAAAAAGTATCGAACCATGTCAGCCTGCGCAACCCTAGGGTCGAAACTTTTTGCTATTTGTAATCTTTCTGAATGTCAAAGGATCATTCTCCCTTCAGATTCAGTCGATTGTTAGACTAAATAGATTTCAAGGCTCCATAATTATGTGACGACTTGCTCGGTATGTTGCATCGCGGAGATGCATTAAATCCCCTATTGCCAGAGTATGGCTTCACTCTAACTCTAAATTCCGAACTCAGCTATCTGACTGGTCCAAACAGAACATCTCGGCCAATCAAATGTCTGCTGCTTCATCGTATGAACTCGAACAACATTTGAACTTTGTCTTCAGTAAACACTTGAAGTTCATACCAGTCTGGCATTTTGATGTCTGGTATAGAATTAAAAGTAGGCCTATACTTCCTCCTGTCGTACGTATGCCACCACATATATTTACGTTTCTCAGATCAGTTTACCGATCCCACATATTTTTTCTTAATTTATCATAGGCCTACAGGAATACAAAAACAAATCAAACTTGTAATATCTGCATAAAATTTTCATACCTGTAGACATCGCCTGTGTTTTGTCCCCGATATATGCTTTCCAGTTCACCGCTCTGGTTCACTCGGGGGAGTATAGATCTATATATGTAACACATATTGTGTCATTTCAGCCTTTAACCCATAGGCTGCTAAGCACGACTCACTGACCTTTTGCGGACAGCGTAGATCAAGATCAGACTGCACAGAACGTGCAGTCTGATCTTGGATCTACACTGTCCGATTAGGAGATATCTTTACTCCAAAAATACCTTTTCAGTAGGAAAATTTGGGTTTTTACTATCGGCTTAAAAGTTTAATTGCTTTTATTTACCAGGATAAGGGTTAATAACCCTATACCAAACAGTCAGACGTTCTAAGACTCTGAATCGAAAGGCTATTGAAAACATTGTGGGAAAAGGAGAAACTGCTGGTAACCAGCATTTTCTCCTTTTCTCACAATGTTTTCTACTGGTATAATTTTCATCTGCAAATGCTTTCATTTTCAACATAATTAAAATTTTGTCGTTTGGTAAAGGGTTAAACCTACTTTCGAGACTGTTGTTGCCTCTGTGGTCACTGTAAATACTGTAGTCTGATCTGTTATCTATACACAGACTGTTGTTTCCTCTGTGGTCACTGTAAATACTGTAGTCTGATCTGTTATCTATACACAGACTGTTGTTGCCTCTGTGGTCACTGTAAATACTGTAGTCTGATCTGTTATCTATACACAGACTGTTGTTGCCTCTGTGGTCACTGTAAATACTGTAGTCTGATCTGTTATCTATACACAGACTGTTGTTGCCTCTGTGGTCACTGTAAATACGTGCAGTCTGATCTGTTATCTATACACAGACTGTTGTTGCCTCTGTGGTCACAGTGTAAATACTGTAGTCTGATCTGTTATCTATACACAGACTGTTGTTGCCTCTGTGGTCACTGTAAATACTGTAGTCTGATCTGTTATCTATACACAGACTGTTGTTGCCTCTGTGGTCACTGTAAATACGTGCAGTCTGATCTGTTATCTATACACAGACTGTTGTTGCCTCTGTGGTCACAGTGTAAATACTGTAGTCTGATCTGTTATCTATACACAGACTCAATGAAACATGCAGTCTGATCTTTGAGGGGTAAACTCTTTACCAGATGACAAAATTTAAGGTATGTCCACACCGAAAGCATAAATTGCACACGACAAAATTTCAAATATGGCTCAGAGGACAGGACTTTTCTTGAAATGGATAGAAATATTGTGGGAAAAGGAAATTGTGCTGGGTACCAGTCAGTGCTCCAGATAGAGGGAGTGATTTTGATATCAAAATTGAAAATATTAATTATTCTCAAGTAAACCCTATGTTATGGGTACTCATTAAAATCGTCTCATCGAGACGATTCTAATGAGCACCCACAATATAGGGTTTGGAAGAGAAGTAATGGATTTAGAATATCATCATTCCTTCTTATCTGGGGCTCTGTACTAGGGTGCTCAACGAGCCGATTTCGGCTGAGTCTGTAAAACACGGGATGGTTTAGTACATTGGAGGTTTACCAGACGACAAAATTCTCTGACGTGTCGAAATTGAAAGTATTTGCAGACTACAAAATAAATGTGGCTCAAAACTGAAATTTGTATATGGAAGGGTAGAAAACATTGTAGGCTGGGTTGATAACATTGTGGGAAAAGGAGAAAATGGTGGTTACCAACGTTTTCCCTTTTTCCTACAATGTTTTCATTTTTTTCTTTTTTTTTTTTCCAGGGTCCGGTTAAAACTCTGAATTGTGTGGTAAGGGTTAACTTTATAGACATCGCTTTCAATAATCAATCTGAATTTCAAATACGTGGATGACTTTAAACTACTCGAGATAGAAATCTGGTTGTACCACGTGACAAAGACTGTCACCAGTAAGTACATGATGCAACTCTGGAATAGACCTCACGTCTGATCTTGTCGGTGTCTCGGAGGGAAACATTTGCATGTTCGGTCAAAGGCTGGGGCTCTGATGTGCCTTGCTTGAGGACATTCCCACGAAAAACCAATTCCAGTAAGGCTCAAACCCGGGACCTCTAGAGTACGAGTCCTACACTTTACCACTGACCCTATTATCATGGAAAATGCAGGACATGCCAAGGACAATGGTTGTAGGTATGAATTTAAGCAAGCAGTCGCCACGGTGTGACCAAAATAATGTTAAAAGTGGAGTAAAACATAAGTGAACTATTAACCTCGATTATGATTTAACTCTTTACCATACAATCTCGAGTTTTAACGACCCTGAGAAGGAAGGCTTTTAAAAACATTGTGGGAAAAGGAGAAACTGCGTGAGCCACATTCAGTTTGTCATCTGCAAATGAATGCAATTTGGACAAGTATAATCCTGTCTAGTAAAAGATTAAGAGCATTTTATCCTTTTGCACAATGTTTTCTATCCTTCAAAAAACGATTTTCGAATTTTGGATCGTATTTATTTTGTCCGCTATGTACAGAAGTGGCGAAAAAAGTATAAATGTAAGATTCGCGTTCGGTTCTTCCGAGTCGGTTACGGAAAAATCCGTAATATACCGAACAAAATTTCGTAGACGCTTGCAAAACTAAGGGTTACAAAAAGTCAAGCGTTTCGGAGATTATTCTGCATAATTAACCGGTAACGGAAAAAGCGGCACAGGATTGGAAGCTAGATTTTCATGCGACTGCATAGAAAATATTTGAGATCTTATGGTAGAACTGATGAAGTTGTAAATAGGCAGGATATTCCGTTGTGACTGAGAAAAGATCAAATGATTCTTTAAATAGAACACGATCCCACAGTGCATCGTTATATTGACGCCATCTTGTTTATTTTCATTTTATCGCAGAAGATAGGCGACCACCTTTTCGACAATTTTTCTTATGTCAGCAATACCCCTGACAAGGGGTTAAGTCTGCAGACATTGGGCGAATTGCTAGCAAACACGTTAAGGTGACCGTCTCAGAAAAGGGTCAAGCTACGCCAGAGCGAGATCGCCAGCGCACGGTCACTGTAACAAGAGTTGAAAACAGCATGAATCATGTAAATGGCCAAGAGGAAGAGGCTATGGAAATATCCAGAGACGGTAGGTAGCCTAATAAAGGTTTGTACTCAATAGTTTAAGAAGCGACAATTTCAATAATGCAAACGTAGTGATCACATGATACAAAGGTTGAACCTTGTAGAATGAAAAGCCTGCTGTTCAGTTGAATTAACTCTTTACCACACAACAAAATTTTAGATTTGTCCAAATTGAAAGCATTTGCAGATGATAAATTACATGTGGACCAAGTGATGATTTTATTTTTTGCAAGGGTAGAAAACACTGTTTGCCAGAATTTTCTCCCTTTCAACAATGCTTTTGAGAAATACCTTCCTCAGGTTCTGCAAAAAATGAGATTGTTTGGTAAAGGGTTAAGCCAATGTTTGATCTGTAAATTAACACCGTCTGATATGTCACTGTTTAACCTGTACCGAACAACTTAAATTCTGGACTTCGTTATTTCAAAGTATTGGTGCAGCAGGGTTCCCATTCACGCACATATGTGCGTGATTCATGCACTGGATTGAATAATCACGCACAGAAGTATGAAGTGAAACGTGCATGCACGCACAGGTTTCAGGGCTTCCATTGTCGATTACCAGTCGTGCCAGTTGGGACAAGTTATCAAGTGTGAAAGTTGCGGTTTATCACCGCTAATCAAACTTGGTATCAATTCGCTTTTCTAGTGTAAAATTAAAGGTTTTGAAGTAGGCCTAACATGCTATTCTTATTGATAGACCTATGTCAAATCATGCGGACTCTTTAACAGGCATGAAAAAAAGATCGCTGCAGGAAACACGAAAACCCATGACACAAAAATTGCTTTGACATCGTCCAATCATAGGCATTTCAAACTGTCTATTCAGCTTTATCAATGACTTTGAACGGTAAATTTATATAAATATCTCTATAAAACAGTAAGTGAAAGCTGATTAGTGTCTGAAATTGACAGTGAAATAGAAAATTCTACTGGCCGTCAGGCAGTAAGTTGCCCCTCTAAAATTGGTCCCGTGAGTAAGGAAATTATAACAAGCATCTTCTTTTTTTAAATTACCCATATTGTTTTCAAGAGCGACCAACTGCAGAGTTAGACTCATCAAAACAAATTTTCAGTGCAACAGACCCTTACTGTCCTCCATAGATGCTATATAATTGTTAATATAAGTGCACTCCTAGAATTTCTCTTGCTCTCCCAAACTTGTATTCCAGGGAGCGCATGCACTCCCAAAAAGAGATGTGAGTGGGAACACTGTGCAGTTGACAAATGTGGATCAAATTGTGAAATTGTCTTTGAAAAGTTGGAAATCTTTGTGTCTTTGTGTAAAACGGAGAAAATGGTGGTTACTAGCATTTTCTCTCAACGTTTTCAAAATCTGTCTTCCTGAAGGTCGTTAATGATAGGATTGTGTAGTAAAGGGTTTAATTGCAGTGTTGAAAATTAGCATATTTTGCAGGTAGCAAGTACTTGTTACCTGGCTTAAAATAAAGTAGCAAAAGGAACTTTCTAGGTATCAAAGAATGGCCCTTCCTCCCACCGATGAATTGATGCTTGAATTACTGCCTTTGTCCATAAATTGCTTGGCAGGTATGAAAGCAGCACATCTTCAATGGCATGGGCAAAGAGATTGCTGTATAGCAATTTCCGTTTTAAGTAGCTCATTATACTTGTATTTTTTGCCCATTTGTTATAATGCAGACTATTTCCAAGTGGACATTAGCAAAGATTCAGGAAGGTAGCTATAAATACAGATGTCAAATATGAAGTTGTCATCAAGCACAGATGTGTTTGACTTTGTGACTCGGTGATGCTTGCATGTTTTTTTACCTGTATGACAGTTGCGAAGATCATTTCAACAGATTTCTTAATTAACAAGCAGAAGATTATTTCTTTGAAAATTTGTAAAACACTTAAAGCAGACAGTATTACCAGGTAGCAACCTTTTGCTACTGCTTTTGTGCCCAGGTAGCAAAATTTGTTTTTCAAGTAGCAAATTTGCTACTTGCTTCTGCTAATTTGGAACCCTGCATGACAAGACTGCTCAGATATTTCAGATATCCATAGAAATCCCTCATGTTAGGCATGAGATTTAGATACTAGAGTTTTTCAACTGACCATAAGTTAATCCCTGGAGTCATTCAAGGCAGTTTGGATTTCAGCAGAAAGAATGTTTTTGTTTCTAATCTTAATTTTGACTAGTGTTGGAGCCACACGCTTTTTAACATTATTGTTGTTTCGCTTGTGTCACTTCTTCCACCTCTTTCTACTCTGTGCCTCAAGAGGAAACTGCAATTGAAGAACATTTCAAGAACTTATTTGACTAGCCTGAGTAGATCAAGTGGTAGAGCATAGGACTTGTAAAGGTCTAGTCTTGGGCCACTTGAGCATTTAGGCTCAAGCCTCATGACTGGCCATCTAAAATAACTAATAGTCTTTTGGACAGTACTGTAAACCAAGATCCAATGTAAGGGTGCTAAACACTGAGCAAGTCAAAGAACCAGGGCCCAGTTTCATGAAAAAAGATTTAAGTGTCTTATTTCGGTCAAATCTGGAAATGGACATATTTTCTGACTTAAATTGATCTCGTTACTTCAGGTGCGTTTCACTATAGATATATATCTAACATGAACAGACTTTAGTCATCTTCTCAAATCCTGAGTTGACCCAGCATTTCAGACTCAACTCGCAAAAAAAAAAAAATGGACTTGAGTCTGTTAAATGTGTTAAAGTCTATTTAATTTGCAGAGTTGAGTCTGAATAATTCTCAACTCAGGATTTGGGATTGTTACTTAAGTCTGTTTATGTCAGTGAAATGGATATCAAATAACAAGCTCAATATGTCATAAACTTAGTTTGTCAATGGATTTGAGTGAAATTAGAGACTTAAGTTTTTTCATGCAACTGGGCTCAACTGCTCAAATCTGTTAACAGACTCGTTTTCTGACTTGTGTTGAAATTTCGGTTTGAGACACATTTAACTGACATTGACAGACTTTAGTAACATTCTCAAATCGTGAGTCGACAGCGTTCCAGACTCAACTTGGCAAAGGAATGGACTGACTTGTGTTAATTCTGCTTATTTTGCTGAGTTTAATTGGAAACTTTATGTACACTCAGGATTTGAGACTGTTACATAGGTAACAAACTCAAGTCAGACATAGTCTGTTTGTGGATTTGATCAGAATAAGAGACTTAAATTTTGTCGTGAAGCCATGCCTGGGTGTAACTTAGAATGAGTTTTGTCCTGTATCTTGCCCGTAACCTAACGACCTTCGGGAGGCATCACACATCTGAACAACCGGAAGCGGCCATAAATAAACAGAAAGTCAAAGTCTAGGTTTTATTATGGACTTGTTTGTTAGTTCAGCTTTTTTCAAAGAAAACATTGTTGTCTGTCGTGTGAAAACTTTGACATATTGTAATATCTCTGTTATTACTGAAGATATTTGCTTCAAACTTGGACCCATTGGTAATTATCAAAAGGGGATCCTATAGAACAAGGGCAGGTAACCATCAAAGTATTTTTGACAGAGTTATGCTCCTCTTTTTGACTTAGGATCAGAGTTTTCGCTTAACTGTATGATTTGGGGGTCATTTGACCCCCATCAAATGAATGAAAGAAGGCACACATGTAAATTTTGGGGGTCATTTTTAACATTTAGGGGTCATAATTCAAAGAAACAGGGGGTCATGGAAAACCCAGTAAGATTTTTATTGAAAACCACAGCATCTGCAGCCGAGCATTGGCACCTACATGCAGTGCTCTTGTTTTTATTTATGAATTTATACATGAAATGAATTTGATGAGTATGATACTCAGTTAACATTTTACTTTACAGATATTAAAGACAAAAGTAATAACACAATGGCAAATGCAATCAATGGTGAAGTTGAAGAAGGTGAAAACCAAGCTGGAAATGAGGTGGAGGAGATGGAAGAAGGTAAATGTTGTGCTGTTATCCCATAAGCTCTTTACCGAATGACAAAACAGACTTGTCCAAATTGAAAACATTTACGGATGACATATTAACTCTTTACCAGAAGACAAAAATTTAGACTTGTCCAAATTGAAAGCATTTGCAGGTGAGTTTCAGTGTGGCTCAGATGGTGCAATTTTTCTTTGATAGGGTAGAAAACATTGTGGGAAAAGGAGAAAATGCTGGTTACCTGCTTTTCCCACAATGTTTTCAAATGACTTCTTTTCCAGGGGCATTAAAAGGCGGCATTGTGCAGTAAAGAGTTAAATGGGGCTCAAGTGACAGGATTTGTTTATGAAACGATGGAAAATATTGTGGGAAAGGAGAAATACTGGTTACCAGCATTATTTTCCTTTTCTGACAAGGTTTTCAAAAAACTATTTCCTTCAGGTTGTTAAAACTCAAGACTGTGTGGTAAAGAGATAATCCTATACTTAATGCCAAGTTTAAATGACCCTGAAGAAAACAGGCTTTGAAAACAATTTGGGAAAAGTAGAAAATGCTGTCTACCAGCATTTTCCCCTTTTCCCACGTTTTTTTCCCATATCACAGATAAATACCATTATCTCACAATTCTGATTTTTAATGACCCTGAAAAAAAAAAAGGTTCTTTGAAACATTGTAGTAAAAAAAAAAAAATGCTGGTAGTCATCATTTTCTCCATTTCCCACAATGTTTCCTACCCTTTCCAAAAAACATCCTGTCATTTTAAAGTTTGGAAAAATACTTAACCCTTTACCACACAATCACGAGTTTTAATGATCCTGAACAAGAAGCCTTTGGAAAACATTGTGGGAAAACAGCATTTTCTCCTTTTCCCACAATGTTTTCTAACCTATTAAAGACAAATTACATCATTTGACCTACATTTAAATTGGCATCTGCAGATGCTCTCAATTTGGGCCAGTATACAGTTTCGTTGTAAGGAGTTAAAGTTGCCCTAAGTACCCAAGGATTTGCACATCGACTGTCCTGTATAACTTGTTCTTGACAACCAAAAATATTTAATAGCATCTGAGATGTATCTGTCAGAAGGAATCACTTTGCTCCGAGATGGGTAACGGTCAGAATTTGAACTCGGACCCAACTGATTAACTCTTTACCTTACAACAAAATTTTATACTGTTCAATATTGAAAGCATAAATTTACAGTCAACAAATCAGTTATGGCTCAGTTGATAGGATTTGCATCTGAAACTATAAAACATAAGTTGTAAAAGGGAAAAATGCTGGTTTCAGGCATTTCCTCATTTCCCAACAATTGTTACAAAAGTCTTTTTCCTAAGAAGTGTTGGGGTCCTGCGTGGCCTATTAGTAAAGAGTAGGACTCGTAATCTGGAGGCCATGGGTACGAGCCTCTCTGGATCTACTGGGTTTTTTGTGGGAGTGTCCTTGGGCAAGACAACTTCAGAGCCCTAGCCCAGTACTGGTGGAATCAAGGAAATACGTGAATATGTGAGCTGTCACTGTGATATGACTGAAATATTGTTAAAAGCGGCATAAAACACTGTTCAATCAATCAATCCTATGGGTTGTTAAAACATGAGATAGATTGGTAAAGAGTTTACTTGTTTACTCTATACCGCACAATTGGGATGTATAATGACCCAAGGAGAAAGCCTTTTGAAAACATTGTGGGAAAAAGGTGAAAATGCTAGTTGTCAGCATTTTCCCACAATATTTTCCATCCTTTCAAATGTAAATGCATGTGTTGTAGTTGTAATCATTTTGTGGTATGTTAATAATTTGAATTTAAACAGGTATAAAATTTTGTCAAAAAGGGTAATAGAAATGAGGACAATATCTAGGTCATGATAACCCTTTACCAAATGACAAAATTTTGGACTAGACCAAATTGAAAGCATTTGTAGACTATGATTTAGACATGGCTCAAATGATGATTTCTGTCTTTGATAAGATAGAAAACATTGTGAGAAACCATCATTTTCTCTTTTTCCCACAATGTTTTCAAAAGCTTTTTCCCTCAGGGTTGTCAGAACTTGGGAGTTTAGATTGTGTGGTAAAAGACTAAATATGAAATTGGTATATTTCTGGGGTAGTGTATAACATAAAGATATGAAAAACAAACATCATAATGTTTGATGGAGGTATATGATGTCTTCCTTGCTCTTAGTTTTGAAACTGGTTTTCAGATAGCTTTCTGATACATGAGTCTAGATACCAGTAACTAAGTTTAAACAATGGCTTTGGATTTTTAACTCTATACCAAACAACAAAATTTAAGAATCATCTAAATTGAAAGCATTTGCACACAACAAATTAGTTGTTTATCAAATGATGGAAGTTTTCTCTGAAAGGTTGGAAAACATTGTGGGCAAAGGAGAAAATGCTGGTTACGAGTCCCACATTGTTTTCAAAAGCCTATTCCCTCAGAGTTGTTAAAATTCTGGATTATTTTGTAAAGGGTTATTTTTATTTATAATAATTATTTCTTAAAAATCTAACTTTTCAGATGACAGTAAGGCGGAAGCAACCTTCAGTCATACGATAGATATAAGCAAACTGAAAGATTCTAACCTTAGCCCAAAATGTATGGTCAGAAATTTACCATGGTGAGGAAACTTTTTATTCATTGATTTAGCATGGTTTTCATCAAATATGTGATTTTGGACATCTGAGTAATAGTACGATATATTGATAGAAGCAGATATTGTAATGAGTTGGTGAATAAGAATTAGAATATGATTAACACAAACTTTTTCTAAGAATATGGAATTTTGTTTGCAGTATTTGTACTGCTTTATTAGCTTGGCTTATAAGTTTTTTCTAAAAAAAAAAAACCATGGAGTTATTGTCATAGCCCTGGTATCATCATGATCTGTGTCAACTTCCACATTTTATTATCTCTGTCATTACTGAAGACATTTGCTTCTAACTTGGACAAGTTGCACACTATGAAAAGGGGAACCTATGCAAGGTAACTATCAAGTATTTGTACAAAGTTATGCCCCTTTTTCAAATTTTTACTGAAATCAACCAACTGCAGCCGAGCATTGTCACTGGCATGTAGTGCTCTTGTTAACTTTGGCATTGGCCTTGTCAGCAAAGAGCAAGTTTCATAAAATGGATAATGGCTGAATATGACAGATATTTCTTTTGAAGTTATCACCCAACAGAAAAGAAATCCTAATTAACAGTCATATTTGAATCTTTTTCAAAATATTTATAACTTTTTATTACTTTCAATTTTACTAGGAAGATTATGGCAATGCAAAGAACCAATCACAATGCAGAGAAATTCAACCAGAAAAGTCTTGGATTCTTTCTCCAGTGCAATGCAGAATCCGAATCAACGTAAGTTCTTATTATTGCATGGTCACTTTCTTCCACAATGTTTTGAAAAGTCTTCCTTTTTAAGGGCTTATAAACTGGGACTGTTTGGTATAAGGTAACAAATCTAACAAATGAATGTATATTTTCTTTCCATAGACAAAAAGCAATTTTAGCAATGTTAACGCTATTTTTGCCACAATACTTGTAAAAAATATCAAATGGTGTAATTGAACAGACTACATTCTGTACATTCAGTTCTCGATCTACTCTGTCTACTTCTGGCCGCAAATTGTTACCGTACAGTAACATGCGAAAAGTTAATAGTTCTTGGAGTTATGTAGGGCAAGATATACTTGAGCCATGCTCTGTGAAAGGGTGGCTTAACACAGTCCGTGCCGGCTGACCAGAGCCAAAACTTTCTGCATTTGGTCAATTTTCTGCATGTTAAAGGACTATACTATTTTATGGATAATAGGGTTGTTAAAAAAAGTGGCCATTATGGAGCCATAATTCTGTGATGTCTTGATTGTTATAAAGGTATCATGTAGATGCATCAAGCTTCCCCCCACCCCTTTTGCCAGAGCATGACTCACTTGTTTATTTATCACATATCCTCCCTTGTTTTCAGTGTTATACACTGATTACCAATTTTCTTATCTGCACACGTTTGAGACAAACATTGTGTGATGTTATGTGTAACATCATTTTATACTACTTTCAGAGACGTGAGTGCCACAAGTGTCTGTATGGTTTTGCATAATCTGTGAGATATTGTTATGTGATAAAAAGAATCTGACATTCGCTGGTTATTACGATAGGATTTTATTAACCCTTAACCACTCAATCCTGACTTTTAATGACCCTAAGAAAGAGGCCTTTTGGAAATAATGTGGGAAAAGGAGAAAATGCTGGTAACCAGCATTCTACCCTTCCCAAAACAAATTTAAATTTTTCAGTCACATTTATTTTGTTGTCTGCAGTTGTTTTCGATTTGGACTAGTCTTAAATTTTCTTGTTTGGTAAAGAGTTAACACTTGTCTACAAAAAAAAAAATATTTAGCTCACCAGAGGCTTGCTTAGCAAAATCTTTTTCTAGACTCATTTATTAAAATTCTATCTGAAACAGCAACTTAAGTCAGATTCTGTATGTCTTTATTTTTCTTGTACAGATCTTGGTCTTGTAACGCTGCTGCTGAACTGAAAATCATCAATCAAAAACCTGATGGAGAACCTTTTGTGAGAAGTAAGTAAAACATTTTCTAATACTTACTATTTTGGACAAAAAAGAAAGTTTTTGCTACTTTTAACTCTTTACCAAAGGACAAAATGTTAGACTAGTCCAAATTGAAAGCATTTGCAGATGACAAAATAAATGTTACTCAAAAATTGAAATTTGTTTTGGGAAGGGTAGTAAACATTGTGGGAAAAGGAGAAAATGCTGGTTACCAGCATTTTCTCCTCTTCCCACAGTGTTTTCGAAAGGCTTCTTTCTCAAGGTCGTGAAAACCCGGGATTGTTTGGTAAAGGGTTAAAGTGATCATCCGTAATTTACCAGGACACTGTCTGCTTCAAGTTTCTTTCAGGAGTTAGTGAGTTAGAGTGTGCCACACTTGATATTTGGGAAAAGGAGAAAATGTAGATAACCTGCATTTTTATTCCTTTTCCCACAATGTTTTCTACCCTTTCAAAGACAAATTGTATCATTTTAGCTACAATTAATTTGTTGTCTACAACTGCTTTGAATAAAAAATGTCGTAAAGAGTTAAGCCATTTATGAAAGTTGTCCAATTTAACATAGAGGACTTTCATTTTTATGAAAATGCTTTTTTTTTTCAGAAATTCAACACTTGTTCTACAGTAAAGAGAATGATTGGGGATACAGTCATTTTATACCATGGAATGTAAGTTGCAGAACCCTTTTCTTTGTTGAATAGGCCTTCTTACCTTCTACATTTAGAGAAAAACATCACTGAAATATGAAATTGAGATGCAATGTTAGATTTAAGTATTTTGAGTTGGCAAGTACTTTGTAAGTTAAGGAACTTAAAGTTCCAAACAGTATAGTCTGACTAGCTAAATAGCTGACTAGTCTGACCCGCATTTTCTCCTTTTCCCACAATGTTTGTTACTCTTCCAAAAACAAATTTCAGTTTTTGAATAACATTATTTTGTCGCCTGCAAGTGCTTTCAATCTGGACAAGTCTAAAATTTTGTTGTTTGGTAAAGAGTTGAAAGTGTATTGTTTTATACTACATTGTAAGGGTTAATGTTTTATTTATATTGACCCCTTTTACAGGAGCTGTTGGACCCTGATAAAGGCTACAGTAAAGATGATAAGGTTATTTTACAAGTTCATGTTATAGCAGATGCACCACATGGAGTGAGGTATGTAGACATATATTGGGATACTACTCAGGTCTTGTTGTTTTCAATGGCTCATTGGTTACTGCACATAGTTTGTTGTCCAGAAATCGTGTGTCAAACCCCAGAAATGGGTCCATATTCACTGGGGTCCTGCGTGGCTCAGCAGTTTAGTGAGGACTTGTGACCTGGAGGCAAACTCTTTTCCAGGCTTGATGGTAGTCATTGCAGCAGAAATCATTCCTCTGTCAATGCTGATTAATATCACATTGACATGTGAGAAAGCAGCCAGTGGCAGAGACTCTTTTTTGCCTGGAATGTATGAATGACACTGTGTGTCTGAGCTTAGGGTTATGAGACATAGTGTAAACTGTTTTTCATTTTCCATCTAAATTTGATAAATTTATAGAGCAGGGTTTCTTCCAAAACTTAAGTTTTGTACATATCAGTGTACTCCATAAAAATCAATTAACTCTTTACATAACAACAAAAGTTTGGACTCGACCAACTTGAAAGCATTTGCAGACTACAAAGTAAATGTAACTCAAGTGATGAATTGTGTCTTTGACAGGGTAGAAAACATTGTGGGAAAAGGAGAAATGCTGGTTACCAGCATCTTCTCCTTTTCTCACAATGTTTTCAAAAGCCTTCTTCCTCAGGGTCATTAAAACTTGGGATTGTGTGGTAAAGGGTTAAGTTATCTTCTGTGTGGTAAAGGGTTAAGTTATCTTCTGTTGCTTCAAATATTACTCACTCATATGTCTTATAGCAGTCTTTGGTTGCACTTAAATTAGTCTTTGTGTGAATAGAGTAAAACACTGAAGATCATGATCATATGTTGTCTATTCTCTAGCTGGGATTCCAAGAAGCACACTGGATATGTTGGACTGAAGAACCAGGGGGCCACTTGTTACATGAACTCATTACTACAAACACTGTTTTTTACAAACAAACTGAGAAAGGTATAGTGTAATGTTTAACTTTGTTTACCATTTGTCAGTCCTTATGTGGCGCTGTTAATTCTAAAGCCTGGTGGAGAGCTAAGGTTTTCTGCACCTTTAAAATGGTTTGAAGTTTGAATTACAGAATTTTTAAGTCTTTATCAAGCATCATAATTTTAGTCTTGTTCAGATTGAAAGGCAGCAAATGTCGATCATAAGATGAGGTTTGTCTTTGAAAGGGTAGAAAACAGTGTAGAAGATGGAAGAAATGCCCCTTTTCCAGTACTGTTTTCAAAAGCCTCCTTTCTAAGGGTTAGCAAAACATGGTGTTGTTTGGTAATTGCTTAACTGATCATACTGTTGTATCTTTCATAACTTTGATAATTTCATGTATGTACCAAAACTTTTGTAAGTACACACAAGTAATTCATGGATAGTTGTACTGTACCGTGTATGTAAATGAGTGTCACCCTGGCAAAAGGGGGTTTAATGCATCTCTGTGGTGCATTATACCAAGCAAGTCATCATATTATTAGGGATCTATAAAATCGGTTTTGTGGAATAACTGATTATGTCATGAGGTGGACTGGTTCTTTGACAGCCAGAAAATTGGCTAATAGCAAAATGTTTCAACCCAGGTCAGTCTGTGTAGATAGGGTAGGCTGACCTAAGTCAGTACTTGTTGCAGATTCATCAAACCCCCTTTTGACAGAGCATGGGTCATGTGATGAATTGCTGTTGAAAACATTGCTGGATACAAATCAGAAACAGAGGTGTTAAAGGCTTAAAATTATCATTTCAAAACCTTATCCTACTTGTTTCACTGTTTGTTTTTCCAGGCAGTGTACCTGATGCCAACAGAGAGTGATGATCCGGCAAAAAGTGTACCTTTAGCCTTACAAAGAGTGTTCTACGAGTTACAGTTTTCTGACACAGCTGTGGGAACAAAGAAATTAACAAAGTCTTTTGGGTATGTCATACTTTGTTACCCTGTTAACCCTTTACCACACAATCCGAAGTCTTAGAAGAAGGCTTATGAAAATAGTTTGAGAAAAGGAGAAAAATGCTAGTAAGCAGCATTTTTTTTCCTGTTCCTTAATGTTTTCTACCCTATCAAAGACAGAAATCATCATTTGAGCTACTTTCAATTTGTCATCTGCAAATGCTTTCAATTTGTGTGAGTCCAAAATTTTGTTGTTTGGTAAAGAGTTAAGTCCATATTTATAATTTATGTAGTTATTGAACAGTAGACCATGGTTGACAGTACTGAAACATTCGTTGGGATGTAAGTTATAACTTCAGCTTTTTTTGAGGGCTGTGTATCAAAATCAGAATGTTCTAAGCAATGCTGTCTGACCATGCATCAACTCTGATATTGTATGAGTCATTATATTTGTATTCTATATCATTATATTTCATGTTTATAGTCTAACAATATTTAGAGTAGTTGTTAAGAAAATGATTAAAAAGATTTTATTGAATTTTAAGAATCTGAAAAATCTTTATAAATTTCTTCTTTACCAAAACATTTGTAGACGACAAATAAAATGTAGCTCAAGTGACTATATTTTTCTATGTAAGGTTAAAAAACATTTTGGGGAAAGCAGAAGGTGTTGTCTACCAGCATTTTCTCTTTGCTCACAATGTTTTCAAAAGGCTACTTCTGCAGGGTCCTTAAAACTTGGGATTCTGTGGTAAAGGGTTTAAGCATTAGTTTTTTTTTTTATATTTGAAAAAAAATCAAAATTCTTGTTGTTTTAAGAAGGGTCTTTTGGAAGACACAAAAACTTGTCTGCAAGAGGTAATGAGGAAAAATAACCTCAGTTGCTGGGTCGCTATTGATAATTACTGACATTATGTACTTTTACCTTTTTACCAAAATGACAAAATTTCAAACTTGTCCAAATTGAAGTTACTTGAAGATGATAAAATGTGTCACATATGATGGGATTTATCTCTGAAAGGGTAGAAAAAATTGTGGGAAAAGAGGAAAATGTTGGTTACCAGCATTTTCTTTTTTCCTCACAGATCAATGTTTATCAAGGTTGTTAAAGTTTGGATTGTTTGGTAAAGGGCAACCTCATGTTTGGATGTTTCTTGTATATTAGTTAACCCTTTACCACACAATCCTGAGTTTTAGCGACCCTGAAAAAGACACCTATTGAAAACATTGTGGAAAAAGGAGAAAATGCTGGTTACCTTTTTCAGCTATGTTTTCTACCCCATCAAAGACAGATTCCATTATTTGAGCCGCATGGAATTTGTTGTCTGTAAATGCTTTCAATTTGGACCCGTCTGAATTTTTTTTTTTTTTTTTTGTGGTAAAGAGTTAATGTTGACATTTGTTCTGTTGTAGATGGGAGACATTAGATACGTTTATGCAGCATGATGTCCAAGAGTTATGTCGTGTGGTAAGTGATCAACTTCAGTGCTTTATGATAGTTACAGGAGCCATTTAATGCATCTGCAAGCAGTATTGATTCAGGTGAGCCAGGATAGTCTGTACAGGCAGACCTGTGTCAAAACTTTTGCTTTTGGCCACCTTTCTGCATGTCCAAGGATTATTTTACTTCATTATTAAGCTTGTCGTTGGACATAATGGATTTTATGTATCCATAATTATGTGATGAATTGCTTGGCATAATGCACCTCAGAGATGAAATGAACCCCCTCTTGCAAGAGAATGGCTCATAATTATGTTTATTCATTTTGTCTTGCATGTGCTTATTGTAGATAGCTTTTGACAGTTCTGTACTTTAAATTTTGAAACATATTCATTGGTAGATAAGCTGTTTGTTTATAAAGATATGCTGCCAAGACCAGTAACTCAACAGTGACACATTGGTGTTGAAACCAAAGGGATGCTGGTTAGATTCCACTCTGCCAAATTCTTTCCAAAGGTTAATTAATGATAGGCATTGCTACAGGATTCATTCCTTTTTCCCTACTGAACATTGTTTAGAAGATGTTTATGTGGGTAAGCATCTGGTGGCTTTGCAAATGACAGTCCAGACAGATATAAGCAACCTTGGCCAATACAAGAAAAATCAGCCAATATCAAAACAAAAACGAGGCCAATATGGTTGGTCAGTATCAGATTCAAAATGGACAACAAATCCTATAAGTTGATTGATAAAATGTCATTTATCATGTAATTTCTTATTAGTAGAGTTACAGCTCCTCAGTTTGCTGTGTAACTCTATACCAAATGACAAAATTTTAGACTGGTCCTAATTGAAAGAAATTGCGAAGATATGAAATGCTACTCGAAAAAGGAAATTTGTCTTTCATAGGAAAGAAATCATTGTGTTAGGGGTTACCAGCATTTTCTCCTTTTCCCACATTGTTTTCATAAGCCCTTTTTCCAAGGGTCGTTAAAACTAGGGATTGTGTGGTAAAGAGTTAAGCCCTTGGTCTGTGGGCTCGGGCTAATACTGCAGATCTCATGCCTGTAACACAGCCAATACAAAATTACTTAACTAGTAATGTAATATTTCAGTTGTTAGAGAACATGGAGAGTAAGATGAAAAATACATGTGTAGATGGAACCATTCCTCAATTGTTTGAAGGCAAGATGTTGGTAAGTGAGAAGTTATTAGAAAGTAAACAGTGTTTCATTTAGCATTAAGGACTTAACAGCTTACAAACCCCTCTTCATGCATTTTGTGAAGAAACTTGGAAAGAAAATATGGTCTTGAATTTATGCTGAAGGTCAGCAGTATTCTGGGATGGCAGTAGCTGTATCAATTTAGACTTAACCCTTTATTGCCTTTTAACAACCTTGGGAAAGAAGTCTATTGAAAACATTGTGGAGAAAATGCTGAAAAGCAGCATTTTCTCCTTTTTCCACCATGTTTTCTACCCTATCAAAGAAAAATTGCACCATTTGAACCACATTGAAAATGTCGTCTGCAAATGCTTTCACTTTGGTTAAGGCTAAAATTTTGTTGTCATGTAAAGGGTTAAAAAGAGATGCAGATAATTTATTAACTCCTGAAACTAATTTGTGGCAGATTTTTTTTTTTAAATGTTCTTGTACACCTTAGATGATCAACTTTTATTAAGATTAATTCATTTGGAGACATTCTGGCAAAATTTTGCCTATATCAAGCAATTTCTTCTTTTTCTTAACAGTCTTTTTTCAAAAGTTGTCATTTGCAAGACCCAACTGAATTACAAGCAGGTCATCATTTCCTAGGCTTAGTAGAGAGTGTTCCAGATAAATTGTAAACAGTTTTTTTGTTGTTGTTTATTTTCAGTCCTATATTCGTTGTAAACATGTGAATTACTGTTCTCAAAAGGAAGAGGCATTTTATGATATTCAGCTGAATGTAAAAAACAAGAAAAATGGTAAGTGAATTGTGTGGTATTCTTCTCTATTCTAATTATTTTTGACCTAGTAAACCATAAGTGTAATTTCTTGAGCTGCATCATTTTTGAAGACATGAATGGCTGGTAATATTATAGCTTTGGCCAGTCACAGTTATAGTTGTGGCCAGTCAAAGAGCAAATTAATCTGAATGTATTCTTGGTGTAGGGTACATCATCATACCGTACTTGGAACCATATTTGACACTATGTATATTCGATTTTCATTGCGTTGTGTGTGATTTTATCTGCCTGCCACACATGAAATTGAAAGGTATATAATAAATGGTGTAAATAATACTTTTTGTTTCTTCAGTGATAGAATCCTTCAAAGACTATGTGACAGTTGAATCTTTGGACGGTGATAATAAATATGATGCTGGGGAACATGGTCTACAGGTAAACAAAAATTATGTCATGTACTTGTGGTTTTGTGTACCAAAACTCTTAACCAAACTACAAAATTTTAGACTTTTACTTCCCCCCCCCCCCCCCCCCCCCACCCCCCAGGTCTCAAGGTCTGAAGTTCTGAATGTTACCTGTGCCACTTGGCTCAGCCAACTGAATATATAATAAACTCATTTTCGTATTGTAAAAGCTAAGTTCTAGTTACTTTGTTTTGCAATCTTCATAATAATCAGATTTAATTCCTTGGTATCTCTGCAACTTGAATTATTATTGAGATTTTTTTCAGAATCAAACCCCCTTTTTTCCTTATTTTATTATTTCAGGAAGCTGAGAAGGGAGTTAAATTCAAGAATTTCCCACCTGTATTACATCTGCATTTACTCAGGTTTATGTATGATCCAGCTTCAGATGCTAACGTTAAAATAAATGACAGGTAAGACAGAAAACGAAGACCTTAATCCTTTACCAAACGATCCCGGGTTTTCACAGCCTTGGGAAAGAAGACTTTTGAAAACACTGTGGGAAAAGGAGAAAATGCTGGTTACCAGCATTTTCTCTGGTAACCAGCATTTTCTTCTTTTCCCACAATGTTTTCTACCGTATCAGATAGCTTGAGCTGAGTGGTAACAATTTTGAATTTTTTGTCTGCAGATGTTTTGAGTATAAATGAGGCTAAAATTTATCACTTGATAGAGGGTTAAACCATTTCGATAGCAGGTTATTGTAAGTGCCTGAGCATGATAGTTTATTTTCGCTCTCAACATACCAGACTTGCACTAGATAGCTTTGTGAAAAGAATGTATAGCAGTGTGATTGATTATTGCACAGTGCACTGTGCAAGACACCAAATGAGGGTTCATCCACTCTAACAATCTTTTCTAGGGGTAAATTGATACTGATATGATACCTCTCTCAAGCATCTATAGTACCTAAGTGTCACTGTAGCAGCATTATTTATAATTCTCAGGTATAACTTACTTAGTTTTGATACATGGGGAGCTGAAAGTTTAAAACAGATGTTTTTCAACAAGTGTTTAAGTTTTTCCAGTCAACAAAATGTTGAATAAATACACTGAAAATTTTTGCAGACAGCAAACTATAAATGGGTCAAATTTTGAGGTTGATCTGTAGAAGGCTTTCTGTACACATTGTTGGAAAATGAGTAAAAGTTGTTTACTATCATTTTTCCCTGTACCCTCAGTGTCTTCAGAGAGCTGTCTTCCTCTCCATCTCAAGGTTGTAAGAATACAAGATTGATCATAACAGGAATACTGCTTAACTCTTCTGATGATTCTAGCATTAGTACTAATTACTGTTAACCTTAAGCTGCAAAGCACGTCTCACTGACCTTTTGCGGACAGTGTAGATCATCTTTTCCCCAAAAAATACCTTTGAAATAGCAAAATTTGGGTTTTTACTATGGTCTTGAAAGTTTCATTTCACTTATTTAGCAGGATATGGGTTAAAATCTTTACTGTAACATGAATTATAGAATGGGAAATAAATGGGCCATGCTCTGGCAAAAGGGGGCTTAATGCATCTCCGTAATGCATCATACCAAGCAAAGCAGTACATAGTCAGGGATCCATACAATCCATTTTGTCTAACAACCGACTGTATCATAAGGTAGACTAGTCCTTTGACATACAGAAAATTGACAAATAGAGAAAAGTTTCTTTCCTGGTCAGGACTGTGCAGCCTGACCTGGGTCGATACTTTTGGCAGTTTTTTAAGCCCCCTCTTGCCAGAGCATGGCTCGGATATAATGTTAATTAAAAGTAAGTGATTGCAGTTTGACCTGATGCATTTGTTTTCTCCTTCCTTTACCTACAGGTATGAGTTTCCAGAAAGATTAAATCTTGACCAGTTCCTGGAGAAGAAGGAGAAAACTCCAGCTAACTATATACTGCATGCAATTTTAGTTCACAGTGGTGATAATCATGGTGGACACTATGTTGTATATATATCGCCTAAAGGGGATGGAAAGGTAATGCTAAGTTCATGAGCAGCACTCTGGCAAAAGGGGGTTTATTGCATCTCTGTGACGCAATTTACCAAGCAAGTCATCACATAATTATGGATCAACAAAATCAATTTTTTCTTACAACTTACGGAATCATGAGATAGAATGGACCTTGGACATGCAGAAAAATTGACCTGTAGCAAAAAGATTTCAACCCAGGTCAGCCTCTGCAAACTGCATAGGCTGACTTGGGTCGATACTTCTTGCATATGCATTAAACCCTCCTTTTCACAGAGCATGGCTCATATGTACTATTAGGAAATACAAATGTTTCAGTAGGATGTCCATGTGACATATGGGTGGTTGAGGGTGCTGTGGAGTCGTAGGTTGTGACCTCCACCCTCAGTAGAGAACTTCGTAAGATTATTACAGATTGTTTATTTCATTTCCAGTTATTAAGAATTATTCATTTGGCATAAGAACTTGTTTGTCATTGTCAGGATTATGCAAGTTGGGATCAATCCAGGTCAGCCTATGCAGTTCGTGCAGGCTGATCTGGGCCAGAACTTTTTTGCTATTAGTGAATTTTGTATATGTTAAAGGACCAATCTACTTAATGGTTCATTGGGTTGTTAGACAAAATTTATTTATGTATCCATAGTTATATAGTAATCTGCTTGGTACAATGCATCTCAGAGATACCTCAAACCTCTGTTTGCCAGAGCATGGCTCCAATATTATTCTGTCTCTTTATACATTCGTCGTATTGGTCACAGACTTCTTGAAAAGCTACAATTAATCTTAAACTTTTGAATTCATACCTGAATTTATTTGAGTCATGCTCTGTGAAAAGGGGGCTTAATGCATCTGCAAAAGTATCGATCAAGTTCAGCTTGCGCAGTCCATGCAGGCTGACTTGGGTCGAAAGTTTTTGCTATTGGTCAATTTTCTGCTAGTAAAAGGACTGGTCTACCTCATAATTCCGTTGGTTGCTGGACCGCACAGAGTTTATGGGTCCATAATGTGATGACTTGGTAGATATAATGTATCACTAAGATGCATTTAAACTGCCTTTTGCCAAAGCACAACACATTTATTTTTTCTACAGAACAGTGTTTTCCTTTTTTACAATTGCTTACATTTCTATTACTGGTTATAGTTAAATGCAGGTAAATACTAGCCTGTACAATAATTGATTAAGCCTGTACTAATTGACAAAAATTTAGATTCATCCAAATAAAAAACATTTGCAGACAGTGAGGTAAATGTGGCTGAAAAAACTAAAATGTGTCTTTGGAAGGGTAGAAAACATTGTTGGAAAGGGAGGAAATTCTGGTACCAGCATTTTCTCCTTTTCCCACAATGTTTTGAAAAGTCCTCTTCCCAAAAGTTGTTGAAACCCAGGATTGTGTGGTAAAGGTTTAAAGAAAAATGAATCTAAATACCTTTATGTATTTCAGTATTGTAAATTTGATGATGACGTGGTCTCCAAATGTACTAAACAAGATGCCATAGACAGGAATTTTGGGGGCCAGGATGATGATATTTCAGTGAAACATTGTACAAATGCCTACATGTTGGTCTATATCAGGGAAAGTTGCATTGGTAAGTACCCATGTCATACCTTTACTCTATTATCAGAGAACAATATTTTAACTCTTAACCACACAACAAAGTTTTAGACTTGTGCCAATTAAAAGCTTTCGCAGATGACAAATAATGTGGCTGAAATGATAAGATTTGGTTTTTGAGAGGTTAGAAAACAATGCAGGAAAAGGAGAAAATGCTGGAAACCAGCATTTTCTCCTTCTCCCTCAATGTTTTCTAAAGACCTCTATCAGTGTGGTTAAAACTCAGGACTGTGTGGGAAAGAGTTAAACCTTTCCAGCATTTGACAGATGATACATTGCGTCTGGCTCAGCTGACAGAATTTGTCTTTGATTTGTTTCTTTTTTTGAATATGTTAAACATCACTTTGTACATTATTTTAGATATATTGCAGTAGCCAGTAGACCATTGTGTAGTGTTTAATACTGTTTTCAACATTATTTCACTTACATAGTTGTGACCAGTGCACCTACCAATGCTTTCCTGTAGTTTCTTTTAACATTACTTTGCAGAATATTCTTCCCAGGTCGTTGGCTGCTTTCCCTCATGGCCATTGTCATAACAATGATCAGCAGTGAGAGAGGAATTAAAATTTGCTAAGCTGATTTTTCTTTTTACCAGATGACAAAATTTTGGATTTTAAGAGCATCACAAACGACAATTTGAATGTTGCTAAAGTGAGGCAGTTAGTCTGGATAGGGTGGAAAACATTGTGGGTTACAAGCATTTTCTTTTTTCCCTTTTTCCGACAATGTTTTCAAAAGTCTTCCTCTTAGGGTCGTTAAAACACAGGATTGTGTAGTAATGGCTTAACCCCACACAACAGACCCGTCTAAAGACCCTGAGGAAGAAAGCCTTTGAAAACATTATGGATAAGGGAGGAAATGCTGGTAACCAGCATTTTCTCCTTTTCCCATATTGTTTACGAAACTTTCTTAGACAAACCCAACCTTTTGAGCCACACTGAATTTTTGGTCTGTAAATGCTTTCAATTTGGACAAGTCTAAAGTTTTGTTGTCTGGTATAGAGTTAAAAATGGTCATGGTAAAGCTGTGGGAGATATCTTAAGATAGTGACATGACTGTGCTAGGAACAAGAAGAGATTCGGTTGTTTAAGTTTTTGTACTCAGGCACAATTATTTCAGAGACATCGTTTTGTTAGAAACAGTAGTAAACACATTTGCCTTTCATTTTTTCAGACGACATTTTATGTTCAGTTGGTGAGGTGAATATTCCAGAAAGCTTGAAAGATAGGCTGGCAGAAGAGAGGTGAGTGTTTCAATCAATCTGGACACTTGGTATGCTATATACCAGATTTGGACATTTTCAGTGTAATGTAAGAAGCCCAACTACTGCAGTATCTGGAGCCTCATGAGCCAGAATGCTATATAAAGCACCAGACAATGTAGATAAAAGATCAGACTTCACATCCTTTGCAGCCTGATCTTGATCTCCACTCTTTGCAAAAGCACCTGAGACTGTGGTCAGCACTGTCCGGTTTGCTATTATTTATATTAATCAGTACTCAGAGAATGGAGTGGCTACGTAGAGCTGGGATCAGACTAAACCAAAATTTTGATCTGTCTGCTTTATTGTAAACAAAGAGACTGTCTTTGGTTAGAACCAGGGTTTGTGTTCACAACCATTCTTAGTTTCATTGCTTGTCTTATTCTAGATGTAGAAAGTAACACAACTTCTGATTAGCTGAACCACATGGTTTACCCAATCAGAAATTGTGTTACTTTCAAATTTAGAAAATTCTTGAGAATAAGACTAAGAATGTTAGAATGTTCTATAGATGGTCAGTGAATGCAGACCCAGGTGCTGGTGCAACTGAAAGATATTTTGTTGTATTTACAGACGGTTAGAGGCACAAAAAAGACAAGAACGTAAAGAGGCACATTTGTACATGAATGTTCAAGTTGTGACAGAAGACTATTTTTACGGACATCAGGGAACAGATCTCTTTGACCTGGAAAAAGCCAACTTTAGGAATTTTAGAGTCAAGAAAACTGCAACATTGAAGGAGTTTTTAGAGATTCTTTCAGAAAACTTGGTGAGATTTGTTGACTTTTCAGCTGGAGAATTGTTTAGCAGCTGTCATTTATCCTCTCATTCAAAAGTTTAGGAACCTTTTCAAATTGGATGAGTTGTGCTCTGTGAAATGGGGTTTAATGCATCTGCAAAAAGTGTTGATCCATGTCTGTACACTGATCCATGTCAGTACACTGATCCATGTCAGTACACTGATTTTTCATATAACCAGCCTTGTTTTCAGTGTAAAACAACTATTTCAAATTTTCTTATCTTACACAGGTTTGAGACAAGCAAATAGCATGGTATTTGGTCAACAATTTGTAATCATACACTTCATCTGTTAAACATGGCTGACCCGGATTTCTCTGTGAAATTGACTGTCGGAATTGTTGAATGTCACAAAGCTGTGACTTTCATCGTCTTTAGATTCAAAACAAAATTATTATATGCAAGTTTCTATAGAACTTTTTAAGTGCATAATGTACACACATGTCAAAGAAGCCAGTGGGCTTCATGTAAATTTCAATACACATGTACGTGTAGGCCTGTTTTAACAAATCATGAACCAGTGATTCTGGAGGTACAGTTACGTGATGAAAAGAGGCAGATATTTGTTGGCTTTTGAAATGAAATGTTATTAAACTTGGGGACAAAAATTGTCGTTAAGCTGGCAAAAGTTTGCTGAATAATTTGACCAGTTTCACAGAATTTTATCTCAAATGCCAACTCATGTCAGATCCTATATATCTTGAATTGTGTCTGGGTCATACTATAAGTATAAAGATTATACTGTTCTGACATATACTGTTCTGTTTGTTTAGAAATACCCTGTTCAGCAGTTGAGACCATGGCCATTCCAAGCAAGACAGAATCAGACTTACAGACCAACTCTGTTAGATATTGAGGCAGATATGTACAAAACAGTGAGTGCAACAGATTCTAGAAACATCTGATGAAATCAAAATGACCCTACAAAAACATACTGGTTTAATTAACCTTTTACCATACATTTCCAATTTTTGATGATCTCATGGAAGAGGACATCTGAAAACATGGTGGGAAAATATATATTCTACTCTATCAAAGGCATCTTCCATCGTTTGCGCCACATTTTTCATATCATCTGCAAATGGTTTGAATTGAACGAGTCCAAGATTTTGTTAAGACACATTGTTTGACTTGTCCAGAAAGGAACCATTTGTAGAGATTAAATTATCTAATATGTACCAAATGATGAGCAGAAAACATTGTGGGAAAAGGAGAAGGAAAAGCAGAAAATGCAGGTGACCGGTATTTTATCCTTTTTTCTACATTGTTTCCATAAGTCTTTTTCTGGTTCATATAGATTTGGAATCGTTTGGTAACAGGTGTGTCTCAGTCCTCTTGATTTTTATGCAGCAGTATAATAAAAAAGAATATAGATAAAAAGATTTATTGGGGTATGCTGCAATGCTTGAAATAAATATATACTGTACTAGAATAAGACGAGCAATCAGAAAAAGAGAAAGTGATGAGCAGATGTATTCACAGGAATTTCAAATTGAAGTTAGCCATGCTGTCTGAAATTGGGGTTTTATGCATCTGCCAAAAGTATCAACCCATGCCATCCTGTGCCATCCTGTGCAGACAGTGCAGGTTGACATGGGCCGTCACTCTTTGCTTACTGTAAATTTTATGCATGTCCAAGGACCATTCTAGCTCCAGATTCAGTCAGTTGTCAGACTAAATGAATGTTATGGATACCTGATTTTATGGTGACTTGCCTGTTATAATGCATCACAGAGATGTATTCAACCCCTTTTTGCCAGAGCATGGCTCAAATGTTTGTATATTTCAGGTTCAGGAGCTGTCAGACGAGGGTACTTGGACATTGTTTGTAGAAACCATTAATCCAGAAAGTCCCCATCAGAGGTTGGATCACTTTGACAAAGATAGTAAGTTCTGTAAACTGCTTTGTTTCAGCTTGGCTGTTTTGGACGAAAACGTCGATGTAATGTCATAGCTGTGTCATCAACCTGCTTTATATCTCTGTCATTACAGAAGATATTTAAGTCAAACTCAGACTAGTTGTTAACTATCAAAAAGGGCACCCATACCAGTGAGGCAAATAACCATCAAAATATTTTTTACACAGTAATGCCCTTTTTTTCAACTTAAGATTTTCATTGAAAATCAATCTATTTCTAAAAGGAACTGTAGCTGAGGTTTGGCACCCGCATGCCTTGCTCTTGTTCTAAAGAAATGATGATACAAATGAGATGTTTCAATGGAAAACACAGCTATTACTCAACCATTTCTGTAACATCTGCTATTTGAATTCTTTTTGTTTTTTTTTTAAATCGTTTAAGATTTGGCTCTCCAAATTTGTAGTGACCTGAGATTAGTTCCAATATTTTGTGGGTAAGTCTGACCAAATATGGCCTTGAAGTTCAATATTTGGAATGTACTGTAGAAACCTTTTTAGCCCGGCTGTTTTCAAAGAAAACATCGAGGTATTGCCGTTGCCCTGGCATTGTCTGTGGTTGTGAGAAGTCTTTGACATTTTATAATGTGGCTCTTATGACTGAAAATATTTGTTTCAGACTTTGGCAAATTGTTAATTATCAAAAGAGGAACCTACAATAAGGGCAGCGAACCATATAGTATTTTTGACTGAGTTATGCCCCCTTTTTTGACTTGGAATTTTCACCGAAAATGAACCATCTGCAGCCGAGGGTAGGGACCTGCATGTTGGCTTATGCTTTCTTTTACAATAACACTTTACCACACAATCCTGAGTTGTAATGACTCTCAAATGTAAGATGTCCAAAATGAAAGCATTAATTTGGAAAGTGACAAGTTCAGTGTGATACCACATTGTTGAATTTGCCATTGAACTGGCACAAAACATTCAGTGAAAAGGAGAAAATGCTTGTTACCAGGATCTCCTTTTCCAATAAAGTTTTCAAAAGCGTCCTTTCTCAAGGTCATTTAAAACATGAGACTGTTTTGTACTGTGTAAATGTTGTTAAAGTTGTTTGTTTTCGGAGGCATGAGTTTAAATGATATAGAACTGATATGCATTACAAATTTTTGTAGGTGATGTTCTGTTGTTTCTGAAAATGTATGATGCAAGGACGAAGACAATTTCTTATTGTGGCCATGCTTATGTACCTATCTCAGCAAAGGGAGGTAATCTGACATTTGTTGTTAATCTCTTTTTACCACCACATACAGATTTTATCTATTTACACAGGCCAACAAGTGCAAGTAAAGAGATGATTTTATGGGTGAAAGTTTTCTGTTTTATGATGGAATTCTGTATGTTCAGAGACCAATTAGGTTATTTTTCCATGTGTATATCCGAGTAGAAAATTTGAGGAGGAGGGGGGGGGGGGCTGCAAACATGAGTAGATGCACTGACTGCCATGATATGAACTAACTTGTTAAAACGATATTAAACTCCAATACAAACAAAGTAAAAGGTTGAGGTTAATCTAAGTCTTGTATCATTACAATGTGTGTGTTTTTTTTTGTAGTGGAACTAATGCCAGAGCTTAACAAGAGAGCAGGATTTCCCACAGAAACTCCTTTGATGTTATTTGAGGTATGTTTCTTTTTTCCAGAGCGCCAGACAGAGGGAGTGATTTTGATTTCAAAATTGAAAATGTTAGTTACTTTCCACTAAACCCTATGTTGTGCGTACTCATTAGAATCGTCTCATGGAGATGACTTTAATGAGTACCCACAAAATAGCGGTCTCATGGAGACGACTTTAATGAGTACCCACAACATAGGGTTAGATTCAGAATACTATCACTCCCTCTTATCTGGAGATCTGTTTGTCAAATTTGAAATGATGAAAAAGAGATTATAAGAAAGGGTATTTCAGCATAGTATTTTACAGTCCATCTCTGTCAGCCAAGATCTATTTAGACTGCTACTGTATGTTAGGTATACCTCTATCAGTGTAGGTTTAGGGCAAGCTGCATCTCACATAGCCAAGCCGTGTGGCGCAGCTGATAATGTACAGGACTTGAAACCAGGGGGGTTCTAGTTTAAATCCCCAGCTTGGCCAATTTCCTTCCAAGGATTGATGACAGTTATTGCAGGGGTACTGGGTGGCTTAGTGGTAAAGTGTGGGACTCGTACCTGGAGGCCACGGGTTCGAGCCCCCCGATCCGCTGGTTTTTTCGTGAGTGTGTCCTTGGGCAAGACACTTCAGAGCCCTAGCTTAGTACTGGTAAAACCCATGAATATATGAGCTGTCCCTGTGATATGTTGAAAGCGGTGTAAAACACCATTCAATCAATCAGTCAACAATAGATATTGTGACAGGATTCATTCCTTTCTCAGCTGTGATCATTCTTTCGATAATGGTTATGTGGGTAAGCAGCCAGTGGCTTGTGAATGATATTGTGTGAAGTATTGGTTTACAAAGAAAATGAAAGAGAGGAAGTATAGGTGAGGTGAGCTGACCACTGTTGACAAAGTAATTTGGTGTTTGGTCAATTTGTCGGATTCCTGCACAGGCTGATGTGGGTCAGTACTTTTTGCAGATGCATGAAGCCCCCTTCTCACAGAGCATGGCTTATATTAATGTTGAAATCATCTTATGAAGCTTTCAATATGGAAGATTCTAAAATGTTGTGGTCTGGTAACAATTTAACGGTTATCTTTATTTTATAGGAGGTGAAGCCAAACTTTCTGGAGTTACTGCCTAGCCATGACCTTCCGATGGAGAAAATGTTGGAAGAACTGATGGACGGAGATATAATTGTGTTCCAGAAATATGAGCCCGATGCAAATCACTATGACTTGCCTACAGCGAAAGATTACTTTAGGTGAGGAAAGGTTTCAGAGGATTTTTTTGTTTTTTACCTTGGCTGTTTGTGAAGAAATCATTGAGGTATTGTCGTCTGCATCCTCATTTTCTGCATCATGTGTGAAAACTTGGGACAATTTGTAATATCTTGATATTACTGAAGATATTTGCTTCAAACTTGGACCAATTGTTAAACATCAAAGGGGGGACCTATACAACATAGGCAGGTAACCAAAGTATGTTTGACATGGTTATACCTCTTTTTCAACTAAGAATTTTCACTGAAAGTGAAGCAACCGCCTCCGAGTGTTGGCACTGCTTTTTTTTTTTTTTTTTTTTTTTTTTTTCAGAGATGTTTTCAGACATATAAACCTTTTACCGTACAAACACAAACTTTTAGCCCATTATCGTTTGGTAAAATTTGAACTCAGCCAAATTGAAAAACTGTATACAGTGCAAAATGTGTAGTAAAAGCGTAATGAAAGAATTGCTACTTTTCTCTATTAAATATGTGCCAGGGAGCAAAGTTTCCAGGTTTTTCATGATGAAAGCTTTTGAAAATGTGAAATCATATCATCTCAAGTGACAAGATCTTTTTGTTAAATGTACAAAAACAAGGGGAAATGTTGTTACCAGCATTTTCTCCTATACCCAAAATGTTTTCAAAAGCCTTTCAGTAAAGTTGGAAAAACACAGGATTGAATTGTGAAGACTGATCATAAGAATTGAGCCATTCTCTGTGAAAAGGGGATTTAATGCATCGCAAAAAAAAAAAGTATTGACTTGTGTCCGCACAGGCTGACATGAGTCGAAACCTTTTGCTAATTATAGATATTCTGCATGAAGGACCATATTGCCTCATGATTTAGTCATTTGTTAAACGAAATTTAATGACTTGCTTAGTATAATGCATCGTGAAGATATATAAAACCCCTTTCTGCCAGAGTGCAGCTCAGTTATCATGTAATTTGTATATCTTGCTTTTCAGGGATTTGTACTATCGTGTAGAAATAACTTTCTGTGATAAAAATGTCATCAGTGATGCTGGATTCACTCTAGAGCTCTCACAACGCATGAACTATGATCAAATGGCAAATGCTGTAGCTAAATATCTCAACACAGATCCTTATTTATTGCAATTTTTCAAACCACAAGGGTATGTATCAGTTTGACTTATAGGAAATACAGGATATTTGAATTTTTGCGCCACTCGTGAAAACATTTCCGGTGATGTTCTCTTTATGAAATGAATTTCAATCTTTCACAGGAGAAAAAAAACAAATATTATATTTATTTCATATTTCTAACCCCTTTTTTTGCTGATACTTACAAAGTACAGAGCTCTTGGTATTTCCATACCAGTGTGTTTATCAATCAGTAAATTCACTGATCGGAACATTGAAATCATCACACCATTATCCACCATTATTTTCCAGGAAACTACCAAAAAGCATGAAATAAAAAGTGTTATATTGATAATTTGATATTTGATTATGAACACCCACAGTGGCTTTGGATGTAGAGTTCTCACCTTAGGAACAAAGGTCATAAGTCTAAACTTTTACCAGACAGTCCCCAACTCTAACAACCTTGTGAAAGAAGGCTTTTGAAAACAATGTGGGAAAAGGAGAAAATGCTGGTGACCAGAATAGTGATATTTGTCTTTGAGAAGGTAAAAACATTGCTAAAAGGAGAAGATGCTGGTTACTGGCACTTTCTCATATCACCGCAATGTTTTCAGAAGCCTTTGTTCACAGTTTCATAAAACTATAGAATTGAAAGGTAAACTGTTAAAAGACCCAAGTGGGACAAAAAGTAAATAATGCAGATGTTGAAATGCATTTAAATTTAAATCATGCCATTTAAAAGTATGGAAATCATTGTGAAGTTGACAATCTGTTACTGCACGGTCCATCCAAGTGTTAGTTGCTGGCAGAAAAATGAATTTTAAAACTAGGTTAAAAGCTGTCAGGTCACTCTATATTTTGATTACTCTTTACCTGGTTTTGAGTTTCCTTTTTTTTCCCAAGAGTGCCATCTTCATAATAATTTCCATACTTTTGAAAGGTTATTAGTTATTCAACCCTTTACCACACGACAAAATTTTACACTTGTCCAAATTGAAAGCTTATGCAGACGACAAATTAGATATAGCTCATATGTGAGATTTGTCTGTAAAAGGTCAGAAAACATCTTTTCCTACAATGTTTTCAAAAGGCCTCATCCTCAGGGTTGTTAAAACTCGGGGTTGTGTGGTAAAGGGTTAAATGCATTTTAACACCATTATTGCTTACTTTTGGCTGCTACTGGGCCTTTAACTTATTTACTACATTTTGTGCTCTACAGGTATAGGGATGGTCCAGGAAATCCAATACGGTGTACATTTGAGGGTAGTCTGAAAGAACTTCTCTTGTACACAAAACCTCGACAACAGAAAAAACTTTATTTCCAGCAGGTCAGTAAATACTCTCAACTTTCTTGGGCTGTTGTAGTGAAGTCTTTAGTTCAGATTTGTCACAAAATGATTGGAGTTTTGGAAAAAATTGTCATAGGCATTTCACAAAAAACATTGAGGAGTTTGTTTATAAGAAAATCCTTGGCAACTGATTCAATTGAAAAGCTGTGACAAGAGTTTTCTGGTGATATGACTTTGTTGTCAAAGGCTAATCTAACTGATGCATTAAAGTTCATCAGCCTATGAGGAAAGGTTAGTTTTGTTTATTTTGTCTGTCAGAGTTATTTTCTAAAAAGCTTTTTGCAAATTTCAAAATACAGGACAAATTCATAAATTTATGTTTGGAGTATGGAAAAACGAAAAGATTGGAAAGACATTAAAAAAAATGAGTTTTGTACCAAGAACATTGTCCAATAGCTCTTTCTTGGCAGCCTTTTCTCCTTTTCTTACAATATTTCCAAAAGTATTTTTCTTCAATGCTGTTGAAACTTGGCTTAATCTATCCTTTTATTCCTACATGACATATCAGACACTTGTGTTCAATGGATTAATGTTTATGCAACCTGTTTTTTACGCGACACCATCGCAAATTTTATTAGAATCTTACCAGAAATTGATTTATATTTCTTTTCTTTGTTTTATTTTTCAGCTTAATATTAGAATTAATGAACTTGAAAACAAGCGCCAATTCAAGTGTATATATGTAAATAGTAGGTTAAAAGAAGAGGTAAGTTTATATCATACTATCCCAACATGTAATAAACTTGAAATGAGACTTTTTACATTACTACAGTTTACAACTTCTGCCAATATTGAGGGAAAAGGAGCCATTACTTGGCTCCAGCAAATTCTCCTTTTCCATTCCTTTCCATTTCATTTGTAGGGAGCTGTTCAGATTTTTATTTTACCAAACTTGAAAAATAATTTATCATTGAATTAAGTAAGTGATAACTGTCAAATCACCTGTGATGAACAAAAGCAGTAGTAAGAAAACATTTTTTATTGATCGTATTATAATTTATACTAATGCAAAGAAAAATATATATCTGCATAAAATCAGATTGCACAAAGTGATCTGACACAAACACTTACAATGGCAGTTCATGAATCTGTTTCGGATCTGCACCACTTGACATTCATGCAAGTAACAGACTTGAAATTGCAGTATTTGAACTTAACAATACTGTTAGAGTTGAAAATATTAGTTTCATTTAGATGATAGCGTTAGGTTATCATGAACTGATTTTTCACTTTTGCATAAAAAAGTTTTGCATTACTAGAGGATGGACACGATTTATATGAGCCATGCTCTGTGAAAAGGGTGTTTAATGCATCTGCAAAAAACTGTTGACCCAGGTCAGCCTGCGCAGTGTGAGCAGACTGACCTGAGCCGAAATTTTTCGCTATTGGTCAACTTTCTGCATGTCAAGGGACCATACTAGTTCATGATTCAGTTGGTTGTAAGACAAAATGGATTTTGTGTGATGACTTGCTTGGTATAATGCATTGATGCATTAACTCTTTACCACATGACAAAATTTTACACTTGTCTTTATTCAAAGTTTTCGCAGATGAATTAGTGAATGTGGTATAGATGATATTTGTCTGTGAAAGGGTATAAAATATTATGGTAAAAGGAGAAAATGCTGGTTACCAGCATTTTCTCCTTTTTTCACAATGTTTTCAAAAGCCTCTTTTATCAGGGTCGTTAAAACTCGTGATCGTGTGGAAAACGGTTAAACCCCTTTTTGCTAGAGCATGGCTCAGTTACTGTGTTGAAATATTACAGAAAGAGTTAGTGCTATATCCCGACAAGACCGGCAGAGTAGCTGATCTCTTAGAGGAAGCGAAGAAACAAATTGAACCCACAGAGAGTGGTAAATTGAGGTAAGGGAGATATACTGAGTTACTGAGGGACCTATAGGATACCCGTAGACTAACCTTAAGTGCTTTCTTACTGGGCAGATAATCTACTGTAGTCAAAAGTCAGCTTCGTTTCAGTTACAATGATCAGTAGAGAAGTATTCCAGTCAAGCATCAACAATCTTGTTACTGACAGACTTTTTGATCCCTGATCCCAGAGACCAAGACTGCTGCCCTTTTTGACCCTTTTTTTGGGCTGATAAAAGATGCAGCTATCCAAAATTACAGATGATACCATAGAAAAGTCTATGGGTTTGGAGCTCACCAGATGAAAAAAAAATTCCTGCAATAATATGTACTGTATATACTCGACTATAAGACGCCTTCGCTTATAAGATGCTCCCCCAACTTCATGATTCAAAATCGGGGATTTCATTGATTACCTCCTATAAGACGCAGGTAGACTTCACAGTGACCATAAGAATGCTAAAATTTTGAGTATTCAGCTGGAAATACGCTCGCAGACATTACAGTCTATCGGAGTTGCATCATTCCCAAAATACATCTCTTGTATCTTAGCCGATCGTATCTTGATTCAAGTCTAATTTCTTCTTAAAATTGAAAAAAAAGCAACTTGAAAAGAATGTAATGCATAGTCCAAAACACTCACATATTTTGTATAAATAATCCTATCAGGGAAATTAGGCTGATGGTTTACTCAGAATTGTTATTTATCAATGGGTGTATAAAGTTTACCTTGACAGTGAAGAGTTACATTAAAGGATCAAAGTACTCTAGTACCTTACACCTAGCACAATTTGATTTAACTCTTTACCAAACGACAAAATTTTAGACTTGTCCAAATTGATAGGATTTGAAGGAGAAAAAGGTAACTGTGACTCAAAAATTGAAATTTTTTACTAGTGTTTTCACCTTTTCCCACAATGTCTTCAAAATTCTTTTTCTTTCGATTTGTTAATAATCGAGATTTTTGGTAAAGAGTTAAATATCTACATGGCCAGGATAATTATTTGTCGTTAAATCATTAGCTATCAAAATGGAGACCTTGATGCTTGCTGATTTAATCTCAATAATTGTATAATCAGCTATCCTGGTTGTAAATTAAAGCTAATTGTTAATCTCTGGTGTTATATCAGCACTAATTTATCGATGGGATGCTTGGTCAGTTCAAGCTGTGAAAGTTTGACATCTAGCTGTTAATCTCATTAAAAACAGACCTGTGTTGTCTGTGTCGTAAAACACAGACTGCGATCACAACCCTTTACTTCCATACCTCGATGATCACCTGATAAACACTACCAAATTTCTATTTAGATAGAAATATTTGGGAATATTTGCCTCTGTTAGGTTACTTGTGTTATTACATCATTTTAATTTATCTCAATGATCAAAATTACCAATCATGAAAAAAGTATTGATTCATCTTTAAATCTAAGAATTGCCAAAAGGGTCAATTAATACACATGGTACTTTGATATGTATCACAGTCAACTCGAGGGCCGTATTATACACAGAGTGCAACAACAAGAGGAATACCCGCAAAGTCTGGAATGGATTTAAAGCTAAAATAACAACTAAAACACACAAAAAAGTTTGTTCCAAACTTTTATTTCTTCACATTGACGGCAATTACAACTATTTCTGAGACACTTAAAACTTTACATCAGCGTGACTAGATCGGGAGATGGTAGTATCTCTTCGTGTTGGTCGGCAGGTAAGTAGGTTCCCCAGATGGAATTTTACAAAGTCCTTTGATTATGCGCTTATAAGACGCTCCCTCTACTTCAGGCTCAAAATTCTAGGGAAAAAAATGCGTCTTATATTCGAGTAAATACAGTAACTTGTATTTCGCTGTACTTTATGGGATTCCCTACAACCTTTTGGTTAGTACAACTGGATGTCCAGTGTTTGTTCCCTGTTGAAGGATGTTCTTGTGCAAGGTGTTTTTTCCCCATAACTCAAGTACTGGATAAATATATTGACATTGCAATATGACTGAAATGATAGGTTGATTTTCATTTATCTATCTTTGCTACTGGTTGCCCATATGGGCAACGCCCCCCACCCCCACCCCCCCGAGAAGACTGTTAGCTTTGTTACGGGAGATAGTGTGGGATACAGGATGAAACCCATGGTAAGTTACGCCTGGTCCTTTAATATGCACAAGGTATAGCACAGCCACTGGGCTCAGACTAGACTAGTTTTAACATCTCATATGAAAGACTATTAGTAATTTTAGAAGGCCAGCCATGGGGCTTGAACCCATACCTTCATATGGGTCAAGACATGACACTTACAAGTCCTGTGTTCTACCACTTGAGCTATTATGGCTGGTCATGACTGAAATATCGCTGAAAATGGTTTTGGATATCCTAAAATCTATTGTTTAATTTGTCTAGATTACTGGAAGTTATAGGATGTAAGATATACTCTATACAGCCCGAGGATATATCACTAGAAATGCTCAGCTCCACTGGTACGACAAAGACACTTAGAGTGGAAGAAATACCCAAAGATGAGATCAATTTAGGTGATGATGAGGCACTTATACACGTTGCTCATTTTCACAAGGTAATTAAAGTTTTGTGATTTAACCCTTAATCACATAATCCTATTTTCTAAGGACCCAAAAGAAGAAGCCTTTGAAAACATAGTGGGAAAAGGAGAAAATGCTGACAACCAGCATTTTCTCCTTTTCCCACAATGGTTACTACCCTTTCAAAAACAAATTCTGATTTTGAGTCACCTTTATTATGTTGTCTGCAAATGCTTCCAGTTTGGGTCAAGTCCAAATTTTTGTTGTTTGGTAAAGTGTTAAATCCTTACACAGCGACAAAATTTTAGACTTGTCCAAATTGAAAGCCATTGCAGATGACAAATTAATTGTGGTTCTTTTGATGAAAATTGTTTTTAAAAAGGTAGAAAATATTGTGAGGAAAGGAGAGAATGCTGGTAAACACAATTTTCTACTTTTCCTACAATATTTGGGTCATTTTAATGTGTTTGGGAAAGTGTAAAGCGTCATAACTTTATCAAACAGTCCCAAGTTTTAATGACCCTGAGAAAGAACGCTCTTGAAAACAGTGTTAGAAAAGCTGGCAGCCAGCATTTTCTGCTTTTCCCACAATGTTTTTCATTCTTTCAAAGACAAATTTGATCTTTTTAGCTACAGTTACTATGTCCTACGAAATGCTCTCAATTTGGGTATGTCTGAAAGGTTGTCTTTGATAAAGAATTGAGACATTATGGACAGCAGACAGGTCTTTGCATCTTGTTTGCATGGGAGTGTCCTTGGGCAAGACACTTCAGAACCCTAGCCTAAACCTTGTGAAATCCAGGACCTACATGACTCATTGAGCTGTTGCCGTGATGTGACAAATAATAATGAAAGTTTTATTAAACACCATTCAGTCACTTTCGCATCTTGCTACTGACCACCTTTGAAGAAAGCAATCAGAAGGAGAAATTGCTCTCAACAAGCAATTTCTTAGTTTGACACAGTGCTTCGACATTTATTGATGTATTAGACCCAAGTTAGGTGGATATTTTAATAGATAATAAGCAGGTTTGGTGATGTTTTGTGAAGCTGTGGCACAATAAAGAATTCGGTTTTGTCTTTCATATCTTAGTAACAAAACATTTTGTTTGGCTGCAGTAAATTAGCCATGCTCTTTGGAAAGGGGGTTTAATGCATCCGCTAAAAGTATCAAACCATGTCTACCTATACAGCCCATGCAGGCTGACCTTTGGCAAAACATTTTGCTATTTATAAATTTTCTACCTGTCAAAGGATCATTCCATCTCGTAACTGAGCTGGTTGTTAGAGAATACAGATTTTATGGATCCATAATTGTGTGATTACTTTCTTGGCATAATGCATCAGAGATGCATTAAAATCCCTTTTTGCCAGAGTGCCACTTAAATTGAGGAGTTCAAAAGCTATCAGTTTTATTTAGGAGCAGATGTAGTGATTAGGTAGGATTTTCTATTGTAACCTTTCATAAATTACAGGAAGTGTTCTCTACCTTTGGTGTGCCGTTTTTACTGAAAATTAGAAATGTAAGTATGATTAAATCTGATGGAAGTTTTAGTACATACACTGCCCAGTTAGTGTGGTAGGGAAGCCTTCCTATTTACTTTTGGATTATGATTGGTGATTTTAAAAGGACTCCAATGCAATTTGAATCATCACATAATTGAAAGAAGTATCTTGATTTATCTGAACATTTTTTTCTTCCTCAATAAATGAAAACTTCATGTTTTGTGCAGACAATTAAAAATTACCAGCATTTTATCCTTTTCCCACAATGTTTTCAAGAGCCTTCTCTCTTTTAGGGTCATTAAAAATCGGGATTATGTGGTAAAGGGTCAGTAAATGGAAAAGTTTAAGTAAAAAAAATCTCAAGTTCTTCAAACCCTATAGTTCAAAGTCATGAATTTGATACTTTGGTGTCGATCAACACATCCTTAACATTACATCATAAAATTGTTTCAGTCAGAATATCCTATAAAGTCGCAGAGAGTTTAGACCTTTGATCAGACTGCATGTGACATGTGATATGGTCTCAAAGTACTTTGCAACCACACATGACATGTGATTTGGTGTTGAAGTACTTAACAAACTGCATGTGACATGTAATTTAGTCTCAAAGTGGTTTGCAGAAGCGACTAGACTTTAGGTTGGCCCTCTGTTGTTATAAATGCTTAATTCTTTCAGGGCCAAATATAGAGTCGACCTCTTTTGATGGTTGAAAATTCAGTCCACTGAATCTCAGAAAGATTTTTAGCATATAGGATTGACTAAAGGAGTGGACAGCATAGATCCAAGATCAGACTGCACATTCTGTGCAGTCTCAGACTGCACGTTCTGTGCAGCCTGATCTTGACCTATGCTGTCCACAAAAGCCCCTGGGATTACCAGTGTTATTCAAACTGTTAAAGCAAATAAGTAAAAATTATACCTTTGATATATATGTAATTCTTTATGAAAGTAACAATGCAAGTACATGTACATACTAAGTGTGTATTTCTTTTTTCCAGAATGAAAAATTTTCAACTGTGAAAGAAAGAGTACAGAAGAAATTAGACATTTTAGACAAAGAATTTGAAAAGGTACAGCTTCTAGATGTTACCTGACAACAGTGCTTGTTAGCTCACCTTAGCACAACGTGCTAAAGGTGAGCTATTGTGATCGCCCTATGTCCGGCGTCCATCGTTCGTCATCTGTTGTCCGTCGTCCGTCAACAATTTCTTTAAAATCTTCTCCTCCTAAACCACGGGGCCAATCTTGATGAAACTTGGCAGGGATGTTCCTTGGGTGAAGCTCTACCAAAATTGTTCAAAGAATTGAATTCCACCCACAACTCTGGTTGCCATGGCAACAAAAAGGAAAAAAAAAGCAAAATCTTTGAAAATCTTCTTCTCTGAAACTAGAAGGTGCAGAGCTTTGATATTTGGTATGTAGCATCTCCTAGTGGACCTCTACCAAGTTTGTTCATTTGATGCCCCTGGGGTCAAAACTGGCCCCGCCCGGGGGGTCACAAGTTTGAGCACAGTCATAAAGAAGGAAAACTTTAAAAATCTTCTTCTCTAAAACTTAAAGGTGTAGAGCTTTGATATTTGGCATGTAGCATCTCCTAGTGGACCTCTACCAAGTTTGTTCATATGATGCCCCTGGGGTCAAAACTGGCCCCACCCTGGGGGTCACAATGTCCAACATAGGAACAAAGAAGGAAAACTTTAAAAATCTTCTTCTCTAAAACTAGAAGGCATAGAGCTTTGATATTTGGCATGAAGCATCTCCTAGTGGACCTCTACCAAGTTTGCTCATATGATGCCCTTGGGGTCAAAACTGGCCCCGCCCCGGGGGTCAAAAGTTTGAGCATAGTCATAAAGAAGGAAAACTTTAAAAATCTTCTTCTCTGAAACTGGAAGGCAGAGAGCTTTGATATTTGGTATGTAGCATTGCCTAGTGGACCTCTACCAAGTTTGTTCATATGATGTCCCTGGGGTCAAAACTGGCCCCGCCCCGGGGGTCACAAGTTTGAGCATAGTCATAAAGAAGGAAAACTTTAAAAATCTTCTTCTCTAAAACTTGAAGGCGTAGAGCTTTGATATTTGGCATGTAGCATCTCCTAGTGGACCTCTACCAAGTTTGTTCATATGATGCCCCTGGGGTCAAAACTGGCCCTGCCCCAGGGGTCACAATGTCCAACATAGGAACAAAGAAGGAAAACTTTAAAAATCATCTTCTCTAAAACTAGAAGGCATAGAGCTTTGATATTTGGTAAATAGCATCTCCTAGTGGACCTCTACCAAATTTGTTCATATGATGCCCTTGGGGTCAAAACTGGCCCCGCCCCGGGGGTCAAAAGTTTGAGCATAGTCATATCGAAGGAAAACTTTAAAAATCTTCTTCTCTGAAATCTCTACCAAGTTTGTGCATATGATGCCCTTGGGGCAAAAGTTGGCCCTGCCCCGGGGGTCACAAGTTCGAACATAGGAACAGAGAAGGAAAATTTTAAGAATTATCTTCTCTGTGAAACTGGAAGGCATAGAGCTTTGATATTTGGTATGTAGCATCACCTAGTAGACCTCTACTAAGTTTGTTTATATGATGTCCTTGGGGTCAAAATTGGCCCTGTCCCGGGGGTCACAAGTTTAAATATGGGAACAAAGAAGGAAAACTTTAGGTTTTTTTCTCTTAAATGGGAAGGCATAGAGCTTTGATATTTGGTATGTAGCATCTCCTAGTGGACTTCTACCAAGTTTGTTCCAAGGATGCTGCTTGGGTCAAAACTGGCCCAGCCCCTGGGGTGACAAGTTCGAACATAGGAACAGAGAAGGAAAACTTTAAAATTCTTCTTTTCTGAAACCGAAAGGTGTGGAGCTTTGATATATGGTATGTTGCATCTCAGAGTGGACCTCTACCAAGTTTGTACATATGATGCCCCTGGGTCAAAACTGGCCCCGCCCCGGGGGTCACAAGTTCGAAGATAGGAACAAAGAAGGAAAACTTTAAATTTCTTTTTCTCTTAAATGGGAAGGTGTAGAGCTTTGATATTTGGTACGTAGCATTTCCTAGTGGACCTCTACCAAGTTTGTTCATATGATGCCCCTGGGTCAAAACTGGCCCAGCCCCGGGGGTCACAAGTTCGAAGATAGGAACAAAGAAGGAAAACTTTAAAATTCTTCTTTAAAACTGGAAGGCGTAGAGCTTTGATATTTGGTATGTAGTGATTCTCTTCTAAGTTTGTTTGCCCATCTAAGCGCAACAAGTTCATTGAGTTCAAAATTGGGTCATCTTGGGTCATAAACTAGGTCACTAGGTCACATTAAAGAAATACCTTGTTGGCACTCTCAAGGCCACATTATTTGCTCAATTGCCTTGAAAATTAGAAAGTTTGTCTTTATAAAGTCTCACATAAGATTAATTTGGGTCAACTTGGGTCATAAACTAGTTCACTGGGTCAAATTAAAGAAATACCTTGTTTGCACTCTGGAGGCGACATTTATTGCTCAAATGACCTGAAATTTGGCCAGAATGTTTGTCTTGATGAAATACCAGATGAGTTTGGATTTGGGTCACCTGGAACCATAAACTAGGTCACTAGGTCAAAATAAATAAATACCTTGTGGGCACTCTAGAGGCCACAGTATTTGCTTAATTGTCTTGAAAATTGGTCAGAATATTTGTCTTTGTAAAATCTCACATGAGTCTGAATTTGGGTCAACTGGGGTCATAAACTAGTTCACTTGGTCAAATTAAAGAAATAGCTAGTGGGCACTCTAGAGGCCACATTTAGTATTCATTTGATTTGAAAATTGGTTAAAATGTTTCTTTTGATATAGTCAAAAACCAGTTCAAATTTGGGTCACCTGGGGTCATAATCTAGGTCACTAGGTCAAATTAAAGAAATATCTGTAGGGCACTCGAGGCCACATTTTTTGCTCAATTGACTTGAAAATTGGTCAGAATGTTTGTCTTCATGAAATATGAGTTTGAAATTGGGTAACCTGCAGTCAAAAACTAGGTCACATGGTCAAATTAAAGAAAAACCTTTAAGGCACTGTACTAAGGTGAGTGACCCAGGGTCATCATGGCCTTCTTGTTTTCATTTTGTTGCCAGGCCAGGTAGCTCAGTGGTTAGGGTATCCGACTTGTGACATGGTGGTTGAAATTTCGATACCCGGTTGAGGCAAACTTTCTCTCCAGCAAGTTTTTGTCTCTCACCTCTGTTGCATGTGGGAAAAGTAGTCCCACATGGAAAGAAATTTGTGTCAATACTGATGCGAGAAAGCCAGGAAACACATGCATAGGTGCACTGACCGCTGTGATACGACCTAAGCTGTTAAAACAGTGGTAAACTCCAATACAAACATTTTGTTATATTATCATGGCTCCATAGCTCAGTGGTATTGACCGTAACACAGCTGGAGGTTGAGACTTGGAATTGGTGCTCAACCAGAATTCTTTGCCAGGATTGATGAAAGTAATGGTGAAAAGGTTCATTCCTCTCTCACTCCCGAGCATTGCTTTCTCTTTGTTCATATTAAAAAGAAGGAATTATTGAGACTATTGTATTTTTACTGTAAATTTGCAATACTGTTAGCAGTGAAATAGCCATTATTGTATTGAAAGCAATAAATACATTTTAACCCATTACCACACAATGCCAACTTTTAACGACCCTGAGAAAGAAGGTTTTAGAAGACATTGCGTGAAAAGAGGAAAACGCTGGTAACCAGCATTTTCTCCTTTTCCCAGGCAGTGTTTTCTAAACTATGACAGACAAATTTTATGTTTTGAATAACATTTAATTTGTTGTCTGCAAATGTTGTCATCTGGTCAAGAGTTATGCAAATCTACATATCAGTTGGCTTGCTGGTGCAGTGGTAGAGTCACATACTCTGGTTTGGAAGGTCTTGTGTTTGAGTCCCACTGGAGGCAAGGTTTTTTTATGGCATATTTTTTTTTTCCCCCATCTAGGAAAGACAGTCACATTCCTATGATTTTTCTTTTTTCAAATATCAACTTTCTACACCCCTCCCCCTCCCCCCCAAAAAGGGGGGGTCAAAATCTGGTTTAATGTAGCTTTAAAGTACTGGAACCAATGTAAGTTGCTTTTGCAGTCACCTAAGTTGAAGAAAAGATTGCGTAAAATGTGCAATCTGATCTCGGATCTACATTGTCTACTACTGTGTTACGTATTCTGGCTGAAAGAACTTTGAAATGGCAATATTTCGTATGTTTTTGCTAATTGACAGTGTCTGTTACATAAATTTAGCATTCTAAGGTATCTACGAACAGCACTGTATAAGTTTGTTTAAATCCCCAGCTTTGCCAATTTCTTTCTGAGGATTGATGATAGGAAATGCAACAGGATTCATTCCTCTCTCACAGCATTTCATTTTGATTATTTGGGAAAGCAGCTAGTGGCTTGGGAAGAATATTGTGTGCAGTACTAGTAAAAGGATCTCCAGGGAAGCATGGATAGGTGCATATTCATATTAATTTTCATTTACTTTTGTTTTCCGTGTATTGCAGTACAAATTTGCTGTGATTGTGATGGGCAAGTTGGAATACATATCAGATGAAGACCAAGATCTGAAAGTCAACATTAGTCAGTTTTTACCTCATTCTCTGTCAGGTGAGATGGGAATTTGACTTAACTCTTTACCACACAATCCCGAGTTTTAACAATCTTGACAAAGAAAGCTCTGGAAAACATTGCAGGAAAGGGTGATAATGCTGGCAACCAGCATTTTTTCCTTTTTTCCACCATGTTTTCCACCCTTTCAAAGGCAGAAATCATCATTTTAGCAACATTTAATTTGTCTGCAAATGCTTTCAGTTTAGACCAGTCTTAAATTTTGTGGTTTGGTAAAGACTTAACTCTTATGGAACAAGAAAATTTCGTGGTTTGGTAAAGAGTTGACTCTCATGGAACAAGAAAATGTTGGACTTACCCATATTGAAACTGTTTGCAAATGAGAAATTGAACATGTACTGGATTATGGAATTTTCTTTCTAAAGGGTATAAAACAGAGAGGGAAAAGAAGAAAATGCTGGATACCAGCATTTTCTTCTTTTTCCTCAATGTTTTCAAAAGCGTTGCTTATGGTTGTTAACACATGGCATTATGTGGCAAAAGGTTGTTAATTAAACTAACCTGTACAATCTATTAATTTTGTGTCAATATACTGATATATTTGTATGAATGCATACATTCATAAAACCAGAATTGGGTTTTCTTACTGAAGTGTTGATCAAGATCACAAGAAAAAACCCCTAGGGCTGTTTTGTTAAGAATATCTTGTTAATCTCAAACAGTGCAGATCCAAAAGTTTGCACTTTCTCTGTCAAAAAAAGCAACTGAAGATGTGCTTAACACTGTGAGGGTCATATAACATCATTCTTAGTAACTGACGCTTGGTCAAATAACATAACGGTTAGTAACTTATTCTTAGTGGTGAATGATGACAGAAAAGGCTTATAAGTTATCAAATCTATAAATCAAGTGAAGAGAAATGCTGTCAAGTTTTCTATGCAGTGCTAAGAAATTAGCTAATGAGTTACAGGATAAAAATAAAATTTGATAAATAATGCTGTGTAAAGAGGGGTTTTTATGCATCTGCAAACAGTAGTGACTCGGGTCAGCCTGCACAGTCTATACAGGCTGACCTGGGTTAAAACTTTAAAGTTTCGGTAAATTTTCTACATGTCCAAGGGCCATTCTACCTCAGGACTTCGCCAGATGTTAGACAAAATGAATTTTATGGATCCATAATGATGTGACAATTTGCTTGGTATAATGCATCACAGATGCCTTAAACTCTCTTTTGTCAAAGCATGGCTTAGTATTAAACAAGTTTGTCAGAGTTACATTGACGTCAAATTTATTTCGTTGAATTTTCAGGCGGAAATATACAAGCTCGACCTTGGTTAGGACTAGACCATGTCAATAAGACACCAAAACGATCAAGAGTAGGGAACTACCTGGAGAAATCTATCAAAATACATAACTGAGGACTGTGCTCTACCAATTTAAAAAGTGAAACAAGCAAGAAGAAGATCCAGATTAGATACAGCTGTCACGCCTGGGCTAATCTGTTGTGTCATGATTCATTTTACAACAGTTCCTTACACAGTTATTTTGTACCAACTTTGAGTTACGTGAAGAAGTTTGCTTTTAGCATGCTTTTGAAAATGTTTGTGAATTACAAACAGTGTGATCCAGGACCAGCCAACAGCACAGTTTTCCTGTCATAACAGTTTGCTGCATAAATTCTACACAGCCTGAGCCTCTCCATGTTAAGCCTTTACGACACAATCCTGAGTTTTAGCAACCCTTAGAAAGAAAGCTCTTGAAAACAACCTGGAATAGGAGAAAATGCTGGTAACCAGCTTTTTCTCCTTTTCCCCATAATGTTTTCAGAGCTCCAGATAAGAGGGAGTTATGGCATTCTGAATCCATTATTTCTCTTCCAAACCCTATGTTGTGGGTACTCATTAGAATCGTCTCTTATATAAGACGAATCTTAAGAGTACCTATAATATAGGGTTTAGTGAAGAGTTATTAATATTTTCAGTTTTGAAATCAAAATCACTCCCTCTCTCTGGAGCTCTGGTTTTCTACCTATTCAAGGACAAATACTATCGCTTGACAAATATTTCTATCATCGTCTGTAAATTGCTTCAATATGGACTGATCTAAAATTTTGCTGTGTGGTAAAGGGTTAAATACAATTACCTGTTCATGCACTGAAAACTAGCAGACATTTTCAGCCTAGAAATAAAACTCAAATATTTGGAATTATGTACTTGCTGTTGTCCAACGTGTTACAGCAAAGCAGACAGTGTAGATCATTGATCAGACTGCATATTTTGTGCTGTCTGATCTTGATCTAAACAATGGCTGTAAATGCAACTTAAGTTGTGATAGGTGCTTTTAAGGGTTAACTCTTTACCAAACGATGAAAATGTTAGCCTTGTCTAAATCGGAAGTGCTTCTAGTTGACAAATGTAGCTTAATTGATGGTAATTGTCTGTGTAATTGTAAAAAACATTGAGGGAAAAGGCCATTTCTTGACAGTCATTAAAATTTGGGATTGTGTGGTAAAGAGTTAAAGGACAGGCAACCATTTAGCAATAAGTTCAAAACTGGTAAAGTGTCGGATAGAAAATATTGTAACAGATAGTGACTTGCTCAGTATGAACAACTTGTCAACTTGTCACACTGTTTTCTTTAGTCATATAAAGTAGATGCATCATTATATGTGTACATGAAGTTTAAAATTGGTTTCATCGTCCTTGCTAAACAGTCTGATATTGTGGTAGAAACACCCTTTAATTCTTTACCACACAACAAAATTTCGGACTGGATCAAAACGAAAGCTTTCGAAGGTGACCAATTGAATATGGCTTAAATGGTTATCTCTGTATTTGATAGGGTAGAAAACATTGTGGGAAAAAGAAAAGAATGCTAGTTACCAGCATTTTCTTCTTTCCTGCAATGTTTTCAAAAGCCTTCCCTGTCGGGGTTGTCAAAACTCGGAATTGTGTGGTACAGAGTTAAATGAAAATAATGTAACCTGTTTTGATAAATTTGATCAGTTTATTTCTTCTAAGAGCCAATTAAAAGTTACAACATATTCATCTCAAAAGCCTTATATTCAAAGCTACTGCATGTATTGTAATAATTATTCAAAGATGCTGCTGTATGATACTGCACCAGAGTATCAGATTCAAACTTAATGCTATTTATCCATCTGAGTCTGAAAAAACTAGCCATAGTTTACATGGAGGTTTGTTGGAGAGAAAGATCAAACTTGGTTGTTTAACTCTTTGCCAACCGACAAAACTGTAGACTTGTCCAAATTGAATTAAGTGTTGCTCAAATGATGGAATTTGTCTTGATAGAAAACATTGTGGGAAAAGGAGAAAATGCTGGTTACCAGCATTTCCTCCTTTTTCCACAATGTTTTCAAAATGCTGTTTCCTCAGGATCTTTAAAAGTCGGGATTGTGTGGTGAAGGGTTAAACTAGTTAGGTCCTAACCAAACAGCAAAATTTTAGACAAGACCAAATTTAAAGCATTTGTAGTTGACAAAATAAATGTGGTTCAAAACTCGAAATTTGTCTTGTGAAGGGTGGAAAGCCTTTTGAAAACATTGTTGGAAAAGGAGAAAATGCTGCTGACCAGCATTTTCTCCTTTTCCAACAATTTTTTCAAAAGGCTTTTTCTTAAAGGGTGTTAACACCTGGGATTGTGTGGTACAGGGTTAATAAACTATCACACAAAGACAGTACCAGGAGGACTGTACTGAAGACAGCCATATTTGGTGGCAAGTGTCTCGTTATTGTGTCATGTACCCACTTGGTATTCGATAAAATTTTGATTATTTCGAACACTTGATGATTTTGGATGTGTTGGTTAATTGGCTGGTATGGACATGACCCTGGAAAAAATATACAAGAGGCAGTTCTGATTGCTCATGCTAGTACTGTAGAAATTATATTCTTACAATGGCGAAATGAACTTTTAAACTGCATGTTTGAATGATTTACCCTTTACCACAAATCCTGAGTTTTAGCAACCTTGAGCAAGACAACTTTTGAAAACATTTTGTGGGAACAGAAGAAAATGCTGGTAACTAGCATTTTCTCCTTTTTTCCCCAATAATATTTTTTCCCCTTACTGATAAAAGTCCAATCCATTGTGACACAGTAAAGTTGTTGTCAGCAAGTGCTTTCAGTTTGGACAAGTTATAAAATATTGTCGTTTTGATAAGAGTGAAGGTGGGAAATGACAGAAAACTGGAAGTAGAAACTTTTTCTAGGTACTGCTGAGAGTCAGAAACTTCAAACTTGATTGTCTTGATTATTCTGTGTGAGTTTTTATTTTTCAAAAGGAACTCATAGAAAGACAATACTATCTAAATTATTGATACGCATTCAACAAGTTTTTTCCCTATGACAGTTTTAACACTAGCTCCTTCACGGATGGTAAACGGGGCAACTAGCTCCAAAAGGAGTCAATAGTATTTTGTTGCCTCGTAACATACGGGTATTTGCATGCTAGTTGCATAGATAGAAAAATTGTCAACAAAGGTAGGTGTCGATTTCTTTAAACCTTGTTCATTTCCTTACCGGAGACCTTTTGAAAAATCCGGCAATGCTATGCGATATAAAAATGACTAAACTTTATTCACCGCTAGCATATGGCATATAAGTATGCAGCGCTTGGATAAACTCTTGGACAAACTTTCGAACACAGTACTGCAAACCCGCCACTTTATGTAACACGGAGATTTGGAAGCACAGATTTTCTAGATATTCGTCCAACATATGGCCATTACACTACCTGATGCACGTTTTCTGGTATTTTCAAGCCCATAAAAGACTAAAAAACCCCAAAATTGGAAATTAAAGAATTTGTATGGAGAAAACTGGCAATATTTTTGTGCGCGCCAGTTGCCTAGCACAAGGGGTAGTTGGATAGACAAGGAGGTAGTTGCCTCCAAATATATGTACTTCAAATGATACACATGAGTCAGCTTTTATCTCGGATTGAGCTTAGTAATATTTATCGTCTGCCAGTGCTTATATTTTCGACCCTGTCTAAATTTGTCATTTGGTCATCGGATGACTAAGTAATACTTTATATAATATTTTCAAGTGGACGTGTCCGAGACACAGACACTCGGTTTCCCGATGTTCGAACAACTCGCAAATACTGAGATCAATAAAATACACAAGGTTCTGCAGCTGCCATTTTTTTCTAGCAACGGAATTTTATACTGACTCCACGTTGGGGCTGCGTTCATTTCTATAAAGGTTTCCGACATCCTTGGTACCCTTATTAGAAATTGCAACAGCCCAAACATGACAACAGTGTAAAAAAGCAGCTGCAAAAACGTGTGTAGGCTACTTTACTATATCGCGGCGTGCTCTTTTCCATCGGCAAAAAGATATGCTGGTTTTGTGTTGCTTTACTTGAGCGATGGCGTTTATGTTTTCTGCTTGACAAGAATGCCTCCGTCGCAGTTTTTCCTTTGAATACACCCATCTGAAAAATATATTTGAATGGGGTTTTACGCCGTTTTGAACAATCTTTCAGTTATATCACGGCAAAGTTCACTAACTCATGTGCTTTCTGGGTATCAACAGTACTACACTGGGACTCTGAATGCGCTGTCCAAGGACATACCCACGTGACCAGCGGCCCGGCCGGGACTCGAACCCGCGACCCTCGACACCTTTCAGGTCATGAGTCCGCCGCTATTCCTATTTCAAGTATAGCATAGTCATCCAATTACAAATGCCAAATTTTAGAAAGTGTCAAAAGCACTTGCATATTACAAATTTTACTAAGCTCAAAATTCTGAAATGAAAAGAATATATAACTCGTGTGTTCCAAAGTATGTTCAGAATCCTAGCTAAGTAAAATTACTTGTTGAATTACCCTGTACGGTGCTGATTTGGGGCAAATAGGTTAACTGAATTTTAATTACCAGGCCACTACCTCCTTGTCTATTCAACTAGCCCGCACACAAATTCAGCTATTATTCTACATACACGACTTCTAAAATTTTCAATTTTTGTTATTTCGTAATTCCCTGGGCTTTGAAATTAATAGGGAAGGTGCATCAGGTATTGTAGTGGCTATATATTGGACGTTCAATGAGGAAATCCGTAGTTTCAAATCTCCGATTTACAGTTTTACCGCTCGATGTTCGAAAGTTTGTCCCAAGATTTTATCTAAGCGCTGCATACTTATATGCCATATGCTAGCGGTGAATAAAGTTTAGCCATTTTTATATCGCATAGCATTGCCGGATTTTTCAAAAGGTCTCCGCTATGGAAATAAACAAAGATTAAAGTAATCGACACCTACCTTTGTTGACAATTTTTCTATCTATGCAACTAGCACGCAAATACCCGTATGTTACGAGGCAACAAAATACTATTGACTCCTTTTGGAGCTAGTTGCCCCGTTTACCACCCGTGTCCTTATCTCCTGACAGCAAAGGACTTAAAAAAACAATGTTGTAAAATACTGGTAGAGATTATTAACTCTTTACCAAACACAGTAATTTTAAACTAGTCCTAATTGAAAACAGTTACGGAGGACACAGTTAATGTGACAAGAATAATAGGGTTGATCTGGGACAGGGAAGCAAACATTGTGGGAAAAGGAGAAACTGCTGATTACCAGTACATTTAGTAAGAACAGTGACCTTCAGTAGTAATTGACCAATTAGGTTAAACTTTCTGGAAACAGCTGCCTACATGGGGATATTGTTGAAGTAGGTAGCCATGTCTCGTCAACTACTTGAGTTTATCCCTTGATTCTTTACCAGACAACAAAAATGTACACTTGCCCAAATTGAAAGCATTTCAGGGGACAATTTAAGTGTGGCCCAAATGACGAAATTTATCTTTGATAGGTAGAAAACATTGTGGGGAAAGGAGAAAATGCTGGTTACTGGCATTTTTCTCTTCTTCTTCTCCCTCGGGTCATCAGAAGTCGGGATTTTGTGGTAAAGGGTTAACTATTTACCAACATGAAAACATTTGCAAATCACAAATCAAACAGGGTTCAAATGATGGAGTTTGTCTCTGAAAGAGCAGAAAACATTGTTGGAAAAGGAGAAAATGCTGGTTACCAGCATTTTTTTCCTTTTCCCACAATGTTTTCAAAAGGCTTCTTCCTCAGGGTCATTCAATCTTGGGATTGTTTGGTAAACAGTTAACTCCATGCATGTATAGTAGAAAGTTGGAATTTTCCTGTGTTCTCTATTGTGACTGCATAATAATTGATGGAATTTTTTGAGATGTTTTATTTTCACCAATGTTTTGTTATGACTCGTGTCAGATTATTTTCTTATTGTGGCATTATCATTCCCTTTTTTAGCTCACCTTAGCACAATGTGCTAAAGGTGAGCTATTGTGATCGCCCTATGTCCAGCGTCCGTCGTCCGTCGTCTGTCGTCCGTCGTCCGTCAACAATTTCTTTAAACATCTTCTTCTCCTAAACCACTGGGCCAATCTTGATGAAACTTGGCAGGGATGTTCCTTGGGTGAAGCTCTACCAAATTTGTTCAAAGAATTGAATTCCACCCACAACTCTGGTTGCCATGTCAACAAAAAGGAAAAAAAAGCAAAATCTTTGAAAATCTTCTTCTCTGAAACTAGAAGGTGCAGAGCTTTGATATTTGGTATGTAGCATCTCCTAGTGGACCTCTACCAAGTTTGTTCATTTGATGCCCCTGGGGTCAAAACTGGCCCCGCCCAAGGGGTCACAAGTTTGAGCATAGTCACAAAGAAGGAAAACTTTAAAAATCTTCTTCTCTAAAACTTGAAGGCATAGAGCTTTGATATTTGGCATGTAGCATCTCCTAGCAGACCTCTACCAAGTTTGTTCGTATGATGCCCCTGGGGTCAAAACTGGCCCCGCCCCGGGGGTCACAATTTCCAACAAAGGAACAAAGAAGAAAAACTTTAAAAATCTTCTTCTGTAAAACTAGAAGGCATAGAGCTTTGATATTTGGCATGAAGCATCTCCTAGTGGACCTGTACCAAGTTTGTTCATATGATGCCCTTGGGGTCAAAACTGGCCCTGCCCCGGGGGTCACAAGTTTGAACATAGGAACAAAGAGGGGAAACTTTAAAAATCATCTTGTCTGAAACTGGAAGGCATAGAGCTTTGATATTTGGTATGTAGCATTGCCTAGTTGACCTGTTCATATGATGCCCCTGGGGTCAAAACTGGCCCCACCCCGGGGGTCACAAGTTTGAGCATAGTAACAAAGAAGGAAAACTTTAAAAATCTTATTCTCTGAAACTTGAAGGCGTAGAGCTTTGATATTTGGCATGTAGCATCTCCTAGTGGACCTCTACCAAGTTTGTTCATATGATGCCCCTGGGGTCAAAACTGGCCCTGCCCCAGGGGTCACAAGTTTGAGCATAGTAACAAAGAAGGAAAACTTTAAAAATCTTCTTCTGTAAAACTAGAAGGCATAGAGCTTTGATATTTGGCATGAAGCATCTCCTAGTGGACCTCTACCAAGTTTGTTCATATGATGCCCTTGGGATCAAAACTGGCCCTGCCCTGGGGGTCACAAGTTTGAACATAGGAACAAAGAGGTAAAACTTTAAAAATCATCTTTTTGAAACTGGAAGGTGTAGATCTTTGATATTTGGTACGTAGCATTGCCTAGTGGACCTCCACCAAGTTTCTTTATATGATGCCCCTGGGGTCAAAACTGGCCCCGCCCCGGGGGTCACAATTTCCAACATAGGAACAAAGAAGGAAAACTTTAAAAATCTTCTTCTCTGAAACAGGAAGGCATGGAGCTTTGATATTTGGTAAATAGCATCTTCCAGTGGATCTCTACCAAGTTTGTGCATATGATGCCCTTGGGGCAAAAGTTGGCCCTGCCCCGGGGGTCACAAGTTCGAACATAGTAACAGAGAAGGAAAACTTTAAGAATCATCTTCTCTGAAACTGGAAGGCGTAGAGCTTTGATATTTGGTATGTAGCATCGCCTAGTAGACCTCTCTTAAGTTTGTTCATATGATGCCCTTGGGGTCAAAATTGGCCCTGCCCCGGGGGTCACAAGTTCAAACATAGGAACAAAGAAGGAAAACTTTAATTTGTTTTTTCTCTTAAATTGGAAGGCATAGAGCTTTGATATTTGGTATGTAGCATCTCTTAGTGGACTTCTACCAAGTTTGTTCCAAGGATGCTGCTTGGGTCAAAACTGGCCCAGCCTCTGGGGTCACAAGTTCAAACATAGGAACAAAGAAGGAAAACTTTAAAATTCTTCTTTTCTGAAACCGAAAGGTGTGGAGCTTTGATATTTGGTATGTTGCATCACAGAGTGGACCTCTACCAAGTTTGTTCATATGATGCCCCTGGGTCAAAACTGGCCCCGCCCCGGGGGGTCACAAGTTCGAAGATAGGAACAAAGAAGGAAAACTTTAAAATTCTTCTTTAAAACTGGAAGGCGTAGAGCTTTGATATTTGGTATGTAGTGATTCTGCTCTAAGTTTGTTTGCCCATCTAAGTGCAACAAGTTAATTGAGTTCAAAATTGGGTCATCTTGGGTCATAAACTAGGTCACTAGGTCAGATTAAAGAAATACCTTGTTGGCACTCTCGAGGCCACATTATTTGCTCAATTGCCTTGAAAATTAGTTAGAAAGTTTGTCTTAAAAAGTCTCACATAATATTAATTTGGGTCAACTTGGGTCATAAACTAGTTCACTGGGTCAAATTAAAGAAATACCTTGTTTGCACTCTGGAGGCGACATTTATTGCTCAAATGACCTGAAATTTGGCCAGAATGTTTGTCTTGATGAAATACCAGATGAGTTTGGATTTGGGTCACCTGGAACCATAAACTAGGTCACTAGGTCAAAATGAAGAAATACCTTGTGGACACTCTAGAGGCCACATTCTTTGCATAATTGCCTTGAAAATTGGTCAGAATGTTTGTCTTTGTAAAATCTCACATGAGTCCGAATTTGGGTCAACTGGGGTCATAAACTAGGTCACTTGGTCAAATTAAAGAAATAGCTAGTGGGCACTCTAGAGGCCACATTTATTATTCATTTGATTTGAAAATTGGTTAAAATGTTTCTTTTGATATAGTCAAAGACCAGTTCAAATTTGGGTCACCTGGGGTCATAATCTAGGTCATTAGGTCAAATTAAAGAAATATCTGTAGGGCACTCGAGGCCACATTTTTTGCTCAATTGACTTGAAAATTGGTCAGAATGTTTGTCTTTATGAAATATGAATTTGAAATTGGGTCACCTGCAGTCAAAACCTAGGTCACATGGTCAAATTAAAGAAAAACCTTTAAGGCACTCTACTAAGGTGAGCGACCCAGGGCCATCATGGCCCTGTTGTTCTTAAAAATGCACTTCTTGCTAACTGTATGAGTTGTACTCTGGGAAAATGGGCTCTAATGCATTGTTGTTATGTATTATACCATGCATGTCCTGGCATAATTAGGTATTCATAAAATCCATTTAGTATTACAACCCATTAAATCTGGAGATAGAATGGTCCTTTCAGCAGCAGAAAATTTACCAACAGCTAAAAGTTTCAGCCAAGGTCAACCTGTGCAGGCTGACATGGGTTGGTACTTTTCTTTTTTTTTTTTTTTTTTTTTTTTTTTTTTTGCAGCTGCATTAAGCCCCCTTTTTTATAGAGCATTGCTCATAAATAAGTTTATGGTAAACATTGTTTCAAGTTGAAAGAATCATTTGCATTGTATCAGTTACAAAGTATTTATTGTAAAAGTTAGTGGCTGAAAACCATTGTGTACTTTTGAATTCAAAAACATTTGGGGTGTTGCTAAATTTTCAAATTATACCAGTTCATTAATCCTTTCTCAAACAATGCTTAGTTTTAGTTTTGACAGCAACCCCCCCCCCCCCCCCCCCCCCATGGAGGAAAGCTTTTGAAAACATTGTTGGGAAAAGAAGAAAATGCTGGTAACCAGTATTTTTCTTCTACTACCACAATGTTTTCTACTCTTTCAAGTACAAAGTCCATGATTTAAGCCACATTTAATTAGTAGTCTGCAGATTTTTTGAATTTGAACAAGTCTGAAATTTTGTTGTTTGGTAAAAAGTTAACCCTTTCCCAAACGAGCCCTGGTTTTCACGTGTCTGCAGTATAAGTCTTTTGAAAACACTGCGGGAAAAGGAGAAATTGTTCGTAATGAGCAATTTCTCCTTTTCCCACAGTGTTTTCTACCCTTTTTTATAACTTTATGCCATTTTCATCAAATCTAAAATTGTTGTCTGCAAACTCTTTCAATTTGGACCAGTCCAAAATTTGTCGTTTGGGAAAGGGTTAACTCTTTACCACTACGGGTTTTAACAGCCCTGAAGAAATAGCCTTTTGAAAACCTTGTGGGAAAAGGAGAAAATGCTGGTTACCAGCATTTTCTTCTTTTCACACAAGGTTTTCTTTCCCTTCACAGTTACCATCATTCCAGCTTAATTTGATGTGTCGTCTGCAAATGCTTTCAATTTGGACCAGCCTGGAATTTTGTTGTTTGGTAAAGATTTTAGCTGTAACTCTTTTCTCAACGAAGAAATTTTGGTCTTAACCAAATTGAACGCATTTGCAGCTGACAAATTAAATGTAGCTCAAAAGATGACTTCTGTATTTGATAGGATAGAAAAGATTGTGGGAGAAGGAGAAAATGCTGACTACTAACATATTCTCCTTTTTCCCACGATGTGTTCAAAAGCTATATTACAAGTTTTTTAAACAAGGGATTGTCTGGTAAAGGATTTTAATTTTACAGAAGATGCTTCACAAGAAAGTAAATTTGAGCCATGCTTTTTGAATAGGGGCTTAATGCGTCTGGAAAAAAGTATCGACCCAGGTCAGCCTGGCAGTCCGCGCAGACTGACCTGGATCAAAACTTTTTGCTATTAGTCATTTTTCTGCATGTCAGTAGGACCAGTCTGCCTCATGATTCAGTCACTTGTTAGACAAAATCGATTTTATGGATCCCTATTTAAGTGATGGCTTGCTAGGGTCAGTGCATCATCGGGATGCATTAAGTCCCCTTTTGCCAGAGCATGGCTCTTTTTTTTTTTTTTCAGTTTCATTTTAGTTTCTTGCTTTGCAGAGAGTATGATTGTTTTCCTAATTGACTCTTAATGGAAATTAAAAGTTACCCTGTATGTTATGGAGACTCTGTGCCTCAATGATTATGCATGTTGCCCTGTTACTGACTTACTTCCACAAATGCAACTTTTTGAAAACCTCTGCAGGGCACCTTCAAAAAAGATAAGGAGAAAGGAGCAGTTGCTTGGTACTTTCTTGTAAGGCCCGTGAAGTAACGGGGAAAAAAATGTAGAAAATTTCTGGTAAAAAATGCAATCATAAGTTTGATATTTGATAATTTTGTTTCGTTTTTTAGCTCACCTTAGCACAACGTGCTAAAGGTGAGCTATTGTGATCGCCCTATGTCTGGCGTCCGTCGTCTGTCGTCCGTCGTCCGTCAACAATTTCTTTAAACATCTTCTTCTCCTAAACCACTGGGCCAATCTTGGTGAAACTTGGCAGGGATGTTCCTTGGGTGAAGCTCTACCAAAATTGTTCAAAGAATTGAATTCCACCCACAACTCTGGTTGCCATGTCAACAAAAAGGAAAAAAAAGCAGAATCTTTGAAAATCTTCTTCTCTGTAACTAGAAGGCGCAGAGCTTTGATATTTGGTATGTAGCATCTCCTAGTGGACCTCTACCAAGTTTGTTCATTTGATGCCCCTGGGGTCAAAACTGGCCCTACCCCTGGGGTCACAAGTTTGAGCATAGTAACAAAGAAGGAAAACTTTAAAAATCTTCTTCTCTGAAACTTGAAGGCGTAGAGCTTTGATATTTGGCATGTAGCATCTCCTGGTGGACCTCTACCAAGTTTGTTCATATGATGCCCCTGGAGCAAAACTGGCCCTGCCCCGGGGGTCACAATTTCCAACATAGGAACAAAGAAGGAAAACTTTAAAAATCTTCTTCTGTAAAACTAGAAGGCATAGAGCTTTGATATTTGGCATGAAGCATCTCCTAGTGGACCTCTACCAATTTTGTTTATATCATGCCCTTGGGGTCAAAACTGGCCCCGGCCCAGGGGTCACAAGTTCAAACATAGGAACAAAGAGGGGAAACTTTGAAAATCATCTTCTCTAAAACTGGAAGGCGTAGAGCTTTGATATTTGGTATGTGGCATTGCCTAGTGGACCTCTACCAAGTTTGTTCATATGATGCCCCTGGGGTCAAAACTGGCCCCGCCCCGGGGGTCACAAGTTTGAGCATAGTAACAAAGAAGGAAAACTTTAAAAATCTGCTTCTCTGAAACTTGAAGGTGTAGAGCTTTGATATTTGGCATGTAGCATCTCCTGGTGGACCTCTAACAAGTTTGTTCATATGATGCCCCTGGGTCAAAACTGGCCCAGCCCGGGGGGGTCACAAGTTCGAACATAGGAACAAAGAAGGAAAACTTTAAAATTCTTCTTTAAAACTGGAAGGCGTAGAGCTTTGATATTTGGTATGTAGTGATTCTCTTCTAAGTTTGTTTGCCCATCTAAGCGCAACAAGTTCATTGAGTTCAAAATTGGGTCATCTTGGGTCATAAACTAGGTCACTAGGTCAGATTAAAGAAATACCTTGTTGGCACTCTCGAGGCCACATTATTTGCTCAATTGCCTTGAAAATTAGTTAGAAAGTTTGTTTTTATAAAGTCTCACATAAGATTAATTTAGGTCAACTTGGGTCATAAACTAGTGCACTGGGTCAAATTAAAGAAATACCTTGTTTGCACTCTGGAGGCGACATTTATTGCTCAAATGACCTGAAATTTGGCCAGAATGTTTGTCTTGATGAAATACCAGATGAGTTTGGATTTGGGTCACCTGGAACCATAAACTAGGTCACTAGGTCAAAATAAAGAAATACCTTGTGGACACTCTAGAGGCCACATTCTTTGCTTAATTGCCTTGAAAATTGGTCAGAATGTTTGTCTTTGTAAAATCTCACATGAGTCTGAATTTGGGCCAACTGGGGTCATAAACTAGGTCACTTGGTCAAATTAAAGAAATAGCTAGTGGGCACTCTAGAGGCCACATTTATTATTCATTTGATTTGAAAATTGGTTAAAATGTTTCTTTTGATATAGTCAAAGACCAGGACAAATTTGGGTCACCTGGGGTCATAATCTAGGTCACTAGGTCAAATTAAAGAAATATCTGTAGGGCACTCGAGGCCACATTTTTTGCTCAATTGACTTGAAAATTGGTCAGAATGTTTGTCTTCATGAAATATGAGTTTGAAATTGGGTCACCTGTGGTCAAAAACTAGGTCACATGGTCAAATTAAAGAAAAACCTTTAAGGCACTGTACTAAGGTGAGTGACCCAGGGCCATCATGGCCCTCTTGTTTAACCATTTACCTTGTTTGAAAATGTGTGCCGTAGACAATATTGAAAATATTCTAGTAGAATATGAATAGTCAGTCATGAATCAAGGAAGACATTTGTGTAGCAGTTAAGCATCTGCCTCTCACACCAGAGATTTTGTGTAAGAATCCTTTGATGAGCAGGGGTCTACATATGGAACTACCCCAGATCACGGCATGAGTAACATTTAACATTTAACTCTTCACCAGATGACAAAATATTAGTGCTGTCCAAATTGAAAGCATTGTCAGATGCCAAATAAAATGTTACTCAAAACATGAAATTTGCCTGAGAAAAGATAGAATGCATTGTGGGTAAAGGAGAAAATGTTGGTTACCAGCATTTTCTCCTTTTCCTACAATGTTTTCAGAAGCTTTCTTCCTCAGGGTTGCTTAATCTTGGGATTTTGTGATAAAGGGTTAAGGTTACCAGGAGGCAATCATCAAGAAAAATTAACATAAGTTGTAAGAACTTTCTTTCACAGTTGATGAAAAATGAACTAGCCATGCTTTGTGAAAAGGGGGCTTAATGCAACTGCAAAAAGTATCAATCCAGGTCACCCTGCATAGTCCACACAGGTTGACCCAGACTGACATATTTTGATATTGGTCAATTTTCTGTCCGAGGACCAGTTTACCTCATGACCGAGTCGGTTGGTTGATGAAAATGAACTTTATGGATTCATGATCGTGTGATGACTTTCTTATTTTCATGCATCACGGAGATGCATTAAATCCCCTTTTGCTAGAGTATTATTTTTAAACATTCAAGTCATAAATATATGAGAACACTGGTGGCAAAATGGTGAAGTACTTACTACAAGAAATTCCTGCGACTGCCACAATGTTTTGATAAGGGATCTGCTACAAGATAAAAGGAACCTGTGAACAGTTTGTAGTGTGTGTTATTGGTGTCTATTCAGTCTTTGTATGTGTTCTTGGTTATTCTAATTAACCCCTTACCGAACTATCCCATCTTTTAATGACCCAGATGACAAATGGGCTTTTGAAAACATTGTGGGAAAAGGAGAAAATGCTGGTAACCGTCGTTTGAGCCACATCTTACTTGTCAACTGCAAATTATTTTAGTGAACCCTTTGCCGTGTTTTAACGACTGTTAATCAAACACTTTGCTAAACATTGTGATTAAAGGAGGAAATGCTGGTAACCAGCATTTTCTCCCTTTCCCACAGTGCTTTCTACCATTTAACCCTTTCCCAAATGCTAAGTTTTAGGCGCTTTTCTATTCAAAACCTCTGCCAACCCAAAACTACAAAATAGGTACAAATGAGGTTAAGCTCTCGGATAGGAAAGAAAACATTGTGGGAAAAGGAGAAAATGCTGGTTACCAGTGTTTTCAAAAGGCTTTTCCACCAGAGTCATTAAAAGGCGGCAGTATGTGGTAAAGGGTTAAAGGACAAACCCCACCATTTGAGCCACGGCTGATTTTTTGTCTGCAAATTCTTTTACTTGAGAGGAGTCATAAATTTCTTTGTTTGGTAAAGAGATGGTCCAGAAGCATACAGATAAATGTATAGCTTTTCATGCAACTATAGTCGACCACTTTTCAAGCACATTGGGAATTAGGCTGCCTTTTTATGATCAGCAATTGTGTTCCAACAATAATTTCTGTATCTTTTCTTTCCTCCAAAATTTTAATTTTACCAAAGAACAAAATTTTAGACCTGTCTGAATTAAAAGCACTTTCAGATGACAAATCTTTCTCAGACACTGAAATTTGTTTTTGAAGGGTAGAAAACATTGTGGGAAAAGGAGAAAATACTGGTTGCAAGCTGGTTTCATCATGCTTTCAATAGCTATCTTTAGCTATCTTTTTCGGGGTCACTAAAAGTTGGGATCATGGTAAGGGTCAGCCTTGTTGTCACTTGAACTAGAGGGTGCTATGCCTTAAAGTTTGTGTAATGATTTTTTGAAATTTCTTGTAGCAGCATTCCAAATTGAGATATGATACCGTTATTAGTCCCGTTTATTTATGGAGAGTGTATTATTGCCTTGAACATCGTACTAGTTTAAAAACGTTTATAGACTTGTCCATATTGAAAGGGTTTGTACAATGCCAGATAACAGATTTAACTCTTTACCAAATGACAAAATTTTAGACCAGCCCAAATTAAAAACACTTGCAGACGACGATATAACAGTGACTTAAATATTGAAATTAGTTTTTTGGGAGGGTGGATAGCATTGTGGGAAAAGGAGAAATTGCTGGTAACCAGAAAGGCCCTGTCAGTGTTTTTAAAAGTTTTGTTCCTCAGTGTCATTAAAACTCAGGATTGTGTGATATAGCAATAACCTTTTAACAAATGAAAAAAATTCGGAATTTCCCATATTGAAAGCATTTGCAGAATGGCAGATAACAGATTTTAATGTGAATCAAATGATGGGATTTTCTCTCTTGTGGTGTAGAAAACCTTGAGGGAAAAGGAGAAAATGCTAGTCACCATGATGTTTTCAAAAAGTGTTTTTTCATCCGGGGTGTAAAATTTTGGGATTGTTTCGTAAAAGACTTAGCAAATTTTTACCCTTTACTAAACAACACTGAGTTTTAATGACCCTCATGGAAGATGCTTTGAAAAAGAAAAAGGTCAGAAAAGGAAAAATACCAATAACAGCATTTTTCTCCATTTTCCACAATGTTCTCTACCCTCCCAAAAACAACTTCAATTATTGAGTCACATTTATTTTGTCGTCTGTAAATTTTTTTCAACTTTGACCGTTTTTAAGTTTTTTGTTTGGTAAAGATTAGAGCGAACAAATTTAAGTATTGAAAAGAGTCTTAATTTTTTCTCACAATTTGGAACATGTCTCGAATTTTTACTTGCCATCATTCTCTGGAACAATGGGCTTATTTTGAATTTATGTACAATAAAATGTAACTATTTCCTGTCTTGGTTGTTACTGTTTGGGGTGAAAATCCGATAAAAAGTAGATATAATTCTGTAGCCCTGGTAACCCTATAGGCAGAAACAGAGGCTTTTGCAGACAGCATAGATCAAGATCAGACTGCACAGAGTGTGCAGTCTGATCTTGGATCTTTACCACTTGCTTGTTTAGACAAGCTGGCCAGATAAAAATCTTTGTGAGTTTTGGTGGTTGTATTTTTAGCCATTAAACAAGGTAGAGTTTAACCATAAGTCAACAGTTTCACCCTTTACCACACAATCCTGAGTTTTAACAACCCTGAGAAAGAAGCCTTTTAAAAACATTGCGGGAAAAGGAGAAAATGCTGGTAACCAGCATTTTCTCCTTTTCCCACAATGTTTTCTACCCATCCAAAAGCATATATCAATTCGTAAGTCACATTTATTTTGTCGTCTGCAAACGCTTTCAATTTGGACTAGTCTTAAATTTTGTGGTTTGGTAAAGGACCAGCCTTGTCCAAATTGAAAGCATTCACAGATGATAAATGTAACTCAAACATTTTTTTTTTCTTTTTTAAACGGAAGAAAACTGTGGGAAAAGGATATAATGCTGGGTACTAGCAGTTTCTACTTTTTCCAAAATATTTTCTAAAGTCTTATTTAAGGTCATTAAAACTCGGGATTGTTTGATTTAGGGTTAGATATTTCACACTCAAAAGCATTAACTCTTTACCAGACAACAAAGTTTTAGAATGGTCCAAATTTAAAGCATTGCTGATGCAAAAATTAAATGATGCCCAAATAATGGAGTTTGTGTCTGAAAGGTTAAAAAACATTGTGGAAAGAGGAGCAAATTCATGTTACTATCATTTTCTCCTAATCTTGTAATGTTTTTAAAAACCTTTCTGAAATCCTTTTTTACCAGGATCATTTAAACTTGGAATTGTGTGGTAAAGGGTCAATTATACAAGATACCTCAAGAAATAATATTGAAATATTAAATCATGGGCTTGAATTATCACTATTAACCAGCATTTTCTCCATTTTGCACACTGTTTTCAAAAGCACACTTCCCCAGGGTTGTACAGTCAGGAATGTTTTGTAAATGAATAAAAATCCAGAGCAAGGAGGGTTTTGAAAGCTGTGTGAGGTTAAGAGAAAAACCTGGCTACCACATGTTCTCCTTTTTCCGCAATGTTTGCTACCCCCTTAAAAGACAAATTCCACACTAGTACCAAAACAACTTTCTTTCCAAGTCACTGAATACTTTTCTCACATGCATCAGAGGTGAGAGGCAAAAAATCGCTGGAAAGAAAGTTTGCCACAACCAGGTGTTGAACTTGCAACCACCAGGTCACAGGCAGGATACACTAAGCTACCTGGGCAGGCCCATTCAAACAAACAAAAGTATGTATGTAGTACTTAGCATAAGTGCTAGACACCAGCATTTGTGCCATACTCTGACAAAAGGAGGCTTAATGCATCTCCGTGATGACACCAAGGAAGTCATCACTGCAGTATGGATCTATAAAGTCCATTTTGTCCAACAACTGACAGAATCATAAATTAGACTGGTTCTTTGACATGTGAGAAAATTGACATAATTATAGCAAAAAGTATCAACCTAGGTCAGCGGGCTGCCCAGGCTGACCTGGGTTGATACTTTTCACAGATGTACCACACAAACCCGACTTTTAACAACCCTGAAGAAAAATCCTGTTGGAAACATTATGGTAACCAGCATTTTCTCCATTTCCCACAATGTTTCCTACCCTTCCAAATTCAAATTTCAATTTTTGAGCCACAAGTGATTTGTCGTATGCAAATGCTTTCAATTTTTTTATCAATCTAAAATTTTGTCATTTGGTACAGTTAAGACCCCTTTTCACAGAGCATGGTTCAATTGTTTTTATTCCCCTATCGGCGAAGCCGAAGTGGACTTTAGGTTTGCACTCCGTCCGTCTGTCTGTCCGTCCGTCTGTCTGTCCATCTGTCCGTCAGTCCAGCAATTCTGTTTTCCAGACTTTTTTCCTAAACGCTGGTAGGTATTGATCTCAGATTTGCTGTGAAACTCAACCACCATGACTTACAGATCAAGTCCAACTTTCATTCTGCTCCACTGGTTTTTCATGGATTTATGGGCCTTGGACTTACAAAATTTCACTGATAAGTCAGTTTTCCAGACTTTTTTTTTCTAAATGCTGGTAGATATTCACCTGACTTTTGCTGTGTAAGTCAACCACCATGACTTACAGATCAAGTTCGAGTTTCATCCCGCTCCACTGCTTTTTCACGCATTTACGGGCCTTGGACTTATAAACTTTCACTGATAAAACATTTTTCCGCACTTTTTTTCTAAACGCTGCTACATATAGAGTGATTTTTGGTGTGTACATCAACCACCATGACTTACACATCAAGTTTGAGTTTCGTCCCGCTCCACTGCTTTTTGATGCATTTATGGGCCTTGGACTTCCAAAATTTCACTGATAAAACATTTTTCCGCACTTTTTTTCTAAACGCTGCTACATATAGAGTGATTTTTGGTGTATACATCAACCACCATGACTTACACATCAAGTTCGAGTTTTGTCCCGCTCCACTGCTTTTTGACGCATTTACAGGCCTTGGACTTAAAAAATTTCACTGACATGCCAGCGATACATACGGCCAGTAGGGGACTGTGTATTGCTATGCAATACTATCAGAATGCTTGTTTTTTTTCCCATGATGACGTCCGTACTAGTTGTGGAAATTCTATATACATGTAGTTGAAGTCAAAACTGTACACAAAAGTTGCAAATATGTCATTTTACATTTTAAGTACTTTGACAGTAACTAGTGCTTCTCTTCCACCTTTTTTTTTTCCAATATATTGAACTTTACATCAAGGTAACACATTTTGACAAATGGAGAAATACAAAAAACAGGTCCACTACGAAAAGGGAATCAGTGGTTAAGAATATGATTGCCAAGGTCGTGGATCCCAAGATCAGGGTCTGTATCCACCAACTGTTCTTTACTTCATTCCAAGTCTAGGTCTAGATTTAGAAAGTAACACAATTTCTGATTGACTAAACCATTTGGTTCAGCCAATCAGAAGCTGCGTTACTTTCAAATTCAGAAAACTTGAAAATTACAAGACTAAGAATGTCCTTAAAAATGACTAGTGAATATCTCTGGATCCAGAATGCACTGGCAAAGCTGGAAAATCAAGCAAATAATCTGTTTCCATTGCTAGTTTTACTTTGCCTATGGTAGTGAAAGGATGAGTCCGTAGGTTATTTGCTTGATTTTCCAGCTTTGCCAACATAATTTTGATACATGTATGTTAAATGAATAACAGATATTGTAATAAAAAAACCATTCTTGTCACATACTTATGTTTCACAAACCCTTAACCAGACCGTCCTGAGTTTCAACGACCCCCCCAGGAAAAGGCTTTTTGAAAACATTGTGAGAAAAGGAGAAAATGCTGGTAAATAGCATTTTCTCCTTTTCCCACAATGCTTTCTAACCTTTCAAAGATAAATCAGACCATTTGAGTTAAGATTTGTCTACAAAAAATTTCAATCAGGAGGTATCTAAAAATTTGTTGTCTATAATGTTATTGTGTTTAACCCTTTACCAAACGACAATAATTTAGACTGGTCCAAAATGAAAGCAGTTGCAGACGACACACATTAAATGTGGTTCAAATGACAAAACTTGTCGTTGATAGACTAGAAAACATGGTGGGAAAAGGAGAAAATGGTGGTTACTAGTGTTTTCTCCTTTTCCCACAATGTTTTCAAAAGGCTTCTTCCTCAGGGTCGTTAAAAGTTGGGATTGTGTGATAAAGGGTTAAAGGGTTAACTGTTATTTGTTCAAAAAGCAGCCAGTAGCTTTGAAAGAGATGAATGACCAGAACTTTAGGGTGTGGGGGGGAAACTACGGAATTGACATATTTGTTGATATAATGTGACTGAAGTACTGTTGAAAACACTGTAAGATCTCTTTGTATTATAGCATGCACTGTAATACCAGGCACATTGTTCAGTTATTACCATTATTTGTTCCCTATTGTGACTTGAAAGAAACTTGATCTGTAACACATGAATGATTTTGTATAGTATTTGTCTAATTAAAACCAATGTGACTTTTCAACGCTCTGCAAGATGCAAAATTCTCTCAAATTCTTGAGGTCAATTTACAGACAACCTGAACGTGGCACAAATGATGAAATTTGTCCTTGAAAGGGTAGAAAACATTAAGGGAAAAGAAGAAAATGCTGGTTACCATTACCATCTCCTTTTCATGAAATGTTTTTGAAAGCTTTTTTCCTTGGCCTAGTTAAAACACAGGGCTATTGGGTAAAGGGTTAACTCTACGAAACAACAAAATTCTGTCCTTGTCAATATTGAAAGCATTTTCAGGTAACAAATTGCAAGCATTTTCTCCTTTTCCCGCGATGTTTTCACAAAGCCTTTTTCCTCAAGGTTATTAAAACAGGATTGTTTGGTAGAGGAATCAACGTGGCTCAAACAAAAAGTTTGTCTTTGATAGGGGTGAAAGCATTGTTGGGAAAGGAGAAAATGCTGGATACCAGCATTTTTCCCTTTCCCCACAATGTTTTCAAAAGCATTTTTCCAACAGGGTTGTTAAAACAGGATTGTTTGGTATTTCGGATTAAAACTATAAATGGTCAATAAACATAGATAAGAAGAACAGTAGCGTGTGAACATGTATTTTTATTTTTTTTTCTTTAACATTTGTAAATTAACTCTTTACCAAACAACAAAATTTTAGACTTGTCCAAATTGAAAGCATTTGCAGACGACAAATGAAATGTGGCTAAAATGATTGCATTTGTTTCCGAAAGGTTAGAAAACATTGTGGGAAAAAGAGAAAATGCTGGTTACCAGCATTTTCTCCTTTTCCCACAATGTTTTCAAAAGGCTTCTTTCTCAGGGTTGTTGAAAGTCAGGATTGTGCAGTAAAGGGTCAATAAAGTCTCACCAGACATTTTGAATGTTGTTTATGTTGATTGTGAATATGAATTATTTTGGATGATTGTTTCATAAATCAAATAATCAATTTCATGTAGGGGGTAAACTGTTATGAATCAAGTTTTATAGAGTCTGTTCATTTAACATTATGTTTTGAAAAGCTCCAAACTGCAGGAACAAGAAAAAAGGGTTAACTCTGTACCAAATGACAAGTTTTTAGACTAGTCCAAATTGAAAGCATTTGCAGAAGACAATGTAACATAAAAATTGAATTTTGTTTTGGGGGGGGGGGGGGGTTAGAACACATTGTGGGAAAAGGAGAAAGCGCTGGTTACCAGCATTTTCTCCTTTTCTCACAATGTTTTCAAAGGGCTTCTTTCTCAGGGTTGTTAACCCTTTACCGCACAATGCCACTTTTTGACGACCCTGGGAAAGAATGTTTTCTACCCCATCAAAGAAAATTTTCTCGTTTTCCCACAATGTTTTCTACCCTATCGAAGAAAAATTGCACTATTTGAGCCACATTGAAATTGTCGTCTGCAAATGCTTTCAATTTGGACAAGGCTAAAATGTTGTTGTCTGGTAAAGAGTTAAAAGTCGGGATTGTTATGTAAAGAGTTAATCTTTGTATGTAATCTTTTCTTGCACCACAATGTTTGTATAAGTTGTAAACTGCAGGAGCAAGAGAAAGTCTCATTAATGTTTAAATGGGTTTATCAATAAACATGGGTATAAGTTAGGATGAAATTATATTAATCTCTTTATGCAATTCATGACCTTGTCAAGACTTGTTTGAACTTTTCAAAACTTAAAGATTTCAACCGATTTTACTTTGTTTTTTGCTGAAACACATTACAGCAAATAAGATTCATTGTATTAAAACATTCTGACATGAAAGGACTTCACAATAATGTGCACTAAATCATTTATATTGTTCAATATATGTGAGCCATGCCTTGGCAAAAGGGGGCTTAATGCATTGCTATGATGCACGATACTAGGCAAGTTATCACATTGTGATAGATCTGTAGAATCCATGTTGTATAGCAATCGACTGAATCATGAAGTAAACTGGCCACTTTAACATAAAGATTATTGACAAATAGCAAAAAGTTTCACTCCAGGTCAGCCTACGCGGACTGCACAGGCTGACCTGGGTCGATACATTTTGCAGATACATTAAGCCCCCTTTTCACAGAGCATGGCTTACGTATATATTGAAATTGTTTCATATATATTGCATGCTTTGAAATTATTTGATTAAGTTTATTTGATTTTTCATTTGTGCAATCCAATCTTGATCTATGCCAACTGTTGAGGCTATTTAACCCTTTACCAAAATATTCTGTGTTTTAACTCTTTACCACACAACAAAAATGTAGACCAGTCCAAATTGAAAACATTTGCAGACGACATTTTAAATGTAGATCAAGACATAACATTTGTCTATTGGAGGGTAGAAAACATTGTGGGTTCAAAAGGCTTCTTTCTTGGGGTCGTTAAAAGTCGGTATTGTGTGGTAAAGGGTTAATGACCCAAAGAAAATACATGTACGCTATTGAAAACATTGTGTTTTCTTCTCTTTGAAAGACATGTTTTGTGTCTTGACTTACATTTAATTTGTCGTCTGCAAATGCTTTCAAATTTGACAGGTCTAAAATTTTGTCGTCTGATAAAAAATTTAATCCAGGTGCATGAATGGATTAATCCTTTACCACACAATCCCGACTTTGAACGACCATGTAAAAGAAGCCTTTTTGAAAACATTGTGGGAAAAAGGAGAAAATGCTGGTAACCAACATTTTCTCCTTTTCCCGCAATGTTTTCTACCCTACCCATAACAAATTTTAATTTTTTAGTCCGATTTATTTTGTCTTCTGCAAATGCTTTCAATTTGGACCAGTCTAAAATTTTGCAGTTTGGTCAAGAGTTAAGAAAACTTGTGCTGATTTACGCCCTACATGAAATAGCAATGTTCCTTGTTTGTGTACCGTATTTTTTTCCTGTGTGTCTTCTTGGACACGATCTTACGAAAAAATAAACACGATAAATCCACCTGTTTTGTCACATTTTCTTGTATTCTTACTTGTATAACTTGAAGGCCCACTAGTGGCCAAAAATAAACAAACTGGGTGAAGGATGTGTCAAAATGCCAATTTAACCCTAACCATTTAAAGATAAATCAGTACTTGTTATTGGCCAGATTTTAACCCATTTTATCTTTATTTTCAGCCAGTTTTTTAGCCATTTCATCTTTGTTTTATGAAACTATATAATCATTCTTGTATCTTAAGCCAAATGTTGCCCTTGACAACGGTTAGAAAATGCATTTCATTTTTTGGCAGCCTTCAAAGAAATCACTGTTTTCATTTCGGGTTTTAAATGAGGACAAATCCCTTGATTTTCTCTATCCCTTACATCATAAATATTGGCTATTTATTTATCTTTACACAGCTTACCAGATTCTGAGCCATTCTACACACTTTCAAGTTTTAGCAGCATTTTTTTTTCTCTGGCTGTAAGGATGTATCTTTAATAAGTATGGATATCTTCATGAGTCTGTCAAAGTTCAAGCCACTGGAAGGAAGGAAGGAAGGAATATGAATCTTAACCCTTATCCTGCTAAATAAAAGAAATGAAACTTTCATAGCGATAGTATAAATCCTAGTTTTCCTATTTCACAGGTACTTTTTGAGGAAAGATATCTCCTTATTGGACAGTGTAGATCCAAGATCATAGGCACGTTTTGTGCAGTCTGATCTTGATCTATCCTGTCTGCAAAATGTCAGTGAGTCACGCTTAGCAGCCTGAGAGTTAAAACTAGAATTATAATGGATAACTTGAATTCTAGGTTTACAAGTAATTTTTGTGTCAGCTACTAGACCTTTTACACCCCATACTGTAACACGTTGTCAGACTTATATGTTATTAGTACAAAGGTATAGGGACTTTTGAATAATGGAAATCACTCTCTTCAGGTCAGTATGTGTAGATCAAGATCAGACTGCAATGTGAATTCTGATCTTGCATCTACAGCGTCTGGTTCTTTGTGAGATACTCTTGTTGAATCGGCCTTTCTGGTGAAGCTGCACAGATGCAAAAAAAAAAAGCAAGCTTCCAACAGTCTGAGGGGTCCTGCGTGACATAGTGGAAAAGTGTAAGACTTGTAACCTGGAGGCCTCGGGTTTGAGCCTCACTGGATCCACTGGGTTTTTCGTGGGAGTGTCCTTGGGCTAGACACTTCAGAGCCCTAGTCTAGTACCGGTAGAACCCAGGAAATACATGAATATGTGAGCTGTCACCGTGATATAACTGATGTTGAAAGTTGCGTAAAACACTGATTAATCCTACAGTCTGAATATATCCTACATTTTTCTTTGAACTCTTTACCACATAATCTTGACTTTTAACGGCCTCTTGACAAAAGTTTTTGAAAACACTGTGGGAAAAGAAGAAAATGCTAGTAAACAGTATTTTCTCCTTATCCCACTATGTTTTAGCTACCCTTTGAAATAGAATTTTCATGGTTATAATAACAATCGATAAGTCGCGTGCAAATGCTTTAATTTAGACAGGGCTATAACTTTGTCGTTAAGTAAAGGGATTTTAAAGTAAGATCATATACTTTATCTGAATTGAATCTTATTCTAAGCGCAAAAACGCTATCAGACTCTAGAATAAACCGAAATACAGACAAGATCAATCAAGTAGTTTTAAGATCTAGATCTATAAAACTATTTCATGAATGTGCGTGTTTCACCTTTTCATCCACACGGCTGATAGTCTACTTTAGATCTAGTTTACTAATAGTTCTAGTCTAGATTCGGAACAGATCTAGATCTCGAAACTCGAGATATCCGTTCTTTCAAGATTATAAATTGTGATTTTGTAACCCGTCTAGATATAAAATGTATACATGGTTTTGCAAGATCTGCACCTAGGCTACTCATTTTAACCCATAAGTAAATGTTCAATATTCAGTGTTTTTAACGACCCCCCCCCCCCCCCCCCAAAAAAAAAAAAAAACTTTTGAAATCATTGTCGGAAGAGGAAAAAAATGCTGGTTCCAGCATTTTCTTCATTTCCCACATTATTTTCAAACATATCTAAGACAAATCTGTAAATGATTTCATACACGTTTTATTGTCGTCTGCAAATCCTTAAAATCTAGACGAGTCTACAATTTTATCGTTTAGTATTTTAAAGAGTTTTTAAAAACGTTTCATGACCCAAAGACGAGTCGACCTAAATAGTGACCTTAGTATTGATGGATTCTATTTTCGGCATTCAGATAATGAATGAGTCTACGTCGTATTTTCATTACGTCATTTACTATTTTCGGCATAGAGGTGTGTTTTTGAAAGCCAATGAGAGTTATGAAAGAAGGTCATCAAAGGTCGTCATTGTCGTACTTGGCCGTTTGCCGAATTTCTGATGCAATGTTAGAACGTGTCACTCAAATATCAATGCTCTAACACAAAATAGTTTCAAAGCTTAAATATATTTTACATTGGAAAATGTCTCCAAAATTATATATATTTCATCCAGTAGATTCTTCATCACCTTATTTGCTGAAAATATTAATGTAACCGCAAGTATTTGCGCTTACTCAAAATTTTCCCTGTCCAGACGCGTATGAATACAGAAAATCTTTCTCTGATATCGTGGAATTTTGCCTACGTGCGCCATACCATGATTTCAAGCTGACGAATACACAACACACCAAAGATATCGGAAACTATGGAAGCGTAGTCGGGCAAACGACACCGTGCAAAAGCAAGGCTTTGCACATCAACAAAAGAAACTATTCAACCATGGCGTGAGTATATTTTTATTCTTAATTTTCACAATTGTGTACCATTTTTTTGTGCGATACTTGAAGTATTGTCGCCTCGTGGTCTCGGGCCCGCCATATTGTCCATGCTAATATTGCTCTCCATACTGAACGAAATCAAAATTCTTGCAGTCTTCAAATAACATGGTAATTTACATCTTCCCGTTGTTTGTTTTCTGTAAAGCCCAGTTTTGTTATTACGAGCCTTGTTCAATGACGAAATCTTGTTATGAATAAGCCTGCCTAGAGCCTTCGCAATCATTAATTAGGCGCTTCCGGTATTGTCGTGGGTTCTTCAATATCGGGGTATTTACAATTTTCGTAAGTGAGGCTACATTTTTTTAAATCGAGTTCCCTGATCTATTGAAATAATGAAAGAACGCTGTAGAGATTACGCATTCACTTGCTTATCCACGAAAAAGGTCCAAAATGGAGTATTTGGTGCTATTTTAACCAAAGACCTGTAGACGTTGGTTTTTCCCCTCCATTTTTACAGGTGCGCAAAGTAAAACCTCGCTTACAAAATGGCGGGGAGAATTTATTTATATATCTTGCTCAAAATTCTTGATAAAATCATCTCGACACTTGAAAATAACTATTTTTATTTGCCAAAGTTTTGAACTTAAACAGGGTGAGCATGTTAATCTTCCAGGGCCTCATCTCGATGCTATGGTAATACCGGAAGTAAGCCTTTTTAAAGGTTGGTCAATTCTGTCACCTGCTTTACCTTGAGTTAGAATTGTTAACAGACAAATAGCAAATCAGTCACTGTAGAAATATACATGAGGTATCATTGCATGGTTTTTGCTACAGAAAAATAGCAGACAAGACAACAATTATTCTTCACACTGGAATGTTTTAGTACCACGATGACGCAGAATTCAATTCTATATGCGATACACATCATCTGTACTATGTGCAGAAGTCTGGCCTGGAGCAAAGGTGAAAGAGAAGAATTTGTATACTTTGGGGTGCGAGGTCCTTCCACATGGTGATACTGTGAATGACTTGTCTTTGAGCAATGTACAGAGCATTGGAGTTGTATACACCAGCTGTTCAAATTGCATCCTGGATTTTGTCTAGATTTCTAAAATGAACAATTTAAAATAGGCTGAAAATGAATTGGTCTGTATGAAGTTTTAGAAATTTAGCAAATTTTGAGAAAAAATGGGAGGAGAGTAGCGGAGAAATGTTGATCTGTCCTGTTTGAACTTGAAGGAGCATCGAGGGCAATGATGAACATGTATTGGTACCAATTCCGTTTCATTTGTAATTGAAAGCAGCTGGTGCAATGTTAGAAATATCTACTGGAAGAAACTTGACCCATAAAGTCGCCTTGCACAACAACGGTTGCCTCTGCGGCCAGTGTAGACCAAGACTGGACTGCACAAAATGTGCAGTCTGATTTGATCTACACTATCTGTATTGCTGAAGCACTGAACAAAAGCATGCATGAATTGAAGTCTTAAATCCCTTCCTCAGGGGCCGTCAGAACTTGGGACTGTTTAGTAAAGGGTTAAAATGCTTTCACAGGAGCTACCTTTACTTATTGAGTTGTTCAAGTTGCATGTAAATGCAACCATAAGGATGAAATTTCTGTTGGTTAATTGAGCACCCCCAAGGGTTAAGATCAGATAGGGGCTAGTTGAGTGAAAGTTCTCGTGGTCGCCATGGAAGTTGAAAGCACAGAGAACAGTTCTCGTACGACCTTTTTACTTTCAGGTCCCTTCACCATTGCTTATACCTGGCAGAAGCCAACATAGAAGAAACCCAGTACATAGAAAGGAAAGATGACAGCGTTGAGTTTATTCGATGCAATGGAGTTCTCCACACCGGAGAACTGCCTGGAAGAATCGTTTGGTTTATCAGCGGAGATACTGGCCGCTGACATTGGATCCGAGGGCAGCATTCTTGATTCCGACTTTGGGCATTTGGATTGCCTGAAATATGAGCCGGAGCCGCCTACGTCAAAATCTCTGGATGATGTACTTCTTGAAGTAGCAGGTAAGGATAGGCAATTAAATCTTTACCTAACGACGAAATCTTAGACAAGACCGAACTGAAAGCACACGCAGATGACAAAATAAATGTGACTGAAAAATTGAAATTTGTTGAGGGAAGGGCAGAAAACATTGGGGGAAAAGGAGAAAATACTGGTAACCAGCATATTCTCCTTTTCCTACAATGTTTTCATAAGGCTTCTGTTTCAGGGTCATTGAAAGTTGGGATTGTGTGGTAAAGGGTTTAATCCCTAGTCTTACAGAGACAACAAGCTACAGAAAATCAGATATTTTTCATAGTCATGTCCTCCACGTCTTGTACTGGCGGATTCTGGCTAAATGAGATGTAGCATTACTGTGGTCTTTGTTGTGGAGTGATCACGTTCAACTAATTAAATTGCCCTAGGTTTGAAGGGTCCTTTTTTATTAATGGGGAAAGTTGCTATTGCTTAACTTCGTGATTGGCATCTGGAGACTGCATGCTGTAAACTTTAACGATGAGGTGGAAATTTCATATTTGTGGAGTTTAAATAATTTTAGCCATTTAGAAGCAGCTTTCTATTGCCATAATGGGTAAAGGTGAAAATAAAAGTGTGTAGCCGTCAGTGTCTTCCATATCAACCCAAGTGGAAACTTTTTGTTTACTAGGTTTTCTTGGTAGAAAGTGGTCTGCACTGAGGTGGGTTCACTGGCAAACTTTTTTTTTCCACCCCAGTTGACACATTGCATTCCTTTCTTTCAGACTCTTTAGGCCAAGAATGGATGGAGAATGTCGATTTGAAGTCGCTGCTGAACCCTGTTTGTAGTGATCAACTGCCATTTGAAACCAGTCCACCAGAAATTATTCATTCTCCAGAAGAACCTACTACTTCAAAATTATCCTTGGACTCTGAACCAGAACCTCTTAAAGAGGGTTTGAGGGCATCTGCTTATGAGAAGCTCAAAGCGTTGCTAACAGATGGGGGCCCGATTGAACAAGTACAGTCAAGCATACCTACTCCTCCACAGAGCCCACTATCACCAGAAGCCACTGTGCCCAATTTATCATTTGTTGCTCCTTCATTTGACAGTCTCTTGGAGGAATCTGGTGAAAATGTGCTGGAAGATTTAATCCAATTGCAATCGGCTGTGTCGACCTCGTCCAATATTGAAAACATTGACATCAGAGTTCAAAACCCTATAGATCTTGTGGAACTTTTGTCACCTGTCACTGATGTCAATCAGTCCCTAAATAGTTCAGACAATGACTCCTATCTAGCCTCAATACCACCGTCCCCCTCTGATAGTTACACACTAGAAACTGTAGATTTAGAAAAACTCAGAGAAGTGGACAGTGTAACAAGTTCAGATACTGGAAGTCAAACCTCAGATCATGAGTTTACGAAGTTGAAATCAAAGTCTAAAAAGGACAATGTTCGTTCTGCCCCGTACGAGGTAGAAAGTCCGTGCATTGAAGATAAGAAAGATCGAAAAAAGGTGCAAAATAAGAATGCCGCCACTCGATACAGAGTGAAGAAAAGACAGGAAAAGGAAAGTCTGCAGAAACAGGAATCTGATTTGGCCGATAAAAATAAGGAACTGCGAGAAAAGGTTGAGTCTTTGCAACGTGAAATTTCATATATGAAGGAATTAATGAATGAAATCTATAAGGCAAAAAAGAGCAAGATATAATTGTTTAAATGCTTAAGCCATGCTCAGTGAAAAGGGGGCTTGATGCATCTACAAAAAGCATTGACCCACATCTTGGGTCAAATCTTTTTGCTATTTGTCAAGTTATGGATGTCCAAGAACCACAGTACCTAATGAAAAGCTTTGCTTGTTAGGCACAATGAATTCTGTGGATCAACAAGTATGTAATGACTTGCTTGTAACTACGCATCGTTGAGATACATTAAACCCTCTTTTGCAAGAGCATGACTCATTTTCTTGTGTTCCATGATTTGATCATTGTAATATATCATTCATGTCTTGTGTACTTTATTTATATTGTGGTTGGAATTTAGAATAAATGTCCTTGGTGAACAAGCCGTCTCTATTGATTACCCTTTGACCAGATTACATTTTAGACTTTTCTGCTTCAGCCCGGGTAGCTTGGTGGTTAGCATATCCGATTCGTGACCTGGTCGTTGCGCGATACCTGGTCAAGGCAAACTTTCAAGGGATTTTTTGCCCCTCACTTCTGATGCATGTGGGAAAAGCAGGCAGTTACTTGTTAAGAAAGTTGATGGTAATGGTGCGGGATTGCCAGGAAATATGCGTCATTACACTGACCGCCTTAATAATGACCAAACCTGAATAAACGGCGATAAACTTTGATACAAAGTTCAAACATGCAAATACTGACTTGTCTGCATTGAAGGCACTTGCAGACGAAAACTAAAGCATGGCCCAGATTACGAGGTTTGTGAAAAGGTAACGACTAATGTGGGAAAATGAGGAAACGCAGATTACCAGCGTATTTCATTTTCCCAGTGTTTTCAAAAACCCCTTCTGTCAGGTTGTTACTTCTTCGAGGTAGAGGGCAGTCGGCTTGTATTGCGTTTTTACTAGGTAGATTTTGAAAGGCTACCTCATTTCTGAACGATATAAACAGCTGGCATCGTCATTCAGATGATGCACTCCTTTGAAATTAAGAAATTTTTTGTAGAAAGCCGAAGATACGTGGTGAAAATGGCTTCAACTCGTGCCTACACATGGGATTACAAGGCCCGAGATGAGATCGCCTTCACTGATAGGCCAATGATGATGTCTTTAAAATGTAATCCGAGTCGACAACAGTAGGATGAACTCTTTCTACCAAACAGTCGAGGTCTTAAACCCGGAAATCGGCCTGTGAAACCATCTCCTTTTCTAACAGTCGAAGAAGGGAAATGTTCACCTGAGCTACATTGAATTTGTCTGCAAGTGCTTTTATATTGGACAAATTTTCAATATCGTTGTCCTGTACGAGTTAAATAACTGATTGATTGTATGGTGTTTCAACATAATTTCAGTTATATCGCGGCGGCAAGTGCACCTATCCATGCCTTCCTGAGTTTCTTTTACTCCGCTCAAAATTCTTTTCAAGCCACTGGCTGCTATCACACGTAACCATCGTTGAAACAATGGTCAGCGGTGAGAGAGGAATGAATCCTGTCGCAATAACTATCATCAAGCCTCGGAAAGAAATTGGCCAAGCCGGGGATCGAACCAGCGACCTGCTGTTCTCAAGTCCTGTACGCTGCCGACTGAGCTACGAGGCTTGGCTTAAATAACAGAATTTGTATTAATTCAGTCACGGTGACAAAGATGGTTTGGGCGAAAGAGAAGGCCCACCCATGGTCGGCGGGAAGGTCATTACATACGCAGCCCTTGCTTTTCCCCTGAAGTGCTTGTCATCTTCGGAATGGCATTGACCCTCAAGCTGCTAAAGAAATGAAACGTAACTTCCACTCGATAATAAGAAACCCAATTATTGCGATTTCAATGCTGATTTCTCCGGTAAAAAGGCGTATTTGCCAGTGTAGATCCAAGATCAGACTGCGCGTTTTGTCAAGTCTGATCTTGGTTTTACACTGTCCACAAAAGCGCCCCGAGTCGCACATAGCAGCCAAAAGGTTAGGACTTGGCAACAAGTGTGATGATTTTCGAAGTTTAAAGTACTGTACGATCAATTGGAAATGAAATGTGATCATGACTATCGGAATGAAAACGCGTGAATACTGCTCACACATCGTCTTCCAATCATTTACACGTTTTCAGGTCAGTACAGAGTCCCCTTTACTGTATCCTTGTCATGCACACGAATTGATCCTGGTTGTGCCCTAAAAGTAAAAGCTCTGGTAGCTGTCCCTGAACAAACTAAATCATATTCATGATGAATTTGTCTGGCCGTCGGCCGATGTAGACCTACACCAAACACGGAGACGAGAATGTACTCGTGACGAATCGTAATAGAAGGACTGACGAGTCGCAAAATTCAAGATTTTTATTCCAAAAGCGTCTGCTCAGTGCCGCATAGAATGTCCGCAAAACATTTCATGTCCAAGAAACTTTGAAACCTTCATAGGCAATTTGACCAATATCTGCTTTACCTGTCTCTCGTGCATATTTGTTTAGTCTGTGGTCTACCTACAGAGATAAAGTTGCTTTGCGCTGTAAATCGAAATTCGACGCTTTATAATATGGTCGCATGTGAAGAAAAAAAAATGTTAATGCTTTACTTTCGCCTAAGACGCTTAAAGGCTTTTCAACACGCCCCTTGGTCAATACAATAGGGTCTGATTTCGTTGTAATTGTCGCAGAATCGGAGCTTGAAATGCAGGTTCCAAATTTATAACAATATATACATCATATTGTGAGCTCGTATTGAACAATTTCGACCATATTCTAGGGCCATTGTATTTTTTTTTGCACTGACGATATACATGTTCATTGTAAGGAGACATACCGTATTTACCATATACACGTGTAATAAGGGAGATAAAGTTCAATATTGTATTATAAAGACATGGTTTATCTCCCTTTACTATACAACATGTCGCCTACAACAGGTTTTCCAGAGAAATTAAGCCATACCCAAAGCAAAGTGTTTTTATTTTGACATACAAAGGTACCATCAAGAGATGAAAAACGTCCAACTCTGGATTAACTGTACCACATACAGAGAAATACATGTACACGTTAGGGGTTTTTCATGGCTTGATCATTTTTGAGAAGTGTGGTCAAATTGGTTTTGACATTAGTTTCAGAGAAGCTGTTTGAAATAAAAGTAGATCTAATGAACACATCATAAGACACAGGACCATGACATACACTTACTGGCCTTTTACTAGTGGAGCTAAAAATTTATAACAGATACGAGTAAGTACACTTTTATCAACAAACAAATTTATTTTATGTTTTATGACATCATTAAAAGCCTATCACACCTGCCTTTACAGAGATTGTATAGCATCAAAATTTGGACACCTTGAACACCAAAATTAACCCTTTACCAAACTATCCTGAGTGTTAACGACCCTGAACAAGATGTCTTTTGAAAACATACTGGGAAAAGGAGAAAATGCTGGTAGCCAGCATTTTCTCTTCTGCCCACAATGGTTTTTTTTTTTTTACACTTTCAGAGTCAACAACAAAATAATCATACACAACACAACTGTCGTTTTCAAATGTTTTGAAGCAGGGAGAGTTTAAAATTTTCTTGTATGGTAAAAAGATAAAATCATAAAGACTTTTTTATCACATAAAATGATAGCATGATCACTCATGTCTATCAACATTGTCTCCTTACATTAAAACCCTTTATCTCAAATTATTATTTGATTATTTGACCCTGACGTAGAACGTCTTTAATGGCAAAAGGAGAAAAAGCTGTCATTTACCAAATAATCCTGTGTTTCACCAGCCCAGAGAAGAGAGCATTTTCTCTTTTTCTACAATCTTTTCCTGCTCTTTCAGTGGGACCTATGAAGTTTGTTGTTGGCAAATAATGGAAAATTTAACCCTGTACCACACAATCCAGACTTTTAATGACCTTTGGAATTGAGGCATTTTGAAAACATTGTGGGAAAAGGAGAAAATGCTGGTTACCACGATTTTCGCCTTTTCCCACAATGTTTTCTACCCTTTATAAAACAACTTCCACAGTTTGAGCCACATTTATTTTGTTGTCTGCAAATGCTTTGGTTTTGGACAAATCTAAAATTTTGCCGCTCTGTAAGAGTTTTCAGGCCATCTGCTTAACTCTTTAACCAAATGACAAAATTTTACACTGGTTCAAATTGAAAGCATTTGCAGATGACATAAATGTGATTGAAAAATTGAAATTTGGTGTGGGAAGGGTAGAAAACATTGTGGGAAAAGCAGAAAATGCTGGGTACCAGCATTTTATCCTTTTCCCACAAGGTTTTCAGAGGGCCGTTAAAAGTCAGGATTGTGTGGTAAAGAGCTAAAGCGATCACTTTTCTTACTTCCCCGGGGTGTTATCTAACTACAGGTCAGGTCACATGCACAATCTATTACCACATGATCTTGTGTTTCAACAACCCTGAGAGACACAGTGTTTGGAAACAAGAGGGCCATGATGGCCCTGTATCGCTCCACTGGCTTATAAATATAAACCATGAAGAAAAGTCTTCACTATATAAGCCCTTATAAAACTTTGACCCCAGGGCTACAGTCGGACTAAATGGGGAATATGTGTATTAGAAGAATAACATGCCAAATTTGGGAGTTTTTGGCCTTATGGCTAGTAACAAGATGGTTTCTGAACTTTTCCCTCCATAAACCCATGTAAAAGTTGTGACCGCTGGTGCAGGGCCAAACTTGATCCTAGGGTTGTAACTTGGGCCCTCTTTGTAATTGTCCACTGGATAATGCTATAATTATACAAAATTTGGTAGCCTAAGCCTTATGGCTATGTACACCAAGATTTAAAAGTTTTCCCTATGTAAGCCCATGTAAATCTTATGAACCTCGCCCCCCCCAAGCATGAGGCCAAATTGACCCCAGGACTATACTTTGGGCACTTTTGGTAGACCCCAACTAGATCAAGCTAAATGCAAAATTTGGTAGCTCTAGGCCTTATGGCTAGGTACAGGAAGATTTTTAAAGTTTTCTCTATATAAGCCTATGTAAAACTTGTGACCCCTGGGGCAGAACCAATTTTGACCCCAGGGCTATAATTTCAAGAAACATGATAGAGGTCTACTACATAAAGCTACATGCCAAATTTGGTAGCCCTATGCCTTATGGTTTCAGACAAGAAGATTTTTAAAGTTTTCTCTATATAAGCCTTTGTAAAACTTGTGACCCCTGGGGCAGAGCCAATTTTGACCCCAGGGCTATAATTTCAAGAAACATGATAGAGGTCTACTACATAAAGCTACATGCCAAATTTGGTCGCCCTATGCCTTATGGTTTCAGACAAGAAGATTTTTAAAGTTTTCTCTATATAAGCCTTTGTAAAACTTGTGACCCCTGGGGCAGAGCCAATTTTGACCCCAGGGCTATAATTTCAAGAAACATGATAGAGGTCTACTACATAAAGCTACATGCCAAATATGGTCGCCCTATGCCTTATGGTTTCAGACAAGAAGATTTTTAAAGATTTCCAATATTTTTCAGTTTTGTTGCCATGGCAACCAGAGTTTTTGAAGGAATCAAATTCTTTCAAGAAATTCTGAAGAGGACCATGGCAGGATCATTTCTGTGAAGTTTCATGAAAATTGGATGGGTAGTTTCAGAGAAGAAGATGTTTGAAATAAAAGTTAACGGACGCACGGACGCACGACGGACACCGGGCCATGACATAAGCCCGCTGGCCTTTGGCCAGTGGAGATAAAAATTGTGGAGAAAGGAGAAAATGCTGGTTACCAGCATTTTCTCCTTGTCCAACAATCTTTTCTCCTCTTTCAATCACAAAATTCTACCCTGTGAAGCTCACCATATTTATTGTCTGCAAATGCTTGTAAATTTGAGAAGTCTGAATTTTTGTCATGTGGTAAAGATTTACATTTCATAAGCTGGCACCTCCATCATACCTATATTGCCCCCATCATCTTCTTTCTTGTATTTCTTGCTAGCAATCATTAATGCAAACAACAGCGGAATATGAATAAGCGTAAAGCGAAATAACTTCCTTGATGAATTACTGTCTCCTTTTCGGTAAAAATTCCAGGCTAGATATGTAAGATACAAGTTCAACGGAAGGGAATCTATGGCAAACATCCATGTAGTCATTCCCATCACTGGTGGTAAAAAACACAGTCCGACCATTCCTGCACTATGCCGCAGGGCAACACGCTTACAGAGGTCCGGGTTGATGACACTAGCCATTCTGTAGCCTCCCCGAGAGTAATCTGGCCGTAGATTCCAACTGAGCGCATTGAAATGTGGAAACTGCCATGCATATAAAATGGCGCCAAGAATAAAAGCCCCTGCAAAATAATACCCATATTTAAGCTATGCTGATTTTTCTGTCAAACATACCTAATGATTCTGATCTACATTTTATTGTTAAATTTTAACATGAGGCCAATTTTCACACATTATACCTCATTTAAATAATTCCTTGCATATTTTAATGTGCCATCCATGTAATGATATAAGCCATACTCTGGTAAAAGGAGGCTTAATGCATCTCTGTAATCCATTATACAGCACAAGACAGAAGCCATTGCTCATCTGACAAGAGCTTCAGTCTATATAACATCTTTGGTCCAACAGACTTGTCTATGAATTTCCATATTTCCTGTAAGGCCATGTGTTATTTTTTGACCCTTTACTGCACAATCCCAAGTTATAACAATTCTAAGGAAAAGGACTTTTGAAAACATTGTGGAAAAGGGAAAAAATGCTGGCAACCAACATATTCCTTTTTCGCAATCTTTTTCTACCCTTTCAAAGACATATTTCAATAATTTGTGCCACATTTGTCGTCTCCAAATACTTCCATTTTGGACTTGTAAAAAATTTTGCCTTTAATGACTTCTTAAATATTCTCATCTACTGAGGATGTCTTGGGTGATAAGGAGTTTTCAGCTTCACATATAAAGTACAATTATTTGCACAATCTTATTCTTGATTAACCCTTAACCTGCTGAATAAGTTACATGGAACTTTCAAGCTGATTGTAAAAACCCAGATGTTGTTATATCAAGCTTAATTTTTGGAGAAAAATATCTTCTTATTGGACAGTATGCATCCAAGATCAGACTGCACATTCTGTGCAGTCTGATCTTGATCTACATTGTCCACAAAAGGTCAATGAGTCACATTTAGCGGCTTAAGTAAGAGTTCATCCCTAACCGAACAATCCAGTGTTTTGATAGCCCTCAGGAGAAAGGTCTTTGAAAACATTTCACTGACATTAACAGATTTTATAACATTCTCAAATCGGGAGTTGACACATTTCAGACTCAACGTAGCAAAATTACACAATTAACTCTTTACCACGCAACAAAATTTCAGACCAATCCAAATTGAAAGCGTTTGCAGACGACAAATGAAATGGGGCACAAATGACAGATCTGTCTTTGAAATCATTGAAAACATTGTGGAAAAAGAAGAAAATGCTGGATACCAGCGTTTTCTTCTTTTTCCACAATGTTTTCAAAACACTGTTGAAATAGAAGAAAATCCTGGTAACCAGCATTTTCTTCTTTTCCCACAATGTTTTCGAATGCCTTCTTCTTCAAGGTTGTTAAAAGTCAGGATTATGTGGTAAAGAGTTAACAGTCGTCTATTATTTTGTTGTGTTTTAAACCTCGTGCCAACTTAAGATTTGAGAATATCAATAGTCTGTTTGTGTTAGTGAAATGCACCTCAAATACTGAACTCAACTTAGGTCAGAAAATGAGTCTGTTAGCAATTTGAGCAAAATAAGGGACTTAGTTTTTTTTGTGAAACCTGTGCCCAGTTCTTTGGTAAAAGGATAAAGATGGTGTAAAAGAAGAAAAACAAACCTGAATCCAGTGATCCTGTGGCAGCTGTCCAACCCATCACTGGAGGAATGGCGCCCACGATTGAGCCCACCCATGTGTTTGCTATACTGTATCTCTTCATGGGCGTGTAAACAAGAGTATACAGCCCAAGATTGAATGCACCAAGGGCAGCGGTTAATGGGTTCACAGCAAAGTAGAGAACTGTCAGCCCTACCGCACTGGTTATCACAGAGAAACTAACTGCATGTAGTGGACTGAAATAGAATGAGATAAACATGCATATAATGCCGGGTAAAATAAGAATTCTGTGCATAAATCTTTGCCAGATGGCAAAATGGGTGAATGATTGAATGGTGTTTTACCTGTTTTCAACATTATTTCAGTCATATCAGGCTGACAGCTCAGATATTCATGTATTTCCTGAGTTCCACCAGTGTTAGCCTAGGACTCTAAAGTGTCTTGCCCAAAGATGCTCCCATGAAAAAACCCAGTGGATCAAGTGAGGCTGGAACCAATGGCCTGTAGGTCACAAGTCTTACACTCTAACACTGAGCGAGATGGCAAAATTATAGACTGATCGAAATTGAAAACATCTGCAGATGACAATTCTGATGTGTTTAAAATGATGGAATTTGTTCTTGAAAGGGATAAAATGTTGAAATTAGAAAATACTGGTTACCAGTATATTTTTCTTTTCCCAAAATGTTTTCAAAAGCTCTCATTCTCTGAGTAGTTAAAACATGGGACCATTTTATAAAGAGTCAATGAAATTTTGACAGCTATGGCCATAATATAGCATACATAACAAAGACTAATAAAGTGCAGTTGCTCCTATTCTCAGAATGTTAACAAAAGCCTTCAACGACTTGGATATAAAACTGCAACTCCATGTGGTAGTAAGTTTAACCCTTAGAGCAGCCAATAAGACCAACTGACATCTTCAGTCTAGAAATAAGTCCCTAATAAAAGCACTTTCAAAGTTACCCTTTTCCAGAATGTCTCAGCAAAAAGGACAGTGTAGATCAAAGATCAGACTGCACATTTTGTGCAATCTGATCTAGATCTACACTGGCTGCAAATGCAACAATAGTTGTGAATGTCACTTTTCAGGCTTAATCATATTTGAGAATACAAACCTTAAAAGTCCTTTGACTAAAACTCTGTTCTTTGTCCTGTTCATCTGGGAGTCAAACGGTACTTCAAAATACTGGAGGAAAAATAAAAAAAGATTTACAGAAAAATAGAAACCTGTCAAAGTTGAATCAAACTAACTCATGGTATCCAAAGGTCATTGATTACTAGTGCTCTTGCAGACAGTGTAAATCAAGATCATCCTGCAAAGAGTGTGTGACACATTGACTTGCATCTAACCTGTCTGAAGTTATGTTCTTTGTAAAACAATCTCAAGCTGAAAATTTTAAATGTAATAGGCTTTAACAGAAAATTAAATGTTAGAAAGCCACTGGCTGCTTTGCTATATATTACCACCATTGAGACACGATCACCGGTGAGAGAGAGGCATGAATCCTATTGCTATGAATCTCATCAATCCTCCGAAAGAAATTGGCCAAGTTGGAAATTTGGACAAATAACTCCCCTGGTTTCAAGTCCTGTACACTGTCTGCACTTCTGGGCTCAGCAGACCTTAGTAAGACGGCTTTTGTGAAACGTGGTGGAAAGAACCCACATTTTTCGTAGAGAACTGCCATGTTTTCTACCCTTTTCACCCTTTATCATGCAATCCCAACTTTTAATTACCCTAGGGTAGGGGGCTCTTGAAAATATTGTTGGAATAGGAAAATATTCTGGTAACCAGCATTTTCTCCTTAACCAACAATGTTTCCTACTCTATCAAGGACATTTTTCATCATTGAAGCCATGTTTCATTTGTTGTCTGCAAATGCTTTCAATTTGGACAAGTCCAAATTTCATCATCCGTGAAAGAATTCACAACATCTGGATTGTGGTTTGCAAATGCTTAGAAAATGGAGATGATAAAGTTCAGTTGTTCCCTGAAACAGTTAATCCTTTCCCAAATGACAAATTTTTGACTTTTCCAGACTGAATTGATCTGCAGACGACAAATTCAAAAGTGGTACAAATGAACTAAACTCTTTACCACATGACAAAAATGTTGACTTGTCCAAATTAAAAGCATTTGCAGATAACATTTTAAATGTAGCTCAAAATGTAACATTTGTCTCTTAAAGGGTAGAAAACATTGTGGGAAAAGAAGAAAATGCTGGTTACCAGCATTTTCTTCCTTTCCTACAAAGTTTTCAAAAGGCTTCCCTCTTGCGGTCGTTAAAAGTCGGGATTGTATGGTAAAGGGTTAACTTTGCTGAGAAAACATTGTGGAAAAAGGTAACCATCATTTTCTTCTTTTCCCGCAAAGTTTTCAAGAGCTTTATTTATCTGGGTACAAGAGTTCAAGGGAAAGCTCTCTAGAGTCTTTACCAAACATATTTAGACTATTGGTAGTCCAAATTGAAAGCATTTACAGATGACAATTTAAATGTGACTCAAAAATTGAAGTTTGTTCTACAAAGGGTAGAAAACATTGTGGGGGAAAAGGAGAAAATGCTGGTTACCAGCATTTTCTCCTTTTCCCCCACAATGTTTGCAAATGTTTTCTTTCTCAGGGTTGTTAAGACTTAGGACTGTATGGTAACAGGTTAACTTTGTGCACCTACCTGATTCATTGCATTGGCTGCACATGAAGTTAAAGCAGTGCCTGATGAACAAAATAAAAAGCTGGTCAAACTAAATGGTTCAGGCGCCATAATGTAGCCAGCCATGGTAGTTAGAACAACCAAACCTGTGACAGAAGAATAAATCAGAATATATTATCAAAAAATGTTTTAAATCATTATACTTCTGTACTGAACAGTTTTTGAAAACATCGAATTGAGCCATACTCTGTGAAAGGGGGTTTACTCCATCTCCGCATTATACCAATTATGTCATCATGTTTTCGACTCTTGCTGATACCTATCCCTATCACTGTAACCTTTTTTCCCAGATTTTCTCAAAAGCTAGCTTTAAAATTGAAAAACCTTCTTATCAAATAACCTCCCTTGTTTTTGATGTAATATACCAATTATGAATTTTCTTATCTTAAACAAGTTTGAGATTAGCAGTTTGGATGTCTTACCCAACAGGACTTGCCCATGGGACACAAAGTGTATGCATTCTTCAAAAAGCTTTTTTTAATATGTGAATTTCCACTATCTTTCGTACTTATAAATCTGAGTTACTTGAAGGATCGCAATTAGTTATTAACACTAAACTTGCTGAATAAATGAAAACCAAGCCGACAGTAAAAGCCGAACTTTCAAGCAATGCAACTTTCAAGCCAAAAGTAAAAACCCAAATACTGCTGTATCAAAGTTAGTTTTTAAGGGAAAAATATCCCCTTATAGGACACTGTAGATTAGACTGTGAGTTCTTGATCTACACTTTCCGCAAAAGGTCTTTGAGTTGCTCTTAGCAGCCTACGGGTTAAAAATGCTGCAAGTGCAACAAATTATTGCAAACACTTTTTGTGAAATTTTCTTCCTAATGGGCTAAATGGCAAATGCAAGTTGCAGCAAGGGTTGACCTTGTTTACCTGGAAATATTAAATTTAACCTTTTAAGCACCTTTCACAGCTATAGTTGCTTTTGTGGCCAGCGTAGATCAAGATAAGACGGCACAGATCATGCAGTATTATCTTTGATCTACACTGTCCCATTTGCTGACACATGAAAGACTACAGCCATCATAATATTACAATTATTCTGGCTGTATTTCTAAATTAGGTATGTGTGTTGCCTTTATTTTGCGCTTTAACCCTTTACCACATGACAAACTTATCCAGGTTAACTGTTTAAAGAATTTGCAGACAACAAATCAGATATGGCTCAAATTGTAAGATTTGTCTGTAAAAGAACAGAAAACATTGTGGGAAAAGGAGAAAACGCTGGTTATCAGCATTCTCTCCTTTTCCCATAATGTTTTCAAAAGGCCTCTTTCTCAGGGTCATTAAAACTTGGGATTGTGTGGTATAGGGTGAAGGGTTAACCTGTTTTACATGAAGCCAAGCCCTGGACAATCTCTCTCGTACTTACCAGTCAATCTAACCTTTGAAAGCTTCATGTAATATTCAGGTAGCTTAGTGATGTCCAGTTTAACCTCAGTCCCGGCTAACTCTGTTATACTCTCTAGTTTCTTTGAGGGGCTTGTTTCATCTATCAACTTATGTACTGGATCAAAGTTTATTTGGATGATCTCCGATTTCTCTGGAAATTCAACAACCACTGATTTCTTTTTGTCAGTTTTTTTCACATTGACTGTTTTAATGGTGTCTTCAAAGTCAACCTCAAGTGTGAAAAGATCTGGTTTAACCTCAACCCATTTTAATTTAGTATTTTTATCTGTATATGTGTTATGTTTTTCGTCAAAAGGTCTTGTCTTGTGTTTGTTCTGATTTTTCACTAGTGGCAGTTGAAAGTCTATTACTTTTGTCACATTCTGTGAATTCTTTGTACTGTTATATGTCTCCTTGCTAAAGTCATCCTCAGGTTCAACTGGTAAAGGTTTCACAGTTGTTGAATTCTGAAAAACAAAACATGTTTATTATTATTTCTTGTTTCTTTCACCCATTCTGTACAAAAATGATAAAATTATTAATACCATATAAAAATGCATACCATTTTTTGACATGTTAACCCTTTTCCTGCCAAACTGAAGTTGTTGTTGATAATAAAAATAAATTTTAGGTTTATATGACTGGGACTACTGGTAGAGCAGCATGTGAGTATAAAGCAAGATCAGGCTGTATGTATATGCAGGCTGATCTTGCTTTACACTCTCTGCAAAATACATCTATGGTCGCAAACAGCAGGCTAAGTGATAACTTTCTTTTTATGTAAAGGAGCACTCACTTTTCAACACAGAAAGCACACTGAGAAGCAATAACAAAACGAACATCTGAGCTACTGCATTATCAAGTACATTAACAATCACTTTCATAAAAATACATTTAACATGTTATAATCTGTGACCTTATGGCCTATCAAACTTATAAGCATTATAAAATTTTAGACTAGTCTAAGCTGAAAGCTTTTGCAGACGACAAATTAAATGTGACTCAAATGATGCATTTTGTGTTTTAAAGGACAGACAATGTTGTACAGAAAGCAGAAAATGTTGGTTACCAGCATTCTCTCCTTCCCCCACAATGTTTTCAAAAGGCATTTTCCTTGGTCATTAAAACTCGGCATTGAGTGGCAAAAGGTTATTTAACATACAAAAGCATGTTTAAAAGAATTCTCTGACATGGGCAAGTTAAGCTATTGCTGTAACTCTTTACCAAATGACAAAGCAAAAAAGTAATATGGACCATAAATTGGTCCAAGTTGAAAGCATTTGCAGACGACAAATTACATATTGACTGGATGATAAGATTTGTCTGTGATGGGATAAAACACTGTGGGAAAAGGAGAAATTGCTGGTTACCAGCATTTTCTCCTTTCTCCACGAAGTTTTCAAAAGGCTTCTTCCTCAGGGTCATTAAAACTCATGTTGTGTGGTACAGGGATGAAGCATTCTTATGTTATTTAGGCCCATGTTATCAAGGTTATTCAGTAAATAAGACAACCTTAACTAGTATACTTCCGACTTTAATGCAATGATCAGAGCCATGGATATTTTGGGTAGTGATGATGAGCAAGCCAAAGCAAGAGTAAGAGGTTAAACGATGCAAACCAATTTAAACCGATCTCCCAAGATATTTTTATGATGTTGCCAAGTTCTGCACTTCGGTTTGTATCGGACGCTTGTGAAAACGTGAAATTGTCTGAAATTCACTTGAATGACATTCCTGTTCTGGTAGAAACAAATGACATGTTTTGAACAACTGATGCTTTTCAGGCAAACTCTCATTCTTGCAGTGTTACAGATACGGTGCTTCGAGCATTTTGCATGAAGTATATCGCTTCTTAACTTCCAGTCCCAACGGTTTTGTTTCATAAGGGCGCAGCCATCTTTGATGAAGGTCACAATCGGAATGATTCGGAAGGTATCCCTCACATATTGACCAATCAAATGTGTGATCATATACAGACTACACAAATGTCAGCTTAGTAATCAAAGAGAATCTCAAGTCAATAATTTCATCGAAATGCGTAATTGAACCTGTGAAAGCACGGATTATCTATACAGTGGGGTGTCCAAGGGCTTGACTGGACTAATGAATCTCGCAGGTCAAGCCGGGGACGATCAGTCAAATCTCTTGTTTGTTAATTTCAACCAAGACTGCACGTAAGATATGCTTTCGTTTTGTCATCGAGAAATCCTGTGTTTTTCACTAATTTATCTCCTTACCCCTTGATACAAATTGCAGTGCAGGTTTGTAACGTTCTTTTCAAACAATGGACATAAACTAGAATTAAGGTTTAATTGATATGGAAATGTGTCGTAGTGAAAAATTGCTCGTTGTGAGAAATTTTGCCTATATTGCCATAATATTTTCCAGTGGTCAGCTACAAGAAGCCAAAGTTCGTCTGCAGGAAACGCTTATTTAACTCTTTACCAAATATAAAAGAATTTAACATGCCTAAATTGTCAGCTTGTAGAAGACAAAACAGCGATTCAAAATTAAATTTGTCCTTTGAAGGGTAGAAAACCTCGTGGGAAAAGGAGAAAATGCTGGTTATCTGCATTTTCTCCTTTCCCCTCAATGTTTTCAAACACCTGCTTCTGTAGGATCTTTCTTACTTGGGATTGTTTGGCAAAGGGTTAACCTAAATGTCTGAAGATGGTGACTTATGCTCCTCTCCTTTCAAAACAATTTTTATACCAGTTTTCAACAGTGGTCAAGGCATTGGATTAGGCCCTATTGGATTAGTGATCCTGAAGGTCCTGGGTTAAATCTCTAAGTCGGCACTGGGTTTTTTTTGTATCCTTTTGTAACCTTGGGTAAGGCATTCTGGAGCCCCAGCATAGTACTGGTGAAATAAATACGAATGAGCTGCCACTGTTATGTGAAAAAAAAAAAAAATGTTGAAAGCTGTTAAAACACCATTCAGTGATTCATTCAATTGACCTTCTACTTTCAGATCTATAGCTGTTGGAACTAAGAATGGATACAAGCTGTTTTCTTTGAATGCAGTTGAGAAACTTGATCAGATCTATGACAATGGTATTTTTTCCCAGTTTTCTTCATGACAAATTAGTAAAGATATCTGTAGTATACAGAAAATGCCAGTTACTACAAGGCATTCCAGAGCATGCAAAAAGCATTGGATAATGATGTTGATGATGATGATGTTGATGATGATAATGATGACAATAATGACAAAAACAAATTAAGGTTTAGTTTTGTTACAAAATTTAATTCATAACATCTTAAATTACTTCCATAAAAGGGTCAAACTTTATCAGTGGAGTAGAAAGAACGACAATAATAAAAAAATCTTCTAAAGGAAAAATAAGCCAACTGACTTTATCACTTCATTTTGATCTTACTGCTAGTCAAATGCATCTTTTACTTTCCAGTGGAAACACTGTTGGAATTTTTAGTTGTAAAATAAAAGCAGTCACATTTGTTTCCAAAATCTCTTCTTATCTCAGATCAGCAGTTTTATTTCTTTCTGATAGTTGTATTTTGTATGATTGTATCTCATGTGCTTATTAGTGGTTTAATTCAGATTGGGTAATTTATCTTAGAATTAGTGGTTTATCCTAGATTGAGTGTTTTATCCTAGGATGCTTGATTGTTTGGTGTTTAACACCATTTTCAACATTATTTCAGCCATATTGCAGTGGCCAGTGCACCTGTCCGTGCTTTCTTGGAGTTTCTGTTTCCAATACTTTACACAATATTCTTCCCAAACCATTGGCTGCTTTCCAAATTCCTAGATAACCATCATCGAAACAATGATCATTTGTGAAAGAGGAATGAATCCTGTCTCAATGACTATCATCAATCCATGAAAAAGGAATTTGTTGGGCTGGGGATTTGACTCAGTGACCCCGCTATTCTCAAGTCCTGCATACGCTATCGACTGCCCTACCAGGACTCTGGGTTTTATCGTAGAATAAGTGGTTTATCATCTTAGAATAGCATGTATGGAAATGAACGAATATGTCAGTTTCTCTGTTTCACCCTTGACAAGCATAGAATTCTAGATAAGTATGAAAATTGCAATCCTACAATCTTTATGTCTTCACCAAAACCACTGTTGTTGCTAGTCATTAGAGTTGTCTCAATGAGACATGAGTGAAGAACTAAAGTAAAATTATTCTTTGAACATGTAATTTCTCCTCCTATCTTTACCTGTGCAGGCAGTTACTGTCAGTGCTTTGACAGGCAGTCATAAATATCAAGGTCAAATGAATAAGTACACATGCTTGTAAATTACATGCTATGATTAAAATGCCATAAATAGGTAAGTCTATTTCAACAGAAATTAAGAGTGCATACAAAGAACAGCTGTCCTTGTTGCAAATGTATTTGAGCCATGCTATGTGAAAAGGGGGCTTAATACATCTGCCAAAAAAAGTATCCACTCAGGTCAGCCTGTGCAGTAAGTGCAGACAGACCTGGACCAAAACTTTTTGCTGTCGGTCAGTTTTCTGCATGTCCAAGGACCAGTTTACCTCGTGATTAGACAAAATGGACTGAATGGATCTAGGATTATGTGATGACTTGCTTGGTATCATGACTTGCTTGGTATCATGGCTTGCTTGGTATCATGACTTGCTTGGTATCATGACTTGCTTTGCTTGGTATCATGACTTGCTTAGCTTGGTATCATGACTTGCTTTGCTTGGTATCATGACTTGCTTGGTATCATGACTTGCTTGGTATCATGCATTAAGCCCTGTTTTGCCAGAGCGTGGCTCATTATGTCTTTGACTAAATGAAAAGCACTGGCAGATGATAAAAGTGGCTCATCTGATTAGATATGTCTTTTTAAGGGCAGGAAACATTGTGAGAAAAGGAGAAAATGCTTGTTAGCAGCATTTATTCCATTTTCCACAATGTTTCTATTCAAAAGCCTTCTTCCTCAAGTTTGTGAGAATGCAGAATCTTGAAATAAGGGTAAAAATATTGTCAAGTTACATGTAACTCATGATGATGGGTGTCCAAGAATTGTCTTAGAGGTAGAGGGTTCACACAACAGGACTTTGTTGTTTTTCAATGGACCACTTTAACCCTTTACCACACAGTCATGAGTTTTAACAACCCTGAGAAAGAAGCCTTTTGAAAATAATTGTTGGAGAGGGGGAAAATGCTGATAACAAGTATTTTCTCCTTTCTTCACAATGTTTCTATGCTAAGAAAGACAAATTCCATCATCTGAACCAAAATTTATTTTGTCTTCTGCAAATGCTTTCAATGTTGACAAGTCTAAAATTTTGTCATTTGGTAAAGAGTTAAAAACATTGAAGTAAAAGGAGAAATTGCTCATAATAAGCAATTTATCCTGTTGCCACAATGTTCTAGCATATATGAATGTATCCAAACCTTTATTTGTGTTGGTTATTCACATTTTACAAAAGTGTTTTGAAAGTGACCTGCTACAAATTGGTTTCATGAGGTAATGGGTTAAAAATGTTACATGTATTTGATTTAACGCTTGACTACACATCATAATTTTAGACTTGTCAAAATTGACAGCATAAATTTTGCAGACGGCAGTTTAAGTATGGCTTAAATGATGGAATTTGTTTTTAAAATGGTAGAAAAGGTCTCCACTTTCAGGGGATTGTATTGTAAGGGGTTTTCGCTTTACTAAGCAGTGCCATTTGTCTGTCTAGAGGAGAGCTTATGAAAACATATTGGAGAAAAAAGGAAAAAAAGCTGGTAGCTAACATTTTCTCCTTTTCCTACAATGTTTTCTTCTACTATATCAACTTAGCATAAACTTTATCTTTTTACTCATACCTTACATTCCAGAGTTTCATTAACCCTGGGACAGAAAGCCTCTGAAAACATTGTTGGAAAAAAAACCAGAAAATTTTAGTTTTCAGCATTCTTTCATTCCTACAGTGTTTTCAATCCTTTTGAAGACAATCATCACTATTTGGGCAAGACTTAATTGTAAATTCTTTCAATTTGTACAAGTCTAAAATTTTGTAGTTTTTACAGTAAAGAGTAAAAATCATGTAATGTAAATCAGAGCTCCAGATAGAGGGAGTCATTTTGATTTCAAAATTGAAAATAATAATCACCTCCACTAGGGTTTTGAAGAGAAGTGATGGATTTAGAATACTATCACTCCCTCTTATCTGGAGGTCTGTAAATGTACTGCTTTCCTGAACTTTTCAGATGCTGAAGATATAAGTATTGTTGAAAGGTTGTTTTCAAGTAGCCTTGTTGCGATAGTCAGCTTGTCATCTCCACGGAAGTTAAAAGTATGTCATTTCAAAAAGGGTACAGAAATCTGCAATTACAGTTACTCCAATTCAATTCTTGCTGTGAAATTAAATAGACAGGTAAGTTTTTTTTTTTTTTTTTTTTTTTTTTTTTTTAGCTCCACTGGCCGAAGGCCAGCGGGCTTATGTCATGGCCCGGTGTCCGTTGTGCGTCCGTCCGTGTGTGCGTCTATCCGTCCGTGCGTTAACTTTTATTTCAAACATCTTCTTCTCTGAAACTACCCATCCAATTTTCATGAAACTTTACAGAAATGATCCTGCCATGGTCCTCTTCAGAATTTCTTGAAAGAATTTGATTCCTTCAAAAACTCTGGTTGCCATGGCAACAAAACTGAAAAATATTGGAAATCTTTAAAAATCTTCTTGTCTGAAACCATAAAGCATAGGGCTACCAAATTTGGCATGTAGCTTTATGTAGTAGACCTCTATCATGTTTCTTGAAATTATAGCCCTGGGGTCAAAATTGGCTCTGCCCCAGGGGTCACAAGTTTTACATAGGCTTATATAGAGAAAACTTTAAAAATCTTCCTGTACCTAGCCATAAGGCCTAGAGCTACCAAATTTTGCATTTAGCTTGATCTCGTTGGGGTCTACCAAAAGTACCCAAATTATAGTCCTGGGGTCAATTTGGCCTCATGCTGGGGGGGGGGGGGTTCACAAGATTTACATAGGCTTACATAGGGAAAACTTTTAAATCTTGGTGTACATAGCCATAAGGCTTAGGCTACCAAATTTTGCATAATTATAGCATTATCTAGTGGACAGCTACATAGAGGGCCCATGTTACAGCCCTCGGATCAAGTTTGGCCCTGCACCAGGGGTCACAAGTTTTACGTGGGTTTATGGAGTGAAAACTTCAGAAACCGTCTTGTTACTAGCCATAAGGCCAAGAACTCCCAAATTTGGCATGTTATTCTTCTAATACAGATATTCCCCATTTAGTCCGACTGTAGCCCTGGGGTCAAAGTTTTATAAGGGCTTATATAGTGAAGACTTCTCTTCATGGTTTATATTTATAAGCCAGTGGAGCGATACAGGGCCATCATGGCCCCTCTTGTTTTTAAATCGACCTATAGCATGCAAATCACAACCTTTGTTGCTTTTGCCAAAATATTACTTTGGCCTTTGGCATCAAGAAAAAAGGGGGGGGGGTTTGAAAGCAAAACAAAGATTCGCCCTAGGTCTGTATTGACCAACTGTTTTTAATTTCATTCTTAGTCTATTTCTAGATTTAGAAAGTAACACAACTTTTGATCAGTTAAAGCATTTGGTTTAGCCAATCAGAAGTTGTGTTACTTTCATATTTAGAAAATTCTCAAGAGTAGGATCAAGAATGTTCCTAAGAATGGTTGATGAATACAGACCCTGTTGTCTGTACATCTGTCCATATGTCAAATATTCCATTTCAGCACTATTTCTCAGTAATCACTGAATGGAGTTTTAACCCTTAAATTGCTTTTCACTACTTTAGTTGGGTTTGTGGCCAGTGTGTATCAAGATCAGACTGAATGAAAAAATACAGTCTGATTGTTGATCTACATGGTTCACTTTGCTGAAACATTACAGAAAAAAGACAGCCACTAAACTGCAATTACCTGGGTCTTATCAGAGAATGTACACGTCCATTGAGTTTATTGGCAGTTTAAACCTTTACCACGCAATCCTGAGTTTTAAAGACCCTGAGGAAGAAGCATTATGAAAACAGTCTGGGAAAAGGGGAAAATGCTAGTAACTAGCATGTTCTCCTTTTCCCACAACATTTTCTACCATATCAAAGACAATTCCATCATTTGAGCCAAATCTAAATCGTCATCTGCAAGCACTTTCATTTTGGACAAGGCAATTTTTTTGTTGTGTAGTAAAGAATTAAAGGTTAACATTGTAAATTATCTTTTTTCCTTTCTTTTTCTTTGTACAGAGGTTGATAGTATGCCTGGAGGAGAGTTTATACATCCACAACATCCGAGATATGAAAGTATTACACACCATCCGTGACACGCCCGCTAACCCCACAGGCCTTTGTGCCCTCTCTATTAACAATGACAATTGCTTCCTCGCCTACCCAGGCAGTAGTTCAATAGGAGAAGTACAAATATTTGACACTATTAACTTGGTGAGTTAATTATACAGAATTGCACAAAATGGACTTTCCTAAACCATTTTCAACCCTCAATCAAGCAATCCCAAGATTTGGCTACCCTGAAGAAGAAGAAGGTTTTTGAAAACATTGTGGGAAAAGAAGAAAATGCTGGAAACCAGCATTTTCTTCTTTTCACACAATGTTTTCTACCTATATAAGGACAAATACAAACATCTGAAAAAAATTTGAATTGTCATCAAATTCCTTTCATATGGATGAGTCTAAAATTTTGCCGTATATAAATGAAATGATGATGAAAAGGGTGTTAAACACTATACCAACAAGCAAAGCCGTCCCCTTTCCCAGAAACTCGGGAAAACACAAATACAGAAAAGGAAAAGAAAGAAAAAAGAATTGAAAGTGTAAACTCAAGACTCCAACTTCACATTCTGTTTAGTCTGATCTTGATTTATGCTGACCAGCTATGAAATATTACTGACCAATTTCCCATAAAAAGATGCAAGACAAGTTATATGAGCATGTTCCTCCAGAAGGAAAAGAGCATAGAGGTTACATCATCGATAGTAAGGAAGGGGTCCTTTAGTATCTTTTGTAGACTTCTGGGACTGTATCACAAAGTACGTACATGTATTCTAAATATAGTTTAACTCTGTACCAAAAGACAAAATTTCGGATATGTCCAAATTGAAACCGTTTTCAGACGACAACATGAATGTGTTTAAAAAAATTGAAATTTCTTTTGGGAGGGTTGAAAACATTGTGGGAAAAGGAGAAAATGCTGGTAACAAGCTGGTATATTGGCAATGGAAAAGACGCAGCTATATAAATAGACGCAGGGGACCAGGAAAATTAACTTCACTAGGATGTTTGTATTTGTGTTTTCATTTTGCAGAGAGCTGTTACGATGATTCCTGCACATGATAATCCATTAGTGGCCATTGCTTTCAACCATCAAGGCACAAAAATAGCAACTGCTTCTGAAAAAGTGAGTAGTCATGTATATATAGTGTTACATTGTTCATATAAGTTTCTGCCTGAATGGTATTTAATATACAAGTATTGTTTTAGTTTATACAGTGCTGCAGTTCTAATTTTCGTGAGTTAGAAGTAGTCATGAGAATTCAGACATAGCATCCAATATTTTACCGAATGACAAAATTATAGACTGGTTTAAGTTGAAATATGATCCAGTTAACCCTGTACCAAATGACAAAATTTTAGACTGGTCCAAATTGAAAGCATTTGCAGATGACATCATAAATGTTACCGAAAAATGGAAGTTTGTTTTGGGCAGGGCAGAAAACATTGTGGGAAAAGGAGAAAATGCTGATTACCAACATTTTCACCTTTTCCCACTATGTTTTCAAAAGGCTTCTTTCCCAGAGGCGTTAAAAGGCAACATTGTGCAGTAAAGGGTTAATCAGATTTGTCTTTGAAATCTTTCTTGGGAAAGGGTAGAAAACATTGTGGGAAAAGGAGAAAATGCTGGTTACCAGCATTTTCTCCTTTTCCAACAATCTTTTAAAAAACCCTTTCCTTGCGGGTGGTTAAAACTTGGGATTGTGTATGAAAGGGTTAACTCTTTACCATACAAAGTTTTAGACTTCTCCAAAATGCAAGCAATATCAGGCAACAAATTAAAGGTGGCTGAAATGATGGACTCTGACATTGATAGGATAGAAATCATTGTAGGAAAAGGTCACATTATTTATCATTTTTCCCATTTACTGCATTGTTTCATGGCCAAAGACATTTTATACATGGAACACATTAACCCTGACAGGTACAATTTATTCATCTTGGAGCAGATTGCTTTTGAAAACAGTATCTCCTTATGCCACAATGTTTTGACTTTACTGCCAATATTAAACTTTCACCTCACAAGAAAATTTTAGATTTATCCACATTAAAAGCATTTGTGGATGACAAATTAAATGCAGCTCAAATAATATTTTTTTTTTTTTTTTTTCTTTTGTGAAATGTTTGAAAACATTGTGGAAAAAGAAGAAAATGCTGGTGACCAGCATTTTCTTCTTTTTCCAAGGGTTGCTACAAATCGGGATTGTGTGGTAAAGACTTAACCCTATACCAGGTGAAAAATTTTAACCTTGTACAAACTGAAAGCATTTGCAGATGACAATTTCAGAGTGGCTCAAATGGTGCAATTTTTCTTTGATAGGGCAGAAAACATTGTGGAAAAAGAAGAAAATGCTGGTTACTAGCATTCTCTTCTTTTCCCACAATGTTTTTGAAAATCTTTCTTCCTCGGGGTCGCAAATGGATATTATGTTGCAAAGACTTGAAGGCCCACTAATTGCCAGATGTAAACAATTTGGGGGTCTAATTGCAGACACATTTAATTCAAACCATGTTAACATGTATATTCTTATGAATTAGATAATGAGTTACAGTGGAACCTGTAAAAATTCAAGTTGCTGGTAGAGAAATGTATTGTGAAACTATAACAAAAGTTGGAATTTTGACAGATTGCTCTGTAACACACGTCATCAAAATCAAAATTACATCCATGATTTTAAATTGGTATGAATTAAATTTGTCTTCCTTTTAACCCCTGAATTGTTTACTTTTGGCCACTAGTGTGCCTTTAACTTTTGTTGCTCGCAGCTAATCAACATGCATTTCACAACAATAAACATTGTTATTGTTTTATTTTAGGGTACTGTGATAAGAGTATTCTCTGTTCCTGATGGACAGAAATTATTTGAATTCAGACGCGGCATGAAAAGGTAGGTTGTTATTATATTTGTTTGGTTTGTAATGGAGTCTAACGCCATTTTAACAGCTCAGGTCATATCATGGCAATCAGTGACACACCCATGTGTTTCCTGGCTTTTTCACACCAGTACTGACACAACTTTCTTTGCAAAGCCACTGACTACTTTTCTCACTTGCATCAGAGGTGAGAGACGAAAAGTGCAGGAAAGAAAGTTTGCCTCAGCCAGGTATTGAGCTCGCAACCACCAGGTCACGAGTCAGATACGCTAACCACTGAGCTACCCGGCTTGCCGTAATTATATTGGCATATAGTTAGATTTGTGAACTCTCATTGTGGAGAATTATGGTCTTGATACAAATTGGGAACTATTTACAGCATTTTTTCCATTTTAACCCCGTATCAAACAGTTCCTAGTTTTAGTGACCTTGAGGGAGAAAGCTTTTGAAATCATTGTAGGAAAACGAGAAAATGCTGATAAGCACTGTCCAATATTTCATGGGTCATTCCTCACACAACTGTCAAGAAATCTTTATATATAGATCCTTTGTACAAATATAAACCCTTGGGATGAAGAATTAACTCTTTACCACACAATCACAGGTTTTAACGACCCTGAACAAAAAGCCTTTTGAAAACATTGAGGGAAAAGGAGAAAATGCTGGTAGCCAGCATTTTCTCTTTTTCCCACAGTGTTTTCTACCCTTCCCAACACAAGTTTCAGTTTTTGAGTCACATTTATTTTGTTATCTGCAAATGCTTTCAATTTGGACAAGCCTGGAATTTCATTGTGTGGTAAAGGGTTAATCAAACAGACATTTTCTGTCTAGAGATATGACCGGAATAAATGCAATTTCGTAGTTTCTTTTATCTGTGATATTTTGTCAAAGCGGACTGTGCAGATTGAGATCAGACTGCACTATAATCAAGAAAGGGCTTTAGGGGTTGAAATGATTTGACTGCATGGAAAATGCAGTCTGATCTGGATTCTACATTGTGTGATAGTTTGTTAGATACATATATTTGTATTTTTGGCTTGAGTGGCGTCAAAATTCAACTGTGCCTTACGGAGGACTTAAATCATTTGTTTCATTAACCCTTTACCACAAAATCCTAAGTTTTAATGACCCAAGCAGAAAACGCCTCTTAAAACATTGTGGGATAAGGGAAAATGCTGGTAACCAGCATTTTTTCCTTTTCCCACAGTGTTTTCTACCCTTTCAAAGATAAATCCCACCATGAAAGCATCATTTAATTTGTTGTCTGCAAGTGCTTTTCATTTGGACTATTCCTAAAATTTCTTCTTGTGGTAACGACGTAGTCAGCTTTCTAAGAACTGATCTATAATTACACCCAGAGCTCCAGATAGAGGGAGTGATTTTGATATCAAAACTAAGAATATTAATTAGTCTCCACTAAACCCTATGTTATGGTTACTCATTAGAATTGTCTCATCGAGACGATCCTAATGAGTACCCACAACATGGGGTTTGGAAGAGAAATAATGGATTTAGTATAACATCACTCCCTCTAATCTGGAGCCCTGACACCTATCTCTTTACCACACGACAAAAATTTAGACTTTTTCATATTGAAAGCACTTGCAGATTACAATTTAAATGTGGCTCAAATGATGGAATTTGTCTTTGATAGGGTAGAAAACATTGTGGGAAAAGGAGAAAATGCTGGTTACCAGCATTTTCTCCGTTTCCCACAATGTTTTCTAAAGCTTTCTTTCTAGCGTTGTTAAAATTAAATGGTCAAGTTGCATCCTAGGAATCATCTGTCATTACATCTAAGCCATGCTTTGTGAAAAGGGAGCTTAATGCATCTGCAAAATGTATCAACCCAGGTCAGCCTGCATAGTCCGCTCATGCTGACCCACGTCGAAACTCTTTGCCATTGATCAATTTACTGAATGTCAAAGGACCAGTCTACCTCTTGATTAAGTTGGTTGTTTAAAAAAAGTGGCAATTACGGATCTATAATTATGTGATAGCTTGATCGGTATAATGCATCTTGGAGATTCATCAAGTCCCCTTTTCACAGAGCATGGCTCATCTGTATATTGCATCATACTGTTATACTATTGTGACTGTGATCCTTATTTCAGATGTGTTCATATATACTCACTGGCATTTAGTGCAGACTCCATGTATTTATCTGCCTCCAGTAATACAGAAACTGTACATATATTTAAACTAGAAACACACAAAGATAGGTAAGTATGATCTTTGTATTATGTAATCACAAAAGAAGGACTATTGATGCCCCCTGTTGTAGACAGCTTTTGAAAACATTGTTGGAAAAGGAACAATTGCTTGTAACCAGCAACTGCTGCTATTTCCAACAAGGTTTTCTAAGATTGTTGCATGAACATGGATTGTTTGTCAAATGGGTCCTTTTCCTGAACAGATAATTTGACTTCTTTTTCAATAGGATGCAATTTCTTACAGGTACAAATGATATGTCCTAGGATCTAAAGAATCAGATTAAACCAAAACGTAGGCATTATTGCATGAACAAGAAATGTGAATTTTCAACTCTGAATGGCTTCATTTCCCTGACTAATTGTTGGATTGTCTTCAAATTCATGTGGGTTCCAGCAACAGATGAATGGACAGAATGTGCAAAATTTTCCAAAAATCTAAATGGGCCTGGCCGGGTAGCTCAGGGGTTAGCATGTCGGACCTGTGACCTTGTGGTTGCAGGATTGATACCTGGTTGAGGCAAACTTTCCTTCCGGCATTTTTTCACCTCTTTTCTCTGATGCATGTGAGAGAAAAGCAGTCAGTGGCTTGGAAGGAATGTTGTGTTAGTACTGGAGTGAAAAAGTCTGAAAACACATGTGTAGGTGCACTGACCGCAGTGATATGACCTAAACTGTTAAAACGGTGTTAAACTCTAATACAAACAAAAAAAAAAAAAAAATCTGAACACTAACCTAGACTTAATGGCATAAACAAGAAAAAGAATAGGAAAGGGACAGATGGAAATCAAAGTCTGCATTCTACACCATGACATCAGGGTTAGCTGTTTGAACTCTAACAATCCAACAATTTATTGACCTCCGAGAGAAAGACGTTTGAAAACATTGTGGGAAAGGAAAAAATGCTGGTAACCAGCATTTTGTCCTGTTCCCACAATCTTTCCTACCCTTTCAAAGACAAATTTCATCGTTAAAGCTGTATTGAATTTTTCATATGCATTGAATTTTTCATATGCAAATGCTTTCAATTTGGACTGGTACAAAATTTTGTTGTCTGGTGAGAGTTATCCATGAGTTCCTATGATATTTCACTGTTCACAGTCGACCACAAGAAGACCAGTCAAGCTGGATGGGCTATTTTAACCAAGCGCTCAAAACCTCTGCCAACTATCTGCCAACACAAGTGACGGACATGTTCAACCAAGGACGAGCTTTCGCGATCTGTAAACTCCCTAACCAAGGCCTTAGAAATGTCTGCGCAATAGCCATGTAGGTACAATTACAGATTTTCAGGTTTTTTATGACCTGAGTTTTCCCTTGACTTTTTCTTAAGAGGGTCATTGTGTCCCCGAATGCTGTTATTTGTCCATCATGTGTAGTGGGAGGGGATCGGTGTCACATTTTTAGAGGTAAAAGATGATGTATTTATAAAGAACAAATTGGTTTAACTTTTTACCAAACGACAATATTTTGGACTGGTCCATATTGAAAGTATTTGCAGACCACAAATTAAATGTGGCTTAAAATTTTTTTATTTGTTTAGGTTAGAAAACATCGTGGGAAAATGAGAAAATGCTGGTTACCAGCATTTTCTCCTTTTCCCACAATGTTTTCAAAAGGCTTCTCTCTCAGAGTCGTTAAAAGTCGGGATTGTGTAGTAAAGGGTTAAATGGAATGGTATTTTGTTTGACATTAACTTATGTTTACATTAAAAATGATTTGGTTATTGATTATTTTCTCTGTAAAACTTAAGATGTTTTTCTAGATCGAAGCATAACTTCCGCAAACCTATGATTGACAAACTAGTTTTGATTTTCTAATGCTCTTACTCGGCAATTTTCATACTTTAGGCCGTGTTACCACCCAGCTTTAATGTTTTTAGGGCAATAATATGATTGACTTTTTTTGTGTCTCAGTATTGAAGGACTTTTTAAGTTTTCACAGTCAGTAACAAAAGGTTATCTCGCAGAGTCTTGACACACAGACAGCATTTCATTTTACCATTGTCATCTAAGTACAGCCATTCAGAGTAGAGCTATTTATCAAAAAAAAAAAAAAAACAATCTTGGTCTATATGGGGCCTTTTTTTGGAAGCTTGGTCCTGGTTCAGGACTATTGAATTTGAAGAGTGCCTGTTTATTTTGGCCTTCCCGACCTTTGCTTTGTGGGTAAATTTAAATATTGCCTAAAAACGCAAAATTTGTGTGTCAGGAAAACCCCGTATGACTCTCTCCCCCACCGAAATTACATGGTGATTTTTTTTATATTTGCTTTGATGTAAATTACGTTAAAAAAAAAATGTTTACCAACGTCAATAAAATCAGGAAAGCACAGCAAGAAGAACTTACCATTTTGTGTGATTGAACTCTACCAAATGACAAAGTTAATAATTTTCCCATGTTTAAAGCACCTGCAAACTGCAAGTTAAATATTGCTCACAGGGGGGGTGGGGGGGTATTTTCATCCTTAAAGAAACATCTCTAAAGCCAGACAGCAAGAAACACAGTTAAAACTTTATAGTGTGTATAATAGTTCAGATATTGGTCAGCTGTGTAAACCTAGGTAATTAATCAAAAAAGATGGTTTATTGGATAAAGAAATTCAAGAGATTTGTCCTCATTTTAAACCGGAAACGACAACAGAGATCGCTTGGAAGGCCTCCAAAGCATGAAATGCAATTTCTATCTGTCGTAATCTGTGCAACCTTGCAGTCATCAGGGCAACATTTGCAAGAATGATTATAGTATCATAAAATAAGGATGAAAGGGGTTGAAAACTGGCTGAAAATAAGTTCAGATGTATCTTTAAAAGGATAGAAAACAAGATGTAGGGCTGGACTTCAAGTGAAATTAGACAACCAAAGTTGTGTTTAAAAAAAAGATGGATGTCATTACCATCTGTGTGCAATGTAGCACTATCATTGTGGAAGTACATTGTGTTTAGTTATGGTCAAGGGAGTCGCTGGTTTGTATCCCAAGCTAGGATAATATTTTTCCAAGGATTGGTGAAAGTCAGTGGGACAGGATTCATTTCCCTCTCACAGCTTGTCATTGTTTTGATAATGGGTATGTGGTAAAATAGCCAGTTCTTGGGAAAGAATACTCTTTTCCATCCAAGCCTGATATTATGCGGCCTTGAAAAGGAAGGCTTTCAAAAACACTGTGGAAAAAATAGAAATTGCTGTAATTTGTCACCTGTAAATGCTTTCACTTTGACGACCATGGGGAAGAAAGCTTTCGAAAAAATTGTGGGAAAAGGAGAAAATGCTGGTAATCAGCATTTTCTCCTTTTCCCACAATGTTGTATACTCTTTGTAAGACAAATCCCATCATTTGAGTTATATTTAATTTGTCATCTGCAACTCCTTTTGATTCGGACAAGAGTTCAGTTTGGTTGATCGGTAATGAAATAATACAGAATGATACGATTGAATCTCTAAAGCCATAATGTTAAACATGTCATTATTTTTATATTCAAACTATCTCCTAACCCATTACCAAACAGCAACATTTTGGATTTTCCTAAATTGAAAGCAAATGCAGATGACAAATTGTTTGTGTCTTTGTGTCTTAAATGGTAGAAAATTGTTTTTGAAACGGTAAGAAACATTGTGGGAAAAGGAGAAAATTGCTGCCAACCAGCATTTTTCTCCTTTTGCCATAATGTTTTCAAAGTCCTTCTTCCACATGGTTGTTAAAACCTGAGTTTGTGTTGTAAAGGTTCGAATTGAATTATGGAAATTACAATAATATGGAAAATGAAGCAGTTTTTTATCTCCCTGTATAATCATATTGGTACTTTGATTCAGGTTTCTAGAGAAGACAGACTGGTAATGGATAGATAAACATCATCATATACTTTGTGTACCCATCTCCTTAATTTTACTTGTCTGTCATCCACTTACTGCATGTAGATACTGACAAGTGGTCTGGGATAAGTGAATTTAACTCTTTTCCACACAATGACGAGTTTTAATGTCTCAGGGAAATAAGACTTTTGAAAACATGGTGGGAAAAGGAGAAAATGCTGGTAACTCCTTTTCCTACCATGTTTTCCAACCTTTCAGAAGCAAATCCTTTGGTTTGAGCTAGGTTTAATTTGTCGTCTGCAAATGCTTTGAATTTGGGCCAATCTAAAATTTTGTCGTCTGGTAAAGAGTAAATGCGTCTTCATAAAGGATTATTCCAAGCAAGTCATTGCATAATGTGGATCCAGTTTATTTAAATCGGCTGAATCATGAAGTAGAGCCGTCGTTTGACATGCAGAATAGTTACCAAAAGCAAGCTTTGTGATCTGCAGACTGCACAGTTGACCTGGGTCAATACTTTTTGCAGATGCGTTAACCCTTTCCCAAACAAGCCCTGGTTTTCACGTGTCTGCAGTACAAGTCTTTTGAAAACACTGTGGGAAAAGGAGAAATTGCTCGTTACGAACAATTTCTCCTTTTCCCACAGTCTTTTCTACCCTTTTTGAGACCTTTCTGCCATTTTCATCAAATTTAAAATTGTCGTCTGCAAATTCTTTCAATTTGGACCAGTCCAATATTTGTCGTTTGGGAAAGGGTTAAACCATCATTTTGCAGAGCATGAATTACCTATTTTGACAAAATTGCAAGTGACAAATCCCTAACCTTTGAGAAAAATTTTGGTTTTTGCCCAAATGATGAACTTCTCTGTCTACCAGAGTCTTTTTTGAGGCAAACTATTGATGAAAATATTTTAGATGTTCTGGTTTCATCTTAAGAATGATTTTATTTGGAAAGAGGTCTAAGTTATGCTGGGATTGTAACCTCAATGTACATTTGTCTACTTTTTCTGTTCTCAGATTTTACATACATGTATATTCATTGAATTTTTGATGAAAATGTTTTATATGTTCTGGTTTCATCTAAAAAATGTTTTTAGCTGGAAAGAGTTCTAAGTCATGCTGGGATTGTCACCTCAATGTACATCTGTTCATCTACTTTTTCTGTCCTCAGATTTTACATACATGTATATTCATTGAATTTTTGAAGAAAATATTTTATATGTTCTGGTTTCATCTAAAAAATGTTGTCAGTTGGAATGGTTCCAAGTTTTTCTAGGATTGAAACCTTAAAATATTCATCTACTTTTTCTGTCCTAAAAGTTTATATATATATGAGCCACACTGTGGCAAAAGGGGGCTTAATGCATCTCCCTGATCCATGATACCAGCAAGTCAATACATGTTTATGGATCAATAAAGTCCATTTTGTATAACAACCGACTGATTTATGAGGTACACTGGTCCTTTGACATGCAGAAAATTGACCAGTAGCGAAACTTTTGGCCCAGGTCAGCCTGCACGTACTGCGCAGGCTGACCTTGGTCGATACTTTTTTTGCAGATGCATTAATCCCCTTTTTCACAGAGTGCAGCTCATTCATTTAACTTTTGAGTTCTAAGTTGAACCCTTAGAGTGCCTTTCACAACTATAATTACCATTGCCACCAGTGTAGGTCAAGATCAGACTGCACAGAATGTGCAGTCTGATCTTTGATCTACTCTGCCTGCTTTCCTGACATGTTAGAGCAACCGTGAAATTGCTATTATTTTAGCTTTATTTTGGTCTGAATATATCTGATAGGTTTATTTGGCACTATGTGGATTAACCTTGGATACCTTTGCAGACAGTGTAGGTCAAAATAAGGCTGCACACAGTATGATGATTATCTGTAATCTACACTGTTCGATGTATAGTAAAAACCCTGTATAAGGATCATGTATTCTACTTTCGGTCTGGTCTTGGAAGAGTATCTGAATTCAGAGTTGCAAACTCTGTCTGGCTTTGAACTCAGCCTCTCACTTGAGGCAGACTTACTTTCAACGAAGTAAAAGAGCCATGCTGTGACAAAAGGGGGCTTAATGCATCTCTTCCATGCATCATACTAATCAGGCTATCACCTAACTATGAATCCATAATAGCCCCCTTTTTTTTTAACAACCAACTTAATCATGAGGTAGAATGGTCCTTGGACATACAGAAACTTGACCAATAGTGAAAAGTTTTGGCCCAGGTCACACTGCAGGGACTGCACAGTCTGACCTGGGTCAATACTTTTCGCAGATGCATTAAGCCCCCTTTTCACAGAGCATGGCTCAAAATGATGCATATGGTAAATCAACTTAACATAGTGCAGTATTTTCATAAAAAAATGACGATAGCATTTACAGACCACAGATAAATGAAGCTGAAATGATGGGATTGTATTTAGAAGGATAGAAAACATTGTGGGAAAAGGAGAGAATTGCTGGTTACCAGCATTTTCTCGTTTTCCCACAATGTTTTCAAAAGTCCTCTCCAGAAGGGAAGGTAAAACACAGGATTATGTGGTAAAGGGTTATACAATAAATGTGTGTCTAGAATTTTTATGAATAAAATGAGCAGATTTATAACTGCATAAACTCTCTACAAGACACATGCATACACAAACAACATGGAAATAGTTACTGCAAGAACTTGCCTGGTTTCGAGAGCACTTGCTTTTCTGAGAAAAAAATTGTGGTCAGCCACATTTATGTTCCATGTGCCCATTTTCATTTCGAGACGGAGTTGTCAGTGATGTGGTAACCATTCAGTAGCCTAATGTTTCCAGTCTGTCTTTTCTTGTACATTTCTCAATTTTCCTCTATTTTTATCCTAGCTGAATATTACAGTCTATCTTTTCTCTTAAGTTTCTCCATTTATAATCCATTATGAATGCTTGAAGTGTCTGATTAATTGATGATCGCAATTATTGCAGTGTAAACTTGTGTAGAAATTTGCACATTTTTAGGATATAATTGTTATGCTTTAATGGTACGTGCTAACAAAAAATAAACCCATGTCGACCTCTCATTAACCGCTTACCAGATACATTTAGCACTATCTTAGGCTTTAAACTATTTGTAGATGACAACTCAGATGTGTCGCAAATGCTTGGATTTGTAGTTGATAGGTTAGAGGACATTGTGGGAAAGGATGAAAATGCTGGTTACCAACATTGTCTCCTTTTCCCACTGTTTAAAAGACCTTCCTTCCCAGTGTAGTGAAAACACAGCATTGTTTGGTAAAGGGTTAATATGTCAGCAGAGCTCCAGATAGAGGGAGTGATTTTGATTTCAAAATTGAAAATATTTAATCACTCTCCACTAAACCCAATGTTACGGGTATTCATTAGAATTGTCTCATTGAGACGCAAAAAAAAGGGTTTGGAAGAAAAATGATGGATTTAGACTACTATCACTCCCTCTTATCTGGAGGTCTGTGTCAGTTTTCCAAACTTTGTGATGTAAGTAAATCTTTCATTTTGCAGTATACAAAAAGTTCCTCGACTTCTGGTGGCGTCCCAGGATGGCTATTTGTACATTTATAATCTCGATCCAAATGATGGTGGAGAATGCATGCTTCTGAGACAACATAGGTAAACTTGTTGGTCTTAACTCTTTACCAAATGACAAAATTTTATACTTGCCCAAACTGAAAGCATACAGTCAAATAAATGAGACTCATAATTTGACCTTGGATGGACAGAAAACATATTGGAAAAATGAGAAGATGCTGATTATCATCATTTTCTCCTTTTCTCCACAAAGTTTTCAAAAGCTTGTATGTTTGTATAGTATTTAAAGCCGTTTTTAACATTATTAGGTAGGCTGGTTTTCAAGAAAACACCCAGGTATTGTAGCCCTGGCTTTGTCATCTGCGTCATCGTATGAAAACTTTGACATTTTATAATATCTCTGTTATTACTGAAGACAGTTGCTTCAAACTTGGACAAGTTGTTTATTATCAAAAGGGGAACCTATACAACCAGGACAGGTAACCATCAAAGTATTTTTGACAGAGTTATGCCCCTTTTTCTTCTGCATGCGGTGCTATTGTTTTAATTATTGTTTGGCACTTTGTACACCGTTCTATGCTTTCCTGGATTTTCTTACGAGTACTTCACACAATATTTTCATAAGCTACTGGCTTCTTTCCCTCATGACCATCGTTGAAATAATGACCAGCAGTGAGAGATTTCAAAAGCCCTCTCCTGCAATGTTGTTATAAAACAGGACTACCTGGTAAAGGTTTACCATTTAATATTGTATTGAACTGTTATATCATTCATCCAACTGTAGGAAGCTTTTTTTAACCCTTTACCAAACAATCTTTAGTGTTTAATGACTCTACAGGTCTTTAGAGTCTTTTGAAAACATTGTAGTAAAAGGTGAACAACAAATTAAATCTGGCTTGAATAATGCAATCTATCTATGAATGGGTGGAAAACATCGCATAAAAGGAGAAAATACTTATTTTTCAATTTTTTCTCTTTTTCCCCTATAATGCTTTCAAAAGGCTTCTTTATACAGGCTTGTTGAAGCACAGCATTGTTCAGTAAATTTATTACTGGTTGTATCCCAAATAGCATAGAAGGGATTTTTAGCCATCTTACTGAAAGAAAAAAAAACTTGTTCTATTTTTCTACTGATCAGTTGAATACAAAGTCTAAGACTGTCTTTGTCTTATTAAAATGTTGGATTTATGCAGATTACTTCGAGTCAAATATATCTTTCCATTGTTTTACAGTTTGGATGGCCGTCAGTCAGAGGGAGGTCACATGTCTGAAGTACCCGTCACCAGCTCTGACAAACCGTTAGCACAGGCCTCTTCAAGTCCCATTAGCTACGCAGGCTCCGTACAGAGAAGGGCGGACCCAACAACAGAAGACATGCCCACACAACCAACAGGTAAGCCTGTGCATAGTGCCGCAGCATCACACCAGACTCCGACCATGACCTGTACACCAAACACCCCCGTTTCTCCTGTACGACTCGAGAGCTATGCAACAGTTACTCAGAAAGGAAAAGGCGGGCCACAGGAAGTTGGGCTGCACCTAGGCTACACGGGTATCTCGGAGATTGATATAATTCTGTCGGGTATAGGTAACTAGCTCTCCTCCTACAGGCACCATGGTTTATCATTATCTAACAGTTTGAGTTTGAATGTAGAGCATGACATATTTGTATGGTAGTCCCTTTAACTTTTTTTTTATACCCCCGCAAAACGAATGTTTTCGGGGGTATACTGGAATCAGCCTGTCTGTCCGCGTGTCCGTCTGTGTACAAAATACTAGCAATTTTGTGTCGCGAACTCCTCCTAGAGTTTTCCTTCAATTGCATTGAAACTTTGCACATATATTGATCATATATTGAAGATTTGCAAGACGTAATTTTCAAGTGTCAACTCCCCCTGGTTGAGGAATTATCTCCCCTTGAACTTGACACTTTTTTTCTGTCAAAGCACTAGCAGGGGTATTAAGTCACATTCAGTGACAGTTCTAGTTTATCCTAGTTAATTCATCAACTCCTGAAACAGATGTCCAGCAGATGATTGTAAAAGGTGCAATTTTTCCATTTGTAACAATGTTTTCAAAAGTTTTCTACTGAAAGACAAAAAGCACCTTTGTGGGAAGGTAATGTTTTATAGCATATTTTCTTTTAGTACACCTTTATTCTAACAAAAGACAGCTCTGTTAACCCTGAAAGCACCTTTCACGACTATAGTTACATTTGCGGCCAGTGTAGATCAAGATCAGGCTGCACAAAACGTGCAGCCTGATCTTTGGTCAACACTGTCCGCTTTGCTAAATCTTTGTAGACAAAAGCAACCATGAAATTGCAATTATTTGGGCCATATTACTAGGATGAAAATGGCTGGCAGGTTTATTTAGACTTGTTCAAATTGAAAGCATTTGCAGACTACAAAATAATGTGACTCAAAAATTGAAATTTGTTTGGGAATGGCAGAAAACATTGTGGGAAAAGGAGAAAATGCTGGTAACCTGTATTTTCTCCTTTTCCCACAATGTGTTCAAAAGGCTTCTTTATCAGGGTCATGAAGACACGGGATTGTTTGGTAAAGGGTTAAAATATTGCCTTCTTCGAACTGCTTTTGAAAACGTTGTAGCACAAGGACAAATCGTTTTCACATGTATCCACATATTAACCCTTTACTGCACAATGCTGCCTTTTAACGCCCCTGAGAAAGAAGCCTTTTGAAAACATTGTGGGAAAAGGAGAAAATGCTGGTAACCAGCATTTTCTCCTTTTCCAACAATGTTTTCTACCCTATCAAAGAAAAATTGCACCATTTGATCCACATTGAAATTGTCGTCTGCAAATGCTTTCAATCTGGACAAGGCTAAAATTTTGTCGTCTGGTAAAGGGTTAAACTAAAATTCATATTGATGCTCCATACTTTGCAAAGGTTTCTGCTGAAAATGTGTTTCAGGAAGAATACTGGTCTCTCATGTAATCATGCATTCTCACTGGATTCATGCATGTGTTTCAATTTCCCAACTTCAGTCAAACGGCTAAATTCGGGTAAAAAATTTGCATTGAATTGTAGAAGATTCAGTTTGACATCAACAATGTGAGAAAAAAAATAAAATTTTGTCTGCACACAAAAGATAGTTTTAAATGACCATATACATGTCATTAGATGATTATTTATTTAAAAAGAAATTGGCCAACTATTTAATCCTACTACTGTTTTATGCTATGTTTACACCATGTTACCAGCAGCCAAGTTTCAGACAACTGTGGACAAAACAGGATTGACGTGAGACAACGCAGAGGAAGGGGATAAGCAACCTTGTCAGACTGTGATTGCCATTTGCAGTGCTAGATTTTCAAACTGTCAAAAAATTTGCCACAACCGTCCTTGTGCAGAAGAGAAACCTAACAGACCATAGTGGAACAGGTGCATCACAACAGAACTTACCAGCATGTGATAAGCCGTGACAACAGTCAGAGACAATCCATGTTGGGACCTGGAAGCCCTGTTTCACCAGTATTTCACAGTTCTTTCAAGTTTTGTCAGACTTTGTCGCGTTTCTTCATTGTTCTCCAGGCAAACTCAGCTATGTCTGAGGGGTTTTGTTGCATTCTCTCCAGGCACATCCCAGCATGTGCAAGTTTATGAATCCAACGTGTTATGACACGTTTAAGTCGACTACGGCCTGACTGGTCATGCATGGTCTCGGAGCATTATTATAAAAATTGCAATAAGAAACTGAGTCCAAGAAGTCCAAGTTGGCATTGTGCAAGCAACAAAAGAAAAAGAAGTCCATCTTAACTGCAGCATCACCAATGCCACCAGTGGAGGACCAGGTTCAACCTGATGATCCTTGAGGACCTGACATCTCTCGAACCCCTGAGTTGAGGCTTTCAATTCATTGGGCCACTTTATCATTGTATGCTTCTACAATGGCATTGTACACTTTTCACACCATGTGGCAGATTTGGTTGCTTTACTACGCTGAAGTGCACAGAAACGTGATGACTAATTGTCTTTTATGGTCAGATGTCTGAGTCTCAGAGTCAGATATGACTTCCAACAAAGTTGTAAGGCAAAGTGGTACCTTCTGTCCTGTCTCTCAATGACTGGTGTTACCCTTTGCAGGAATTCGTCAGAAGAGCTCTAGGGGCATTCTTACATACTTCTGTGTTGATATCTTAAGTGCATAACTCTCTGGTGAGAATTGTTGAGCAGTGGTCGAGATGTTGCTTCCTTTTTTCCATATCTAATCGCCCACCCACATGAATGGTTTTCTAGTCCTCCTTCTCTTTAATCTTGCCTACTACCATCTGGCATCCCTTCCTGCTGTATTCTCTATCTTCCAGAGACAAAGATTATATGCACCAAGCAAATATACATAAATGATGCCTGTCCACCACATTCCATCCCTCCAAGACCTTGAGAGAATGTAAAGAATGTGTAAGACCTTGATAGGAATGTTAGAAAGGTGAGAGGGCTGACAGGAACTTGATGGAATGTACTCGCATCCGCAGTAGAACGCAGGTCGAACCGTAGTAGATCTTGGACACCCAGGAAATGAGTAAGCCCTTCCCTCTTCGACTTGTCACTGATACCGTGAGGTACTGTAAAGAAACCTAGCTAGACCTAACTGAACTTGACAAATTGAGGGAAAAACCTACCAAAATCTCATGGCATGCTACATTCCAGACAAACAGGGCTGCCATGGTAGCCGGGAACATGGTGTAAATGTAGCTTTATTCTTAAATTCTCTTTTCATATTGGCCATCTTGAAGTTTTACAATTGAAACATGACAAAAACTTTTTTTCATAAAAATTGAATGAGCTTCCCTTCTGGAAGCCCCAAAATCTAGTACCAATCAAATTAATGAATGCATTGAGAAGCTTTCAGACATGTTAGACTGGTGACCGTATTCCTCCATAAGGCGTAAATTGAATTCTTTTGCCTTTGAACTCTTTACCATACAATCCCAACTTTTAACGACCCTATGAAAGAAACCTTTTGAAAACATTGTGGGAAAAGGAGAAAATGCTGGTAACCAGCATTTTCTCCTTTTCCAACAATGTTTTCTACCCTTCTCAAAACAAATTTCAATTTTTTCAGTCACATTTATTTTGTCAACTGCAAATGCTTTCAACATGGACCAATGTAAAATTTTGTCATTTGGTGAAGGGTTAACTGTTTGTTATCTGAATTTCTCGTATAATTTGGAAACTTAAATATTGAAAGAGAATGTTGATGTTTGTAGCCACTAAAGAGTATGTACAAAGAACAAAAGTAGACTTTGATAGGGTAGAAAACATTGTGGGAATAGGAAAAAATGCTGGTTACCAGCATTTTCTCCTTTTCCCACAATGTTTTTTAAAATTTTTCTCCTGCCGGGTGGTTAAAATATATTAAGATACACAAATTAGGGAGAAAACAGCATATTCGGTTTAGCCATTACCAGAAGACAAAATTTTCGACATGTACAAATTTAAAGCATTTGCAGAAGACAATAGTGGCTCAAACAACAAAAGTAGTTTTTTATAGGGTAGAAAACATTGTGGACAAAGGAGAAAATGCTGGTTACCAGCATTTTCTCCTTTTTCAGCAATGTTTTCAAAAGCTTCCTTCTTCAGGGCAGTTAAAACATACAGTTGTTTGGTGGAAGGCTAAGTGAATTTGGTGAATAGTAGGACATTTCTGTGAGGATTGATAAACTCTGCATGTTTTAATGAGTACAGTAGTATCCTGTTTTTAACAAGGTCTTGGGCTTTAGTTGGGTCATTCGAACAGTTTTAGATCTGTATCCTTCTTTTATTAAATCTTTTTTGACAGTATTGCAAAGTTGCAGTGTACCTGTCTATGTATTCCTGCTGTTTTGTTGGTCAGCAGTGCACACAACACATCTTTGCAAGTCATTTGTTACTCTCCTACATGAAAGAAAGTCTGAAGCCATTATGAGATGATTTCCATTTTTAACAGCCCTAAAGAAGAATACTTTTCTAAACATTGTGGAAAAGGGAGAAAATGCTGGTAACCAACATTTTCTCCTTTTCCAACAATGTTTTCTACCCTATCAAGAATTCCTTCAATTTGTTGTCTGCAAATGCTCTCATTTTGGACAAGTCTAAAAGTTTTGTTTTTTGTTAACTCTTTGCAATATAATGATGAGTTTTGACACCTCTGGGAAAAGAGACTTTAGAAAACATCATGGGAAAAGGAGAAAATGCTGGTAACCAGTATTGTCTCCTTTTCCCATAATATTTTCTAACCTTTCAGAAACAAATCCAATTATTTGAGCCACATTTAATTTGTAGTCTGCAAATGCTTTGAATTTGGACCAGTGTAAAGTTTTGTCGTCTGGTAAAGAGTTAATGGGTAAACAATGTCCAACAAGGGGAAAGAATTGACTGCTGTTGCATATTTCATCATCAAACCCAAGGAAATAGTTTTTGCTTAGCCATTATTTGATTCTTTACCATACTACAAAATTTAAGACTTGTCAATATAGAAAGCATTTGCAGATGAAATATCTCTCTCAAATTATGGGCACCATTTTATTACATTTTTTAAACTTGGCTGTTTTCGAAGAAAACATCGAGGTATTGTCGTAGCCCAGGTGTTGTTGTTGTTGTCGGCATCTGCATAGTTGTGCGAAAACTTTGACAGTTTGTGGTATCTATGTTATTACTGAAGATATTTGTTTCAAACTTGGACAAGTTGTTAATTTTAAAAAGGGGAACCTATACAATAAGGGTAGGTATCCATCAAAGTATTTCTGACAAAGTTATGCCCCTTTTTTGACTTAGAATTTTCACTGAAAATAAAGCATCTGCAGCAAAGCGTTGCCTCCCGCAAGGTGAGCTTTTGTGATTGTGTGTCGTCCATCGTGCGTTGTCCGTCGTGTGTCGTCAACATTTACCTTGTGTGTACTCTAGAGGCCACATTTTCAGCCAGATCCTCGTGAAACTTGGTCAGAATGTTTGTCTGGCTAAAATCTTTGACAAGTTCGAAATTGGGTCACATGGGGTCAAAAATCGTGTCACAGGGCCAGCTCTTAGAAAAACCGTGTGTGCACTCTAGAGGTTACATTTTCAGCCTGATCCTCTTGAAACTTGGTCAGAATGTTTGTCTGAATAAAATCTGTGACAAGTGTGAAATTGGGTCATGTGCGGTCAAAAAGTAGGTCACAGGGCCAAATCTTAAAGAAAGCTTGTGTGCACTATAGAGGCCTGATACGCATGAAACTTGATTAGAATGTTTGTCTGCATAAAATCTCGGACAAGTTCAAAATTGGGTCATGTTGGGTCAAAAAGTAGGTCACGGGGCCATATCTTAGAAAAAGCTTATGTACACTCTAGAGGCCAAATTATCAGCCTGATACTCAAAAAACTTGGTCAGAATGTTTGTCTGGATGAAATCTTGGACAGGTTTGAAATCAGTACATGCTGGGACAAAAAGTAGGTCACAGGGCCAAATCTTAGAAAAAGCTTGTGTGCACTCTAGAGGCCACATTTTCAGCCTGATACTCATCAAACTTGGTCAGAATGTTTTTCTGAATAAAGACTCAGATTAGTTTGAAATTGGATCATTTTGGGTCGAAAAGTAGTTCACTGGGCCAAATCTCAGAAAAAACTTGTGTGCACTCTAGAGGCCACATTTTCAGCCTGATACTCATGAAACTTAGTCAAAATGATTGTCAGGATGAAATCTTGGACAAACCTGAAATTGGGTGACATTGGATCAAAAAGTAGGTCACTGGGCCAGATCTTAGAAAAACCTTTTGTACACTCTAGAGGCCACATTTTCAGCCTGATATGCATGAAACTTGGTTAGAATGTTTGATTTGATAAAATCTTGGGCACATAGAAAATTGGGTCATGTCGATTGAAAAAGTAGGTCAATGGGCCAAATCATAGAATAACCTTGTGTGCTCTCTAGAGGCCACATTTTCAGCATGATACTTATGAAACTCGGTCAGAATGTCTGTCTGAATAAAATCTTAGACGTAATGGAAATTGGGTTACCTCGGGTCAAAAAGTAGGTCACAGGGCCAAATCTTAAAGAAAGCTTGTGTGCACTATAGAGGCCTGATACGCATGAAACTTGATTAGAATGTTTGTCTGCATAAAATCTCGGACAAGTTCGAAATTGGGTCATGTTGGGTCAAAAAGTAGGTCACGGGGCCATATCTTAGAAAAAGCTTATGTACACTCTAGAGGCCAAATTATCAGCCTGATACTCAAAAAACTTGGTCAGAATGTTTGTCTGGATGAAATCTTGGACAGGTTTGAAATCAGTACATGCTGGGACAAAAAGTAGGTCACAGGGCCAAATCTTAGAAAAAGCTTGTGTGCACTCTAGAGGCCACATTTTCAGCCTGATACTCATCAAACTTGGTCAGAATGTTTTTCTGAATAAAGACTCAGATTAGTTTGAAATTGGATCATTTTGGGTCGAAAAGTAGTTCACTGGGCCAAATCTCAGAAAAAACTTGTGTGCACTCTAGAGGCCACATTTTCAGCCTGATACTCATGAAACTTAGTCAAAATGATTGTCAGGATGAAATCTTGGACAAACCTGAAATTGGGTGACATTGGATCAAAAAGTAGGTCACTGGGCCAGATCTTAGAAAAACCTTTTGTACACCCTAGAGGCCACATTTTCAGCCTGATATGCATGAAACTTGGTTAGAATGTTTGATTTGATAAAATCTTGGGCACATAGAAAATTGGGTCATGTCGATTGAAAAAGTAGGTCAATGGGCCAAATCATAGAATAACCTTGTGTGCTCTCTAGAGGCCACATTTTCAGCATGATACTCATGAAACTCGGTCAGAATGTTTGTCTGGATAAAATCTTAGACGTAATGGAAATTGGGTTACCTCGGGTCATAAAGTAGGTCACGGGGCCAAATCTTAGAAAAACCTTGTGTTCACTCTAAAGGCTACATTTTCAGCCTGATACTCATGAAACTGGGTCAGAATGTTCATCTGGATGAAAACTCGGAAAAGAGTAGTATCAAGTCATGTCAGGTCAAAAAGTAGGTCATGGGGCCAAATCTTAGAAAAACCTTGTGTGACTCTAGAGGCCTCATTTTGAGCCAGATTAGAAATTCAAAATAGCCTAAAGCAGTCAAAAAGTAGATCACTTACACTCATGCCTTTTACATCATCATGACCAGGATCTTTTCAGCCTTATCAATCCTAGATGACCTTACTCGGGTGAGTGCTTTAGGGCCAATGGCCCTCTTGTTGTTGTTATGTCACAGGCAACTTCTTTTTTTCTCTCTGTTATCAACAGAGTAATCTTTCCACTCGTCTGATTATTTCCCCTTAACTCTGTACAGCATGACACAATTTTAAACTTCTCCAAATTCAAAGCATTTGTAACGAAAAAAAGGAAGATGGCTCAGTTGATGGAACTTGCCTTGATTATGTAGAAAACATCGTGGCAAAAGGAAAAAAATGCTGTCACCAGCATTTTCTCCTCTTTGCAGGTTTTCAAAAGCTTTGTTTCTCAGGGTTGTTTAAACTGGGGATTGCGTGGTAAAGGGTGAACCACTTGAAACAGTTGGCTTTTAGCTCCACTGACTGAAGGCCAGAAAGTCATAGACCTGTGTCCCTGGTGCGTCTGTCCGTACATGGGTCTGTCAATATGACTTCACCCTTTACCACACAATACTGAGTTTTAATGACCCTAGGAAGAAAGCTTTTGAAGACGTTGTGGGAAAAGGAGAACATGCTGGTAACCAGCATTTTCTCCTGTTCCCACAACATTATCTACCCTCCCCAAAACAGATTTTAATTTTCTAGTCATATTGATTTTGTAGTCTGCAAGTTTTTTCAATTTGGACAAGTCTAAACTGTTGATGTGTGGTTAAGCGTCAAGTCAATATGACTTAACTCTTTATCAAACAGCAACATTTTGGACTAGATCAAATTGAAAACATTTGCACACAAAAAAAATAAATGTAGCTCGAATGATGATTTCTGTCTTTGATAGGGTAAAAAACATTGTGGGAAATGGAGAAAATGTTGGTTACCAGTATTTTCTCTTTTCCCCACAATGTTTTCAAAGGCCTTCTTCTTTAGGGTCATTGAAACTTGAGATTGAGCAGTCAGAGCTCCAGACAGAAGGAGTGATTTTGATTTCAAAACTGAAAATATTAATCATTCTAGACAATTCTAATGAGTACCCACAACATAGGGTTTGGAAAAGAAATAATGGATTTAGAATACCATCACTCCCTCTTATTTGGAGCTCGGGTGGTAAAAGGTTAAACTTGTAATACTTATCAAAGGTAATTAACTCCTCTTCATTCATAACAGATATATGTAGTTTGTTACCACTTACCTCCCTTGTTTATCAAACCACACTTATTATGTGATTGTTGTTTGGCATTCAACATTTTTTTGATAGAATATGTATTGTTTACAGTAAGAGTGATTTATTTTGATGTTACTGTAATTGTTATGCTCACATGAGTTGAATATCTAATATGAAGTGAGATTCACTGCTAAGCAGCACTCTTCTTTTAAGATACATCCTTACAGCCAAAAAAAAAAATACACTGTCGAAATTTGATAGACTGTAGAATAGTTCAGAATTTAGTCATCTGTGCAAACATAGATAAATTACTGATCTATATGATGTAAGAGATGAATACAATTATTGGAAATCTTCAATTTAAAGCCAGAAACATCACAACGGTGATTTCTTTGATGGCCTCCAGAAAATGAAACACAGTTTCTATTGGTCGTAATCTATGCAATCTTGAAACTGTCCGAGGCAACATCTGGCATGAAGATACAACAATGATTATAGTTTGATAAAATAATGATAAAACGGATTAAAAATTGGTAGAAAACGAGTATTGATGTATCTTTAAGAAGATTTGGTCATAAAAATGGGGCAAGTCCTGAAAATAAAGATTGTGGAGAGTCAATGATGCGGACTCTCACTATCTGTAGGTGTATTGTAGAACTAACTATAGATATGCCATGTAACAGAAACCTACTCATACTACCTTTGGTTTTGACATGAAACAAGTAACGCAGTAATTGTGTTTTGACTACGTAATAACTGTGAGAGCCATCCATTAAGTATAATGTTGAAGAATTTCTTTTGAAAATAAGTATTGCACTGATTAACTCTTTACCAAACGACTAAAGTGTTGACTGGTCCAAATTGAAAGCATTTGAAGACGACAATTTCATTGTGAATCAAATGAAGTAAATTGTCTTTGATAGGGTAAAAAAAAAATGTGGGAAAAGGAGAAAATGCTGGTTACCAGCATTTTCTCCTTTTCCCTTAATGTCTTCAAAAGTCTTTTTCTTCAGGTTTGTTAAAAACTCTGTATTGTGTGGTAAAGGGTTAATATGTATTACAGGGTTTCTGTCATTATTTTATTAATCACAGTTTTAACAAAGATGATAATTACATGGTATCATATTTGACAACCTAAATTTCCAGTGTTTTCGCTGAGTTGCTATGCTCATTGAAACGGTATGATGTTTTCAGTGAGAAGTGCTCAAATCATTTTATCTTAGAATTATTGTACCATCTCTGAATTACATTTCTGCACTCTTGATTTCAGATTCCCAGCCATTCCAGGAATTCGAACAGGGAGCCACTGGAACAGAACTGGGAGCCGGAGCTGGACTAAATGCATTGCGATTGGACGATGACCATGAATTTCCACCAATGACACACAAGGTTGACTAGTGATAAAAATAGATTGAAAAGAGATTCTATGTTAAATATGAAAAGTGATTTTTGCCATTATTATATACATGTATATATTTTGTTTCTTTATGAAAATAAAGGATCTTTTAGCATTGTTCAGTATGTTAGTGACCTCAGTATGTGCATTATTCTTCATTTTGCTACAAGTTTGTCAGTCAACCATCTTCATAACCAGGCAAACCTATTCCCAGGAATACATACAGAATATCATGTTATAATAACTTTCAAGGTGCTTGTATTTACTTCAAGCAGCATAGAAAAATTTGCAATTGTGTGAGACAGAAAGTTGAGTGAGATGTCTAAATTTTTTTATGCAGCGAGATGTAAATACAAGCATCAGGAAAGTTACTACAACATGATATTCCTTTTATTACATACCTACCACTTTCGAAGACAATTTTTACAATTATTATTGACACTTTATTTGATAACGGTAAACAGAATAAAAGAAATAATGGTAAAGTGGCCAGTAACTTTGTTTTTATGAATGGCGGAGGAATATTATAGGGTAACATTTTGACCAGTCAGACTGTGAATCAATATGAATGTTTTCCGCCGGTGAGGTACGTCATCATACCATATTTGGAACCGTATTTGACAGTGTGTAGATATGGATTTTTTTTTCTGTTGCGTGTGTTATTTTATCCACGTGCAACGCATGTATTTAAGCAAGAAAATTTTCGGATATATAATACAGGGGCAGTTTGTAAAAAGCCATTATAATGCCCTGTATCATCCTGTACTACAGTTTATAACAAGCCATAGTTGTGACCTCTATCACCCTAAACAACCCTGAAATTTAAAAAGCCTGGGATAAAGTTCTTTTGAAAACATTGTTGGAAAAGGAGAAAATGCTGGTGACCAGCATTTTCTCCTTTCCCAGCAATAATTTCTACCCTTTCATAGACAAATACTATCATTTGAGCCTAACTGGATACGTTATCTAAGGATAGAGTTTTGTTGTTTGGTAAAGAGTAAGTACTGCGGGTTATGACTTAAATGGTGCTTTGTAATGCTATTGAAAAAAGTTCAGATGGTAATGGTTTTTTTGAGTCTAGCCTTTATCCTTAATTCTTTACCAGATAAAAAAATGTTTGATTTGTCTAAATTCAAAAGCATTTACAGACGACAAATTAGATATTGCCCAAATTATGGGATTTGTCTTTTAAAGCATAGCAAACATTTTGGAAAAAGGAGAAAATGCTCTGGTTGGCTTGCGCTTTCGAAAAAAGCAACCAAAGTTGTGTGTCCTACTCTAAGGGTCAACCTGTTACCACACAATCCTGTAATTTAATGACCCTGAAGGAAAGAGCATTTGAAAATATTGTGGAAAAGGAGAAAATGCTGGTAACCAGCATTTTCTCCTCTTCCCAAAATGTTTCCTGCCTATCCAAAGATAAATCCCATTGTTTTACTTACAGTTGATTTGTTATCTACAAATAATGTTCAATTTGGACAAATCTAACGTTTTTTTTGTGTAACAAAGGGTTATACTGTATGTACATGTGGTGTAAAAACCATATATTCTTGTAATAGTATTATAGTACTTGGCTATATTTTTATCTCCCTGGCCCAAACTTATTTGGTGTATATTTTGGTAAGCATTTCAGATGCTTTTAATCGTTTACCACAGAATCCAGGCTTTAAGCAAACCTATGAAGAAGCCTTTTGAGAAAACATTTCCATGAAGACGCCTTTTGAAAACATTGAGGGAAAAGGAGAAAATGCTGGTAACCACTATTTTCTCTTTTTCCCACATTGTTTTCTACTAGCCTTCTACCCTTTTAGAATAATTTCAAGTCTGTGAGGCACCTTTTATTTATTGTCTGCAGTTGCTTTCAGGTTGGACCAATCTGAAATTCTGTCGTAAGGTAAAGAGAGGTCTACCTAGTCATTCAGCAACAATTTTGTCCCAGAAAGATTACACAACAGCAGAGGTAAAAATTTAGTTTGAAACAAATGCCTGTAATTTCCTTTCATTTCCATTCATGTCAGAATGCCTATATAGATAAAGAAATTAAAACCTGTATGAGACAGTCCCGAACCCTTTACCACACGATCCCGAATTTCAGCTTCCCTGAAGAAGATTGCTTTTGAAAACATTGTGGGAAAAGGAGAATACTTGCTCTAAGTGTAAGGCCTAGGGCTACCAAATTTGGCATATAGCTTCATCTTGTGGATCTCTTTTAAATTTGTTAAAAAAGTTAGCCACTGAATCGAAGTAAATTTCGTCTCTCGTGTTTTATTGAGGAAACTTTGAAAATCTTCCGTGTTTATAACCATACAGCCTAGACCTGTATTGTTTGGTATTGTGACTGTATCTTGTTGACCGCTACCATGATTCGATTAATTATAAGTCGTGATTCGATTGATTATAAGTCATAGTTATGGATTGAAATCATACTTAAAGGTAAAAAATGGACTAGCCCTGGGATTAAAACTTTCAATAATTTCCAAGACTTCTTTTTCAAACCATTTGGCCGAGAATTGTAATGTTTGGTGTGTATGGTTTGTACGTATTAGCCAGTGGAGTAATACAGGGCCGTCATGGCCCTCTTGTTGTAATAGGCGTTAAAAAAAATAGAACCACATACTGCCAATTAACCACATAACTTTCAAGCTCTATTTATCTATCATCAAACACGGAAATTTAATTGCTCAATGATCGGGCACTGTTACTAAACACATACAAATTGGCGCATTGCCTCTTATCGTAAAGTGGTGTTTTTTTTACACGCTATAGAGGCGATAAACTGACAGCCTGTTATCGATCTTCGTATCAACTATCGAACGGTTACGGGAGATACAACGGGTACCAGTTTATGGAGATGATGCTATTTTTAGTAACGGTGTTCGATGACAAAGCAATGGAAATTTCGATATTTTGTGATAGATCGATGGAACTTCAGTAGCCTTTGGGTTAAGTGAATGAGTGAAGAAAATCGTAATAGGTCTACAATGAGAAATGACCAAAAACGAAGTTGTGAAAACGTGTGTGTGCTTATGTGTGCGTGAGACATACATATTGTTGTTATTGTCTAATTTTGTAAATCAAATATTCGCCGTTTTCATTTTCATGGTACAGAACATTATTACATTTTGTCATGTACTGAATTCGCAGTGTATTATTTTATTTGCCTTATTAATAAATAAGACTAAAATAAAGTTACATTTTTATTTATTTATTAATCATTTACATTAATTCAATCATGTACATGTATTTATCTGTTTATTTGTCAGTTTAATAACCATTTGAGCCGTGCTGTGTGAAAAGGGAGTTTAATGTCCAAGGACAATTGTACCTCAGGATTCAGTCGGTTCTTATACAAAATAGATATAATGGACCCATCTTGTGATGACCCCTTTTGCCAGAGCAAAGCTCACATACATGTATTCATCTGTTCATCTTTATATCCATTCATGTACCACATAGTTTAGCTCTGTGTTGTGGTGCGGGTAGATTTAGCCTAGAAATCACGGTGTTGTTACCGTTTACTCGCTCCGCCGCAAGCATTCTCTAAAAACAGGATTCATTCCTTTCTCATCGCTGAATCTTGCCCTGGTTCCAACGATATGGAAAGGCACACAGTTGCTTAGAGAAAGTTGTCCCGCGTTTTTATGGTTATATTAAAACCAGAAGTATATGAATAGATGCACTGACTGCCGTGAAATTACATTTACAAACTGCTTCAATTGTTATGAATTTGAGCTATGCTATGTGAAAAGGGGTCTTAATGCATCTCCGTGATTCATTTTACCAAGCAACTCATCTCATAGGTATGTATCCATGACAACCAATTTGTTTATAACCGGCTGCATCATGAGGTAAAATGGTCCCTTGACATGCAAAAACTGTACAAATAGCAAAAAGTTTCGAGCCATGTCAGCCTGCGCGGACTGCGCAGGCTGACATAACTTTTTTGCAGATGCATTAAGCCCCCTTTTTCACAGAGTATGTCTCATTTAATTCGGTATTAAATGAAAATTAGGCCGGTAAGACGATCTAGGCCCCGAACAGTCTCTTGTTAACGTAACAATTTCACCGCCAAATAGATCTATATAAACTTGACCCCTTTCGACGACTGAAAAAACAATCCACAAAAATTCAAGAAGAATTTACGTAATCTTGTAGACTTGGCTAAACAAGTGGACAGTAAAGATCCAAGATCAGACTGCACTTTCTAAAGTAAATTTGCCCTTCCTAATGTACCCGACTGGGGTGGCTGTTGACTTGACAGATCTGCAGCGCTATGGGTACGGCAAAAAGCCACCGCAAATTATCTCGACTCTAAAGCCAACGCGGCCTTTTTTTTTTTCTGTCCGCCCTTGTCGTTGACAACTTTACTCCTTGTGCGTCAATGTTCTAGATAACTAAACTCTCCAAGGACGTATTGAAATGTTTTTATGTAGTGATGGGGTTAGAAGTGCTTTTCCATGATTCTCGCAGCTCTGTCGATGACGGTAAATTAATACTCGTTGTATCAATGTAAACATTCGCGGAAGAAAATAGTCCCACAAGAATGCTTATTTTTCGTTTCACAAACCCTCTAATTCGAAATTTAACAGCACCTCGAGACTTCAAGGGTAATCTAAAAATTCTCAATAGATCGTCGGCGCAATTGCATAATTGCGGAGAAATGTTTTAATTTCTTTCTGAATGTACTATTTCATACACGAATCCATGTTCACTTGATTTTAACACAAAATATAAAAGTATAAAGGAATAAACAACTTTTTGTACCACAGGCAAAATGTTGTGAGAGAAGGAGCGATTGCTTGCAACCAGCAATCGCTCCTATTCCCACCATGTTTTCAAAACCTGTCTCCTGCCGGGATAAATGAGCATTTGTATGGGGAATGAGTGTACAGGTAACAAATCATTTGTATGGGGAATGAGTGTAACAAATCACTTGGAACTATTTACTAAGAATTCTTTGATGTTGTCCGAGATGGCCAGATTGTAATTTTCCCATCAGTGTATTGTGATTTGTTCAAACAGAGACTGTTAACAGACTGTACAGTGAATTAGCTATAATTATTCAAATATGCCTTGAAATCGTATTGCTCTGCTCGAGTCTTTTTTCCGGAAACACATTTTTAAGGACAAAGTATGGTAGCAGTTCTATATGGTCTGTTCTACCTGTCCCAACAATGATCAGCGGCGAGAGAGGAATGACTCCTGTCGCAATGACTATCATCAATTCTCGGAGAGAAATTGGGCGAGCTGGGGATTCGAACCAGCTACCCCCTGTTCTTAAGTCCTGTACGCAACCGGCTGAGTTACCGGTTCTCCAGTCCTGTACGCAACAGGCTGAGTTACCGGGGCTTGGCAGTGTAGATTGATACAATCCCACCAGGTTCCATGTTATTTTCAGCTTTTCTAAAAGTTACTCCAGGAAAGCATGGACATGTGCACTGACCGCTGCGATATAACTGAGACAACATTGAATACGGCGTTAAACCATAAAAACCAGTCACGCTATTCAGGTGATTTTCCTTAGGTCCACAAGCACTTACTTACATAAAGATAAACTGCGGCTACCTGTGGACGTCGCGGGACCATAAATCTTGTCCAGTATTTGCCATGCAGTAAATAAGCTCTCCAGGTCTCATATCTATGGTATAAACCATGCAAGTCGCTCTGCCTTTCCATTTATCTTTCTATACTTAACAATATTCGAAAAGAGATCCTGCTCACCTATTGTTCTGAGTTTAATTATAGAAATAAGTTCCAAGACTAGACATCTTATTGGCTTGAAAATTCTGCGTTAGCCAATCAGATGACATTTCACCAGCATTTTCTCCCGATCCCATATTTGTAAAGAAAACTGAACAACATTTAGAATGCTTGGCTTACAGGCCGATAGATTATAGCCCATGTGCTTTCTGTCAGTTAATCTTAAACAGCCCCGAATTAACCCATCGGACATTCTTCAGTCGCGAAATAAAACCCAAATACTAGTCATTGCCATTTCTATTTTGCTTTTTTCCGGAATACACGTATCTTTGTAAAGCGGACACTGAAGATCAAAGATCAGACTTTTGGGCAATCAGATCCTGATCTACACTGGCTGCAATAGCAACTTTAGTCAGTCCGAATTTTGTCCATGCCTACTATCAAGAAATAAATACATTTTAACACAGCTATCTTACAGTTGGCTCGATAGCCGGGGGCAAAGTGGCCAACTCTGGTTTTGAAGGCCGTGGGGTCAAGTCCCACCGGAAGAAATCCCATTTAAGGATAAACAGTTACATCCCTTATGACTTTTGTCAAATTCTATCCCCCGTCGCCAAAAGAAGAAGGTCATAGTCTGGTTTAATGCCCGTTTAAAGCGCTGAATCTACATTGTTTTCTTATCTTACACCGTCTATTCAGCTCGCTAAGTACATGTTACTCAAAGCAACGACAAAAGTTACTGCCATGTAGTACTGGAGTATATAGTTTTAAAATTTCACCACAATCAGAAACCTCTTATAATATCACGTGATCAAAGGTTATTCCAAAGTTCTGAGCCAACGCCTGTAATGCTTCTTTCAATAAATGAGTCATACTCTGTGAAAAGGGGGATTAACGCATCTGCAAAAAGTATCGACCCAGGTTAGTCTCCGCAGACTACTATTGGTCAATTTTCTGTATGTCCATGGACCAGTTTTACCTCATGACTCAGTCGGTTGTTAGACAAAATGGATTTTATGGATCCATGATCATGTGATGGCTTGCTTGGTATCATGCATCACGGAGATGCATTAAGTCCCCTTTTTTCTAGAGCATGCTCAAATGTATATTTTTTTTTTTTTTAACTTTGTACCAGACGGCAAAAATTTCGACTCGTTCAAACTGGAAGCATTTGTGGATGACAAAATTAATGTATATATTATTCGTTTTTGAAAGGATAAAAAACATTGTGGGAAAAAGTGAAAATGCTGTTTACAAGTCCATTTCTCAAAATGATTTCAAAGATCCTCTTCCTCGGGGGTCGTTAAATCACGTGATTGCTTGGTACATGTTTCAGGCAATGTATTGTAAACGAACCCCTGCTTGTCACATGTTCTATAAATATAAGCGAATCAAAAACAAGAAATATCTTAACAAAGATAGAAGGCGTAAATTTGCACGCAAATAGACCTGCAAGGGCCCGCAGAATAAACATGTCCTTATTTTTTGACCAATCGGAATTTTTATTTATTCATTCGAATATAACAATACCAACAAGTAGGTCAAAAGTCAGCGCATTCAGCTACGCCGAAAATTAATGGTACGAGGGACAAATAAATACCTTTAGACCAATTTAGTCCCACATTATACCCCCAGGTGTGCCCAAAGAATTTCCGAAAGGTTTATTCTCACTGATAAAGCTAAAACAAAGGTAAGGATATCGGTGAGTCAAATTGTTCATTGACTGCCGAACTGATAAATATTAATGTTTTCTAAATATCATAAATTGAGAAATATCCTCTATCAAGATAACAGATGAAACGTGGTCGAGAACCGATGGCCGCTTGACAGAGAATTAAAAACCAATAAATAAGATTAAATGTAAATTTTGAAAGTTTCAGACATTTTGATGCTTTGAACGGAATTCTGTTTAAATATAGTTTCAGACAGATTTCAAATTTGAAGGTCTTTATTATATGTGCTGATGCAAATTAGGTGGAACTTTGAATAATTTGGAAAAATTATAGCTGTGAATAAGTGGGAAATCGTGTTGTAATATTCTATAATTATTTCACAGTAATCTTCACCTAAAGACAACTGTTTCTTTGGGTTGTCTGAAGGCAAGTCTCAAGCCATTGAAATACTTGTTTTGGGACAAAATGTGTGGAAAAAATTTTGAAGTTAAAACATGCTAAAATAATTCAAAATTTAGATAAAAAACATGCAAAAAACAGTGAAAAAATTCATTTTGCAGTAAACTGACGGGACCTAGTATTCAATCGTACTTGTTCGTTATGATTTTCTATTCGTATTCTAAACGTTACGCTACGGAAAAAAAAAAAAAAAAATGATAAAGCCGGAGAACATGAAAAGTAAAATATAAAACACATTTCTGAAATCGAATGAACGGTTTACGGGATGAAAATTATCTAACAAGACTGGTTGTACATTTTCGATGTTTGTTTTTAACATCTGTTATTGGCATTCTGTGTTTGGAGAAGAAAATTACGCTTAAACATAATTTATGACTACAAATTAGCTTCGTTAATATTTGGATAATTGTTGTCGGCAGATAGATATCTAAAAATGAACTTTGTGCAACAGTGTCGTTCAAGCTGGATTTTCTGTTAACTAAAAAGACTGTTTCACAATGTCTACAGCCGGGTGCCAGCCTGCCAAACAAGTCTACGACTTTAGTCAGATACTGTATCCTGGTACCCTGAAAGAGTTTCCAACATGGGAACTAGGGGTCAAGGTCACACTCTGTGTTATTCTAGAGCTCGTCGCGCTTGTGGGCAATATTCTAGTTATTACGATTGTGATAAAGTTTAAACGTATGAGGACAACAACAAATTATTACCTAGTGAACCTTGCTGTCTCGGACCTGCTCGTGGCCCTGATGCCGATCTGGATACACGTGGTAGCAAGCCTGAACGAGTTCTGGGTCTTCGGTTCATTTCTCTGCAAGTTCAACCCGTTTCTTCAAAGTAAGTTCTTACTTCATTTTATTTGGCCATATTTGTAAGCCCTACAGTGCTGATGAGATTAACAAATTTATCAAATTTTTCTGCGAGCCATGCTCTGTAAAAAGGGGGCTTAATGCATCTGCAAAATGTATCGACCCGGGTCGACCTGTGCAGTCCTCACAGGCTGACCTTTCTTACCGACAATGTCTGAGCCATACTCTTTGAAAAGGGAGTCTAATGCATCGGCAAAAAGTTTCCACCCAGATCAGCCTGCGCAGACTAAGCTTGATCGAAACAATTTGCTGTTTGTTTGTAAAATTTCCATGTGTCCAAGGGCGTCCATGATTCTTTCTCATGATTCCGTCGATTGTTAGGATAGATGGATTTTATAGATCCAATGCATTACGGGGATGCATTAAACCCCCTTTTGCCAGAGCATGGCTCATCTGTTTTACCAGATTGGCGCTCAAAACGTTAAATAATGAAGCAAGGGTCCGTATTCACCAACAATTCTTAAGAACGTTCTTGGTCTTATTTTCCAGAATTTTCTAAATTCGAAAGTAAGACAACTTCTGATTGGCTAAACCAAATGGTTTAGCCAATCAGAAGTTGTCTTACTTTCAAAAGTATAAAATCTTGGAGAATAAGACTAAGAATGTTTTAAAGAATGGTTGGTGAACACGGACACTGATTTCCGTTTTGTCTTACAGTTACAGCGATGTGCGCAAGCATGTTCACCCTGTCTGTAATAGCCAGTGACCGATTTTTCGCCATCATGTTTCCAATGAAGTCCCGAGTAACAAGACGCAAAGTCACATTAGTTCTTTCAGCCGTGTGGATCGCGGCTATTGCCATAGCAACACCGTTGCTATTTATGTTTTTCTACATGGAGAGAAGATGGCAGGACGTGAACGAGAAATATTGCGACGAGAAATGGCCTATGAAAAGCACGGAGGACGGGAAATGTGACAACGGCTTGGCCTCCAAACAAGCCTACTGGATCGTGGTGTGTGGCATACTAAACTGGACACCGATGTTGATAATGACTGTGGCCTATACTTCCATTGTTATCAAGTTGAAGAAAAATAGAATTGTACCAAATCTTGGGGCGTCGTCAAAGTCTTCAATTCAGCAGAAATCTAAACGTAAAGTAGGTTGTTCACTTATTTGTCATCCTTATGATTAACTCTTTACCAAACGGCAAAATTTCGGATTCTATTAAATTGAAGCAGTTGCAGAAAACAAAATAAATGTGACCCGAAAGAAGATTTATATCTTTGGAAATTGTACAGAACATCGTGGGAAAAGAGGAAAATGGTGGTTACCAGCATTTTCTTCTTTTTCCACAATGTTTTTAAAAGATGTCTTCTGCAGGGTCGTTAAAATCTTACTGTGTGGTAACTTTTAAAAGAATCGTCGTATATGCTCAGTTACTCATACAATACAGAAAGCGTGCATTAGGTTGGGGGTAAAAATTTTCATAGTTATCGAACCAAGAAGATATGCAAATTTGATATCGCAGATCTAGTTGCAGATTTGCAATGTTTTAAAACTGCTTAAAAAAAGCTACAACATATTACAAATCTGCATTTTTTTTCTGCCTCATACTAGTCACACGTAAAACAATATTCTGATAGTTTTCGAATTTTCATCTACAAAGATGCTGACATGAAAAAAGGATAGAAAACATGTAAGATATCCCAATTTCAGCATTTTTTTTTTCTGTGAAAGCGGCCTGTTCGTTACTGGGTGCCCTTTATCATCTTACACCACCACCACCAACAACAAAACAATCAATCAAAAATGACGTTTCTTTATCTGAAACTCGAAATCTACTGGTGAACTGCATAGAAATTCTATAAATTCCTCGGGAATGAATGAAACAATGAATTACATAACTCATTTGTTCACATATTTCGGCTATACAGCCGAAATACCGAACAAGTAAGTAATTTAATTCACAGTACATGTACTTGTAAATTGTTTCGAAGTTACTTTTCCGTTTATTCGTCTCACGGTTTTGAACAACAGACACTATACCCTGTCTACCTTCAGGTGGTCATCATGCTGTTTTCTGTTCTGATAATTTTCATTGTGTGTGCCGTGCCCTTCCAGACCATCAAAATTTACTTCCTGTTTACACAAGGCGAAGTTGGATACAAGGTAGGGTGTTGATTGATTGATTGATTGTATGGTGTTTAACGCCGTTTTCAACATTATTTCAGTTATATCGCGGCGGCCAGTGCACCTATCCATGCTTTCCTGGAGTTTCTTTACCAGTACTACGCACAATATTCTTTCCAAGCCACTGGCTGCTTTTCCCACATAACCATCGTCGAAACAATGGTCAGCGGTGAGAGAGGAATGAATCCTGTCGCAATGACTATCATCAATACAAGGTAGGCTGTAAATACCGAATATTATGTTGTAGAAATTTTCCTGGTCCTTGCATTTGATTCGAGCAGCGTGAGCGAGATGTCAAAATTTTCTTACACTGCGAGAAGCAAATACAAGCACCAAGAAAGTTACTACGAACTAATATTCCTTTTATTACATACCTACAACTTTCGACGACAAAATATTGCAATTATTCACATTTTATACGAAAACTGTAAACGCAGTAAAACAAATAACAGATTAGTCGGTAATAACTCCTTTTTTTTGAATGGCTTGGTTTGGTTTGTATTGGAGTTTAACGCCATTTTAACAGCTCAGGTCATATCATGACGGTCAGTGACACAGCCATGTGTTTCCTGGCTTTCTCACACCAGTATTGACATAACTTTCTTTCCAAAACCACTGACTACTTTTCTCACATGCATCAGAGGTGAGAGGCGAGAAATCGCCGTAAAGAAAGTTTGCCTCAACCGGGTATCGAACTCGCAACCATCAGGTCACGAGTCAGATACGCTAACCACCGAGCTGGATTTTCTGAATGGCGGATGAATATTATAGCGTATCATTTTGATGAATCAAATCGCAAATGGTGCATGCTTATTCCGTGCACGAGACACGTCACCATACCATATTTGGAACCGTATTTGACACTGTGTAGATATGGTTTATTTTTTCCTGTCACGTGTGTTATTTCACCCGCGTGCGACGCTTGTATTTGACCGGAAAATTTTCAGGTAAATCATGGTACATAATTATACTCCTTATTTCCACTGTTTCCACTATATATAAATTTGAGCACTTACGACGGCTGAAAATACAATCCACTGAAATACAGACAGACTTTTATCTTATAGGCTTGGTTTAACAAGCGGACAGTTTAGATCGAATATCAGACTGCACGTTCTGCTCTTTTATCACATAACTACCATCTTTTTGAGTGTAATACAGCCGTTACCATATTTTGTTATCTTACACATGTTTAAGTGCCGTATTACAGCCATATTTTCTTATCTTACACATGTTTAAGTGCCGTATTCGCTCAACACTCTGTAATCGAACGCCTATTTTCCAACACATTGCTGACCGAAATTTCTTTACAAAATGAACAATCAAAATTGGTGACTGTGAAAAAGCTGCGAATCATCTTTTAGATTTAGCTTCAAGACAAATTTATTTTATGTAGGTTTCTTTGGAACTATTTTTCGTCCCTAATGCATCTGTCAAAGAAGCGAATAGGCTTCATGTAAATTTCAGTTCACATTTACGAAGAGGCCTGTGCTTTAGCACATCATGAACTAAAATTTTTGATTTACAGTTATGTGATAAACGGATCTAACATTCGTTGGCTTTTGGCGTAAGATTTCATTAAAGTCATCTATGAAAATATTATATAGTCATTAAGCTCGCCAAGGGCTTGCTCAATAACATTTTTTCGAGACTCGTTTAAGAAAACTTTATCGTAAATACCAACTCATGTTCGATCTTATATATCTGCACCAATTTAATTCGTGTCTTTATAGCTACCGGACTGGTACCCGACTTTAGATTTCGGAGCTGTTTTGTTACTCTACAGTAACGCTGCATTCAATCCTATAGTTTACGCCGGACTGAATGAGAACTTCCGGAAAGGATTCAAAGATCTGATAAACGGAGTTATTAACAGAAATGTACAGAGTTCTTCGATAGACTATACCAATCGTTTGGATATACAATCCACGTTACGTTCACACCTGAGTACGGCGATGCTGGTTGGACGAGATTCCCAAAACAAGCGGGTCACGTGTTCTGACGAAAAGAATGACGTAGCTAACGGGCATGCTGTTGCAAACTCAGAAAATCTAGAGTTTTCTTCCCAGTTGTAAATGTTACTTGTACTGTTTTTTTTTCTTATTTTCGATTTTTTTAGTGTCATAATATCACCTCTCCGTATTTTGCGTGACGTTTTTCATATTCTATTTATTTTCAGAATTTAGATATTTTTCTGCCAATCGCAATTGATAATTTTTCCTCACTAATGTCTAAAAAAAAATCATTTTCCTCTAAGAGTATCCCATATGTATCAAGTGTACTAGATTTTATTTAAATAGTAGGTGAAACAAACGTATTCGTGTCAATGAGTTAAAATATATATTTCCCGTTATGAGATAGTTTTAGGTTTTATACAGAATTTCAGCACTGTTCCAGTTTTATTACGGTGACCAGTGCACGTTACAAAACATGGCATACATGAGCGACGGTCTGGCAAAAGAGGATTTAATACATCTCCGTGATGTTTTATACCAATTAAGTTATCACATAATCATGGATCCTATAATCTATATTGTATAACAACCGACTGAATCATGAAGTAGAATGGCCCTTTGACAAATGAAAAACTGACCAATAGCAAAAAGTTTCAACCCAGGTCAGCCTGCGCGGACTGCGCAGGCTGACCTGGGTCGAAACTTTTTTGCAAATGCACCAAGCATGGCTTATATATAATGAAAGCATCTTAAGTTATGGAAGGGTTTTGAAACAATGATTAAACTTCTGCACATAAAATATTCAACAACTCTTATTTAACATTTATAGTTACTAATACGTATATCATCGATAGCAATGTCACTTGAATATGAATGACCGACCTCCGCCATGAAAACAACCTGTAAATATACATGAAAAAAATATTAAAATATTTTTGGTTGAAGGATGCATCTGAAGATACAGTTACGAAATCCATCTTAACATTTTTCCAGACGGCAAAAATTAAACCTTAGGCTGCTAAGCGCGAACTTTTGCGGACAGTGTAGATCAAGATCAGACTGCACAAAACGTGCAGTCTGATCTTTGATCTACACTGTCCGATACGATATTATTTTTCCGGTGAAATCAACTTTGAAATCTCAATATTTGGGTTTTTACTATTGAGTGGAAATTTTCATCTCATTTATTTAGCAGCTTAAGGGTTAAAACGAGTCTAGGACAATTCCCCCCCAGACAAATGCCCCCCGGACAACTCCCCCTTGTAAATTCCCCCCTGGACAATTGCCCCCCAAGACAATAGCCCCCGGAGACAATTACCCCCTGGACCATTACCCCCTGGGACCCCCCCCCGACAATTACCCCCCCATTGCCCCCAGACCACCCCAGAAAATTACCCCCCCCCCGGACAATTGCCCCAGGACAATTGCCCCCCAGGACAATTGCCCCCCGACAACTCCCCCCTCTAGACAATTCCCACCAGGATGTTCATACCCTCATATGCACAACTCGATGAACTCAATTTTCTGTTCGTGAGGAACTCCTGCTCGACGTGCGTACTTCAAATGTGATCACATGAAAAATCTAGTAATCTAATCTAATCTAGTTCCAGTTGAACTCGGCCTTGGAAGTGAACCCAGGGTCTGACGCTGAAAGCCGACAATGACCTCGTCCCAAAGCAAAAGCAGAAGAAATTTCGAGTTAGATTGGGGGGATTGTCCAGGGGGTAATAGTCCTGGGGGCTATTGTCGGGGGGGGGGGTTGGCAATTTGCCTTTGGGGGGTAATTGTCCAGGGGAGAATTGTCGGGGGGGGGGGGTATTGTCGGGGGGGGGGGTTGTCCAGGGGAATTTGCGGGGGGGGGGGGGAGAGTTGTCCAGGGGGCAGTTGTCGGGGGGGGGGGGGGAATTGTCCTGATACGGGTTAAAACTTTCAACACTGAAATCAGAGCTCCAGATAGATAGAGTGATTTTGATTTCAAAATTGAAAATATTAATCACTCTCCTCTAAACCCAATGTTATGGGTCCTCATCGAGACGATTCTAATGAGTACCCACAACATAGGGTTTGGAAAAGAAATAATGGATTTAGAATATTATCACTCCCTTTTATCTGGAGGTCTGCTGAGATCATTTGTAGAAGATAAACTAGGATGAAATGATGGGATATATCTTTAGAGCGGTTGAAAACCAGCATTTTCTTCTACACCTATCATGTTTTTAAAAGCTCTTTTTTTCTCAGAATCGTTAAACGCGGGATTATTTGGTAAAGTGTTTTGGAATAATAATTCCTACTATGCGATAGTTATCGCTTTCTCACCTGCAGATCTACTGTAAAGATATCTAGAATTATGTCTAGAAATTCTGGCGAGTAAAGTTGGAAGCGAAGAGTGTCTGTGGGACAAGCTTGGTCAGAGTTTGCGATGCGAAGGAGTAGTATAGGTGTCGCTTTAGAAGCAAACAAAGATGGCGTAATAGGACATTTTCGGCGACTACCATTTTACCATACTAACAATTAATTTGCCTTAGATGATATAAATATATTAAGTTCATGGCGTATATTTTGATGGCCTACTTTAAAGCGACCATTCTGTTTTCATTCAGATGGGTTGCCGCCATACTGACCTAATTTATCAAGCATATACAATACTTACCGATGTGCTTGGGGATAATGATAATATTTTTTTCTTTATTCCAAACCTATATGATAAATTGACGGAGGACTAGTTTGTCTATTAAAAAAAAAAAAAAAAAAAAACGCACACCAAAATGAATGGCAACGGAGAAAATAAACAGGAAAATAAACTCAGAGACGATATCTTAACTAGTAGTATATTATTCCTTTTATATTCCCTATGCAAACTGACAGTCACATTTATATTAGTTATAATTGTTGATATTATCAATGTATTTGAGCCATGCTCTGTTAAAAAGGGGCTCAGTGCATCGGCAGAAAATATGGATCCAGGTAAATCTGTGCAGTCCGCGCAGGCTGAACTGGGCGGAAACTTTTTGCTACTGATCAATTCTCTGCATGTCCAAGGACAATTTACCTCTTGATTCAGTCGGTTTTTAGACACAATGGATTTTATGGATCTATAATCATCTGATAACTTGTTTGGTGTCATGGAACACGGAGATACATTAAGCCCCCTTTTGACAGAGCATGGCTCATTTATAAGCACATAGGTTGCTGAAACTAATAAAAAGATGGCCAACAATTACGTCCTGATTTGTAACTTTGTATGGACCCATTGTGATGCCCAGTCTAGGGGCGTTACCTGGGATTCCGAATCATCACGCACTCTGAATCGAGAGTGCCATTTCACCCTCAGACAAGTAAGTGCGACGCAGTGCGCTTTTGTGGACAGTGTAAATCAAGGCCAGACTGCTCAGAACGTGCAGTCTGATCTTAATCTACATTGTCCAATAAATTGCATTATTTGGCTTTCTAAAATTGTTTGGAAATTTTCATCTTTTAGGCAGTTTTAGGATTGAGGATGGGTTGTTCTATAAAGTGATAAATGAATATTTCGCTCGTTTTCATGGTTTTCTACATTACGTTCTTGTGTATAGTGCGTTAATGACGCTACTTCTTTGCAATCTTCACGAAGGGTTTGGATGTAGCCAATTCAAATAATAATATTACCTGAATGCTATCATTTTGTGGGGGTATATTTAGTGTAGATTTGTACCAGGTTGCACCAAGATTGCCATGCTTTCCTTGTAAAAGCAATTCAGTTCCATTGTTATATCTAAAATGAAAGAAAATATTCAGACTACAGCAGTACAAGATGAAATGCTGAAAATGTGGTCGGTCTAATTGTAGGTTATGAAAATGGCACGAAAAAGAGCACTTTTTTACGCGGATAGATTCGAGATCGTCTGCTGTAATTTTTTTGACTATCAGCACTTAGGCTTCTAAGCGCGACTCAGTGACCTTTTGTGGACAGTGTAGAGCAGGATCAGACTGCAAAAAGCGTGCAGTCTGATCTTGGATCTACAATGTCCGATAAGGAGATATTTTCCTCTTAAAAGTAATTTTGAAATAGCATCACTTAGTCACTTTGTAACACAACATTGTTCATTGTTCGATATTTCAGATATTGCATTTTTCAAGAGTTCGAAACACTTTTTCCTGTAGAACATTTTTTAAGCATGATTTACTTCAACTATGTTGTCTTACAAGCATTATTTATTGTCACTGAGCATCATTTAGGTTTTTAATATCTTCTTAAAAGTTTTATTTAACATATTTAGGAGGTTAAGATCTAACGGAAACTTACGTTATCAACGTTTTCAGAGAAGCTACGTCACGACCAAACATAAAGTACCAGTAGGTAAGGCAATGACCAGTAGGTGTAAAAGGCGGTGTAGATAGTTTCGCTACGTCTCCAGGTACACGAGGCGCGGAGGCATCGATATAGAGAAATTTTCCTGTAACAAAAATCCAGAATTTATGCTTGGTGGTTTAGTAATTTCAAATCCCGACAGAAAAAAAAAAAAAAAGAATGCATGATCACAGGAGAAGCAATGCAATGGTTAAGTGGTATATCTAATAGATAATTCTAGGGTCCGTAACAGCACTTTTTCAATGCAAAATATATAAAATCGATCTCTTTCGACGGCTGACCCTACAATACTCTTAAACGCAGAAAGATTTTTATCTCGGTGGGTTGACTAAAGAAACGAGTGGTTTAGTTCCAGGATCAGTCTGCACGTTCTTGATTTTGATTTTGGTCTATGATGTCAGCAAAAGCCCCTGTTTTCGCTTATGACACTGAAAAGATTAAACTGCAATACAGACCATAAGTGTACCATATCATTATTTTTTGCAAACGTTATAAATTTTGCTGCAGAACTCTTGTCGAAGTATTGCGAAAAAATTCTTCTTTTGGTACAGTGGTAAAATTGCGATAATTCATTATACCGTATTTGAGCTATGCTCTGTGAAAAGTACCGACCCAGGTCAGCCGGCGCAGTCCGCGCGGGCTGAGCTTAGCCGAAATCGTTTGCTCTTGGTAAATTTTCTACATGTCAAAGAACCATTCAACCTCCAGATCCACTCGGTTGTAAAACAAAGTTGATTTTATGGATCCTTAATAATGTGATGACTTGCTTGGTATAATGCATTAAACCTCGTTTTGACAAGAGCGCCACTCATTTCGTTTCGATAATTATATTCAACATGGACGATGTCAAAGTCGTTTACATATTTTTTCTGAAGGCAATGAGTTAAATCATTTCTCTCTGCCTATAGTTTTGTTGACCAGAAGACCTTTACCTGTACCGGAAGTGTGATCAGAAGGAGGTCCTGTCGTTGTCTGGGTCGAAAGATGGCTGCCAAACTTCCAATCAAAATTATCTGTTGTGTTGTCATTGTACAACTCGCATAAATTTTGTTGATCGAAATTGCACTGAAATACTAGGAAAAGAAAAATATTCTGTCCCAGTATTTTTACTTTGTTGGAATTTGAACAAGTTGAACTTGCCTTATAACAATACAGTAAATTAAATGTAAAATGTGATATGAGACTGTTGAAACATGTTTAATAAACACGTTTTTTTTTTTTTTTTCTTTTTTCACGTTAGCTAAACTATGACATATTCAATTGGACTTTAGTCAGAGAAACTTTTAAATACTCACACACAGGACACTTTCCACTGTGTAACTTTACATCATCAATCGCAATGTCACCTCTATAACTTCCGCCGGAAGTGGCTGTAAACGCTAGCTAGAATATAATGTAACTCTAGTTATACATAAATAGTTGACCAAAATTAGTTTTTCGATTCAACAAACTTTCATTTCAGTGAGTTGCATTTTCTTTGAAAGAAATATCAACATGCTGAATTTATACTAAAGTTTTTGAAAGCAATTATTACTGTTTCATTCTATATTATTGTTGTTTAAATCAGCTGTCTGTTTGTTAAAGTCTGAATGTTGGTTTGATTCACTTACTTCAAATGAATGTTAGTAATGTTCAACTGCAAAGAACATTGTCTGTCTGTCTGTCAATCTGCACAGAACACCAATTTTGATCTTAGATATACAGTTTCTGCAGCTTCATTTTTCATATCTGACCAATCGCCCTTCACTAGCAGTGGAACTGTTCTACTGAAAGTGGATTTGGGCTATGCTCTAGCAAATGGGGTTTAAAGCATCTCCGTCATGCATTATGCCAAGCAAGTCGTCACTTTCTATATTTTGGTCTTGCATCCTTAGGTAGAATGTTCCTTGGACATGGAGAAAATAGACCAAAAGCAAAAATGTTTCGACACAGATCGGCCTACCCAGTCTGCGCGATACTATTTGCAGATGCATTTAACCCCCTTTTTACAGAGCATGACTCATTATTTTTCGGTTGGAAGAATCGTATCCACGCTATGTTTATGACATGGTCAGTTTCTTGTGTAGAGATTGGGGTGGAGAAAGTTCGAGTGTAAATGCTGGGATATTAATTACCTGAAACGTATCATTTGTATAAAGTTGCATCTGCTTGTAGAACCATGTGTTGCTTTGATCTCCGGAAACGGACCAAATCAGTGACGTCTTGTTGACCTCAATCAGGTGAAGCGATAAATTACCGATGTCCCGACCAAACATGTGGTATTCAAAGTCTACACACGTGTACCCTTGGCCCTTTAAAATGTAACCTATTCCATTATGCTCATGAAACGGCTCATAAAATAAAACATTTGTTGAGCCCATGCAACTCCATGAGTGGAACGTTTGTTTTTTATTGTGAGAATAGGCAGGCAACCGGAACTTTCACTTTTACCCACAAATTATTCCTTTTTAACATCTTTTTTTTTTTGAAAAATCCCATTATTTGATGGACATTTATTTACGGAAATAAATATATTTATTTTACGCAAAGAGCTATCAATAAACATGAGTAATACTCTTGAAGAAGGCAGTTTAAAGCATCTCCGTGATGCATTCATTATATCAAGCAAGACATCACATAAATATGAATACATAAAATCCATTTTGTCTAAAGACCGGCTGAATCACGAGGTAAAATGCTTCTTGGACATGTAGGAAATTTACAGTACAATCAATGGCGCCTTCTGTACTAGTGGAGGTACATTTCATTGCGACTAGGTGATCTAATTAGTATATCAAGGCTTTCTTTTTCATTTTCTTTTCCCGTTATGGGTTAATTAACGATTTAGCTACGTTACGGGTACCGTGAAGGTCTCGCGAACTTTGTTGATTTTCTTACCATGTATACGGAAGAGTGCTCAAAGAGTGATAAGTCTGTCGAAGTAGCAATAATGAGTATAAGAGCACCAAAGGCACTCCATGATAACTTTTAAATTCCCTTTTTCACAGGCTAAAAGACAATTCATCAGATTTTCTGAATATTACAATATTTCACGGTACATACCTTAAATGGAGGGGAAATCAGTTGCGCATGCTCGCCATGGATTCTGCTACCTGACGTCTCAATGTACACATAGCTACCTTTACTTAGAATAGAAAATCTAGTTAGTTCATTTGGGTAAAATAGAGATCATCAACGTTTTTGTGTACATCTTGGGTTTGTTTGAGGTAATTTTTTTCAATATCTAGTGTTTTTTTACATCGACCAGCGGACAAAGTATACATGTATACTTGGCGTTCCTTTTCCCGAAGGCTTATTATTCTGGAGGCAAAATGGGGTTAAATGCATCTGCGGTATGCTTCATACAAGTACCAATCAAGTCATCACGTAGTTGTGGATCCATAAAATCCATTTTGTCTAACATCCGACTGAATCTGAAGTTAGACAGGTCAGGTAGAATGTGACAATAGCAAAAAATTTCGACACAGATCAGCGCATTCCGCGCAGGCTGACTTGAGTCAATACTGTTTGCAAATGCTTTAAATCCCCATTTACCAGTGTATGGCTCACTTTTATTATGTTTTCGCGAGAAATTTGATCGAGTCTGAATTTGATATTTGCAAATCCTTAGTTCCTTTCATTGTACGTTACAGATTAAGCCACCGGGATGGTGTCACTTTTATAACTGTTCTGACTCAATGCTACAAACGAAATTTATCTTCGTATTCTGAATCACTAGTATTCTGTAATTCTATTCCCTGCTTGGGGCATATATTCTGTGCATTTAAAAGTTCTTTGCCAGTGCCTATAAATGAACCATCCTCTGTGAAAAGGTGGTTAAATGCATCTACAAAAAGTATCGACCCATGTCCGCCTGCACAGTCTGCCATTCAGACGCTTTTAAGTAAAATGGATCTATCGTATGTGATAACTTCCTTGGTATAGCGCATTGCAAAGATACATTAATTTATTTTTTCATAAAGCATGGCTCATATATTTCATCTTTGAAGTCTAGTAAATATTTGGTTAAAAATGGTTGAACCACGCTCTGTGAACAGGGAGCTTAATGCATATGCGAACAGTATCGACCCAGGTCAACTTGTGCAGTCCGCACAGGCTGACGTGGGCCGAAACTTTTCGCTTTTGGTCAATTTTCTGTATGTCAAAGGACCAGTCCACCTTATGAAACAGTCGGTTGTTAAACATGCACGGTGGATTTTATGGGTCCCTAATTATGTGATGACTTGCTTGGTATCATGGGTCACGGAGATGCATTAAGCCCCTTTTGCCAAAGCATGGCTCATTTATATGTGCACGTAGTTCCTTCACATTTTTATACCTTGATACATTCTTAACAAGTCAAAAACACGCTCTCAGAGCTATCAATTACGTGGCTTCTAAAAATAGATAAAGGACACTTATTCACTTTCGAGATGTTCTATCGAAACATATCAATGTACAAGGAAGTTTTCCACTATGGCATCTTCATTTAGGTTAATTGGGCATCACTGAATAGGTAACATGTAAAGATCTTCATAATTATCTTCGCCAGCAGGATTCTTTCGTCATGCATCGTGATCACCAGCATTGAGAAAGGTCTTTCGTGATTTGTCGTCTGCTAGTGCTTTCGATTTGGACAAATCAAAAGTGTTATTGTTTTGTCAAGATTTAAAGTTTAATATGCTAGTTTAGCCCTTTGTATTATAGAAAAAAGAAATTAAATGTTGTAACATGTAGATAATGTTTATAACACATCAAAGCCCATGGATAAGGTGTGGATGGGGTAAGGTTGTTGCTTTTCGTTGAGGAGAATACAAGGGGAAGGGGAAACCTGACACCAATTGACAAGAACTTGAACTTGAACTGTTAAATGTAGTTACACATGCCGTTTTATATAAATTTGTCGTCTCAGGCAGTATTAAAGGATCGGCAATTTTCAGTTCTTGTATGCGGATAAAGTTAAACGAAACCAAACGTACTATTGTAACTGTCGATGAGGGTAGGCAAATAGTGTTTGTTTTGAGCCGAGACTCTTAAACCACTCCCTAACGATTGATTTAAAAGGTATAAAGGGAAAAAGTGACACGAAGACAAAAAGAAACCATAACCAGTCCAAAAAACCCGAATCACGTGGTTTAGGTTATAAATAGAGAATTGCTACCATTGGAGCACACGCTGCAATTATTACAGTCACATGACGGTCCAGTAAATAGAGAAGGCGTGGAACCAGTTTGTCGATACCAGGTTAAAGTTGTGTTGGAAGACTGGTACCAACCACAAAACTCGGTATCAAAATCACAATTGTGGTACTCTGTAATAAGTGATTTGTATATGTTCAGACATAATCTATATAATATTTACAAAGTGTTCAGTTCGGAAGAAATAGCATGCATTAACTATCCTGGTGATTATATTTGCTTCTCTCACCTTCGGTCTTGTGCGATATCAAATTTTCTTTTTCTACTTGAAGTAAATGCAAGCATCCGAAAAATTACTAAAACATAGCATTCCGTATGTATTGATGAGTCTGACTGATTTCAATTAGCGCTTTGAGATACTATCACGGAAGCAATTTTGCCGTGAATCGAATTTACACTGTCAGTAAGGATCCAACATATGATAAGCGAGAATAAAAATAAAAACACACCAAAAACAGACTGTGTCACTGGAATTTATTAAAGACACTCAAAACAAAATTTGTGTACTTTCAGAACTTATAGAAGTATATCCAACAGAATCCTGTTTGGACCACCATTTTTTAACAAAAAAAAAAAAAAAGTACCATTGCGGCTTTTAGGAGTAGAAGCTAAAAGGCTAAAAAATGGTGGCTAAAACAGGATTCCATAAGTTTCTTGCATTCCTTTATTTTCACCCGCTACCGTTCTTGATATTCTTAATCAACCCCTTAGAATATCTTGCACAACTATTTTTGTTTTCAGAGAGGTACGATCAAGGTCAAGGATGTGCTGTCTGGTTTCGGATCTTCATAACACATTTTTTTTGTGTGTCACGAACATTGTAACAAAATTTACAGTTCTTACTAAATACATGTGAGCCATGAGCCATGCTCTGTGAAAAGCGCGTTTAATGCATCTGCAAAAAGTATTGACTCAGGTCAGCCTCGCAGCAATATGGGTTGATACTTTTTGCTCTTGTTAAATTTCTCCATGTCCAAGGACCAGATTTTATCATTATTCAGTTGGTTGTAATACAAAATGGATTTTATGGATCCATGAGTATGTGATAACTTGCTTGGTATAATGAATAACAGACATGTTCTTTTGTCAGAGCTTGGCTCATGTATTTATATGCTGTTGGAATAACATAAATTCGTGAGTCTAAATTACTTCAAAACAACACCAAAACAACATCAAAACCAAAGACTTAATGAAAAATATACAACAAAAATACTACTCAATATTGCTAAATTTATCAAGCGCTTCCAACAAACATGTGTTATGAAAGAGACGCAATGGTAAAACATAAAGACATCACACATCTTAACCCTTTTACAGGAAAATTCCGAGTTTTAACGACCCTGAGAAATAGGGCTTTTTAAAACATTGTGGGAAAAGGATGTTATTAACCATCATTTTCTCCTTTTCCCACGATGTTTTCTACCCTATCAAGGACAAATTTAGTCATTTCGGTCACCTTTGACTTGTCGTCTGCAAATGCTTTCAATTTGAACCAGTCTAAGATTTTGTCGTTGGCAAAGAGTTAAGAAACCTTTAAAACAAGTTATCATCAGCCAATAGAAATCCTGAACTCTTTACCAAACGACAAAGCCTTTGAATAGTTCCAATTTGAAAGCATTTGCAGAGGACAAATTAAATGTAAATCCATTGACGGTATTTTCGTTGCTTTCAATCTTGAAGAGCTCAAAGGTTGTCGTTTGGGAAAGATTAAAGCTGGCACTCGGCATAATAAATTAGAAAAAACTATTTACAAATGAATGACTAGCTTAAACCATTACCGTACAGGTTATTTACAAACGTACTCCTACCTAAAACACGTGACACAAACAAGAAACATTGAAATAGAGGATAAGGAAAACATTCAAGGAAAAGAAGAAATATCTGGTTATAGGCCTGTTCTTCTTTTGCGACCATGTACATACTCCCCCATGGCTGTGAAAACGCGGGATTGTTTGGTGAAAGGTTAAAGTGACAGTAAACTGGTTTTGTTTGGTAAAAGGTTAAAGTGACAGTAAACTGGTTTTGTTTGGTAAAAGGTTCATGCTGTTTTACAATACAGTAAAAACACTATTATTGACCCTTAAACTGATAAATAAATGAAACGAAAATTTCAGCTCAATAGAAAAAAAATATTGTGATTTCAAAGTTGATTTCACCGGAAAAAATACCATATCGGACGGTGTAGATCAAAGATCAGACTGCACGTTCTGTGCAGTCTGATCTTGATCTATACTGTCCGTAAAGGGTCAGTAAGTCGCGCTTAGCAGTCTAAAGGTTAGCATGGAAAATAGAAAGGTAAAAAGTAGCACCGTATATACTAAAAAGTAAAATGAAAACTATCAAACTTTTCGATTACCAAGAAATATAGGATCTGACATGAGTTGGCATTTGAGATAACCCTATATTAAATGAGTCTAGGAAAAATGTTATTATGTCAGCAAATAACATTTTTTCGACATTTACCTTAAAAGCCAACAAAGGTCAGATTCTTTTTATCACATGACTGTATCTCAAGAATTATAGTTTATGATGTGTTTAAATATAGGCCATCATGTACATGTGTCTTACATAAAGCCTGTTGGCTTCTTTGAGATGTGTGTACACCATGTACGAAAAGTAATTTTAAAAAATGCTTAAAAATGATTTTATTTTGAATCTAAAGATGATGACGCTCACAGCTTTGTCACAATTATCAGTTTTGACAATTCACTTCAAAGAGAAGTCTAGGTCAGCAATGTTTTCGAGATGAGGCACATGATTGCAGAGCGTTGACCAAATACAACACTACTTGCTTATCTCAAACTTGTATCAGGTAAGAAAAATCGTAATAGCTGTAGTACACTGAAAATAATTGTAATTTTGTGACAAACAGAGATGCTTCACACATGGAAAAAATATTCAGATTTTCTCTGTGCAAGAAACATCATACTTTCTGGTACTAACCGATGCAAAACAGTTAAAGTAGCCACATGTACTGACAGTGTGATGCTTATTATTTTTAATTAAAAAAATTTTTTGAGGTTAGGGGCCTTTCAGAGTTACAGTTTACTGCAGACATACCTCAGTTCACGTTTTGCGACAGTGTTGATTCACTTGCTTTGAAGCAAGTCGGATCTTGATCTACACTGTCCCAAAAAATCATATTGCAGAGAAGTTTAGAACTTTTTCTTAGACGACCTCAACCCTTGAACTGTTACATAAATTAAGCGAACAATCCTAGCCAATATGTCAGATACGAACTAGCTAGGGGCCGTATTCACAAGACTCTAAATTATATTCTTAGTCTATTTCTTGATTTAGAAAGTAACGCAATAGTGAATCTGGGTCCATATTCATTAACCATTCTTAGTATCGTTTTTGGTCTTATTCTAGAGTTAGAAAGGAACAGAACTTCTAAGTGGCTTAACCATACGGTTTAGCCAATCAGACGTCGTTTTACCTTCAAATTTAGAATTAGACTTACAATAGAATCGATGGTGAATACAGAGTCTGAGCTTGCGTCAGTTTCAAACATAGAAAAAAGTCTTCAGCAATAGACATAGAATTTTATTAACAATGATTGGTGACTACTGGCCCTAATATCGGACCTTCTCTGTGTGATACGACGGTTTCACAGCCTTAATATTGCATTTTGTACACTGACTTAAATGTCCATTCTGGAACTAATGTGTACAAAACTGGGAGTACAGTTTTACGTTATCGTGTATACAAAACAACAACCGTATACCTGTCCTAAATAACAACAATAAAAACTTCTAACTCTCTGACACCTCTGACTAGAAACAGTCTATGGAATCAATATTCAATGACTCATACAATTTTAAGAAGAAAATGGCGTTATCTTTTGAAAAATAAAGAAACTTTTTTTGGTTCAGTAAAGTTAAATGAAATTGCAGACCAACAAAAAACCCTGTTTAATTAATGACATGCAATCGCAGCCTTACAAACGCGCCTTTTCCCGGATAATTTGTAATTTTTTTCGGCATCAGAAAGCTAGTACCTCGTCGTAAATATAATTAATAGCTTTAATAGAAAAAAAACTGATCGTGAATATAAAAAACTATCTTTCTGTTCGAGAGTACATATACATACAACTTTTGTTCAAAGTAAAGGACCCCGGTTCAAGGTACTTGCCTATAAGAACAGACACACACATACACAAAAATGACAGATCTATATGGCGTGGGCATGGAAAACAAGGACAGCGGGGATATAAGCACAACATACAAAAACGGAGACGATCATGGTCATAAATAACAAAACTTAATTTACAAAAAGGTCGGACCTTCCTTCAATTCTCGTATCACAGCATCCTTGTATGACAAAATGTTTTGACACTCCCCAATGATGACGTCATCAATAGCTATATCCGTCGTGTCAAGACGCCCCCTAACAGCTTCGAATATTACCTACAAAGGAAAATAACTGTCTCAGTTTGAGCAAATTTTTACATATGATTTAGTTGCTGACTTTTCTTAGAATTTTCATTGTTTATTCGAAGTATTTAAAAGCGAAACGGTTACTGTAATGTTTTCATTATATTTCAGAAGTATCCGTTTTTGAACACAGTCCAATTACTACAGAGGAACCCATTTTCTTGAACCCTATTTAAGAAGAGATCCCAGGTTGCCTTCACTCTTATACTAAAACAATGTGTCATAGGGACTATTTCATACATGTGTTCGAAAAGGAAAAAGCAATAAATCTGATTTGCTATTCATTGTGCCATTTCCTTTCGCCATATTTGATTTTTTTTCACTTTTCTCCAACGTTTAGTATAACCTTTGATAAAGCGATCTATGTTGCAAATCATGCACGCTGCTCGTTTTCACTTCGAATCAAGGAATCAGTCTACATGTATTTATTAAGGTCAAGTCTGATATTTGTCGTCTAACAAAAGAATAATATTTTAAATCTTACTTTAAATGGCACTGACGAGTTTAGGTCAGGTATCAGTCCCATTTTCCATCCGTAACCTTGGTTACCGGATTTCGTCCATATTCTGTCTTGACTATTGCCCTCGTAATTCAAGTAAACATTTAACGTGCCCATACCTGCACCGTTCATGTTGTACCAAAACCTGTTGTGTAGGTAGACATGAAAATTCGAATATATAGATGTGAGTCTGTGACATGGGGGTTTAATGCATCTGCAAAAAGTATCGACCTAGGTCAGCCTGCGCAGTCCGCGCTGGCTGACCCGTGTCGATACTTTTTGCTATTGGTCAATTTGCTGCATGTCAAAGGACCATTTTAATTCAATATTTAGTCGGTTTTTACTTTTTAGACAAAATGGATTTATGGATCTATAATTATTTGATGACTTGCTTGGTATCATCCGGCACAGAGATGCAATAAACCACTTTTCGCCAGAGCACGACGCATACCGGTTACCCTTTATTGCATAAATCCGACTTTTAACGACTCTAAGGAAGAAGGCTATTGAAAACATTATGGGAAAAGGAGAAAATGCAGATTACCAGCATTTTCTCCTTTTCCCACAATGTTTTTTTATCCTATGACAGACACATTTCGCTCTTTGAGTAAGATTTATTTTGTCGTCTGCAAATGCTTTGAATTTGGACAAGGCTAAAATTTTGTCGTGTGGTGCAGAGTCAACTCTTCACCAAATGACAAAATTTGAACGCGTCCAAATATGAAACATTTGCAGATGACAAATTAAGTATGGCTCAAATAGCACAATATGTCTCTGAAAGGGTAGAAAAAATGTGGGAAAAGGAGAAAATGATGATTGCAAGCATTTTCTCCTTTTTCCGACAATGCTTTATCAGGCTTCCTCTATGGGTCGCCAAACAAGATATTGCTTGATTATCTTGATGGTGCCAAGTTATTTCTGTTTTCTGTTTGTTTCTGAATGTTTGACAGAAGATCGGAGTCATGCCTGGCTCAGAGTGGTGAGCGAATCACAATCTGGAAGTTCCGGGTTCGATCATCATGCAAGACGCTGGTTTTTTTTTTACGGAGTGTGTCATTGGACAAGGCGCTTCAAAACCGTGATAATCATATTACTCGTGAAACCGTGGTTAATAAGTAAGCTGTCGCCATGATATGACTTAAATGATGTTGAAAGGGGTGTAAAACACCGTTCAATCAATTGACAGAAAATTACTTTCGATCAACGAGACATATTGATGTAAAGTACGTCACACTAATTGACCAGCAACATGCGAAATGAGACATTCGAACATTTGCGTAAAGTGTTGTCTCGGATTAGCCTGCGCAGTCCGCGCAGGTTAATCCGAGACGGCACTTTACGACTACATAAGATTGTTTTCATACAGTGGACTTTCATGAAACTGAAAATCGCACAAAAACGGGAAGTGTCGTCTCGGATTAGTCACAGTCTGCACAGGCTGATCTGGAACTACACACTTTTACGCAGATGTCCGAAGACCCATTTTCGTGTATTGCACGCCAATTACAGCAACGTCGTCACATTACGTTGTAACACTATTTCTGATATAAAAAGAAAGATAGCATTGTTACTTACATTAAACATGCTTTTGAAATCCCCTGAAATTCTGGTGAAATGAACCTCGCTTTGAAATCAGGAGTTAATCCCGTCCCTTCTAAATAGAGATAGTAACCTGAAAGTGTACCACAGTGAAGCCAAACTTGAAATTAGTATCTTCATTCATTATGCTTTCATTATGCTCTCGCAGTGGTGTAAAATATAAGCACCCTTACTTAAACAGAGGTATAATGACGAAAGCCGTCGATACAGTACACTAAGAAAGTCTGTCTAACTGCTTAAAGTGATACTTATTTCAAAGTTAATATTGGAAACCTGCCAGTGACTTTAAAAGAATACAACCCTTGACACTGGTTAAAGATAAATACACAATGGAATACATAGTTAGGAGCACTGGTCATCACGAACATACCAGAAATATACTGTAGTTAGTAAAATGGCAGAAGCGCCCTAAATGAAATCTGATTGACAAAACAATTCAACTAAGCAAACTTACACGTCTCTATTGTATGCATTTGAAATTACAATAATGTAAACTTTAAACAGGTTAAATAGCTTTGAATTAAGCGAACTTACACGGCTCTCTTGAATGTATTTGAAATTACATTGATGTTAATTATGAACGAGTCAAATAAGTTTGAATTAACCGAACGTACACGTTCTGTTGTATGTAATTGAAATTATAATAATGTACACTGTAAACGGGTAAAAATAAGTTTGTAATAATTGATCTTACACTGTTTTCTTGTATGTTCGAGTAATAAAAATTACAATGTAGACTATAAACAGGACACATAAGTTTGTATTACACTGTTTTCTTGTATGTATTTGAAATTACAATAATGTTAACTATAAACGGGTTAACTAAGTTTGTATTTAGTGATCTTACACTGTTTTCTTGTATGTATTTGAAATTTCAATAATGTAAACTGTAAGAGGAACAAATAAGTAGATATTTTATCTAGTAAAGAACAACCTAATATTGTAATTCAAATGCTATGACGGTAGGTCTGTGTCCCGGAACATTTGACAGAGTTGATAAAAGATCAAACTGCACATTCTGTGCAGTCTGATCTATAATCTACACTGCCTGCAAAAACGACGAAATTGCCACTGGCCTTACAACAGTAATGTGAACACCATACCGTCTGGTATCTGTAGAGTATGATCCTCTATTGGTCCCGTATTTTCACTGGGTGTCTGGGAGTTATGTCTGGTCCAGTCCGCTTCATCTGTCGTACCCTGGGTCCACCCGCACAATCCGGGCTCCTCAAAGTTACAGTATGACACAGCTGGTAAAAACAGTGTAAAATAAATATGTGAATTTATGTTGACAAAATACCTTGCAGATTAATAGATTCCGATTGATAAACTAGAGTAATTGATGAAAAGAAAATGAGCTATGCTTTGTGAAAAGGGGGTTTAATGTATCTGCGTAAAGTATCGACTCATGTCAGGTTAACCCTAACCCTACCCTGACCTTGGCTAAAACCTTTTACTATTGGTCAATTTTCTACATGTCCAAGGACCATTTAACTTATGATTCAGTCGGTTGTTCGACAAAATGGAGTGCATGGATCTACAATTATGTGACGACTTGTTTGGTATAATGGATCGCGGAGACGCATTAAACCCCCTTTTCACAGAGTACGGCTCATGTATAGATACCTGATGTGCTGTCGAAGCAAATAGGTGTAGATCCTGACCATTTCCCATTAAACATGCACGTTCGTTCCGGAGCACCAATCAGCACATGGTTTTGATTCGTACAGCTATATCGTATACTGGAACCTACATTTGTATTTTTGACTTCTATAAAACCGTTGTTTAATGTGTGCGGATAGGAACAGTTCTTCAAGGCTGGAAAAGAGTTAGTCAAATTTGAGTTACTTTGACACAACTGTAAACATAATGGAAGTATATGAAATAGATTCTTGATCAAACGGATCACTATACAACAATTTAATTCTTCATTTACTCGAGATATTTTACGTTTTCCAAAATAGACACAAAATGGATGTCAAACACGATGAATTTCGTGAGTTATTTGTTCGAAACTTATATGTTATAAACGACTTCTAACCGCACCTTAAGTAAACGTTTGATAATTGGTCATGTTTTTCACTAGAAATTAATTGTATTTCGTTGCATTACAGATTAAACCGACGAAACAAAAAGTCTGTACAGCGCTGTTGCTTTATTCCCGGAAAATATGTGATGGACTTGAAACGTTAATGTGCACAATAAATGCCCGAGTATGAAAAGAAGCATCGTAGACGTCTCGTTATTGAGACTAAGGTCTCCCCCTCCGCCCCTCCCTCCCCGCCCTGTAGAAAGATTGCTGGTAAAGTTTAATACCGACACAACAATAGGGAAGGATCCATTGTCGCTTACCTATGCTTCTCTTCAACCAAGTACTATCGGATCTTTGGCCGACAAATTCTCGGTATCATAAATAATTACTGGCGCATTTCATTTGTTCTGTGTTTATTTGTAGAACTTTTGACAATGAAAATGGTAGTTTACAGATCACATGTACGATAAAATTTCTAGATCTAAATTAAGAAACACAATCCCAATTGTATCGTCAAAGCTAGACCCTATTTTGAAGAGTTTTTAATGGAAAAACGAATTTAAAAGTCCCCTTTTATACCATAAGTCCCCTTTTATATCATAAAATATTGCTGAAAACGAGAACGGTTGTCCATTCTCATATGACTGGTTGTCCAATCTCCTATGGCTAAGTGGAGAGAATAACATGAGGGCTGATGACTTGAAGGGTCTGGCAAAATAAAGGTACAGTCAAAGTACTTACGACAATTATACAGCTTTTTAATTCTGGTATGATCTTTCTCACTTAGATATTTTCTCTGCCCAACTTCTTCAACATTAACGGTCGGATCTCGTATATCTATAGTGTTTAAGGTGGCAGTGTGCAAGGAAAACTGGTTGGTCTTGTAATGCATTATAGAGTAGTAATCGTAGGATATGTTCTGTAAATCTGCCTCTTTGTTGATGTTAAAGTCAGATTGCTTTCCTGGAAAAAAATACAATGATGGTATTGATATCTGATCATGATAATGATATTTATTGACTGTATCACGAGTATTTGATGATCATCACTAAGGCACGCTTGATATCGATAAAAATGGTTCTCTGTAGTAGTCATATGTACTTTCTGAAATGAGTTTGTTTATTTTTATATAATGCTGTCTATGGACTCTTTGAACATCAAGAGTGTCCGGATGGTAAGGTAATACTTTAGTACATTTACAATATTACTTTATATTTTAAATGAAGAGATAAAAATATGGGTCATGCTCTAGAAAAAGGGGGCTTAATTCATTTCCGTGATGCATTTTACCAAGCAAGTCATCAGATAATTATGAATCCATTATAGTCACTTTTTTAACAACTAACTTAATCTTGAGGTAGACTGGTCCTTGGACATACAGAAAATTGACCACAGGATGGTGCTACGGCACACACGTCTAATTCTGTAACACACTTTTCATACGATATGTTTGGTTATAGGGTAATAGCTAGACGATATCAGGAGGTAAAAGATTAAAGACTGTCTTGGCTTGCACACAGTCCACCTCAACCCATGAGACTTCTTCCTTTGGAGTTATTTAAAGTCAGAGGTCTGCAATCCCAACCCAGAGACCACAAACATGTTGTTAAAGAACAATACACATGAAATCAAGAAGACTGGAATGTGTGCTGAAGTGATTGACAATTTTATCGTGCGCGTGCGGCATGGAAAGAGCATAAAAGACCGTCACATTGAAAACATTATAAATTACTAAAGTGATGCCGATGACAAAATGGTACTTCTGATTTGAAATCTGTATAAAAGTGTGTAATGTAATGAAAACTGAATGAAATTATCACACAAAGAAACATACATATTCTATATACATGTTCATATAGTTTTTACATCTTCATTTGAAAGTAAAATCTGTATTATATATGTACAAAAGTGTTACCTCGCTCTCCGGACATTCTGTACAAAGCAACATACGAAACATAACAAAATCAAAACATATTTTCAGATGCATATGTAAGAACAGAACACAGTAATCAACGCAAACAAAAGTAACAAAGAAAAAGACATTCAAAATAATAAAAAAGATCACCTGGTAATATATTTCCGTAGTTGATATGAATGTACAAATCTCTATCTCGTCTTGTATGCTCGTGCAGGAAACCGAGCGCGTGCATTAACTCATGCATTATTATACCTTTGGTGACGCAGTTATGTGCGCTTGAAATGGACACTGTTTGATTTCCACCCTGTCTTCCTACACAACTGTAACATCTATGGGAAAGATAGATAGGATCTGACATGACTTGCCACTTGAGATAAAAAAGAATTAGTGATTCCAGAAAAAAAAAACTGTTATTAAGTGAGCCTTTGGTGAGCTTAATAACATTTTTCCTCAAAAGGCAAAGAATTCAGATTCTTTTAAATCACATAACTGTATGGCAAGAATTATGGTTCATGATGTGTCAAAACAGGACTACATGTACACGTGCATTGAAGTTTACATGAAGTCCATTCACCTCTTTGGCATGTGTACATCACGGGCGAAAAACAGTTCCAAAGAAACTTGCATATGATGATCTTGGTTTGAATCTAAAGATACTAGAATTCAAAGCTCTGTCATGATCAGCTATTTTGACGGGAATTTCACGAGAAATCTGGGTCAAGAATGTTTTGTAAATGAGGCGTATGATTACAGAGTTTTTACCAAATACAGCACTATTTGCTTATCCCAAACGTGTGTAGGATAAGAAAATTCGTTGTGGCTGTATTGAATTGAAGGGTACTGATATGGTAAAAAAAGTAATTGCTAATGATCTCATTGGTTAGATAATTTCGTGCTTACCGCCGTTTTCAACAGTATTTTAGTTCTTCCACAAAGAGACCAATTCACTTATCTCTACAACACTATCATTTCCTAACTCTGTGTCAGACGACAACATTTTAGACTTGTCCAATTGCTAAGCATTAGCAGATGAATTACATGTGAAAGAAAAGCTGGAATTTGTCTTTGCAAGGGTAGAAAACATTGGGACTTATCCAAATACTTAATAAAAGATACTTTTCGTCAGATCTACCTGAAGGAGAAAGAACACATGAATGAACCAACATACCCGTCCAGTTTTCCGGTTATGAATATAAAGTTGTTTTCATGATCACGTGGTACAAACGTAATACAATTTCCGGAACTTTCTGTCAGCTCTTGGATTGCAAGTCGTATTTGACTCAGTTCTGTTGAGTCTGTAATGATTAATAAACAATTGATAGAAATAGACAAATTATTGTTTAATTTAGCGACAAATAAATCCTTGAATATAGCAGTTAGAAAATGACCACATATCCTCTAGATCAAATTTCTGTCAGTTCATTTGGACAAAAAAAAGATGGCTTGCAGAAATGTAAAGCTAGTTGCCAAAATTAATAGATAAACTAACGTTATCGCTGACTCACAATGAAAAATCACGACAGATTGCATTCTTAGCTGGCTGTTTGATATACTTGGGACAAATTATCCCTATGAATTAACTTAGGCGGTGGGAACTGAAACTGTAATAGCTTTTTGCAAACTGTGGCACATGATCAAACAACATTGAACGTGCAAGTCCTTCGGTCACTGTCCAAGAGTTTGCTAAACGTTCGAAGAGTCGGAAGTCGCTAAATTTTGGTTTTTAACTCTTTACCAAACAATTCCAAGTTTTAACGACCCTGAGGAAGAAGCCATTTGAAAACATCGTGGGAAAAGAAGAAAATCATTTTTTTTCGGCGTAGCTTAATGCGCTGGCTTTTCACCTACTTCTTGGTACTGATTAAGAATGAATAAATGGTAATTTGCGATTGGTAAAAAATGTGCACAAGTTTATTCGGCGGTCCCCTGCTGGCATATTCGCTCACACATTTATGAAACCACTATTAATAAGCGTTGCTTCTGCTAATCGATGCCTTGATTCATACCATAGCAAAATAATGTAGTAGAGAATGATTTTTCTTGTGCTATTTGGTAATTTGATACTTTCATAAGCGTTACCCAATAACCCCAAACCACTTTTCAACAAAATGAAAAATAGTGAGGAAAATGAGGCAATTGCTCGTGAGATTACTTTTCATTATTTTACTTCATATTTAGCCACAGAAGAGTTTCAATATTCATATTCCGGTATCTCTTACGCCGTCTATCTTTTTTTTTTTTTTAAAAGATATTTCTTGTTTTTATATATTTCGAGCTTAAAGATAAAAAAAAATACTCACTAAAGCCGTCATCAATAACATAAGGAACAATTCTGTCGGTCCACGTTAAATCAGGAATGGCAATCCGTACCTATAATAAGTTTCAAAACATTATAATGATACAACAAATGAAAAGAAGAAAGAATTAAGTTTTCGTATTTGCAGGAAATCCAATTCTGACGTTGGAGCAAGACAGTTAACAGCAACAGCGACTAAGAAACAATTGCCGCATTGAAAAACTACCCTGTTGCCCAACTTATGTAACTACTGAATGCGATGTAATTATAACAGCAATGATGACCTTCTTTATAACATGTTTTATCTATGGAGAAATAGTTAAATCATTACCGATTCTGAGAACTGATCGGTCCATCACCTTCGGGCATTAGCCTTGCCATTGACCATTTTTTCATTTCGTGCGCGGTCAAGGGACGTTTGGATGTTTACTCGTTTATCTGGCTTGCCTATTTCGTTACATATACATACCAATATCCTCTGAAAATCTAAGAATTCACCAAAAATCTTTACTATCAACCTCCCTGGCGTGCTTCATATTAATAGCCGCTAATTATTTCAAGCTATTCATTAGATATACTTTTCTCGGTCAAAATAGGTGTTAGATTATATATATATATATATATAAAAATCCACAGTAGTGCTTTCAATAAGTGATATCTAAGTTCTCTCAGTCTTTGCCAAAATGTTTACACCAACTATTCTTAAGAACTTCCTTAGTCTTATTCTCCAGAATGTTCTAAACTTGAAAATAATACAACTTCTAATTGGCTAAACCATTTGTGTTAATTTCAAATTTAGAAAATCATGGGGAATAAGACTAGGAAATTTCTTAAGAATGGTCGGTGAATACGGACCCTGGTTTTTCAGGATCACTAAAGCTCGAACTTGTTTGGTAAATGTTTAAGCACTTGACATTAGATGAATCATTGTCAAATTCATAGAACGCTGATAATTGACCGGACATTTTCAGTCAGAAAATAGCTCAAAATATTGCCAGTTTTGCCAAGATCTTTCACAAAATATCGGTTTGTGTAGACCAAAGATCAAACTTTACATTCTGTGCAGCTTGACTTGATCTACTTCGTCTGCTAAAACCACCAAAGCTGTGTGTAGGGCTCTTCATTTTCTACCTGTTTCAAACGGCATGACAGAAATGTAAGTATGAAGGAAAAAGTTAAGGGTACCTGGGCTGGGCTTTGAACCCCTTGATCTCGATTTGGTGGACCCGAGTTATTAGCCCGTCTTCCATTGGCTGTTCCTGCGGCCGCAATTGCTTCCTCTCGCTGAAACACCGGAAATGATTATTATGAATTACGTCATCAGTTTGAGTGGTTACGAGACTGATTAACTTCTCATGGTATCAACGCATAATAAGGTTGGCTTCTGCATAATGACATCCAAAGCCAGTCTATGGACTAATATTCGGTTAGTGCGTGTTTTTATTTTTCAATTATTGTCAGATATTTAATTTCATTTGCGACTGACAGCAGGTTAGAAGGCATGTGTGGAATTCTCGCATGACTTTCGGTGGCAAAGCGGTTAAATCGTTTACAACAAGACTTAAACCGGGGTTCGATACCTTCTTACGGCGTAACTCCAGTATTCCAGATTAATACTGCTTAAACTCAGGCAACATGAATATATGAAATGTACAATGCTCTGACAAAAGAGGGTTAAATGTTCAGAACCCAAATTCTGACCAGCTGTCAGATAGGAATTAATCAGGTAGCAATGACTTAATAAAATCCTCTTGTCGAGCCCTGGAATCGCACCCAGAGCCCCAGCTTAAAGCCCTGTGCAATACCTTCATGATATATGGGGACTCGGCGCCAAACTGGTATATTTTTATGCTTGAATAATGTTCTGTGAAAAGGTGATTAACGTATCCACAACAATATCAACCCTAGTAAGCCTGTGCAGATCACGAATGGTAACCAGCGTCGAAATTTTTTGCTATTGTGATTTATTTGCAGGTCAAGGGATCGTTCTACCTCATGATTCAGAGGATCCACATCATTCGATGATTGGCTTGATATAATGCATCGGCCTTTTACCAAACAGTCCTGTGTTCAAACCATCCGGAAGACGAAGACTCTTGAAGACATTGTTGAAAAAGGAGAAAATGCTGGTAATCAGAATTTTCTCCTTTTACAATAACGTTTTCTGCCCCTCCATTAATCAAATTTCATTTGAGTTATGCTCTGTTAAAAAGGGGCTTAATGCATGTACGAAAAGTATCGACCCAGGTCAGCCTGCGCAGTCCGCGCAGGCTGACCTGGGCCGAAACTTTTCGCTATTGGTCTATTTTCTGTATAGCAAAGGACCAGTCTACCTCATGATTAAGTCGGTTGTTAAAAAAGTGAGTATTATGGATCCATAATTATGTGATAGCTTGATTCGTATTATGCATTACGGAGGTGCATTAAGCCCCGTTTTGACAGAGCACGGCTCATGTCTGAGTCACGACTATCTATTTGGACAGTCTAACAATTTGTGTTCTGGTAAAGAGTTAAACCCCCTTTTTCCCAGAGCGTCGCACAGGTGTATGGTACACATACCGGGTGCATTCCGGGCGGAATCATGATGTCTCCCTCAATCAACTCCCAGTGACGCAGAAAAATACCTGGAAGTGCAAAAATATTGTGACAAAGGAAAGAATTGTAAAAAGCAACTGCTTCTTTGTGTTTCCAATCAATTTTTCTCTTTTTTCAAATTATTTTCCTTCTTATGGTTTTCGGTAGGTCTAAAATTAGTCATTACAGTACTGCGTAAAAAAGGTATGCAACAACACTTTTAAATTTACATTATAATACATTAAACAATAATCAAAATATATTGTAACAATAAAATCGGCAAAATTCGTCATTCTTCGTCATCCTATCGTCATTTTATCAGCATATGCACTAAAAAACAATAATGACCGATTACTCTCGGTAAATTCCGTATATGATCGTTGGCATCGACAAACATGCACGGAATATAACGAGATAGGCAGTAATTTCCGAATCTCATAAGGTCTACATTCCATATACTTTAAGATCAGTTACATTTCCCATTTGCATCTCATTAGGCATCTAAAGTTTTTGTTTTCTCCAGCACTTTGTGGAATATTCCCATCAAGTCACCAGTGTTTTGCGTCCTAACCATAGACAATAATATCCTATAATTTCTTCGCATATATTAAAGGTGTTACTATAGGTAGTCTATACCTGCTTTATCTACTGTCACATATCGCTTTTACATGCAACGATCATGGCATCCATCCATCCATCCATTCATTCCTCTCTCCATCCATCTGTCCGTCCGTCGATTCGTCCGTCTATCCGTCCGTCCCTTGCAAGAGGCATTTGAGCCATGTTGTGGCAAAAAGGGGCTAAATGCTTGTCCGTGATGGATAGTACCAAGCAAGTCGTTATGTTAATTATGGATCCATAAAATCCATTTTGTCGAACTGCTGTCTAAATCATGAGATAGACTAGTCCTTTAACATACAGAAAATTGACAAAAACCGAAAAGTTTCGGCCCAGGTCAGCCTGCGCGGACTGCGCAGGCTGACCTGAATCGATGCTTTTCGCAGATGCATTAACCCCCCTTTTCACAGAGCATGGCTCATTTGTTTTTGCCTTACCCTCATTTTCTAAAGGATCGATCAGACCACGGTCGCCGTGGAAATCAAGAAAAAAGTCTGGAATAGCCGTCTGGAAAAAAAATCATTTAAGTACATTTTAACGAAAAAAAAAACATATCCTGTTCATAGGTCCAGAAAAAGAGAGGGTTATGAAATTTAACCCTTATCCTGCTAAATAAGTTAAATGGAACTTTCAAGCCGATAGTTAAACAAACAAAACAAAACATAAACAGAATGATGCTATTTCAAATTAATTATCTGGAGAAAAATATTTCTATATCGGACAGTGTAGACACAAAACATGCAGCCTGATCTTGATCTACATTGTCCGCAAAAGGTCAGTGAGTCGCGCTTAGCAACCTAGGGTTAAAACATTTAATGTTTACAAATTCTTATGCTGTGTTATTTCACAATATCTTCTGGATCAGAAAGTTCTGATGAGTACCAACAACACGTTTTGGAGATCTTAAACAGATATCACTGGTTAACCGACGCTGTTCCTCACACCTGTACCCATTCGTTGTTTCATTGTTTGCCCGGAAGTAATAGGGTTGAAACCGCATATCTCTTTACAAGAAACTAGTCCACAATGAAAGAATTTGCAGAAGACAATTAATTCACATGTGGCACACATGACTTTGTCGTTGAAACGGTAGAAAAGTTGTAGGAAAAGCAGAAATTGTCAGCTACAAGCGTTTTCCCCCTTATTCCCACGATGTTTTAAAAAGTACTTGCCTCCTTAGGGACAAGTAAAACGGGGAGGGATTACAAAAGTAAGAATCTACAACCGTCTATAAAGTAGGGCTTATAAGCAGGGGTTGGATATAAAACAGCACAGGCCATGTCTGATTCGAGGCTAGAGTGGAATTTAGAAAGAAACTAAGAATTCAATTTCTGTTCTGACGGCCCAGTTAAAAAATAGGGCTAGTCTGGCTCTGACAGGTCTAAATCCCTGGGCGGATTAATTTGAACAAAACTCCTCGATGTCACACTGCGTTTGTTTGCCTTTAGTTAATACCTATCTCAAGAAAATCAACTCCCGCCTACATGTTTATCTGATGGCAGACTATTATTAGGTAAGCTCTAAGTTGACCTCTCTGTTAGCCAATCAAATTTCTGCTTTTAGAACTTATACCTGCTATGATCTTGTAATTCAAAGCACGTGTTGCATGTCTGTCAGTTTACCAAACAAACCCGTATGTTAACGACTCTAAGGAGAGAGGCTACAAAAATTTGAATATATTTCATATAAGGGCTTATACGTAAGCCTCTTCCTTTACGAATGGCTTCTGTTAATGTACCAGTCTATCTGTGTATCTAACTGTATGTCGTCTTCCCTCCATATCATTTCATTTCCCTAGCACCTATCATAACAAAAGAGTAGGTATTCTACCATTCCAAGGGTCCATCATAGGTATACAAACATTGAGGGTTCTACCATTTCAAGGACCTACGAGACAAAACAATGAAGCTCCTAGCTTATCTAAGACCGAACGCAAGTTTTTAAAATAGTGAGATTTCTACAACTTAATGCACCTATCATAGGTATCGTACAAACGGTGACGATCCTACCATACCAAGTACCTATCATACGTACACAAAACAGTGAGGATTGTACCATTTTAAGCACCTTTCATAGGTTACAAAACAGTGAGGATTGTACCATTTTAAGCACCTTTCATAGGTTACAAAACAATGAGGATTGTACCGTCTTAAGCAGACCTCCAGATAAAAGGGAGTGATAGTATTCTAAATCCATTATTTCTCTTCCAAAACCTATGTGGTGGGTACTAGGGTTTAGAGTACCCATTACACAGAGTTTACTGGAGAGTGAGTGATAGTTTCAATTTTGAAATCAAAATCACTCCCTCTATCTGGAGCTCTGGTCTTAAGCATCTATCATGAGTTACAAAACAGTGAGGATCCGTCCATTTCAAGCGCCTACCATACGTTTACCAAAAGTGAGGATTCTACCGTTTCAAGCACCTATCATAGGTACATAAATACTGAGGGACATCCTACTATTTCAAGGATCTGTCATAGATTTACTGAACATTGAGGATCCTAACATTTCAAGCACCTATCATAGATATACTAAATAGTGAGGACTCTACCATTTCAACTACCTATTATAGATATACAAAACATTGAAGAGCATACCATTTCGGGCACCGGTCATAGGTAGACAAAAAAGTGACGTTTCAAGCGCTGATCACCGGCAAACAAAACAGTGAGGATCCTATCGTTTCAAGCACCTATCATAGGCATATAAACCCGTGAAGATTCTCCCATTTAACTCATTACCACACAACACAATTTTAGACCAGTCCAAATTGAAAGCCTTTGCAGATGACAAATAAAATGGGCACAAACGACAGTATCTGTCTGTGAGATCGTTGAAAATATTGCGGGAAAAGAATTTTCTTCTTTTCCCACAATGTTTTCAAAACCTCTCTTCTTCAGGGTCGTTGAAACTCGGGACTGTGTGATAAAGAGTTATAACACCGATCATGTATAAAAAAAAGTGAATCAAGCATCTACTATAGATACATAAAACGGTGAGGATCCTACCATTTGATGAAGCACCGGTCATAGGTGTATAAAACATGGAGGAACTTACCATTTCAAGCATATATCATAGGTGTTAAAGTCAGTGATGATCCTACCGTTTCACCCAATTATCATAGGTATAAAAACGGAGTATTACACCTATCATGGGTATACAAGTGAGGATCCTATCATTTCAAGCACCTGTCATTGTTGCAAAAAACAGTGAGCACCCTGCCGTTTCATGCGCCTATCATAGGTATACAAAACATGGAGAATTTTGTCACTTCACACACCGATCGTAGATACACAAAACAGGGAGGATTTTGTAATTTAAGGCACTGATCACAGGTATACAAAACAGTGAGGCCCCTATCATTTCAGTCACCGATTTTAGTGTAATAAACAATGAGGATCTTACTATTTCAGGGAGTCTTTTATAGGTACACATCTAGTAAGGATTCTACCATTTTAACCCTTTGGCTACTAAGCACGACTCACTGACTTTTTGCGGACAGTGTAGATCAAGATCAGACTGCACAGAACGTGCAGTCTGATCTTGGATCCACACTGTCCGATAAGGAGATGTTGTTCTCCAAAATATAAGTTTGAAATAACATTATTCGGGTCTTTACTATCGTCTTGAAAGTTTTACGTAACTTATTTAGCAGGATAAGGGTTTAGCGCCTATCATAAAAGTATAGAAAACATCACGGATCCTGCCGTTTCAAAAGCCGATCCTAATGTATATCAGTGTAGATTCTAACATTTCAGGCACCGATCATAGGTATACTAAACAGTAAGGATCCTACCATTACAGGGGTCTATCCTAGGTATACTTAACAGTGAGGATCCTACCATTTCAGGATCGTACAATTTTAGAGGTCAATCGGAGGTAGGAGGAGTGTTCAAATATGAATGCATCTGTGCACCTTAAATTTGATTCTTCATTGGTTTCACTGATTTTTTTGTTCCTAAGGTATACTAAACAGTGAGGATCCTTCCATTTCAGGGGTCTATCCTAGGTATACTTAACAGTGAGGAATGTACCATTTCAGGATCGCACAATTTTAGAGGTCAACCGGAGGTACGAGGAGTGTTCAAATATGAATGCATCTAAGCACCTAAAATTTGATTAGTCATAGGCTTCACTGAATTTTTTATTTTGTTCCCTCAAAGTATTTACCTCCAACAGATATACAAAGTTTCAGTCTCGGATCCAATCTTTGAAGGCATTTTCATAGTCTTTTTAAGGTATACTATGAAGGCACTGGAATTCATTTTCTGTAAACCATCAGTTCCACTCATTGTGTATTGTTGGAGGTGCAAGACTTTCTGAAGCAGGAAAAAGTCATTGTGCTCCCCCATCCTCCGTATTCACCTGACCTTGCCCCTTGTGACTTCTTTTTGTTTCCAAAGCTAAAAAAATACCTTTCAGGTCGAAGATTGGTTCAGCGCAAACGCCTCGGTTCTGCAATATTCCAGTGTCTTTATAGTATACCTAAAAAGACTATGAGAATGCCTTCAAAGATTGGAACCGGAGACTGAAACTTTGTATATCTGTTGGAGATGAATACTTTGAGGGAACAAAATAAAAATTTCAGTGAAACCTAATAAAGAATCAAATTTTAGGTGCTTAGATGCATTCATATTTGAACACTCACTTGTATACTAAGCAGTGAGGATCCTACCATGTCAGGGTTATATCCGAGGTATACTAACAGTGAGGATGCTTCGAATTCGGGGATCGTAGCTATACCAAACAGTGATGAGAGCTTACTTACACTTGTTTCACTCGGGTAAGGAACTACGTCTACTGCCGGAAATCCTGCTACACACCAATATAAAGATAAAAGGTTGACAAGTATATGGTGGTAGTGAATGTTCGCCATGTCGTCTTGGTTATGTTATTTTCCGTCAATAAATTCTGAAAATCAAAACAAAACACGTTGATTTAATTCTTTTAGGATAAACGATCCCGAGTTTTAACAACTCTAAGGAAGAGGGCATTTGAAAAATTGTGGAAAAAAAGATAACATGCTGGTAACCAGCATTTTCTCCTTTCCTGCAATGTTTTCTACTCTATTAAAGACAAGGTTCGTCTCTTGAGCCACGCTTTATTTCTCGTCTGCGAATGTTTTCAATTTGGACAAGTCTACGATTTTGTCGTCTGATTAAGAGATTAACCCTTTCCCAAACAAGCCCTGGTTTTCATGTGTCTGCAGTACAAGTCTTTTGAAAACACTGTGGAAAAAGGAGAAATTGCTCGTTACGAGCAATTTCTCCTTTTCCCACAGTGTTTTCTACCCTTTTTGAGAACTTTCTGTCCTTTTCAACAAATTTGAAATTGTCGTCTGCAAACTCTTTCAATTTGGACCAGTCCAAAATTTGTCGTTTGGGAAAGGTTTAAGACTTTACACAGAGGAAAGATTGTATGTTCCCTTTAACCCTTTACCGCACAATGCCGCCTTTTAACGACCTTAGGAAAGAAGCTTTTTGAAAACATTGCGGGAAAAGTAGAAAATGCTGGTGACCAGCATTTTCTCCTTTTCCCACAATGTCTTCTGCTCTATCAAAGAAAAATAACACCATTTCAGCCACATTGAAATTGTCGTCTGCAAATGCCTTCAATATGGAAAAGTCTAAAATTATGTCGTTTGGTAAAGAATTAAACAGTGTCAAAGAATTCCATCTATCTACATATCAACTCTTAACTTCTTTTGGTTATTCTTTCTTAAATGAACATATGAGCAATGCTCTGTGAAAGAGGGTTTAATGCATTTAAAAAAAAAAAAAAAAAAAGAAATCGATCCAGGTTAGCCTACGTAGTGTGCGTAGGCTGACCTGAGTCGAAACTTTTCGTCAATTCTCTGAACGTCAATGGACCCTTCTACCTCAGTGGTCAGTCAGTTGTTAATAAAATGGATTTTATTGATCTATAATAATGTGATGGCTTGCTTGATAAAAGTTCATCAAGGAGATGCGTTAAACCCCCATCTGCCAGAGCATGGCCGAAATATAAAAACACGCCAAAGTGAAACAAATGTAGCAAAAGGGGGGGGGGGGGCAAATCTTTTAACAATGTTTAATGCACTCTGGCAGAAAATAAATTCTGAAACTAGATAAAAAGTAAACAATAGATAGAATGACCTTGCAACGTTTAAAAAGTTTTAACCCTTAGGCTGCTAAGCACGACTGGTCAACCTCTTGCGGACAGTGTAGATCAAGATCAGATTGCACAGAACGTGCAGTCTGATCTTGGATCTACACTGCCCGATATGGAGACGTGTTTTCACCAAAGAATAACTCTGAAATAGCAATATTTTGGTTTTTACTATCGTCTTTTTTCCTAATTGTTTTAGCTGTATAAGGAGGGTTAAGTTCATTGTTCTGCCAGCGACTAACACTTGGAACGACCGGCAATAACAGATTGTCACCTTCACAATAATTTCCATACTTTTCTATGGTATAGTTTGAATTTGAATGCGTTCTATCATCCGTATAGTTTACTTTTGGTCGCTACTGGGCCTTTAACCCTTAGGCTGCGAAGCGCGACCCACTGAACTTTTGCAGACAGTGTAGATCAAGATCAGACTGCACAGAACGTGCAGTCTGATCTACGATCTACACTGTCCGATAAGGAGATATTTCCCCCAACCCCCATAACTTTGAAATAGCAATATTTTGGTTTTTACCGTCGACTTGAACGTTTCACTTAACCCTTTACCACACAATCACAACTTTAAACGACCTTGTGAAAGAAGCCTTTTGAAAAGATTGTGGGAATCAGCATTTTCTCCTATACCCACAATTTTTTCTACCCTTCCCAAAACAAATTTCAATTTTTTAGTCACATTTATTTCGTTGCCTGCAAATGCTTTCAGTTTGGACCAGCCTAAAATTTTGTCGTTTGGTAAAGAGTTAAGTTATTTACCATGATCAGATTCAATGTGCTCGCCAACAACATACACCAAAAACCGCACCTTGATAAAGCAAAAATGGGGGAAAAAAATGGAAGTAAAAATATACAACAACATTCATTTGTATCTTTTTTTTAACAGTGTCGACGTGTTTAACATTAAAAACTTACATTTTCAATTCCATATACTACCACTTTTTTGGTTTATAAACCAGTATCCCTTATCAATTTCGAAGAAAGAAAAACTAGGTCTAACGCCGTTTACCACACTATACCGAGTTTTTATGACCCTGAGAGAAGAAGTCTTTGAAAAACATTGTTGGAAAAGCTGAAAAACTAACATTTTCTCCTTTTCCCACAATGATTTCTATCATTTCAAAAGCAAAGTTCGTGATTTTGTCCACATTTCTTTTGTCGTCTGCGACTGCTTTCAATTTGGATACGTTTAAAAATTTTTTTCGTTTGGTAAAGAGTTCATGTCAGCAGACAAGAAAACAGATATTCAACTTACTGCACTCTGAAACAACAGCACCCGACTTTTAAAGGCACCTTGTACAAGACGAGAAAATACGTACAAATTACGATGAAATACACCATTAGATGTAAAACCATTGCGGCAAAAGAAAATAATTTCGCATTACGAGTTATTTATCCATTTGCCACTACGTTTTAACCCTTAAGCTGCCAAGCGCGACTCAATGACCTTTAGCGGACAGTGTAGATCAAGATCAGACTGCACAGAATGTGCAGTCTGATCTTGGATCTACACTGTCCGATAAGAAGAAATCTTGTCTTTAAAAATACTTTTCAAATAGCAAAATTTGGATTTTTACTATCGGCTTAAAAGTGTCATTTCTTTTATTCAGCAGGATAAAGATGAAATCATGGTCTACTGGAAAACGACAAACTTTCGTCTGCAGAAGGTAAAGATGGTGTCATACAACTGTCAAATACACTGTTTCGGTCCGGAAGGTCAAGTTTAAGCTGATATGGCGCACACCGAGATCAAAATCAGACTGCACACGACGCCCAGTCTGATCTTTGATCTACGCTGCCCAGTTTTGTGTTTGAATGGTCAGACAAAAAAGTTAAGTGGCAATTTGAATGTGTTTTTCACTCATTCGGCGCTAGAAAAAACAAATATTAGACTTACCCTTTGAAAGCACTCACACAAGATAAATTGATTTAGGCTAAAATGACGGGATTTGTCTTCTGGAGAGCAGAAAACACTGTGGAAAAAGGAGAAAATGCCAGTCACTTTTGTTTTCCAAAGCCTTTTTCTTCAGAGTCGTTAAGACTCGGGATTGTCTCGTCAAGGGTTCAGGAAAGGGTTTGGCGATAAACCCCTGACCCAGATAAATTTACAGACACTATTCAAGAATTCGTATTCACGCTTTACCATACCATCCCTTGTCTTAACGGCCCTGAGGAAGGTGCCTTTCGAAAACATTGTGGGAAAAGGAGAAAATGATGGTAACATGCTGGTACTCAGTCAGCATTCAAGGTTTTTTTTAGAAATAATGTAAATCCTAATCTACACTGTCCACCAAAGCACTGTAAAATTTATATATGAGCCATGCTCTGAGAAAAAGGGGCTTAATGCATCTGCGGAAAGTATCGACCCAGGTCAGCCTGCGCAGTTCGCGCAGGCTGACCTGGGCCGAAACTTTTCGCTTTTGGTTAATTTTCTGTATGTCAGAGGACCAATCTACCACATTATTCAGTCGGTTGTCAGACAAAAATGGACTTCATAGATCAATGATCATTTGATGACTCACTTAGTATCATGCATCACGGAGATGCATTAAGCCCCCTTTTGTCAGAGCATGGCTCATTTTTACCATGTAAAATAATAGTTAAAAACTTCAGAGCCCCTTAAACTAATTTCAAGCAGACTTTGATGACACCCTCTCTAACTCTTGACCAAACGACAGTTTTTTTTAGACTTGTCTAAATTGAAAGCATTTTCAGACGACAAAATAAATGTAACTCAAAAACTGAAATTTGTTTTGTGGGGCTAGAAAACATTGTGGAAAAAGGAGCAAATGCTGGTTACCACCAGCATTTTCTCCTTTTCCCACAATGTTTTCAAGAAGCTTCTTTCTCGGGGTCGTTAAAAGTCGGGATTGTGTGGTAAAGAGTTAAATACGGATCAAACTCACGACCTAAGTTCAACTTTTTACGAGATGGCAAAATTTTAGACTCATCAAAATTGAAATCTTTTGCGGAAGACAAAATTAAGTGAGGCTAAAATGACGTAATTTGTCTGTAGAAGGGTAGAAAACATTGTGGGGAAAAAAGGAGAAAATGCTGGTCACCAGCATTTTTTTCCTTTTTTCCACAATATTTTTGCCGTTTTAAAGTCAAACTTTATCATTTGAATCACATTTATTTTGCCGTCTGCATTTGCTATCAATTGGACATGTCTAGAATTTTGTCATTTGTTAAAGTGTTAAATGGCGGCAATCCCCATGGACAAGTATTATTATACTAAGTCCAGCACCCAAGGAAGGAAAAATTCTCTCACCCCGATCACTTCCTTACACTAACTTGTATCCGCCGATCCTTCCCAGCTCTACGCCATTTGTCATCTGATTGTGACGTAACATTATTTTCAAATTGAACCCTTTACAAAACAAGCCCGAATTTGAACGATCCTGAAGAGGGGGAGCTTTTGAAAACATTGTGGGGAAAAAGAAAAAAAAAAAAAATGTTAAAAGCATTTTCTCCATTTCCCACAATGTTTTCTACCTACATAAAATCAGACATCATCTTTAAAACTACATAAAATGCTTTCAATTCATTCAAGACTTAAATTTTGTTTTTTAGTAAACTGGTAACGGATTTGTCGTAACTCTTTTCAAAGACTGTACTAAATTGTAGAAGAAAGCGTGAATCTGTAACCTAACTCTCCCAAACTGCAGAAGACTTTGGGGTTTTTTTTTGCAATTTCTCTTATACCACAATGTTCTGATGTTTTTATGCATTAACCATTCACGCTGATTCAGTCTCTACAACAACAACAACAAAAAAAAAAAGACCGTCACTAAGGACCTCGGTTTTACATCTTATCCGAAAGTCTATCAGTAATTTTAGTTGGCCAGTCGTTGGAGCTCGGATCCACTCCCTCATGTGATCCGAGACTTCACGTTTACATGTGTCAGTATCAAATCACAAATGAGAAGCAATTTGGAAAACAAACTCTTGAGCACTGATATCACCCTTTAGAATACTGTTTGATTGTTTGTTTGTTTTGTTTGGTGTTTAACTTTCAACATATTTCAGTTATATCGCGGCGGCCAGTGTACCTATCCATGTTTTCCCAGAGTTTCCTTTACTAGTTATTTGCACAGTATTCTTTCGATGCTACTAGCTACTTTCCAACATAACCATCGTCGAAACAGCGATCAGCGGTGAGAGAGGAATGAACCCTGTCGCAATTGCTAACATCCATCCTAAGAAAGAAATTGGCCGAGCTGGGGATTCCAACCTCTTGTCTCAAGTTCTGTGCGCTACCGACCGCGCTATCGAGGCTCGGTTTTAGCATATTGATTCCGAGCCAATCGTTCAGGAATGTTTGTAAAAGTGTGCTGGTCCGCTACAATGTCTTATGAGTTACCGGTATTCAAAGCTTCGGCTAATATGATAGTTCAATATCTCACTGCACATGAAGAACCGCATGTGACCAACGATGCCAAATGACAAAATAATACATCGAATTTATTTGTTTTAAAACTTATCCGAATACACTGTTAGGTCAAAATATAGTTGTTATTACAACAAGACACTCAAAAGTTTCAAGCAAATTATATGAAAAATACATAAAAAGAAAAAATAAAAATCCTCAAGCTATACCACCTAAATCCAATCGTTGTCTGAAGTTTATTGACAAGCGCATATTGCCCAGTGCGGATTATTTGGGTGCATACCAAAGGCTGACTTTAGAGTATAGATTTATTAGCTTTATTAGATAAAACCCGATCATCCTTATTCAATAATTGAAATGGTAAACAAATCCTACTGTGTGGCTTATCAGTTAGGGTAATTTAATTTAATCAAGCCCTCACGCACAGTTATGTATTTGAAAACAGAAAACTTTTTCCTAGTTTAACTTTAATTTGAAACTAAAGGGAGCCCTCTAGATTTTTATAATCAAGTAAAACTTTACTCTTTCCCAAACGACAAAATTTTAGATTGGTCCAAGTTGAAAGCATTTGCAGACGACTAAATAAGTCATGGATGCACAAATTATGAATTTTTGTTTGAAAGGGTAGAAAACATAGTGGGAAATGGAGAATATGCTGGTAACCAGCATTTTCTCTTTCTACAATGTTTTCAATAGTCCATTGAAAAACGACCAACCTGTTGTTTATCCCTTTTCCAGCATTGTTTCCTTTCCCCACCATGTTTTCTACCCTATCAAGGACAGAAGTCATCATCTGATCAACTTTTAATTTGTCGTCTGCAAATACTTTCAATTTTGTAGAGTCGAAGTTTTTGTCGCCTGGTAAAGAATTAAACGTCAAAATTGTAACTTTTTACTTTGTATTAAGGACAGATTCCTTGCACTCGCAAAGAGAGCCAGAGGGTTGCTGGTTCGAATCTTTAGCTCGGCAAATTTCAGGATTAATAATGGTCCAGGATTCCAGGATTAATAATGGTCAGTGCGAAAGGATTCATTCCTCCGTCATGGCAGATCATTCTTTTAACAATAGTTATGTATGAAAGCAACCAGAACCTTGGGTAGAATACTGTGCAGACTACTTGTAAATTTTGAAACTCAATGAAAGCATGGATATTTGCACGGATATAACTGAAAAAAATGGACAGAGGTGTTAAACACTGTACAAAGAAACAAACAAACCTTTCAATGATTTAACTTCACCTAACGGCGAAAATTTAGACTGGTTTTCAGCATTTTCCCCTTTTCCCACAATGTTTTCAAACGTTTTTTTTTTTTATCCTCAGGATCGTTAAAACTCGGGAATGTTTGGAAAATTATATGCGCCGATTTTTTTTTTTTAAACCAACATGAGAAAACAAATTTGAAAATGTAAAGATACATACACCCTCGTACTACAAATTACCGATATACCAGATTTCACGCAAACAGAAGCACAGCTTATTAGAGGTGATCCTGTCTGCGTCAGTAAGGTAAATTGGTTAATTTCCCGCGCTTTTTTCCCCAGTGGATGTGCTTAGAATATTTCACTGTTTTTTTTTTTTTTTTTTAAAGCCGATGTACAGTGAGAAGGCAATAAGTATATTTGAACAAATATGCTTCCTAAATCTACTTCTTCTCTTTCCTACTCTGTTTTTCAAGCCCCGGAAACTTCTACTGTGTTCTGCGATGATATTTCTTCAACATAGTACATTGAGAAGACAGAATGGGTAAATATTAAGGGAGAGATAAAAGTCTAAACTTTGGAAGCGGAAGAATTTTTCTCTACCTACCGTGAGATGGAAATTTTGATACTGCAGTGAATAAATTGAACAATTCTGATTAGTCAAAGAAATTTGAGTATGCGCCTTGAAATAACAGCGTGATGCTAAAAATAGTTTTGATCAATTAGATTCGAGCAATATGCAATATTGGACGTATCTCATGTGTCAAAACTATTTTTAAACGGCTAAAACCTACGATTTTCCACTCCAGTTTAGAAATGAGTGAAAAATACCAACAAATGATATGGGGTCATGCAGGTCACCACTGGACACCTTGTCCTAAAATTATATAAAGTTATAGAAGTCATCAAAGGCTGTCGAAATCCAAGTACCTTTGAATTTTACGCAGAGACATACTCAAACACACCACACGTCATACAAGATTGTTTGTAAACAGTACTTTTTCAATGCTTATCTGTAAAACCCTTTACCCAACAAACCCAGGTTTAAGCGACCCTTAGAAGAGTGGATTTAGGAAATATTGCAGGAAAAGGAGAAGATGTTTGTTTTCTCCTTTTCCCACAATGATTCTACTCTGTCCAAGACAAATTCGACCATTTCAGCCATTGCTTTGAAATTGGATAAGTGAAATTTTGTCATCGGATATAGTAAAGAGTTTGGGTTACCACATAGTTACTGTTGTATCATGAAAGTCAACAACGATAACTCTTTCGCCGCAAAATAAATGAGATAGACCACACTTTTTTTTTCTCTCTACGGGAGAAAGTGTTATTCCACAGCAAGTAAACAAGCATTCAAATGCAAGTAAGGGATGAAGTGACAGACTGTGTATACGCAAGCAGATTGTAGTCTGTACAGTCTTGACTTGATCAACATTGTTTGCTCAATCTTATTATACAATGAAGTCGAAGGAGAAAAGGAGTTACAGACATTTTGGACGTGAACCATTCAAGACTGGGTCAACTTCGATTAATGACCGTTATACAATTTAACCTAGTTACCTCAATGGAATGTCTGGCAGATAGTACAATATTCATTCAGTTAAATTACTCCACTCACTCAAGCCGTTAAAAAGCAAGCCTGAACATGGCTAGTGTTTACAAATTACAAACCAGAGACGACCTGTTGTATTGGCAAATCATGCAGAATTCACAACAAATGGTAACAACAGCAGATTGTTTCACTACCAAATAAATAAATTACTTTTTCTCAACAGCTACAAACTCGGTTCCGCTGCAAGATCAAAAGATGTTTTGGTCACAACCTAGAATAAAGTAGTGGATAGTGTAGATCAGAGATCAGAGTGCAGCCTGATCTTGATCTACACTGTCCACAAAAGCTTCTGGTATCATCCAAGATATGCAGAGAGTCCGGGATTTCTGCTGAAGTAATTACATCGGCAAAATCCGACTATTCTCGTCAATCATTCTCTGGATTTTTCCTACGTTTTCGTAATAATCGTCTTTCTCCTACATATTTTCGTATCCAGTCGTCATTTCTGACTATCATGTACAGAGAATAGCGAAAAGCCGGTGAGAAAGACGAATCAGCTCCCTATAGCCGACTACGTGCACAGAGAGTCGATATACCTCCTAAGACTAAATATCAACCTCTGTCCGAACTACACATGTCGGTTGAAGAATAAACATGTTCACATTTTTCACCAATCGTAAATGAGGATTTATTCATTTGAGACCGATGCCAGGAAAGTAGGTCAATAGCCAAGTTATAGAACGGAAAAGAACAGAACTATTACGACTTTATACAGCTAAAAAACCGGACATATCTTTTTCTTTTTCTCAAGACATACTTTGTTAATGGTTGTCAATGGTGACGATCGTAAACGTACGGAATATGCCGACGGAAGTCGGCTTGCATTTATCAAAGCATGAAGACATTTTCACTACACCTCAGACACTCTGCGGTCGACAAGCATGAGGTCAACAAATTACAAACTATTGACTCAACTCGGCCTTGGTTAAGATTACGTTAACGACTAATTTTTCTCTAATGAATCCCTGAGCCATGCTCTGTGAAAAGGGGGCTTAATGCATCTGCGAAAAGTATCGACTCAGGTCAGCCTGCGCAGTCAGCGCAGGCTGACCTGGGCCGAAACTTTTCGCTTCGGGTCAATTTTCTGCATGTCAAAGGACCAGTCTATCCCATGGATCAATCGGTTGTTAGACAAAACGGATCTTATTGATCCATAAATATGTGATGACTTGCTTGGTACCGTGCATCACAGAGATGCATTAAGCCCCCTTTTGTCAGAGCACGGCTCGTTTGTAAACATAGTGTACTGAATATATAAACGACCGCATGTTACAAGCTTGGTATATAGTAACCGCAATGATCAAGAAAAATCAATTATGTCATAAGTTATTTTAAAAACGATTACAACGAAACAGTCAGGATTCGGAAGAAAATCTGTCATTGTAATGGATCGATATGATTTGAGCCGTGCTCTGTGAAAAAGGGGCTTAATGCATCTGCGAAAAGTATCGACCCCAGGTCATCCTGCGCAGTCCGCATTTCAGACCTGTCCAAGTTGAGAGCATTTTTCAGACGACAAATTAAATATGGCTTCATTGATGAGATTTGTCTTTGAAAGGGTAGGAAATATTTCGGAAAATGGAGAAAATGCTGGTTACAAGCAATTAAATGGCTTTGCTGAAAGACGCAACAAGGTCTGCAAGAGGTCATGAGTAAATCGAAGTTCGCGCTAATACAATATCGTTGTCGTCTTGCTATTTGTTTACAGTTGTAAATGAGTAAGCCACTAAAAAGGCCACACTGACGCTTTGAATGGCGAGGGTTAACAAAATTTTGGACTAGTCTTCATCGAAAACATCTAAAGACGACAAAATAATTGTGGTTTATATGACGGAAACTGTCCCTGGAAAAATAGAGCGCATGGGGCGGGGGGCGGGGGGGAAGAGAATACTCGCTTCGTGTGTATTCTCCATCTCCACATAGCTCCATGAACAAACTGGGTGTTTGATCTAGGAACTGTCAATTTCAGAATGTGTGTTTGTATGTGTGCGTACGTGTGTATGACCTTTGTATATATATTTGTTTTTAAAAATCACCTGTTGTTTTGCATTGAAAAAAAGAGGGAGGGATAACAGTATATTTTTAAACTGTATGGTATGTAGTATGTGCCGAAGGCCTTAACGACAATATGAAATGTTCTGAGTTCTCTCTCTCTCTCTCTCTCTCTCTCCCGTCATGATATTTATGCATGTCGGAGTAAAACACCATTCAGTCAATGCGGTTACAAACATTATGTAAATTTTCAACGTCTAACCCTGTACTACACAATCTTGTGTCTTTACGACCATACGATAAGGGGCTTTTGAAAACACTGTCAGAAAAGGAGAGAATGCTGGTTATCTGCATTTTCTCCTTTTTCCCCACAATGTTTTTCTACTATTTAAAAGCCAAAATCTCATCATTTGACCCACATTGTATTTGTCGTCTGCAATTGCTTTCAATTTGGACATGTCTACAATATTTCTCGTCTGTTAGCGAGTTAATTCTCTACACCATGCAGGCGACACTTTGCGTCTTTTAAGTTAATACTTCCGGAAACGATAGATTTCACCTTTTGACAAAAAAAAAAATCTTTGACTTTTTTTTTCATCTAACAATGCTTCATGTTGATATTTCCACATTTTACAAGGATATTTTCAAAGTTGTCTGCTGCTGATTTGTTTCAGGAAGTAATGGATGGGTTAACTCTTAGGTTGCTAAGCGCGACTCACTGACCTTTTTCAGACAGTGTAGATCAAGATCAGACTGCACAGAACGTGCAGTCTGATCTTGGATCTACACTGTCTGATAAGGATATATTTTTCTATAAAAAAAAAAGTTTGAAGTAGCATTATTGGGTTTTTTACTATCGGCTTGATAATTTAATTTAACTTATTTAGCAGGATAAAAGTTAACATTTGGCCACATTTGGCCACCGTATGAATGTTGTGGGCGAATACTTTACCACCAACGAAAACACGAAAAAAAAAATAGATCCGTTGACATAAAAATGCGCTGAGGTGACGAAATGATAAATGCATGTGCTTTCCTCGAATAATAGTTACTTTTTTTTTTTGCACGAATTGTCTTTTTCGCAAGCTATGTTCATAAAATAATAGTATGATGTTAAGAAGGTAAAACGACAAAATTTTTGACCAGTCCAAATTTAAAGCACTTGCAGACGACAAATTAAATGTGACTCAAGATTTAAAATTTGTTTTGAGAAGGGTGGAAAACATTGTGGGAAAATGAGAAAATGCTGGTTACCAGCATTTCTCCTTTTCCCACAATGTTTTCAAATGCTTTCTTTCTCAGGGTCGGTAAAAGTTGGGATTGTGTAGTAAAGAAATAATACGCATTCTCATAATAAGCTACCCAAAGATACATCTATAATCGTTTTCAGCCACTTTTTAACCCATTTCATTTTTATTTTATCAAACTATAATCATTCTTATATCTTCATGCCAAATGTTGCCCATGACGGCTGCATAGATTATGACGGAAAGAAAAATGCATTTATTTTTTCTGGAAGCCTTCAAAGAAATCACTGTTGTCGTTTCCGGTTTTAAATGAGGACAAATACCTTGAGTGTCTCTATCCCTTACGCCATATGCATTGGCAATTTTTCTATGTATACACAGCTGATCAAATTCTGGGCCATTTTACACATTTTCAAGTTTAACAGCGTTTTCTTTTCTCTCTGGCTGTAAGGATGTGTCTTTAAAGGCAGAAACAATACGGGAGTCAAAATGCACACAAATTTAACTCATACAATTTAAAATTGTGGATATTATGATAATGTCTGGTAGTGTGTTACAGTGCTATCCGTCAAAGTTCCACTGGCTGGCAGAAAAATTGATTGAAAAACTAAAACAAACGTTGGAAATTAGTGAGCCTTTAAACGATTCACCAGACGATACACGCTTAAGCTCAATCAATCAGTCAATCAGTAAGTCGTTCTGTCGGTCGGTCGGCCGGCCGGTGTCAGTTGCCTAACATGACCGACCGACCGACCGACCGACCGACCATTGAATCAATCAGTATTGGAGCACTTGTAGACAAGTTCAATGTGACTCAATGACGGGATTTGTGTTTCTAGAAAACATTGTAGGAAAAGGAGAAGATGCTGGTTATCCTTTTGCACGAAGCCTGTTTCGTCAGAAATTAAAACACGGAATTATTTGGTATAAGATTATATTAAAGTGACAAAAAAATCTTGACTGAAACACCGACTAATACTTAACTATAATGATTTTTATAATCAAAATACTGTCATAGAAACTGTTGCTGCTACTTCTCGCGCTGCTGCTGATGATACAGATTGTTGCGTCATGAATAACAATAGAAATTTCGAATAAAAATCTAAAATTCAAGAAGATAAGAACCTACACCATAGATCTATAAGATTTAATTGCTTATAAAGCACTTATAAATCTCGAGTAAGCATGCCATCATTAAGTTTAAAGTCTTGCTTACCTTTAGTGAAAAAATGTTGAGATTTAAATCCTTGTATGTATACAAACGTCGTACGGGGATTATCTGTCGATTTCACTAAAATTTTCTGGTATTTATAGCGTTCAGTGCTAGATAATTAATAATAATGTCCAGTAACCGATCACAGTACTTTAAGTACTTTTTTCACCCAGTCCATTTTTAGCAAACCGGATGTCAGGGTTAACCCTTTACGTAAGGGTTGTGGGTTGTGGGGCTTTCACGGACTGCGTAGATTAAGATCAGACCGCAAGTTTTGTGCGGTCTGATCTTAGATCTACGCAGTCCGATGGTTTTGCGAGGTATTATTGGCAAAATAACCACGGAATTTAAATGTCCGATAATTTTGGACTGACTGAATAGGTCTATCTTATTTTTAGGGCAGTTTTTAACTAATTCCCCTCTGAAACGAATTAAAGCCTACGACAATTAACCCTTTGTCACACAATCCCGACTTTTAAAGACACCTACGGAGCCTTGGGAAAACATTGTGGGAAAAGGGTAAAATGCTGGTAGGCGATGTTTTCTGTCCTTTCACAATTTTCATCATTTGAGCCACCTTGCTTTGGATAATTTGTCGACTGCAAATTGCTTTGAGATTGGACATATCCAAAATTTTGTTGTTTGGTAAAAAAAAAAAAAATCAACGAATAATTAACAAATTTAAAGGTCTTATTCTTGAATACTGGTGAAAAGGAAACATTATTAGTTATATGAGTAAGCAATAACTTGTTTTAGGACCTGTTAGCGAAAGCTGTCCGATGCATACGCAAAAGTCGCCAGGTGGTGAAGATGTATAAAGGTGTAACAATTAGTCTAAAAATAGAACTAGGGAATGCCCTACCTCCCCCGTAAATTGAGTTATTATGGATGTAAGTGATTGCTCATAATTGTGACAGCTTATTTCTATCGGTGATATGATGGATGATTGTCTGCAAAATAATTTAGAATTTAAACATGAGCCATGCTCTATGAAAAGGGGACTTAATGCATCTGCGATAAGTATCGACCAAGGTCAGCCTGCGCAGTCCGCGCAGGCTGACCTGGGCCGAAACTTTTCGCTATCGGTCAATTTTCTGTATGTCCATGGACCATTCTACCTCATGATTGAGTCGATTATTAAAAAAGTGGCTATTATGGATCCATAATTATGTTATGGCTTAACAAGTATAACGCATCACGGAGATGCGTTAAGCCCCCTTTTGCCAGAGCATGGCTCATATATAAAAATATCCGGATATTGGTGATGTCTAAATACTATTATAGATTGTTAGAACCAGGTTCGTCGTGATACAGTAAAAAAGCCGAGCTCAGTCGATGATATGCACGGCTTGAAACCGGATGGTCTCTGGTTTGAATCTCCGGTTCGGCCAATTTCTTTCCGTGGATTGATGATGGTCACTGCGACAGCATTGTTTCTCACTACTGCTGATCACTGTGTCGACGACGGTCATGTGGGAAAGCACTCAGGAGCTTGGGAACAATATTTTGCGAAGAACTTGTAAAAGAAACTAAAAAAAAAAGCATGGATAGATGCAATGGGCTGAAATAATGTTGAAAACCGTGGGTGGTATAGAGTTAAATACTATATAAATAAGTGATAAATGAAAAGTGTTATTCAATACAATTACATCACATGAACCTTCTTTTGAGTAAATGGATACTGGAATGAACGAAAAATTGTCAAGACATCTAGGAGATCTGAGTTCTGACTCCAAATTGGCCAAAATGAATTTATTTTGGCCAATTTGGCGCCAGACGTCAGATTTTTTACATAACTTCAAATGATTCATCAGCTGTTGTCGTTGAAAGAGTGTTTGTGTACAGTTCCGATTAAGAAATTCAAAGACCGCATCGATAGATGCAGTGGCCGCTGTAACATAACTGAAATCTAGTGTAAAATTGCGACAAATAAACGAAGATGTTTAGCTTTTTATAATTCAGTATCCTTTTGACACGGAAAGAGACAATGTATGTATATGTATACTCAAGGTACGAACTCAAATTCCAATCTCCGAGCAGAGTTGTCGTTCGTTACCTCATATACATCTCTGCAACGGGCTAAATGACAAGAATCTTGTCAAACCGAGGAAAACATGTTTTGTTACTGTTTAACTGTTTCATGTGTAACATAATAAAGTAGACAAAGGAAATATGATTCCGGATACATTATAGGTGCATTCTAACTGATGAATTTACCTGTATACAGTGGAACTATTTTTTCAAGCTTCTTTACTGATCAGAATCTTACCATGCTCTGTGAAAATGGGGTTTAATGCATCTGCAAAAAGAATGGACCCATGTCAGACTGTGTAGTCCGCGCAGGCTGACATGGGTCGAAACTTTCTGCTATTTGTACATTGTATAAATGTCCAAAGACCATTCTACCTCGTCATTTAGGCGGTTGTCACACACAATGGATTTTATGGATCCATAATTATGTGATGACTTGCTTCGTGTAATGCATCACGAATGAGCATTAGATCCCAATTTTTCAGAGCACTGCTTATTTGTAACTTTTTTACCTTGACTGAAAATGTTTTTATATTTGAGCCACGCTCTGGAAAAAAGGGGCTTAATGTATCTCCGTGATGCATTATAGCTATCAAACCATCACATAATTATGGATCCATAATAGCCACTTTTTTTAACAACCGACTTAATCATTAGGTAGAGTGGTCCTTGGACATATAGAAAATTGACGAATGGCGAAAAGTTTCGACCTAGGTCAGCCAGCACAGACTGCGCAGGTTGACCAGGGTCTAAATTTTTTCGCAGATGCATTAAGCCCCATTTTCGCAGAGCATAGCTCATTTTTGTTTATTCGGCGCTCAAAGGATTAACATGACTTCTTGAATTCTTGCAGAAGTTAGCCTTCAAAACATCGTGGAAAAAGGAATTATTGCTTTTTTTCCAAATATTTTGCCATACTTTTTCAAGAAAAGTACAACTAGTATTGTCATTTCCTTCGAATTTCCTCACTTTGTCACCTGTTCTAAAAATTGACAAGTTCTAAAAATAGCCTGTGAGGTAATCGAACATGATATGTAGAAAGGGCTGTTCTGTCATGAAATGACGAATATTCACAGATTTGCGGTAAGAACGAGGGATCAGTAATTTGTGCAATTTACGTAATATCCTTGTGGTAAACCCGAGTTCTAGATTTAGTCCTAGAACAGAACAAACCGTATACCAGGGTCATTCATTTAATTGTGTCACTGGATGTTTATGAGACGTATTATATTGAATGTATATATTTTGTTTGTTTCATCCCTTCAAAATATTCTCCATTGTCAGAAATATATTTTTCAAGTCTGGAAATCTAGTCTGTGAATGCTGCAAAATAGGTTTTTATGGGAATACCCTGCAGACACTGAAAAATGGCACTTCCCATGGCACTTTTAGAGTCATATCGACGCCCAGAGAGAGTTTTCTTCAATAAAAGAAAGAGAAAAAAGTCACATGGGCTGAGGTCGGGAGAATAGGATGGGTTGGGAAGCTGTACCACCTTTTTCGTTTCCAGGAAATTCCGAACAATGGCAGACTTGTGAGCAGCTGCATTGTCACGAATAAGGCACAGGCCTCTTAATCTGGTTTCAGTAATATAGCCAGTTTATATGACTGCACCTACTTTAACTTGCAATAACTTTTGAAAGAATGAACCTTTTACAACAAAATTTCGTGCCAGTATTCAAAGCAACTTCTTTGAGAAAATATCGTTATTTCCTTGTGATAGGTATGGTCATGCTGTATGGAGGCCCATTAGTGATACAATATAATGAATGACCCTGGTATACGTGCTGTTGACCAGTAGCGTGCTATATACGAGTACACATGACCTATGCTCTCGCAAAAAGGGGTCTAGTGCATCTCCCCGAAGCATGATACCAGCAAGTCATTACATAATTATGGATCCATAAAATCCATTTTGTAAAACAATCTACTGAATCATGAGGTACGCTGAACCTTTGAGATGTAGAAAGCATACTACAGGCAAAAGGTTTCGCCCCAGATCAGCCTGTGCGGACTCCGCAGGCTGACTTGTGTCGATACTTTTTGCAGATGCATTAAACAGCCTTTTCACAGAGCGTGACTCATACATGTATATAATAAACATCTTCAAGTCGGAGTAAAATACCTTATTAACGTTTTACCATAATCACGTATTATAACAACCTTTAGGAACAAGCCTTTCGAAAACATCGTGGGAAAAGGAGAAAATACTGGTTAATAGTTTTCTTATCCGTACACAGAAAAATCCCATTATTTGAGCCAGATTTAATCAGACTGCACATTCTGTGTGATATGCCATGCTCTGGCAAAAGGGGGTTTAATGCGTCTCCGTGACGCACAATACCAACTAAGCCATCACATAATTATGGATCCATAATAGCTTCTGTTTTAACAACCGGCCGAATCATGAGATAGACTGGTCCCTGGACATACAGAAAATTGACCAACAGCGAAAAGCTTCGGCTCGGACCTGGTCGATACTTTTCGCAGATGCATTTAGCCCCATTTTTACAGAGCACGGCTCATATATATATATGCCGTGCGCAAAAGCCTTCTGATTTAAAAAAGACGAAAGATCGTACGCGGGAGTCAGGGGTCAGGGGTTTGTGAAGTGTCCCCGTGGAAATGGGAATAAGGTTTGTATTAACATTCAGAAAACGTGTTGCTAGATAAGATTTCTTAAAGTCTCTCTCTCTCTCTTCGAACACAACATTATCAAAGTTACGCCCAGGCGTACAGACATACACCTGGTTACGCCCTTCACGCATCTATGCCAGCCACATGTCTGACGTCATAACGTGACGGACGAAGAAATTTCTTCAAATTGAGCAATGACTCTAGTTACACAGTTGTTCAGAAGTCTTCACTGTGCTTTGCTCTTTCCCATGTCTAAAATCCATCCTTGATTTTATGAAGTTCCGAACTCTCAAGAGTCAAATACATTTGCATTACATTAACCTTTTAGCCAAATGAAAACTTTTAGCTTTGCGCAAATTGAAAAAAAAAAAAAAAAAAATGCAAGCGACAAATAAATGATACGCAAACCATGACATTTGTCATTCGAAGGGTAGAAAACATTGAGGGAAAAGGAGAAAATGCTGGTTACCAGCATTTTCTCCTTTTCCCACAATGTTTTCAAAAAGTATTCTCCCTTAGGCTCACAAGGTCGGTAAAAGTTGGGAATCGTGTTTCACTTGTGCTATAAAATTATCCATCACTTACTTTGAAATTCCATTAAAGACGAGAAAAATATGTTTTCAATTATGTTACGTAAAAATAATCTCAATACTTAATATAAATAATACCAGTAATATCATTATAATAAATTTGATTCTGTTATTTATTTTACCGAGAAGCGTTCATCCATATACTCATTTCCCACATTAACCCATAAACTACTTGGTGAATTAAATGAACATCCGTATTGTATAGGAAAGGCCTAACACTGTGACGTAACAGATTTTTTTTTTATTTTCGCCGGGAAAAACGTATCGGACAGTGTAGATCAGAGACCAGATTCCACGTTCTGTGTAGTCTGATCTTGTTGTACACTGTTCGCAAAAGTGCTTTAAATCGCACTTAAAAGCCTAAGGGTCAAGAGGACTAGTTTCTCAGGCGCAACGTTGAGGCGAAAGCGTTTACGTTCCGGGAAAAAAAAGAACAGTTCTGATAAATTTCGTCTCATCGCTTTCTGTAAGGATAAGTTTGCATGTCTTATTTTGAATTAAAAAAAAAGGGGGGGGGGGGAATGACCATGACTTAAACACGTTGTAATAAAGTGAACTCTTAATGAACTCTCGAATCTTTACGACAGTAACCTGACGGCAAAACGTCCTTAACGAATGCATTAGCATGTGACCCAAATGACAGAATGTGCCGTTGGAAGAAAGTAAAAATAAATGGCTAACCAACATTTCTTTTTTAACCTCTTTCTATCTTTATATTTTTTTACAGCCAATTATCTCAGGCTTGTGAAATCTTGGAATCGTTTCGTAAAGGGTTGTAACTAAAGCGTCAAATCACTTCCGTTATACAATGTATTATACTACACGTTGCAACTTCATTACGTACGTTGACAGGCTTCTATTTATATCTTGAGTACGTTGGGCGGGAAATACCACTTGCGTTATAAATAGATCATCCAGTTTCCGTATTTTACGTCACCTAGCAAGAAACGCGGTGTTTTTGTTACGTTTTGCTACATTTCCTGATTGAAAAGCACGAAGCTATAATTTAGATGGAAAGACTATACACAGTCGGTTTATATTTACATGTATGGAGGGTCATATGTGCATCCTTTTCTTACCATATTATCTTTCGTCGCTACGATAAATATCAGTCATACCATGTTATGCTAAAAAATTGATATAAAAAGGGGTGTGGGGGGGGGGGGGGAGAACAAAATCGTCATTAAACTACTACGATTGTTTACGATCCTCCACGAATAGCCAAGAATGAACTACATATTGGTTGTACAAATAGGCAACCATGAACGAGTTGCGACTGCACTACGATGTTTACGACTGCACTATACGGTTTGAAACACGAAATGTCTTGAAAAAAGATAGACGGCGTAAGAGATACTGGAATATGAATATTGAAACTCTTTGTGGCTCAGTATGAAGTAAAATAATGAAAAGTAACCCCAGGATCAATTGCCTTTTTTGCCTGTACACAAAAACGCAGTTGCTTACACTTTGCAAATAATAAAAAAAAAAAAAAAAAAAAAGACACATTCGCAAAAAAAAAAAAAAGAAAAAAGGCACCAGGGACCACCAAATAGCTTCTAAAAATCGATTTTGAGCTCGAGAATTGAAAGCCATAACGAAGATATAAACAAGAAATAAAATATGTGACGAAATTTATATCTTTCATAGACTGTAAATTTCTAGTTGCCCAATGAAAACACCGGTTGGACTTCCTACTTCCGTGTTAGAAGTACATTCGAATATCTCAGTTCTTTGAAACGAAACATTAATAAAAATAATGATGACAATTAAGAAAAATTATTGCATAAAATGTAAGTTTCCGGGCCGTTATAAGCATACATTAACGGAGAAAATCCGGGCGTTAACGGGAGAAAACGTGTATTAATCAGTGAAATCACACGCCGTTAATGCCCGGCTTTGTACGTTCAATATCTTCGATCAGAGCCTACAATGTACGCTGAACGTTTGTTCTTGTTATACATCCCAGACTCCGACCAACAAAGCTGTAGGAACTTGTACCATCCTAGATCCTTGTTATGGCCTGTCTTTGATGATTTTAGTACACCACAAACGAAATCTTACCCAGTATCTCAGTATTACCGAGATAGGAGCAAAATATCAGTCGTGATGCACACTCTACATCCCACCCGCTTTCCTAACGTGGTCGGCAATTCCTTCGCTTCATAACTATCCCTTTGACGTCTTTCAGTTACAGAAATTTCATATCCACTCATTTATCCTAGTTGTAATAGATCCAAAAAAATGTGCAAGTCAATCCCACCAAAGTCCGCTATGCATTAAATAATCATTAGAAGTGAATTACAGCGAGAGTCCAAAACGGTGGCACAGGACTATGACCCTTCACTACGCATGTCAAGTCCGTTTCTTTGCATTTCTATGGAAATATTTTTTGTTTTCGTTGCAATTATTGCTAAAATACATTTACTTTATGCAATAATAGCGTTAATTCACGTTTTTTCGGTCGTTTACATTCTCAGAGGCCCTCAAAATGGTTAAACACCCTCGTGCTTCGCACTCGGGCGTTAAACCATTTTTCGGGCCTCTGCGAATGTTAACGACCTCAAAAACGTGAATTAACCCTATATAAAAAAAACTCAAAGATACATCCTTACAGCAAGAGAGAAAGACTTGAAAGTGTGTAGAAGGGCTCAGAATTTAGTCAGCTGTGAAAACGTAGATAACTTACAGATATATATGGTGTAAGGGATAGAGAAACACAGGGGATTTGTCCTCAGTGAAAACCGGAAACGACAACAATGATTTCTTTGAAGGATGCCAAAAAATGAAATGCATTTTCTATCCGTCTTAATTTGTGCAACATTGCAGCCGACAGGGGCATGCAACATTTGGCATGATGATACAAGAATGATTATACCTTCATAAAATAAAAATGAAATGGGTTAAAAACTGGCTGACAATAAAAATGAAATGGGTTTAAAAATTAACTGAAAATGAGTATAGATGAGTCTTTAAGTTGTCAAGAACTTTGGCTTAGCTTTGTCGGACATTGTTTACCAAGGGCAAGGACAGATTACACAGAACGTGCAGTCTGTCCTTAGACCACATGTGTTTTTTTCAGATATTCTGATAAGGTCAGGTTAGGTATTGCAAAACTTGTGTTTTTCATTGTCAATTTAAATAACCCATGCTCTATGAAAAGGGGGCTTAATGCATCTTCAAAAAATATCGACTCATGAAAGCCTGCGCAGTCCAGGTCGAAACTTTTTGCTGTTGGTCAATTTTCTATATGACAAAGGACCAGTCTAACTCATGACTCAGTTGGTTATTAGACAAAATGGATTCTGCAGATTCATAATCATGTAATGACTTGCTTCGTATAATGTATGTGTAACGGAGATACGTTAATCTCCCTTTTGCCAGAATATGGGCCCAAATTATTTGGTAGTTTAAGGGTAAAACGTGCGTGTAAAACAAGTAATAATTACCGATTTATTTTAAAAAAGTAATAGAAAGCCGGAAACTATTCGACATGAAATCAGCTATGATCTGGCAAAAGGATGTTTAATGCACCTCCTTTTATCACATAATTATGGATCCATAAGATCCATTTTAACAACCGACTGAATCATAACGTTTACTGGTCCTTTGGCATACAGAAAATTTACCAATAATAAAGAGTTTCGACCCAGGTCAGCCTGCGCGGACTCGCGCAGGCTGACATGGGTCGATACTTTTTGGAGATGCATTAAACCCCCTTTTCACAGAGCATTATTCAAATATATTGGAGACAAAATCGTCATGACAACCACAAAGGCAATTTACAAGATGTATCACCTATGTACTTATTTGTTCGTTTGCTTGGCATTTTAACACTGTATTCAATGTTACACCAGGTCACGCACTTAAATTTTTCACCTTTGCTAGTTTGAACCCTCGCCTTACCAGTACTGATTGACCGGATGAAATACACGAGCCATGCTCTGTGAAAAGGGGGCTTAATGCATCTGCAAAAAGTTTCGATTCATGTCAGCCTGCTTAGTCCGCGAAGGCTGAACTTGGTCGAAACTTCTTGCTATTCCTAATTTATTATTGTTATTACTATTATTATTATTATTATCATTTGATGTCCAAGGACCATTCTACCTAAGGATTCAGTCAGCCGGTTGTAAGACGAAATGGATTTTATGGACTCATAATTGTCTGACGACCTGTTTGGTGTAATGCATCACGGAGATTCATTAGACCTCCCTTTGCCAGAGCACGGCTCACATTTTTTGCTCCTTTGTATGTCTTGTAAAATCTTGATATGGACTGTATTCTAATTCTTGCTCAAAAGACGTTTATATTTTCTATTGTTATTGTATTACAGGAATACGATTTCTGATTGGCCAAAACAAACGGTTTAGCCAATCAGAAAATTGTTTTACTGTCTAAATTTAGGATACTGGCGAGAAGGACACTGACAAGAAGATCAGCAGTTCCCATAATGCACAACGGCGTCTACAGTCTGGATTACCTGCCCCTACCACTACATTAGATGGTCAGACAAAGCGCAATAATGGCTGCCTCCGTGACGACCTCAAGCTTAGCCCTATGTGCTTACCTGTTTTTCTCAATTTCATGTGATCCAGTTTGATCAGTGAATAAAATGAAATCAATTTTGTACAAACTATACATTACCGAATCTAAAACGTACGTGCTGTTGGGATATGGTTTATATCGGTTCATATCTGCATATTACAAACGGGGGCCGCCATTATTGCGCTCTGCCTGACGTACGACGTGGTACCAGACGACAGCGTCTATGGCAGTGCTTTTTAACTGTCTCAGGAACGCGGTTAATTTCTTTAGCACCTATCATAAACATGGAAATACCGCACGTAGATCTAACTCTTTGCTTCAACATATTCTTCATCAAAGACTTAATATCATAGGCGCTTGTATTTTTTGGCAAGCTTTATCCACTTTCACCTAAAAATAAGACAAGATGTCCAACTGTATTATCCCCCGAACACCACCCAGAGTCTATTGTCACTATTTTTCAGATTTAAACTCGACAGGAAATAATCCTTACTTGAATCGTGGTCAGCGATGATTATCTTTCATGTCGCACATAAAACAGAACAAACGGATTAATATCGAGGAAGTAATGAAGGTAGAAACATTAGAAGCGGATAAGTTTTTCTTTTCCCACTGTGATATGGAAATTTCAGTACCGCAGTGAATTATATCGAACTTATCTGATTGGTAGATAAAATTTAAATATGAAATAACGATCTGATGCTAAAAATAGTCGGAGGAATCTCATTGGTCAAAAAAGCATCACACGTATTGTGCTGCTGATGGACCAGGGCTCGTATTCATCCACCGTTCTAAATATTGATCTAAAACCTTTACTAAATGATTTGAACTGTGCTCTGTGAAAAGGGGGCTTAATACATCTGCCCCCCCCACCCCCAAAAAAACCCCATCGACCAAGGTCATCCTGCGCAGTCCGCGTAGGCTGAACTTGGCCGAAACCTTTTGCTTTTGGTAATGTATAACTGAGTGATGACTTGCTTGGTACGATGCATCACGGAGATGCATTAAGTCCCCTTTTGCCAGAGCATGACTCGTTTATTTTGTTGTCTGGCAAAGAGTTAATTTAGATTCCAAGACTATCCTACTGATTGGCTAAGACGTAATGTCTCAGCCACCTTTACCACGAATTAACGACCCTGGGGAAGAAGTGCTTTGAAGGCCTTAGAATAATAAAACTGCCAAAAGTAAACAAGACGGGTGTTAAAATTCATTTACATTTAAAAGCATGGAAATTATTATGAAGATGGCAACCTGTTATTGCATGGTCGGTCCAAGTGTTGGTTGCTGGCAGTGAAATTAATTTAAAAACTAGGTTAAAAGCTGCCAGGTCACTCTATCTTTTGTTACTTTTTTGCTTGATTTTGAAATTCATTTTTCTGTCAGCTACTTACACTTGTACTGACCACACAGTAACAGATTGTCATTTTCACAATACTTTCCGTACTTTTAAATGGTATGATTTAAATTTCAAATGTATTTTAACATCTGCTTCTGCTACTGGGCCTTTAGGCCAGGATGTTCTTCTTTTCCCAGAGTCCTTTAAATTATTTGAAAGACGAATTTCATGTTTTGTGTAACATTGTATTCGTCTGCAAATCAAGTGCTTTAAATATGGACAAGTTTTAGAAAATTTTGTCCTCTGTAAAGAGTAACTATTGGAAGGTACCTTTATACCAAGTGCTGAAATACAGAATTATTTACAATTGAAGAAAAACCTTACCTGAACTGAGAAAGACTTATGCCTCACTACATGAATGTATTGTTTGAACAATTCAAAATGTATATTATTTACCTCCTTCACAGTTACCGCATTTTATAGTAACATCACAGTAAAAAAGAAACGTTTGAATTCTTGAAATCACGTATGAAAGTGTATTTTTACTTAACTGAATTAATTAATTTCAACAACCATGTGAGAAATTTCAAAGATGCTCAATAATATGGAATTTATCTAATGGTCACAATGTTCTTTGTGTCTGTCAGTGCATGTTATTTATCATTTTTTCCATGTGTTGTTTACCAGCACAAAATGTTTTGAAGGCAACCCTTTAACCAGACAACAAAATTTTCGACCTGTCTGAACTGAAAGCATTGGCTGAAGATAAAATGAATGTAATTCAAATTATGGACTTTGTCGTAGAAAGTTTAGAAAACAATGCGGGAAAAGGAGAAAATGCATTTTCTCCTTCTCTCCCTCATTGTTTTTAGAAGACTTCTTCTTAAGGGTTAAACCTCGGGATCGACTGGGTTAACGGGTTAAAGTGCATCAAAATTTGATAATGAAATAATGGAGAGAAATCACTTTATTTACGTAACTATAATTTACATGATTATCTTGTTTGTCCATATTGTTACTTTGACCACAGGTCTTTGAAGCTCCATCGGTGTATCACGAAACACAGAAATTTTCATTCCTCGATCATTGGAGACCGTCTCCAAAATAACACATTTTCGCATCGCCTCTATAACGTGTATATAGTGTTCTTATATATGAAACAGGGGCGTTGCGTCAGTGTGCTATTTTAGGCAATGGTGTCCGATGATCGAGCAGTGGAAAGTTTGGTGTTCCGCAAAAGACCTATGGAACGTCAGTGGCCTATGCTTTGACAGTTTCTATCTCGAAAAAGCAAAACTTTTATTGCTCGATCATTTGACACCTTTATAAAAATAGCACATTTGCGCGTCGCCTGTACATCGTGTATATAGTGTTCTTATATACGACACAGGGGCGATGCGTCAATGTGCAATTTTAGGCAACGGTGCCCGGTGATCGAGCAAGGGAAATTTCGGTGCTCCGTGATAGATCAGTGGCATGTGCTTTAACATGTGCTTTAACAGTTTCGAAAAAACAAAACCGTTATTGTTCGATCATTGGACACCGTTATAAAAATAGTACATTTGCGCATCGCCTCTATATCGTTCATATTGTGTTCTTATATACGATACCGTTGTGATGCACCAGTGTGCTATTCTTAGTATTGGTGTCCGACGATCGAGCAATGAAAATTTTGGTGTTCAGTGACAGACTAATGGAACTTCAGTGGCCTTTTTTTGCCAAAATATGCAGAATTTCAAAAAGTGTAGACTGAAGTTCCGTGCAGTTTGATCCGAATCTACACTGTCCGCAAAGGCACTGAACATGGCGCTCAAGACTTTTTTACCTTTAACACACAATCCCGAGTATAAAAAACGACACTGAAAGAGAAGGCTTGTGAACACATCGTGGGAAAAGAGGAAATGCTGGTAACCAGCATTTTCTCCTCTTCCAACAATGTTTTCTACCCTTCAAAGAAAGAAATCATCATATAGACTACACTTAATTTGTCAGCTGCAAATGATTTCAATTTCGTCCAGTTCAAAATTGTGTCGTCTGTTAGAGAGTTATGGGATGATCACGATCTGACGTTATAAGATTACAATACAAAGTAAATAGGCAATCTAACCAACATTAGAAATTATGTAAATAATTTATTGTTACTATCCATGACTTACAGTCATTCAGAAAATGTCCCGTGGATAATAATCATCATTTGGCTTATGCCCATTTGGCTTTTCATGTGATAAATAAATGAGCTATGCTCTGTGAAAAAGGGGTCTTAATGCATCTGCAAAAAAATATCAACCCAGGTCATCCTGTGCAGTCCTCGCATTCTGACCTGGGTCGAAGCCTTTTGCTTTTAGTCAAATTTATGTATTTAGTCAAATTTATGTATGCGACAGGACCATTCTACCTCAGGATTTAGCCGGTTGTAAGACAAAATGGATTTTACATAATTATGTGATGACTTGCTTGATATAATGTATCACAGAAATGCATTACACCCCGTTTGACAGAGAATGGCTAAAATATGCAATTTCAGTCGTTAGCTTCCACTATGTGGCACTTTTTAAATACACACCAATGGTTCAATCTTCGTAAGAATACGACATTCGTAGACAACGATTTTCGATGGGTATCTGACGATCAAAGTACTGAAAGTTCAGAGTCATTTGGAAAGGATTTCCATGTAAATTATCTGTGAAAAGACAGGAAAAAAGGCACTTAAGTTCTGAAACTAAACTATCCATAAAAGACACCAAATCTAGCTCTTCACATGCCAGTGGTTCTTTGGAAAAACATAGTTATGACGTTAACAAATAAAGCGCCAAAGATATTTTATGTTTTCCTGATTCAAGGCCTCTTGGATTGTGTGTCAGAATATGTCACAAAAATATCGGACAGAAAGGTCGCAGTTCAGACTGCATTATATTTGCACAGTGATCTTGAATACGCCAGCATCCAGCATCTATACTTAGCTAATCAATATTTATCTTAATAGATGCCGGAGTTATAACACGATATTTTTGCTATTGAATAAAAATAACTTACCAATGAAATGACAAAACCAACATCACGTGGGACAAATTTTGTACAAAATTTGATTGGTCAACGCAGTCCCATAAACTCGACATCTAAAAACCGAAGGTATCACCCCGCTCCGTATTCACCAACCGTTCTGAAGGACATTCTTAGTCTTATTCTCAAGAATTTTCCTAAAGTTGAAAGTAACACAATTTCGAAGTTATGCTACTTTCTGAATCTAGAATTGCGCTAAGAGTAAACTTACGAATGGTTGGTGAATACGGACCCTGGCTACTGGCAGACACGATGTCCAGAAAGCTCTAAATTGTGTAAGAGTATATCAATTTGATAAGGCGATGACATGAATCAATCTGGAAGAGACTGACCATTGATATTTAGATTTCCGTGGTACAGCCAGTCCTACACGGATATAAATATTGGTCTACATTGTCTGCAACAGAAACATATTTACGTCTGGCGCCGTGAGCAACGTGGTCAGATTTACAAAGTAAAATTTCTTGGTACTTAATAAGAAGAGCAACCTCAAATGGACCTTTAAACTGTCAAAACGGTGTAAAAATAAGCCGATTTATGGAATTGTTGGCTTCATCAGAGATTCACTCGGCAATGGGTCATAATGGGTAAAAAACGTATATTCTTTATTGGAATATGAGTCATGCTCTGTAAAAAAGGGGTTTCGTGCATCTGCGAAACTTTTTACTATTGGTAAATTGTTTGTATGTCTAAGGACCGGTCTACCCCATAATAAAGTCAGTTGTTTTAAAAAAAAGTGGCTATTATGGATCATGTGATGGCTTGTTTGGTATCATGGATCACGGAGATGCATTAAGCCCCCTTTTGCCAGAGCACGGCTTATACATATGTGAGTAGAGACCTGTGGGGTATTTTGAAACGGTGGAGGGTTGTTTGAAAATAGAATTCTTTGGTGACTGCAACGTCGAAATCTAGCTTTGATCTATGATGGCTGCAAACACACCTAAAATCATGACATATGCTGATGCGACGAAATGGTGAAAAAAAAAAGAGTCCTCCAAAAATGTCACGTTGTACGTCGTCAGCCAAATTTACTAGATAACTAGCCGGACATTTCACACCAATTTTCATAAACGACAATCATCCTCTCTGTCTGGTACCCTTAGCTAGTTGTTTACATAAAACTGCTTGACTCTTAAAGCCGGATTTCTAACTCGAAGACCGTGGTTCTGCCAGCTCTAAGGCAACACCTTCTGACTGACTTTTAAAATCAGAAACATAAATATGAGCAAGTCAAATATAAGTATGCTATGCTCTGTGAAAAGGGGGCTTAATACATCTGCGAAAAGAATCGACCCAGGTCAGCCTGCGCAGTCCACCTAGGCTGACCTGGACAGGAACTTTTCACTATTAGTTAATTTTCTGTATGTCCAAGGACCAGTCTACCTCTTGATAGAGTCTATTGTTAAAAATGTGGCTATTATGGATCCATAATTATGTGATGGCTTGTATTATACATCACGCGTAAGTGAACCGTCGTGATAAAACTGAAATGTTGTTGAAAGCGGCGTATAACATATCATTAAAAAACAAACAAAACAACAACAACAAATAATAATAATAATGAATTTGAAGAATACAACTCCAGATCTATTTTGTTAGCCTTGCAATATTTCTGGGTAGTAATAGATCCGTCACTTCCGGTTTCACATGGTTACAAAAGCATGCTTAACTCTTAACCAGGTGACAAAACTTATACTTAGTTTAATTTGAAAGCATTTTTCAGAGGACAAATTAAATCTTCGCTTGAATGGTTGGACTCGTCATTACAGTTTTGAAAACATTGTGGATAAGGGAGAAAATGCCGGTTACCAGCATTTTCTACCTTTCCGACGATGTTCTCAAATTCTTCTGAAGGGTTGTTAAACCACGGGATTCGTTGGTAAGCTGTCAATAAAGACACAGCCAGAAAACAACGGAAGAATGTGTGATTAAACAACGGAGAACATTTCTTATCCATGTATAACATTGCCAAATTCCTTACGGGGATAGATCCAACATAGTTTATCTTTGAAGGTATCTTCATAGTCTTTTTTTAGGTATACTATGAAGACATTGGAATATTGCAGATCCGAGGTGTTTGTGGAAACAAAAAGAAGTCACAAGGGGCAAGGTCAGGTGAATACAGTGGGTGCAGGAGCACAACAACTTTTTTCCTGCTTCAGAAAGCCTTGCACCTCGTAAAAAAGACAATGACTGAAACTGGCGGTTTACACACGTTGAGATAGAGTTGACAAAATGAATTCCAGTGTCTTCATAGTATACCTAAAAAGGCTATGAAAATGCCTTCAAAGATTGGATCCGGGGACTGAAACTTTGTACATCTGTCGGAGGTGAATACTTTGAGGGAACAAAATAAAAATTTCAGTTAAACCTATGACTAATCAAATTTTCGGTGCTTAGATGCATTCATATTTGAACACTCCTCGTATACTACATAAAAAAAAAATCTAAGTTACGATAGATTACATTTTCAGCCGTCGAAAGAGATAGAGTTTCACCCTTTCCCAAACAAGCCCTGGTTTTCACGTGTCTGCAGTACAAGTCTTTTGAAAACTCTGTGGGAAAAGGAGAAATTGCTCGTTATGAGCAATTTTTCCTTTTCCCACTGTGTTTTCTACCCTTTTTGATAACTTTCTGCCATTTTCATCAAAGTTAAAATTGTCGTCTGCAAACTCCTTCAATTTGGACCAGTCCAAAATTTGTCGTTTGGTAAAGGGTTAAAGACTGGTGAAAAGGTCTTTTGAAAACTTTGTGGGGAAAGGAGGAAATGCTGGTAACCGGCATTTTTTTTTCCTTTTCACGCAATATTTCTTACATTTCGAGACAACGCTCATCATTTGAACCACATTTTATATGTCATATGTACAGTATATGGTTTCAATCCATACAAGTCTAATTTTTTCTCGTCAGGTAAAGGGCTTAATATTGGGCGCTTAACGCTTTACCAAACGACAAAATTTTAGAATGGACCAAATTCAAAGCATTTGCAGACGACAAAATAAACGCGACTCAGACATTGAAATTTCTTTGTAGGAGGGTAGAAAACATTGTGGGAAAAGGAGAAAATGCTGGTAACCACCATTTTCTCCTTTTCCCACAGTGTTTTCAAAAGCCTTCTTCTTCAGGGTTGTTAAAACTCGGGATTGTTTGGTAAAGGTTTTGAAACTTCAGTCCTAGACGGAATTTTGGTATCTAAGCGTACAAATTAACAACTTCCGCGTCTTTTGAGTGCGTTGTAATTTATTTGTCAAAAGTAAAGATAAACTTTGTTGACCGTCTAACAGCTTAGCCAATCATCGGACAGGCTTTTTTTCATATACATACCAATAGCTAGTGCAGGTGGCGTCAGGTGCAGGTAATTTTAACCCTTTACCACACAATCCCGACTTTTATCGACCCTGTGAAAGAAAGTTTTTGAAAACATTGTGGGAGGAGGAGAAAATGCTGGTAACCAGCATTCTCTCCTTTTTCCCACAATGTTTTCTACCCTTCCCAAAACAAATTTCAATTTTTGAGTCACATTAATTTTGTCGTCTGCAAATGCTTTCAATTTGGACAAGTCTAAAATTTTGTCGTTTGGTAAAGACTTAATCTGTACCAAACGACAAAATTTCAGTTTCGACCAAACTGAAAGCCTTTGCAGACGACAATATCAGTGTAGCTGATTTTTAGTAGAAAATTTTGTTGGAAAGAAAGAAAATGCTGGCAACCACTAATTCCTCTATAACAACTATGTTAGAAAAGCCCACTCCGTCCAGATCGTTATAACCTAAGATTTCTTCCTTTGAAATGGCAGAAAACTTTGTGAGTGGAAAAAAAGAAATATTAATGCTAGTAACCAACATTTTCCAGTTATATATATATATTTTTTCTTTTCCAGTAATGTTTCCAAAAGCATTCCTCTTCAGGATCCTTAACTCTTTCCCAAACGACAAAATTTTAGACTGGTCCAAATTGAAAGCATTTGCAGACGACAAATCAAAAGCTACGTAAATTATGAAATATGTCAAAGTTTAAAAGGGTAGAAAACATCATTGGAAAAGGAGAAAATGCTGGTTACCAGCATTTTCTCCTTTTCCAACAATGTTTTCAAAAGTGATTTTCCCTGGGGTCGTTAAAACTCGGGATTGTGTGATAAAAGACTTGACTTGTCTTTGAAATGGTGGAAAACATTGTGGGGGTGTAGAGAAAATGCTGGTAAGCAGCACTTTCTCCTTTTCCAACAATGTTTTGAAAAGGCTTCTATTTCAGGATCGTTTAAAAATGGAATTATTTGGTAAAACGTTAACCCTTTACTAAACAATGCCATGTTTTAACGATCCTTGGGCAAAAGTATTTTTAAAACAGTGAGGAAAGTAGTATTATAAACTTTTTATTTCCCTTATAACATAGATAAGGATATGTACTTTAGCGACCCTTGTCCTCGAACTGGGCGACCTAGTGACCTACTTATGTAGGTAAACAAGTCCATTAATCAAAATCTTATCTGATGGAGGTGTCAAAGTTAATGTGACGATAAAAACCACAAGAATGTCATAAAACATTTTATCAGATTAAATTAATGTTCAGTTTTCATAGATCAAAAGGGCAGGTGGCTTTTATGATCTGGGAACGCCAAGGACTCTCATAAAAGGTTTTATCTGATTGAATTAATGATCTTGGTCTGCATATCAAAGGAACATGCGGCGACTGGTGTCTAGGAACGTGACTTAAAAAAATGTAAGGATAAGTCAATCACGCCGATCTGATTTAAAATCCACCAATCGGCATTTCGATTTGCTTTGTTCATACATGCACTTAGAACCTAAACACCCATTTTAAATTCTGGATATATAGCAAACTCGAAGAGCAGGTATTACTATTACTAAGCGTATATGATCATCAAGACACTATGATGGAGCCAACATACTGTATGATCAGGCTGGTTTATTTTATAAAAGTGCGAGGAAAGTTTGGATATGGAACGATGAAATATATTTATATTTATATATCATCGATGATTGTAAGTGCTGGAGCAACGGGAAATTCTATAAAACAAAGGCAAAAAGTTTGTCAATGAAGTGGAATGATGCTATGGCATTGAAACATCATTTGGCGGAACTAGATTCTTATGTCAAGCAATTTGGTAATAATCAGGTAAGATTATACTTCATTAAATTTTCAAAATAGTAGCGAAGCAATGATATGCTTAAGATTATTTCCTGAAAATGTAAGGTTGATGCTTTCGAGTTTGAACTAAAGTTGAGTGTGATGTTTAAGTTGTTGAAATTCTCTTTTGCAGTATCTGAATGCACCTACAACTCTAACAGAGTTTGATGAACGATTTGACCACAAAACAAGTGAAGAGGGAAACGTGCCAACTTACGATTTTTCCTATAGCAATCAGGGGATTTCAAGACAAGAGTGTGGACTGAAACAAATGCCTATTTAAACCAGTGATCGTTATCATCCATATATTAGGGAGCAGTGAAAACAAACTATATGCTCATACTGTCTGGATATTTCTTTTTATGACACAAGGAGTTAACTCAAGCATTCAGTTTCTAAAGTACGACCTGAATATAAGTTTTACACAGAAATATGACACAGAGACAGTTAGATCTGTTAAATTCAGCGGATTTTGGGGAAGTGTCAATCTTAGGTTCAGAAGTGATTTGTACACTAAGTAAGCAATTTTCTCTTCCTGTAAAAAAGCACAATCGTTCCGTCTACATTTTATTTCGAAGCGGATGAAAGTATATAAAATTACCTCTGGATATTTTCAACCTTATCTGTAATTCGCAATTGAGTGTTACGTTTATAAGACTTGTTAGAAAGCCATGACGGATTGTCATGTTCGTTGTGACCCCTACATTGCAATGAATGGAATTAATTTTAGAGGATTTATACATGAAGATTATCATCAACATCACATCAATATGGAAGACTTATTTCATTGTAAAAAATGTTCGCCATCTTGGCCTTATTGTAAGGTATGTTCGGAATTCTACCCTTTTTCTGCATGATACTTTGACTTTTAAAAGACGCTAAACTCTGAGAGCTTGGACATTAGTTTGTTTGCTTTCGTCCCATTCGTATCGAAAATCAGAAATGAGAAGGTGGTTCACGAAAATTGTGCAGAAGAACAAAACGATGGATCTTTAAGTATGATATGTGAGGCTGCAACCTCAGAAGTGTTGGATTTAGATGAGCAACTGTTTTCCAGAGGAAATATCCTTCGACGCTACCTGGACAAGATAAAAAAGTTTGCAGCTCTACTAATCTGTATGACAGTTTGTGCCACCCCGGGCTTTGTTATTCTAGGACAAAGTTGTGGAATACATTCTACTCCATTAACGGTAAACGAAGGATTGAAATTCGAAATCAATGCTTCTGGCCGCGTATATACCAAGCAGTTTCATCTACAGGACAACATTTACGCAACAGTCTGTAACCTGGATGGATGTGTTTTTCTCGATGTAAGGCGGTTCGTGAATGGCACGGCCACCATTAGTGGACGTGATTTAAATCTTATGCAGTGGTTAATCCTAAAACAGTTAATTCCGAACGTTGATTCAACCATATCGAAGCTCGAACCTTTCGAAAAAAAACTGAAAACATACCAAGGTTAAAACTGTATCAACGAACAGTGTGAATCCATGGATGCGACTTTACTGGAATCATATTTCGACTTTTACTACGCCAAATCCATTAAAGACAAAATGTTTACGATTTTTAAGCAGAACTGTTTTGGGTGCCTGCATGACAGTTTGTTACAAACGGATCACACGTGTTTACAACTATCGAGAAAAGAACAATTAGAGCTATATTTTGAAGAGGTGCTTCAACAAATAGATGAAACAGACATTTTAAGACAATGAGAGGAAACCGTGTATTCACTCGTCGATTCTGACTTTGTGGATTTGTATAAACTTAAATTTTACTGTCGCGATTGGTGTGAGACCCACATGAAATGTGCTACGTGGAAAGCAAAAATGATGCGTTTGGCTTTCCAAGTTCTGCACCTAGAAAACAGATTAAACTAACCACAAATACTTCATTGTTTTGACGGTATTTGTGCTAGCTTCGTTTATCGATTCAGAAGCGGATCTAAAGTGACATTTCTTTAGCCATATCTAGCCATCACTTTCCAAAATGTGAGCTCTGTGGAAAAAAGACATACATCGAATGTAAATCTTGTTTTACCATATTGATGTGGAAATACTAGTCATAATTGCCCTTCAAAGTGTGAAGAAATCTTGTCACCAGTATTATGTGTAAAATGTCAGGTCATTTCTTCTTTTACGTATTGTGATGTATCCAAACTATGAAATAAAGCAGATTAAAAGAATTCATCTCTTAGTATTTTTTTGTCAAGGGTAATCTTACATTCTGGAATCAGTTGATAGCGGGGATGGCATGGGGGTTCATAGATTTATCTTTCGTCAGAAAGTCATTGCAACCAATTAGTTTGTCTATGTGAGAAAATAGTCGGTGGCCTGGAAAGAATATTATGTTTTTTTCTTTATTGGCCAAGGACTACCATGAATGCTTAGATTGGGACACCGATCACAATCCTTAAACACATTCTGTTGAAAATGGCATTAGGCTTTTAAGTCTCCCTCTCTCTCTCACATTTTCTCTCTCATTTTCTTTCATTTTCTCTCTCTCTCCATTTCATTCTTTCATTGATGTCAGGAAACGGTTTTAAAGGGAAGAATAAATACTTCAACAAAATTTAAACTACACTACATATTGTAATACTCATTTATACTTTTTTTTTTACTTGGCATATTTTTAAACATACATATATCTATTTACACGTCATATCCAATGCACAGCAAACTTGGTTTCGTCTACAGTCTGTCTTTACACATTCTAAAGACATGTTATACACGAAACTATCATTCACAAAGAAATCGGAGTTGTAAAAAAGATTAATGAATTCTTCCATAGTGCCTCCTAAACACTTAAAACGTAAATACAAAAGACTGTAAAGTCCACACACGGTTGAATGCAGTTGTTTTGGGTTAAAGCTCCAAGTTTTTGCAGTTTCCCTTATCCATTTCCAAATAAGAACACTATTCTCTTCAGGAGGTCTGCCATAACTGTCGAAAAATTCTATATGTCCATGTCCATCATTAAAAATAGCGCACCAATGTAGTCCAGGGTCGCTATACTTGTCTGTATTCACAATCAGCCTATATGACTGTTGAAGTCGATCACACAACAAGCAGTACTTCGTCACACTTGATACAACACTCAAGTTGCGATGTATTAATGATTGTAGCACAACGCTGCGTTCATTTGTGAGTTCCATATACCCCGGTTCTTCCGAATAGACGATGCAGCTCATTGGCTCTGAATAAAATAAAAGAATATCGTAAGGTCTCAAAGCAACAATTAAGATCGATATAAAACGCTACATATCGTAACGCATTTTCCCAAAATTACACACTTCTTACAAATGTAGATCTTATTAAGAAAAGGGGGTCCTGTGTGGCTCGTGACCTGGAAGCCCGGGTTTCGAGCTGCACTGAATCCACCGGGCTTTTCGAAGGACTGTCATTGGGTAAGCCACTACAGAGCCCTAGCCTTGTACTGGTGAAACCCGGGAACACATGAATATGACTGAATACTGTTGAAAGCAGTGTTAAATACCATTCAATCAATATTTTTTAAAGTTTCTTACCTGCAAGTACTTTGCTGAATTGAATTTCCAGTCGTGAATTTCCATTCTTTACCAGTGACAGGTACTCGCCGTGGTGCAAAAAGTTGGGCTCAGACTGAAAAGCGAATAAGGTACTTCCGCTTTTAAAGTGAGAGCCAAAACCTTCATCCTGTCTCCATTTGCCAATTCTTAGTAGAAGGTTCGTATAAGCCCTCGTGATAGTACTATTGGTCTTGGAAAAGTCCGTTTTTATCGGGTTTCCACCCACCTTAAGACCGTCATTGTAAACGGCAATTTTCGTGATATTGCAGTGTCCAAAGTTAAAGGGGTTAGTGGTATAATCCCCGTTTAGTGCCTTGCTTTTGACCAAACCAACTACCACTCTTTCGGGTTTCTTGCCTTGGAGCATGTTCTCCCAATTGAAAGAACTGCTTCCGGTTGGGATGGTCTCACACGAACTTCTTTTTAGGTGTATGGGTATAGAGCATTTTTCTTCTCTAGCATTTTACCTTGTCCGTAACTGACTGCCGGATTGAGCCTTACCTTTCTGGCTGTCACATAAATGTCCTCGAACACATTTCTAAAGTCCGTAGTAGAATCGATTGTCAGCAGAGCAAAACTCGCTGGGTTTCTGTACAACTTGACGTTGACATCCACTTGGTTTAAGAGATAGCGATCCATGTCGAACAAGTCATGAAAGATGGGACCTTGTAAATCCAGACTCTTGGATTTAGCAATCCAACTCGCTCCTTCAAATAACCAGATGTTGTTGCCAGACGGGTCTGTTACTCCGGGACTATCCGCATTCTCCATCAACCATCCTTGGGTTTGAATTTGCCTAGACAAAGCATCCTGCCCATATTTCAGTAGTGTCTGAATGTAGGCTCTGTAAGCACTGTAATTACAAGTGATCGTGGCCTTGTTCTGTAGGGTTACTTCTACCGTCGAGAATAAACTTTGCAAAAATAAATTTGCGGGTCCCACTTTTTCGGTATCAAGAGCGTTTCCCTCCGATTTTTCCACTTTTAGCTTTACATACAGCTGACTATTCTTTAAATCCAAATAGTCAAGAGAGTTTTGTCCGTTTTTTTCTGAAAACGAAGGGACCCTCGGATGTCACTTGCGATACAGGTCGGATTTCTTTATCGTAGAATTCAGTAATACTCGTTTGAGTGCTCGGCAGATCAAAAAGACCCAATTCAGACACGAGTCCCTCTTTGAATTCTTGTTTGTTAAACACTGACATCTTTTACTTTTTATCTTATATGTCTTTCTTCCTAATCACTTCGACTTTCGTCTTTTTAGCTGGCTTTGTTGACTTGATTGTGCACTTGCGTTTTCCTCTATGGTCGGTGATAGATTGAATGGCCTTTTCGGCTGCTCAGGGATTTATATCTTGTCGTTCTAGCTCCGATTTTACTTGCGCAGTCGATTGTTCCGAAGGTAAGACTGTTCTGATGGCGTATTCCTTGTTATCCACAGACTTTGATTGGATGACGGGGATCACTAGTGGTCTTCTACCTCTGCCTGATTGGTTATGCTCCGATTTGCCACTACTCAGTCTTTGGAAAAAAGTCCATCCAAGTTTGTGAATTCGGAACGTTTCATTTTTAATAAAATGGGTAGCGTTTTAAATGAAGTGTAAGGTGAATTGGTTTCGACAAATCTGAGGCTACAGTATCGTCTTCTTTCTCTCTATATATTTCGAGATTGCGCAATTCCTTCTTTCTCACAGGCACGTAAAAAGGATTATTAATGCTGTAGTCCCATTCAGTTTTCTTGTTTTTCTCTAAACGTCTGAGCAAGAGTCGTTCTTCGCCTTTCACGATGCTTTCTCCGCAAAGGTCCGAATAAATGTAAAGGCCCGCATTGGCTTTCGACTTTGACTTTTCAGTGGCGTGGAAGTGAACCAAGACCACTTTCCACAACTCATCTAAATATATCGGTAGTTTCAAATAAACTTTGAAATGATAAAATTGGTTATCCGGAAAGTATTTATCGCTTTTGCCACTTTTCACGTAGATATATCTTTCCCTGCTCATGATTTTCTAAACACGTTGACCACGGGTTTCAGCAATAACGGCAACAAATTACTACGTTTTTTTTTGAGAAGTCGACGTTGTTGTTTTAAAGTGAGGTCCTTCGACACCATGCGCCGAATGACTGTACTCCCAGATTTCAGTTTTTTTTAAACTTTATCTTGGATCGGACAGGTTCCAAACAAGACATTGTAAATAGCTTCTAGTATGGCTTTCAACTGAGTTTCTGTAAGACTTTTTAATATAACCTGACGCTGATCGTCCGTCGATTGTATTAATACATCAAACAACGACAAAAACTTTCGAACCATCCTCTTAGATTGAAAGACGCTTTATGAAGTGTTAATGTCTGATGTAGCGCACTTTAAACTTTTCAAGTCCTTATCTCCTATCCAAGAGTCAAACTTGGGTGCCCAACCCTTTCATCGAACTAGAAATTCTTTTTGTCTTCTTCGTTGTCTCTGGTTATTTACCTTTTCTATCAGACATGTTTCTTGCTCGGCTGCCTTAATCAGATGATTCTGATAAAATGATCCACTTACAATCTCTCCGGCATAGTCTTTTAGCCGATACTGAGGTATGTTCTCTGACATAAAGCGATTATTAACCACAAATAACTCTCACGACCATCGTCCGTCTTACTCTCTGTGAAAAGATCGGCGTATGTAAGACACCCTCACCAAATCTCCGACTTTGAATCTGTATGACGCAGCTTGGGTTTCTTCTTTAATTAATTTAGGCTTTGTGTTGTATGGAATTTTCCACAACTCTATAGAATCTTTAGTTTTTATGCAGGCAGGTACGATGGTACGTTTTATTGTACCTTTCCGTTATATCCGAAAGAACGTTTACCCACCGTGGGTTCTGGAAGTGCGTTTTGGGAAACAGTGTCGCTAAACTGTCTATTTCGTTAGTTGTGTCATTCGATACTGTATTCTCGTTGAATTTAGGTGGCTTAGGAATCACTTGCTAATGGTGAATTGTTGTTATCGTGTGCAGTAGTTAGAAGCTGTTGATATCTATCATACAGTAGTAACAGCAGTTTCTGCATGTTGACTCAACCGGTGCTGTGCAAACTATGTGCTTTACGTTACTTTTATTTTGGCTGATACATGATTGTATCTTCTTCAGGAAAGATTTTACTTCTCACTCTGTACGATTCGTCACCCGACGGAGAAAAGTCCAACACCAAATGGCCGTAAGTTTGCGATGTAGCGTCTTTACAGGCTTCCATTATGAAAGTTCCTTTTCCCAAAAAAGCTTGACGAGCTAAACACTGTAGCTGAGATACGTCTCTCAGATTTTTCATGAGTACTAATATATGGGTATTCAAATTAATGGTGCGGCTGTATTTACCTTTACAAAAAAGATTTTGGTTGGTATACAGTACACTCAAATGTCGATGATGCATCCCTTTCACAAACAAGTTTCCCATGTCTGGAGATGACGTCACACTTTCCATTAAGTCGTTCAGTATAACCTGATTACTGTTTTGATCACTATACATACTGTCCAACTCGTCATTGGTAGGCAGTGAGTTATGAAATTTAATGAATGACAGTTCTTTCGCCATGACTTCGAATAATGGAGTAACAATAAAGCACCTGTTCTGATGGATTAGCGAACATGACGTCTTTATGTCGTAAAAGACGAAAGACCCACGTAGTTTTGCCACTATATGTGGCTCCAGAGACAGCTATAGAAGTACTTTCGGATAAAGAGTACATGTTGATAATGACTACTTATCGGTTAATGAGGGGTATTAAGTCTTAATCTTCGACATTACAGACAAGCATATCAACGAGCTCTTGATCATCAACTCATGTGCATGGCACTGGACATAGTGAAAGTCTAAAGGTACTGTGTGAACGCCATCATCGAGCACTTTTCTTTTACAGTAGAAATAAGAAAATCCCCTTCTTTCTTGTGTATAGGTATATTTACTGTCATTTCTTACTCTAAAACCACGATTAAAACCGCTGTGAGGCTTACGAGTCTTCAGGACCTGTCGAAATTTTGACAGGTGTTTTCACAGATCTTTTGCTGATGCCTTTAGAACTAAATTTAAATTCATTTGTAGTCCTCGATCTGTAGGGACATCGTTTTCTTTTTAATTTCTTTGTTCTTCTCAATAAATGATAAACTGCGATTCTCGTCAGTGATGGTTTAATGGTCTTTTCCTTGCGTACAATATAGGTTTTACTGCACAAACCTATCAATTCAGTTCCTTGTTATTCTAAATTGAACAGACCGGGAGTTCTTTTATCGTACTTGGCATGTTTTGCACAACATGTCCGAGAAAACCAATGATACTGAGCATCAGCTTCTACGTCAGCGTCTGTGCAAAATCCTTTCAACCCTCTTTGATAATTATCTTTCATATTGGGTTTGATCACTTCCTCTAAGCAAGACCCTGGAATAGCCATGTATGCGCTGTCTGTGTCCATTTTACAGTACTCAAAATCTGCTCAGTCAACATAAACATCCATAAAGTCGTAATAGAATTGTAACATTCGAAGTTTTGCGTACTGCAATATCATGTAACCGAGTTGAACGGGTAGGTCTAGTTTTCTTTTAGCCATCTCAATTTCGTAGTACTGCTCCTCGGGATCAAGACAATCTAGTTTTCGAAAATTGGGTTTATTGATTTTTAAACAAGTTTCGTTTTCACCTTGATTGTACTGAATTTGCCTGTGTTTTGTTTTATCAATGATAAGTGATCCGTATCCCGTGTTGCCGATAACTTTCATGGTATCTGCTATAATGGCCGTATCTGGGTCGATATCGCCTTTTCTGCGCGCGTCACTTACTTGTTGTACAAACTTCTGAAAGCAACGTTGTTGTTGAAATTCGATGAGTTGATAAATCTTAGTTACAACCATGCCATGATTCAAGTACCATTTAAGAAGAGGTGTAGCTATTAAGATGTGTTCCCCTTTCATCTCTCCGACCAACAACCGTTCCGAATCTTTGGAAAGTTTGTTATCTACAATGTGCTGCTGCATTCAAGTACCAATGGCTTCAAAGGGAATATCTGAGGTACAAAATAAAAGGGACATTTCTTCAAAATATTGGTACGGCGTTAATGATGGGTGCGAAAAATATTGAGGCCATCATGTGGGAACCTGAATATCCACTTCGGCCATGCCGAATAAATCTCTTGTGAAGACACCTTCGAGTATGTCGTTTTCAGTTATCATGCCTTTGTGGTTTTGGAAAAAACTCGGACGCATGGCATCAATGAAATTATAAATTTGAGGGTTTTGGCGGCAATAGTTCCGAAACTCACACTACCATATTTCTATAACGTCGTGATCTTTCTTTAAAAAAGCTGTTAAATGTTTGGTATTTTGATACTTTCGTGCGCTAGAAGCCCTCCATTTCTCATCTCTTACACTTTTGATTACAAAACAATGATGGTCGTGCCAGTAGCATCCATGAAATTGGAAAATAGTGGCTTTTTTTCTTGTGCCCTCTGCCGGAATGTACCCGTCAACGAGAATTCCAATCATTACTTCTCTACCGGCATTCAACATATGCTGAATCTTGATGTCTTCAGTATACATTAACCATTCCATCCAGTAGTAGGCTGACATATACTTATCCCGTAATTCCGACTGAAGGTCATTGCTGGCTCGTCGGTGAATTAAAAGACCAACAGGCATGGGCTGTCCTGTAGCATGCAAGTACAAAGCATTGGCATCAAACCCAAGAATAGAACCACACATTTTTTTTATCGCGTATGCGCGTTTTTCCGGCGCTATGATGACGAGTGAAGATAACACTGGGGCCACCCACGATGTTTTGTTTGATGGTTTGGTACAAGTCTTTATTGTTTTGATCGAATAAGGCAAAGTTTACATTCCCCACTCTGGCTGTACGAAATAATAACTGTCTGGCTATGCCTGGGACGGAGATAGCTGTTTTAAACACGTCAATGCCTTTATTGAAATAAAACTGTTGAAATCGCTCCACAGCAGTCACAAAGGGGCCTACATCCAAGTTGTAATACCATTCGAGAAAATCCCGAAATGTTGACATCTTCTCTGTCCAGACCGTTTGGCAGTATCTATACTCTTCTGCGGTAATATTTCTACCTTTTAAAGAGCTAAAGAAGTCTTCATAGGGAGGTAGAGAATGATGTTCTAGCTTTCCATTGCAGTCAAACCATTCATACGGAAAGAAACCCTTAGCTTCTTCTACGTTAAATGCTCGAAGAAACCCATCATAGGATGATCCAGCAGCGAGAAACTGCGACATATCCAAAAATTTGAGCTGTTCTGTTACAATACAGGTATACGAGTTACTCTTCTTTACAACAAAAGATCCTTTTTGTTCGGTATCGTGCATGTTGAGGTGTCTGGCTATACTCCGTTTTATTAAATTCAGATCATACTTGGCTGAATTAAACCCAGGCACAGGAGTCTGGGATAAATACCCTTTAAACTGATCAAATAATTTATTCAAAGGATGATTTGAACTGATGTCATTGTCATTTTCCTTTGCCTCGTCACTCAAATTTTCACACAAGTCTTCGTTCAGGTACATTTCTTCATTATCATCTTCTTCAATCTTGGCTTTAATAGCATCAAGAACCCATCCCAATTTATCGATTGCTAGCTCGTAGACCCTATTTGAAATGTCTCTCATAAGATCCACCATTTTCCTTACTAAAACATTCTGGTCTTCCTCAACAATACACTGTGGATGACAATATTCCTCGATATTGCTACATATGGAAACACTTACGGGTTCATGCTTTTGAGTCCATTTCAACTTTTCTGTTTCAATCACTTTTTGAAGCACGGCTTCAAAATCATAGCAAATGAACCAAGGGAATGTTCTCTGAAACATGTATGCCGTATTGTTCTTATCTTTCAAAAATGTATTCTTTAGTTTTGTAAAAACCGCTTGGATACACAAATTTTGTCTGACTAGAGCATGAACGTGGGTGACGATGTAGCAGTTGGGCCGTTCTAAAGTGTCTGTCACGGGTTTTGCAGCGGTACTTCTGTGCATAAAGACTAAAATTCCGAATGAAGGACAAGTGGTTTTCAAACATGTTGAGATATATGGTTTAGTTTTGTTGGCCCCTGGATTTATATACAGAGCTTGCAAACCCGCCTTCCTGAATGTTATACAACTCTACATTAACTTTAATGATGTTTTCGAAGTCTGGAAAATCTTGAAAACTTATGCCTTCATACGCTGATTGTTGATGTTTTGCCCACTGCTTATACAACATATTTGCTGGATTTTCCAAAGATTTACGAGTAATATCATAGCCCTGATGCAACGCAAGACAACGGAAATTGCAAAGATTGTCCGTGTACGTCCTTCTAGTTTGCTGATTTTTCACCAAAGGGTAAATACTGTCATACGCAGAAGGTATTCTAGTAATAACCATGACCTAGAGGATAAATGGTCGTGTAGACGATAAAATGTACGTTTGTCACCAATACAGGAATCCATTTTGTGTCGGGTCTTTGGCGCAACAGTTCTCCAAGAATGTCGATTCTACGTAGCCTGAGACGCAGTCGATTCAGATCAACTCTCTTCGAAACATAGAATGGGCGTTCAAATATCCCATTGTTGTTGTATGGGACGAAATAGCGATATCGCCCTGTTTCTCTGTGCTGTAATATCGTGCCGAACACGATATTTAAACGAAATGCTCGTTGTTCCCTTCTGTAAATTTCATTAGCCAAATCTAGAAGCTGTACAAGTGTGACATTATTTTCAAAGGGAAAATTGTATACTGATCGTGTTGGCCCTAGGTTATGGGGCTCTAAAATCAACGGGGCATTGGCTTCATAGACCTGACGCAGGTTTTCATCTTCACCTTCATGGATCCAGGGTGCATTATTGTCATCCCAGGGTCTTTCCTGCAAAGCACCACCAGTCTGATAATGTTCTCTCATGCCGTATAGATATAGCTGGTGACGGTTGCTATACAATTGCTGACAGCGTCAACACCTGAACTGGTATGAACTTGAAGCTCAGGGTTGTTTTTCATGTCATATCAAGTGGCGTCTTAAACCATGCGCGGATGAGCAACGTTTGCAACATTTTGGACATTCGTGAACCGACCCAGAGCAAGTTTTCTCATGCACATTTCTATTCCAGGCATGCTTGAATTCTTTATTACACACGGTACAAGTGTGCTTTACGCCCATATGATCGGCTCAGACGTGGACATTCAAATGATGCTTGTGTTGATAGGACTTACTGTATACTTCACAAACATATCTGTCTGGGTTAGATCTTACTGGAGACGGCTCTGCATGTTCCTTAAATGATACCATAGTTCTCATATATAATATGCTCGTACGGAATTGAACGTTGATATGTTAGAAAGTATTATTCGTTCATTTAAGCTTAAAAAAAAAAAAAAAAAAACGGTTTACTTCTTGTGTAAGACTAGAAAATATATGTAAAATTAATGGTAAAATAAGTTGGTTGACAATTATACAAGGAGCAACCTACCACAGAATTTTCATTTAGGAAATCGAGATCCCTGTGAATATTTTCGTGATCAGTCAATTGTTGTTTGTCTGTAAAAAACACTCCGCAGTATTTACAAGGTCTTGACATCTGAAAAAGAACGCATGAAAACTGCATTCAATGCTATAATCAAACAGACAGACAGACAGACATAATTTAAATGAACTGTGTATTACGCCGCTTTCGACATTATTTGTTACATCATGGCAACAGACCACATATTCATGTCTTTCCCGGGTTTCATCAGTACTGGGCTGGGGTTCTAGGCTGTCCTGCCCAAGGACACTCCCACGAAAAAAAACTCAGTGGCTCCAGTGCGGCTCGAACACGGGGCCTTCAGGTCATGAGTCCCACTTTACCACTGAACCACGCAGGGTCCTAACAGGGACAGATAGCCAGTACAAGTTAAGATTGGCCGACAGCAGTTCAAGGACGTGAAGGAAATGCTATCAGTGAGAAAATGACAAATCGGATCCTACAGCATAAGAACGGGTCAGATCGGACTGCTTCTTGAAGACTGATACTTGTAACGCGATAGCGTCATTTTCGGTTTCCCGTGAGAAGGGATAGGTTATGAGGTAAGTTTAGTTATGCATGAAAGTTTTTTTGTGTGTGTATGTGGGTCGTAAATTGCTGTGTTCACACAGCGAAACACTTGGATTCAGGAAGTTCGAGGATGGTTAACGGTGCATTTGATATAAAAAAGAATCTAGTAAGTCACAACTTTTTTACTTAAATAAAATTTGAAACTAGTTTTTATTTTTGAACATAGATCAAGATTTTTCCAGCATTTTTTTTTTTTTTTTTTCAGAGTAAGTAGGTAATTACAGACACCCAGACAGACAGACAGACAGACAGATGCACATTGAGTTGAAGGAGGAGAACATAGATAATATATGAGTGACTTCAGATAGATCTTTATTGTAGAAAAAAAATGTAATAGCCATTTAGCTCTTTATTACAGTCAGAGCAGACAGACAGACAGGCAACAGACTGCCCTACACCAGACAGACAGTCAGACGGACAAACCGACATACATAGAGTTAAGACAGGTAGATTTCAACATTATCTCAACACGGCGACAGCTCACATATTCATGTATTTCCTGGGTTTCACCAGGACGAGCTGGGGCTCTGTAATGGCTAGCCCAAGGGCACTCCCAAGAGAAATCAACTAGATCCTGTGGGGCTCGAACCCGGGGTCTCCATCCTTTAAAGCCCTGAGTGAGGGGTGGAGGAAAGGAGAAACAGAGAAAAAGATGATCCATAGATTACACGTTTAGAACACTTTTACAAGATATTGTTGCGAATGGAGAAGTTGCTCGTTGTTTTAAAAAATCAAACCGAAGAATGAGTGCCTTCAGATAGATCTATAGTAGAACACATAATATTGACAAATTGCATTTTTGAACACTTCAACGAGTGGAGAAGTTGCTCGTTATTTTGAAATCAAACCGAAAAATTTGGCGTTTTAGAAAACTGTAGCTAGTATTGTTGATAATGGAAAAGTTGCTCGTTATTGCAAATCCAACCGTGTGCACTTAAACAGCAAGTACAAATTTAAGGATGGTCGACAGCAGTTCAAGGACGTGTAATTTTGTTTGTTGGTGGAGGAAATGCTATCAGTGAGAGTTTTTGTAACGTTTAACCACCAAATACTCTTGTAATGTACAATGTGTAAAGGTTACAGTCGAATAATTCCTCTTTCATTTCAGACTCTCTGTACCATGTGGGTGGAAAGATAAAGAATGCAGATTATTCTAATGAAAAGGACGCGTTTTGTGAATTGATATGTATCTGATGTAATAAAAACATTTCATATGGTGTTTGTTATGGATCACCACTTCTGAGCTTATAACGGCCTACAAGTGGTTTTGTACTCGACATCGTTCACCTATCCTGTTCTTTCACTTTATATCTAAAAAGGTGGAATGTGATGTTGAGTACATGAAATTCTGGTGAGAGAGAGAGAGAGAGACCAAGATCTTGACAGAATAGACAGACAGACAGACAGACAGAGCGGAGAGAAGAGTGGGGGAAGAGAGATAGTTGCTGCTTTCAACACTGTTTCAAGTATGTCTTGTTGATCAGAAATCAAATCCTGGCATTTGGATTTGGGCACCAGTCCACGCTATTTCTAACCCATTTTCTCACACTGACTTTGGTCAAGAGATAATGTAGATTATCAACGTTTTAACATTATAGTATGTTCTAAAGGCTAGTTAGCGTAACTGCGCGTTCAAAGTTTTTTGCTGATAAAGTAAACGTTATTTTTTACCCTGTTGATTGATTGATTGTATGGTGTTTAACGCCGTTTTAAACATTATTTCAGTTATATCGCGTTGGCGGCCAGTGCACCTATCCATGCTTTCCTGGAGAATCTTTTACCAGTGCTCCGCACATTTTTTACACTGTAACCCATATCCTAACACATATTTCGCCTATTGATATGAGTTTATCGTCGTTCTCAACATTCTTTCAGTAATATCACTCTGGACAGTTAACATATACCCTGTGTTGGTAGCATTTTGACGCTGGTACACACTATTTCCAACTTATTTTCTCATCTTGATTTTGTCTACAGATATCTACCAGGATTTATCGTCGCTTTCAACATTGGTTAAGTTATAACCCGTTGAATCCTACTTTGTCTATCCCTTGTTCCTTGCATTTTCGCACCGTTGCCTGCCTTTATTGTGTTTCGATAAATAAAGTATGGTTCTTTAGTGTGACATTTTCATTCGATACAGGAACAAGAATATCAAAGTTAAAGTGTTCTCTGTGTTTGGGGTTCACAGAATTTATTACTCATGGTAATAAATACGTCCCCCGATATTCTTATTTCTGTGTAATACAATGATTAGAAAATTCTTACCTTTTAACTTTCTTGCTGAAATTTGGTGTGTAAATATCCAATACTAAGAAAACACAACACATTCCATGTTTAGCACTACAGGAACAAAGCCCAGGCTAGATAAAAACAAAAGGTGGTTTGGGGTTAAACAAAAATAAAACTGGTTGAAAATTATTCCAGTTGATCACTTAAAGTAATCCACGTCTCAAACTCGTATTATTTGTATCTACTCCACATTATGCAACTTTACAAATCGTGCGATGGCCCAGCAATTCAAGCACTTATACCAAGCACTTGGTTGAAGTCACGTTCCTAGACCGTCCTGGCCGTTCCCAGATCATGAAAGCCACCTGCCCTTTTGATGTAACCAAGCATTAATTCAATATGATAAGACATTTTATGACATTCCTGTGGATTTCAACGTCACGTTCCCAGATCATAAAAGTCACCTGCCCTTTTGATCGATGAAAACTGAACATTAATCAATCTGTTAAAATGTTTTATGACATTCTTGTGGTTTATATCGTCACGTTCCCAGATCATAAAAGCCACCTGCTCTTTTGATCTATGAAAACTGAACATTAATTCAATCTGATAAAATGTTTTATGACATCCTTGTGGTTTTTATCGTCACGTTCCGAGACCGTAGGCGCCACGTGTTCCTTTGAAGTGCGGAAATGCCTCATTAACTTTGACACATCCATCAGATAAGATTTTGATTAATGGACTTGTTTACCTACATAAGTAGGTCTCTAGGTCGCCCAGTTCGAGGACAAGGGTCGCTAAAGTACATATCCTTATCTATGTTATAAGGGAAATAAAAAGTTTATAATACTACTGCGGAAAATGTTTGTGAACAGAACTCTCTTCTTTTTTCACAATGTTATTCTGTCCTTTTCTAGACGAATCCCGTCGTTTGAGACATATTTAACCCTTACGCTGCTAAGCGCGACTCACGGACCTTTTGCGGACAACGTAGATCAAGACTAGACTGCACAGAACGTGCAGTCTGATCTTAGATCTACATTGTACGACCAGGAGATATCTTTCACCAAAAGATACCTCAGAAATAGCAAAATTTGGTTTTTAGCTCACCTGAGCACATAGTGCTCAGGGTGAGCTATTGTGATTGATCGTTGTCCGGCGTCCGTCCGTCCGTCCGTCCGTGAACAATTACTTAAAAAATCTTCTCCTCTGAAACCGCCCAACAGATTTCAGAAATGATCCTGAGGTGATGCACTTTCAAAATACTTCAAAGATTTGAATTCCATGAAGAACTCTGGTTGCCATGGCAACCGAGAGAAAAAACTTTAAAAATCTTCTTGTCCCAAACCGTAAGGGCTAGAGCTCTCATATTTGGCATGTAGCATCATCTAGTGGCCCTCTACCAAAATACTTCAAATTACGGCCCTAGTGTTGAAAATGGCCCTATGTTGTGGGTTCTCGGATTTCACATAGAGATAAAGAAGGAAATCTTTAAAAATCTTCTTGTCCCAAATCATAAGGGCTAGAGCTCTCATATATGGCATGTAGTATCATCTAGTGGCCCTCTACCAAAATACTTCAAATAATGGCCCTAGTGTGGAAATTGGCCCTATGTTGTGGGTTCTCGGATTTCACATAGAGATAAAGAAGGAAATCTGTAAAAATCTTCTTGTCCCAAACCGTAAGGGCCAGAGCTTTCATATTTGGCATGTAGCATCATCTAGTAGCCCTCTACCAAAGTACTTCAAATAATGGCCCTAGTGTTGAAAATGGCCCTATGTTGTGGGTTCTTGGATTTCACATAGAGATAAAGAAGGAAATTTTTAAAAATCTTCTTGTCCCAAACCATAAGGGCTAGAGCTCTCATATATAGCATGTACTATCATCTAGTGGCCCTCTACCAAAATACTTGAAATTATGGCCCTAGTGTTGAAAATGGCCCTATGTTGTGGGTTCTCGGATTTCACATAGAGATAAAGAAGGAAATCGGTAAAAATCTTCTTGTCCCAAACCTTAAGGGCTAGAGCTTTCATATTTGGCATTTAGCATCATCTAGTGACCCTCTACCAAAATACTTCAAATTATGGCCCTAGTGTTGAAAATGACCCTATGTTGTGGGTTCTCGGATTTCACAAAGAGATAAAGAAGGAAATCTTTAAAAATCTTCTTGTCCCAAACCATAAGGGCTAGAGCTCTCATATATGGCATGTAGTATCATCTAGTGGCCCTCTACCAAAATACCTTAAATAATGGCCCTAGTGTGGAAATTGGCCCTATGTTGTGGGTTCTCAGATTTCACATAGAGATAAAGAAGGAAATCGGTAAAAATCTTCTTGTCCCAAACCGTAAGGGCTAGAGCTTTCATATTTGGCATGTAGCATCATCTAGTGGCCCTCTACCAAAATACTTCAAATTATGGCCCTAGTTTGAAAATGGCCCTATGTTGTGGGTTCTCGGATTTCACATAGAGATAAAGAAGGAAATCTGTAAAAATCTTCTTGTCCCAAACCTTAAGGGCTAGAGCTTTCATATTTGGCATGTAGCATCATCTAGTGACCCTCTACCAAAATACTTCAAATTATGGCCCTAGTGTTGAAAATGGCCCTATGTTGTGGGTTCTCGGATTTCACATAGAGATAAAGAAGGAAATTTTTAAAAATCTTCTTGTCCCAAACCATAAGGGCTAGAGCTCTCATATATGGCGTGTAGTATCATCTAGTGGCCCTCTACCAAAATACTTCAAATAATGGCCCTAGTGTGGAAATTGGCCCTACGTTGTGGGTTTTCGAATTTCACATAGAGATAAAGAGGGAAATCTGTAAAAATCTTCTTGTCCCAAACCTTAAGGGCTAGAGCTTTCATATTTGGCATGTAGCATCATCTAGTGGCCCTCTACCAAAATACTTCAAATTATGGCCCTAGTTTGAAAATGGCCTTATGTTGTGGGTTCTCGGATTTCACATAGAGATAAAGAGGGAAATCTTTAAAAATCTTCTTGTCCCAAACCATAAGGGCTAGAGCTCTCATATATGGCATGTAGTATCATCTAGTGGCCTCTACCAAAATACTTCAAATAATGGCCCTAGTGTTGAAATTGGCCGTATGTTGTGGTTTCTCGGATTTCACATAGAGATAAAGAAGGAAATCTGTAAAAATCTTCTTGTCCCAAACCGTAAGGGCTTGAGCTTTCATATTTGGCATGTAGCATCATCTAGTGGCCCTCTACCAAAATACTTCAAATTATGGCCCTAGTTTGAAAATGGCCCTATGTTGTGGGTTCTCGGATTTCACATAGAGATAAAGAAGGAAATCTGTAAAAATCTTCTTGTCCCAAACCGTAAGGGCTAGAGCTTTCATATTTGGCATGTAGCATCATCTAGTGGCCCTCTACCAAAATACTTCAAATTATGGCCCTAGTTTGAAAATGGCCCTATGTTGTGGGTTCTCGGATTTCACATAGAGATAAAGAAGGAAATCTTTAAAAATCTTCTTGTCCCAAACCATAAGGGCTAGAGCTCTCATATATGGCATGCCGTATCATCTAGTGGCCCTCTACCAAAATACTTCAAATAATGGCCCTAGTGTTGAAAATGGCCCTATGTTGTGGGGTCTCAGATTTCACATAGAGATATTGAAGGAAATCTTTAAAAACCTCTTGTCCCAAATCATAAGGGCTAGAGCTCTCATATATGGCATGTAGTATCATCTAGTGGCCCTCTACCAAAAGACTTCAAGTTATGGCCCTAGTGTTGAAAATGGCCCTATGTTGTGGGTTCTCGGATTTCACATAGAGATAAAGAAGGAAATCTTTAAGAATCTTCTTGTCCCAAACCATAAGGGCTAGAGCTCTCATATATGGCATGTAGTATCATCTAGTGGCCCTCTAGCAAAATACTTAAAATAATGGCCCTAGTGTTGAAAATGGCCCTATCTTGTGGGTTCTCGGATTTCACATAGAGATAAAGAGGGAAATCTGTAAAAATCTTCTTGTCCCAAATCATAAGGGCTAGAGCTCTCATATATGGCATGTAGTATCATCTAGTGACCCTCTACCAAAATACGTCAAATTATGGCCCTAGTGTTGAAAATCGTCCTATGTTGTGGGTTCTCGGATTTCACATAGAGATGCATGTAAAGAAGGAAATCTTTAAAAATCTTCTTGTCCCAAATCATAAGGGCTAGAGCTCTCATATATGGCATGTAGTATCATCTAGTGGCCCTCTACCAAAATACTTCAAATAATGGCCCTAGTGTTGAAAATGGCCCTATGTTGTGGGTTCTCGGATTTCACATAGCTCTAGATAAAGAAGGAAATCTGTAAAAATCTTCTTGTCCCAAACCGTAAGGGCTAGAGCTTTCATATTTGGCATGTAGCATCATCTCGTGGCCCTCTACCAAAATACTTCAAATAATGGCCCTAGTTTGAAAATGGCCCTATCTTGTGGGTTTTCGGATTTCACATAGAGATAAAGAAGGAAATCTTTAAAAATCTTCTTGTCCCAAACCATAAAGGCTAGAGCTCTCATATATGGCGTGTAGTATCATCTAGTGGCCCTCTACCAAAATACTTCAAATAATGGCCCTAGTTTGGAAATTGGCCCTATGTTGTGGGTTCTTGGATTTCACATAATGATAAAGAAGGAAATCTGTAAAAATCTTCTTGTCCCAAACCGTAAGGGCTAGAGCTTTCATATGGCATGTAGCATCATCTAGTGGCCCTCTACCAAAATACTTCAAATTATGGCCCTAGTGTTGAAAATGGCCCTATGTTGTGGGTTCTCGGATTTCACCTAGAGATAAAGAAGGAAATCTTTAAAAATCTTCTTGTCCCAAACCGTAAGGGCTAGAGCTCTCATATATGGCATGTAGTATCATCTAGTGGCCCTCTACCAAAATACTTCAAATAATGGCCCTAGTGTGGAAATTGGCCCTATGTTGTGGGTTCTCGGATTTCACATAGAGATAAAGAAGGAAATCTGTAAAAATCTTCTTGTCCCAAACCGTAAGGGCCAGAGCTTTCATATTTGGCATGTAGCATCATCTAGTAGCCCTCTACCAAAATACTTCAAATAATGGCCCTAGTCTTGAAAATGGCCCTATGTTGTGGGTTCTTGGATTTCACATAGAGATAATGAAGGAAATTTTTAAAAATCTTCTTGTCCCAAACCATAAGGGCTAGAGCTCTCATATATGGCATGTACTATCATCTAGTGGCCCTCTACCAAAATACTTCAAATTATGGCCCTAGTGTTGAAAATGGCCCTATGTTGTTGGTTCTCGGATTTCACATAGAGATAAAGAAGGAAATCTGTAAAAATCTTCTTGTCCCAAACCTTAAGGGCTACAGCTTTCATATTTGGCATGTAGTATCATCTAGTGACCCTCTACCAAAATACTTCAAATTATGGCCCTAGTGTTGAAAATGACCCTATGTTGTGGGTTCTCGGATTTCACATAGAGATAAAGAAGGAAATCTTTAAAAATCTTCTTGTCCCAAACCATAAGGGCTAGAGCTCTCATATATGGCATGTAGTATCATCTAGTGGCCCTCTACCAAAATACCTTAAATAATGGCCCTAGTCTGGAAATTGGCCCTATGTTGTGGGTTCTCGGATTTCACATAGAGATAAAGAAGGAAATCGGTAAAAATCTTCTTGTCCCAAACCGTAAGGGCTAGAGCTTTCATATTTGGCATGTAGCATCATCTAGTGGCCCTCTACCAAAATACTTCAAATTATGGCCCTAGTTTGAAAATGGCCCTATGTTGTGGGTTCTCGGATTTCACATAGAGATAAAGAAGGAAATCTTTAAGAATCTTCTTGTCCCAAACCATAAGGGCTAGAGCTCTCATATATGGCATGTAGTATCATCTAGTGGCCCTCTACCAAAATACTTCAAATAATGGCCCTAGTGTGGAAATTGGCCCTACGTTGTGGGTTTTCGGATTTCACATAGAGATAAAGAAGGAAATCTGTAAAAATCTTCTTGTCCCAAACCTTAAGGGCTAGAGCTTTCATATTTGGCATGTAGCATCATCTAGTGGTCCTCTACCAAAATACTTCAAATTATGGCCCTAGTTTGAAAATGGCCCTATGTTGTGGGTTCTCGGATTTCACATAGAGATAAAGAGGGAAATCTTTAAAAATCTTCTTGTCCCAAACCATAAGGGCTAGAGCTCTCATATATGGCATGTAGTATCATCTAGTGGCCTCTACCAAAATACTTCAAATAATGGCCCTAGTGTTGAAATTGGCCGTATGTTGTGGTTTCTCGGATTTCACATAGAGATAAAGAAGGAAATCTGTAAAAATCTTCTTGTCCCAAACCGTAAGGGCCAGAGCTTTCATATATGGCATGTAGCATCATCTAGTGGCCCTCTACCAAAATACTTCAAATTACGGCCCTAGTGTTGAAAATGGCCCTATGTTGTGGGTTCTCGGATTTCACATAGAGATAATTATGGAAATCTTTAAAAATCTTCTTGTCCCAAATCATAAGGGCTAGAGCTCTCATATATGGCATGTAGTATCATCTAGTGGCCCTCTACCAAAATACTTAAAATAATGGCCCTAGTGTTGAAAATGGCCCTATGTTGTGGGTTCTCGGATTTCACATAATGATAAAGAAGGAAATCTGTAAAAATCTTCTTGTCCCAAACCTTAAGGGCTAGAGCTTTCATATTTGGCATGTAGCATCATCTAGTGGCCCTCTACCAAAATACTTGAAATTATGGCCCTAGTGTTGAAAATGGCCCTATGTTGTGGGTTCTCGGATTTCACATAGAGATAAAGATGGAAATCTTTAAAAATCTTCTTGTCCCAAATCATAAGGGCTAGAGCTCTCATATATGGCATGTAGTATCATCTAGTGGCCCTCTACCAAAATCCTTAAAATTATGGCCCTAGTGTTGAAAATGGCCCTATGTTGTGGGTTCTCGGATTTCACATAATGATAAAGAAGGAAATCTGTAAAAATCTTCTTGTCCCAAACCTTAAGGGTTACAGCTTTCATATTTGGCATGTAGCATCATATAGTGACCCTCTACCAAAATACGTCAAATAATGGCCCTAGTGTTGAAAATGGCCCTATGTTGTGGGTTCTCGGATTTCACATAGAGATAAAGAAGGAAATCTTTAAAAATCTTCTTGTCCCAAACCATAAGGGCTAGAGCTCTCATATATGGCATGTAGTATCATCTAGTGACCCTCTACCAAAATACTTCAAATAATGGCCCTAGTGTTGAAATTGGCCCTATGTTGTGGGTTCTCGGATTTCACATAGAGATAAAGAAGGAAATCTGTAAAAATCTTCTTGTCCCAAACCGTAAGGGCTAGAGCTTTCATGTTTGGCATGTAGCATCATCTAGTGGCCCTCTACCAAAATACTTCAAATTATGGCCCTAGTTTGAAATTGGCCCTATGTTGTGGGTTCTCGGATTTCACATAGAGATAAAGAAGGAAATCTTTAAAAATCTTCTTGTCCCAAACCATAAGGGCTAGAGCTCTCATATATGGCATGTAGTATCATCTAGTGGCCCTCTACCAAAATACTTCGAATAATGGCCCTAGTGTTGAAAATGGCCCTATGTTGTGGGTTCTCGGATTTCACATAGAGATAAAGAAGGAAATCTTTAAAAACCTCTTGTCCCAAATCATAAGGGCTAGAGCTCTCATATATGGCATGTAGTATCATCTAGTGGCCCTCTACCAAAAGACTTCAAGTTATGGCCCTAGTGTTGAAAATGGCCCTATGTTGTGGGTTCTCGGATTTCACATAGAGATAAAGAAGGAAATCTTTAAGAATCTTCTTGTCCCAAACCATAAGGGCTAGAGCTCTCATATATGGCATGTAGTATCATCTAGTGGCCCTCTACCAAAATACTTCAAATAATGGCCCTAGTGTTGAAAATGGCCCTATGTTGTGGTTTCTCGGATTTCACATAGAGATAAAGAAGGAAATCTTTAAAAATCTTCTTGTCCCAAATCATAAGGGCTAGAGCTCTCATATATGGCATGTAGTATCATCTAGTGGCCCTCTACCAAAATACTTCAAATAATGGCCCTAGTGTTGAAAATGGCCCTATGTTGTGGGTTCTCGGATTTCACATAGAGATAAAGAAGGAAATCTGTAAAAATCTTCTTGTCCCAAACCGTAAGGGCTAGAGCTTTCATATTTGGCATGTAGCATCATCTAGTGGCCCCCTACCAAAATACTTAAAATAATTGCCCTAGTGTGGAAATTGGCCCTATGTTGTGGGTTCTCGGATTTCACATAGAGATAAAGAGGGAAATCTGTAAAAATCTTCTTGTCCCAAACCGTAAGGGCTAGAGCTTTCATATTTGGCATGTAGTATCATCTAGTGGCCCTCTACCAAAATACTTCAAATTATGGCCCTAGTTTGAAAATGGCCCTATGTTGTGGGTTTTCGGATTTCACATAGAGATAAAGAAGGAAATCTTTAAAAATCTTCTTGTCCCAAACCATAAAGGCTAGAGCTCTCATATATGGCGTGTAGTATCATCTAGTGGCCGTCTACCAAAATACTTCAAATAATGGCCCTAGTTTGGAAATTGGCCCTATGTTGTGGGTTCTCGGATTTCACATAATGATAAAGAAGGAAATCTGTAAAAATCTTCTTGTCCCAAACCGTAAGGGCTAGAGCTTTCATATATGGCATGTAGCATCATCTAGTGGCCCTCTACCAAAATACTTCAAATTATGGCCCTAGTGTTGAAAATGGCCCTATGTTGTGGGTTCTCGGATTTCACCTAGAGATAAAGAAGGAAATCTTTAAAAATCTTCTTGTCCCAAACCATAAGGGCTAGAGCTCTCATATATGGCATGTAGTATCATCTAGTGGCCCTCTACCAAAATACTTCAAATAATGGCCCTAGTGTTGAAATTGGCCCTATGTTGTGGGTTCTCGGATTTCACATAGAGATATAGAAGGAAATCTTCAAAAATCTTCTTGTCCCAAACCGTAAGGGCTAGAGCTTTCATATATGGCATGTAGCATCATCTAGTGGCCCTCTACCAAAATACTTCAAATTATGGCCCTGGTGTTAAAAGTTGACCCTATGTTGTGGGTTCTCGGATTTCACATAGAGATAAAGAAGGAAATCTGTAAAAATCTTCTTGTCCCAAACCATAAGGGCTAGAGCTTTGATATTTGGCATGTAGCATTATGGTGTTGAGCTGAGTTGCATTTCAGGTGAGCGATTAGGACCATCATGGTCCTCTTGTTTACTATTAGCTTGAATGTTTCATTTCACTTATTTAGCAGGATAAGGGTTAATTTGAAGTCTGCAAATGTTTACATTTTGCACAAGCCTGAAGTTTTATCAGTCGATAAAGACTGAAAGGACCACTGATTTTCGACACAAATGATTTCTTTACTCTTTACTAAACGACAAAATTTTGGACTGGTCCAAATTCAAAGCATTTGCAGACAACGGATTAAATGTGACTCAAATGATGGAATATGTGTCTGAAAGAGAAGAAAATATTGTAGGAAAAGGAGAAGATGCTTGCTATCAGCATTTTACCCTTTTCCCACACCATATTCAAAAGTTTTATTCCTAATGGTCGTTAAAACTCGGGATTGCGTCGTAAAAGGTTATCGAAATTTGGAGCCGCTTATTCTAGAAGACTTAAAAAAAATTCTTGAAATTTTGATAATCAGAGCCCGTATTGACCAACCATTCTTAGTTTTATTCTTATTCTATTTGTTTATTTATTTATTTAGAAAGTAACAAAACGTCTGATTGGCTAAACCAGTTGTTTTACGAAGAATAGTTCAAAGCTTTGGCTACTGTGGCTTTTGATTTGTTTGTGTGGTGTGTGAAGCAGTTTTCATCATTCTTTCCGTTATATCGCGGCAGCACTTATCCATAAGTTTCTTTTACCAGTACTTTGCCGCACTATTCTCCCAAAGTTACTGGCTACTTTCCCACATAACATTCGTCGAAACAATGATCAGCGATGAGAAAGGAAGGAATTCTATCGCAATGACTATAATCAATTCTGGGATAGAAATTGGCCGAGCTGGGAAATCGAACCAGCGATCCCCTTCAACAGTTTTGAATTCACAGCCACGAGAATTAGAAAAGCCGTCTTTTACAGCAGGTGATCTTCTAATGCAATGTCATTTAAGTAGATTTGAGGAAGCATGTACAATTAAAATCGTGGTCTCTTAGGACAGTGGGTTTTTAGTACAGATGACCACTAAGACGGGTTGATTCCGTCATTGAAAAGCTTCTTATTGACCGTTTTTACGTGGCGCAGCTCGAATATGATCAATGTCTTTCCCCTGATTGGACTGAAATGCAAGCGTCTGTCAGAGGGTGTCGGTCTGTTGATAGAAACGAAACAAGAAATCATAAGTGAATATTTTTGCTAACAGATGTAAGTAGCGTTAATATTGAATGGAATATAGTCTAAAAGACAATTTATTGTTACCTAGTCTCATTTATTTTGATATTTATACGATTCTTATGTCACCGGTCACTGGCCAAAGAATCGATGAATAAATTATGTTGAATGATTTTTCGGACGTAACTATTATACGGATAAGATCCTTGGTCCCACAGAATTAATTTTCTTTCTTTTTTCCATTGTTCATAACTTAGATGATTGAACTCTGGCTACGAAATTAATGGCATTGCTTTAGAAAAATCGTACTTTCAAGCTCTACAGGGGGAATATCAGAACTGCATGTAAAGCGTTTAAAACTTTACAGACAATACAATTCTAAACACATTTGTAGACAGCAACTTAAATATGTCTCAGATGATGAGAATCCTCTTCAGAAGGCTGGAAAACATTGTTTGAAGTGGAGAAAAAACTAATTTAGTTAGCAAAACCTTTTTCCTTAAGGTTGTGAAACGGGTCGGTTGGCAGGTTTAGACCACTTTACCAAACAATACCTGGTTTTAATGACCCTGTGGAAGAAGTGTTTTGAAAACATAGTGAGAAAAGGAGAAAATGCTAGTAACCAGCATTTTCTCCTTTTCCCACAATGTTTTCTAGCATATTAAGGACAAGTTCCATCATCTGAATTACATTTAAATGGTCGTCTGCAAATGCTTTGAATTTGGACAAGTCTAAAATTTTGTTGTTTGGTAAAGAGTTAAAGTGAATAAAAATTATGTTCCAAGTGCTTTTTGCTCTTGTTTTCAGATTTTTTAATTTTTAAAAGTTCCTTCAAAAATATAGTGCTTTTGCAGCCAGTGTAGGTTAAAATCAGGCTGCACGACAACACCTTTGATCTACAGAGTCAAATGTACCTTTAGTTCAGGCTGGACAAACTGTGCACTGTGATCTTGTATCTACATGGTTGGAGCTGTGTAGATCCAAGATCATATTTAATAGTAGGCTAGAATACATGGCCTCGAAGAGCCTCAAAATTGATATTATTTGAGTATTTTTCCCAGGCTGAAAACAAGGTGATTTTGTTTGTTTGGCACTCTAAGAAAGTGAGCATGTGAGCATCAAAATTGAAAGATCACATTTAAATAATGATATGAGCTGTACTCTGGCAAAAGAGAGTTAAATGCATCTCCGTGATGTGATGCCCTATACCAAGCAAGTCATCACATAATCAGGGATCCATAAAATCCATTTTGTCTAACAACTGACTAACTTATGACGTAAAATGGGCCTTGGACAAGCAGAAAATTTACTAACACTGAACAGCAAAAAGTCTTGACCAATGACAGTCTGCACAGACTATGCAAGTTGACCTGGGTCAGTATTCTTTGCAGATGCATTAAATGCCCTTTTCACAGAGCATGGCTGATACGTATGGTACATATTTCAGGACATGACTGTGTGGAAATAACAACTAGAAAATACATCAGGACCATTCAGTATTTTTACAGTGATCTCCATCCTCACAACTTTAATCCACGATTTACATCCAGAATACCTCAGATGTACTAAAGGACAGACAGACCCTAACCCAAAATCAAAGAATAGAAAGGAGTTCTCCAAGACCAAAGAAAACAACACTAAATAATGAAAAAAGCTTACTTATTGTCAATAGACACATCAAAGTAAGAGATAGTTTATAAGTTACTCTTCATAACCACATTGTTTTTAAACCCTCAATGATGATCCAACAAGCATTTGAAACTACAGTGGGAAAAGGAGAAAATGCTAGTAACCAGCATTTTCTCCTTCTCCCACAATGGTTTCTACACTTTCAAAGATAAAGCTCATCATTTAAGCCATGTTTAATAGGTTTTCTGGGAATGCTTCAATTTGGACAAGTGTAAAAATTATCTGTTTGGTAAAGAGTTAAAGGATTCTGTAATTATCACCTGGTTAAGCATCAAAGCATTGTGTAAAACTGAAGAAAGTTTGGAAATCTATTTAGATCCAGACCTTCATTAAAGATTTAGCATTAAAGATGCCGAATTACTTTTACATACCTTGGAAATAGATAGAAAACCATAACATGCCTATATTCACAACCTAATAGTTTCACTGTGTAAATACAACATTTTTACGCTGAAATTGCATGTGTATGACTCATTTGTAAATTTTATACCTCAACTATTATGCCTATAGAACTAATTTTTCATACTTTACACAAAAGTAAGTACCCAGTGAGATAATTTTTTTGTGGGTTTCTTGCAGGTTGAAGAATGACAGGGCAAAAAAGGGAGAGCACTATGTACCAACTGACTTAGAACATATAGCCAATGTAATTACCCATGGGGTAAGGAAAACAAAAACTTTATCTTGGTTTCTCTAGAAACCAAATTTATCACAGTTGACTGAGAAAGCACTCTATTTGCTAAGGCTAACCACCCACCAAACAATCCAGTGTTTCCAGGACTTTGTGGAAAAGGCTTTTGAAAAAAACTGTGGGAAAAGGAGAAAATGGTGGTAACCACCATTTTCTCCTTTTCCTACAATATTTCTCAGAGCACTGCTTATATCTATTTTCTTTTTTTTTTTTTTAAATTTTATATACCGGGTCCGTATTCACCAACCAATTTTAAGAACGTTCTTAGTCTTGTTCTTCAAGATTTTGAAAATTTGACAGTAACACAACTTCTGATTGGCAGAAACAAATGGTTTAGCCAATTAAAAGTTGTGTTACTTTTATATTTAGAAAATTCTGGAGAATAAGACAAAGAACGTTCTTAAGAACGGTTGGTGAATATGGACCCTGGTTATTACCTTTCTTTCATTATTGATTTATGACAAACCAGTATCATATCACTAATACCATATTTGTTGCGTATGTTGTATTTTTTTACCATGCATATCAGATTGGATTTATTCCAGAGTTTGAAATTTCCAGAGAAAATTTTCTATCTTTACATAATTTTATTTAAGAAACAGCCAGTTTTGATTTTGTTAAGGAACCTAGATTTTGAGTAATCTCTTATGGGTCTTAATGAAAGTAAGTTATGTTGTCAGTGCCTTAAAACAACTCAAATGTTGAAACATTAACAAATACATGTTAATTTAACACTTCAGTTAACCGTTTACCACACAATCCCAACTATTAACGACCCTGCAGAAGAAGCCTTTTGAAAACATAGTGGGAAAAGGAGAAAATGCTGGTTACCAGCATTTTTTCCTTTTCCCACAATGTTTTCTACTCATCCTAAAACAAATTTTATTTTTTGAGTCACTTTTATTTCGTCATCTGCAAAATGCTTTCAGTTTGGACTGGTCTAAAATTTTTGTCTTGTGGTAAAGAGTTAAGCCCCTTTAAACATGTAGATGTGGTCTACTTGATTTAGCAACCACTTCACTACTAAGTTTCACTTTGTCACCTACAGATGGTTTCATTATAGACAAGTCTAAAAGTTTGCTCATTAAAGAGTGAAGGACAATACAGAATGAATTGTTCTATCATATCAAAGAATAACATTTATACTTTATTTGTATGCTGTATTTAATGTAGATTTGTATTGTTCCAAGTCTGTATGGACTGAAGACCATGCAGGAGAATGCCGCGTCACGGAAAGAAGTAGTCACACTGTTGATTTACGGATTGGCACTGTTTTGTTTATTCACAATGTCCACTCTATACCACTGTTTATCATTTGCTGGGGCCAAAGGGTAAGATCACTGAGTCAAATTATTTGAATATCAGGTGTAGTGTTGATAAAGCTAACTGGTGGCTATCAAATGTGAGTCCTGACATGGCCAAATTTCTTTCAGGGGATCGATAAAAATCATTAAATTCTTTGCTGGGCTCATATTCAGCAACCATCCTTAACCCTTTACCAGACGATAAAATTTTAGCATTGTCCAAATTGAAAGCATTTGCAGACCACAATTTCATTATGGCTCAAATGGTGCAATTTGTCTTTGATAGGGTAGAAAAAATAAGGCTGGTAACCAGCATTTTCTCCTTTTCCCACAATGTTTTCTACCCTATCATAGACATATTTCATCATTTGAGTCTTATTTAAATTGTCGTCTGCAAATGCTTTCAATTTGGACATGCCCAAATTTTTGCCATGTGGTAAAGAGTTAAGTCTTTATCAGACGACGGAATTTAGGACTTGTCCAAATTGATGACCCTGAGGAGAAAGACTTTTAAAACATTGTGGGAAAAGGTAAAAATACCGGTAAACAACAGTTTCTACCCATCCCACAATGTTTTCTACCCTTTATAAACACAATGATATAAACCCCATCATTTTTGTCACGTAACTTATGTCATCTGCAAATGCTTCAATTTTGACCAGTCTAAGATTTTGTTGTGTGGTAAAGAATACAATTCATAGAAGAAAAGAATCAATTTCATTAGAAATCTAGCCTCTTTCCTATTTTCACACTTTCACAGTAAACAGCAGTACAATTCAGGTAAATTATGAGAAATTTTGTACATGTATATTACCACTGTGTTTGCTTGGTATTTCACAAGACAAGACAATTTCACATAGTTCACATTTTCTCTTATTTTTCCCATCTCATTTATCATCATTTAAGATGGGTTTTTTTTATACTTTTTTTTCCTGCTTTTAATTTTTCACCAGACAACAAACCTTGGACTTGTTCAAATTTAAAGCAATTGCAGGCATCACAGTAAGTGTGAATCGAGAACTGAAATTTGTCTTTTGAAGGGAAGAATGACCTTCTAATTTGTCCATTTTCTACGACATTTTCCTTAGCTGACTTTTAATTTCACAATTCTCCCTCCTAAGTGCTTCGTTTTCTTGTTTCAATTCTTGAACAGAACTACTCAAATCATCCATTTTTACGTTGAAAGATGATAAATCAGACCTTAACTAAGTTTTCATATCTCGCAAAAATATCATACCGTAAGTTCATCATTTTCATTTTGTTTATGGGTTTTTCTAGTTGTAATAGATGATAAAACAGGACTGTTGGAGGCCTGGAATGATAACAGAAGGGATGCTACATCAGTCGCGGAGACATCTGCAAAGCTCAATGTCTTCTGCTTCTGGCCTTTTGGTGGACCTGGGTTAACCTCTACATCCCCACCCAGTATAATCAGCACGGAGAGGAAAAGGGCTGCTCGGATTGTTGTACTTACAGCTGCTCTGCTGACCTGGAGTATCTTTATTGTACTTTGACACCTTCTAGGCATCATAAAGCACCAATTCTCATCCTATAAATTGTCAAACTAATGCCGATTTTCATTTATTTCGATTTTTTTCTGCATGTGATTTTTTCGCACACCATTTTCCAAGGGACGCAACTCTCGATCTGCCATTTATATTGTTTTGTGCAAATGGTTGGATTTTGGACAAGTCTACATTTTTCTTGTGTTGTGAAGAGTTAAGCAGTGAATTATTGATTGATTGATTGATTGTATGGTGTTAAATGCCATTTTCAACAGTGCAAAACAATGGTCAGCAATGAGAGAGGAATGAATCCTGTCTCAGTGACTATCATCAATCCTCGGAAAGAAATTGGCCAAGCCAGGGATCAAAGCAGCAACCTCCTGTTCTCAAGTCCTGTATGCTACGGACTGAGGTACCGGCTGTAGTGAATTAATCATTTTGAATTGCAGGTTGCTGAGACATTTCTTCCATCTTGGTGACAGGGCCGTGATTTTCATATTTATAGCAGCATCTTACACACCATGGTAAGTGTGCAGTTTACATGTTAATATCCTTAACTCTTTTGGCGCCAAATAAATAAACTCGACTTCTTTCGGAGGCTGTAAATGCAATCCACAGAGACCCAGAAAGATTTTTATCGTAGGGGCTTGACTAATTAAGCGGACAGTACAGATCAAAGATCAGACTGCACATTCTGTGCAGCCTGATCTTGATCTGTGCCGTCTGCAAAAGTCCCTGTTTTTGCGTATGGTGCTGAAAGGGTTAAAAAACAAATGAGCCATGCTCTGGCAAAAGGGGCTTAATGCATCTCAGTGATCCATGATACCATGCAAGCCATCACATAATTATGGATCCATAATAACCCCTTTTTTTAACAACTGACTTAATCATGAAGTAGACTGGTCCCTGAACATACAGAAAATTGACCAATAGCGAAAAGTTTCGGCCCAGGTCAGCCTGCACGGACTGCGCAGCCTGACGTGGGTCAATACTTTTCGCAGTTGCATTAAGCTCCCTTTTCACAGAACCTGTTTCAAATGTTTCTGGGATATTCTGGAATCAGTAGATCCATCTGCAAGTCCTCCATAGTGGCATGAGTGACTCGAACCCACAGTCCAGTTGGTCGTTTTTATAAAAACTTTTTTAAAACTACTGACCAGAAAATGTAAGTTACGGTAAAAAGTGTAGTGTTGCATCTCTATTGTTGAGTATTTTGAGATAAACAGAGGTGAAATAATTTGGATTCTTTTTTTTTTCAGTATAATTAATGGAGTTCATTTTTTGGGGGAGGGGGGGGGAAGGGGGGGTTGCATTCTAGGACTGGTTCTAGTTCATTGACATGGAATTATTCATTTATTTAACTCTTTACCAAAAGAGAAAAATGTAGACGTGTCCAAATTGAAGGCATTTGCAATTGACAATCCAAAGTGTAGCTCAAATGATGGAATTTTTCTTTCACAGGAAAGAAAACATTTCGGGAAAAATGCTGGTTACCAGTATTTTTCCCTTTTCCCACAATGTTTTCAAGATCCTTCTTCCTCAGGATCATTTAAGCCTTTGTCACACAATTCCGACTTTTAACGACCCTTAGGAAGAAGCCTTTTGAAAACATTGTGTGAAAAGGAGAAAATGCTGGCAACCAGCATTTTCTCCTTTTCCAACAATGTTTTCTACCCTATGAGAGAAAAATCATATCATTTGAGCTACACTGAAATTGTCGTCTGCAAATACTTTCAATTTGGACGGGTATAAATTTTTGTCGTGTGGTAAAGGGTTAAATAAAATTTAATGCTATGTCAATGAACTTTGGCTTTTTTTTGGAAAACCAGGCCTATGCAAATGCTTTCAATCTGGACAAGTCTAAAAATTTGTCATGTGGTAAAGGGTTAAAGTCGGGAATATTTGGTAAAGGGTAAATGTGTATGAATTAATGTTAACCTTGTTTGTATGGTCATTACAGCTGTGTTTTAGTTTTGTATTTTGCCATAGCGCCTATATATGCATTCATGGAGCCATCTTGAACCAGCCTCCAGTTTCACAAAAAAATTTAAGTCTCCTATTTTGCTCAGATCAGCAAAAGGACTAATTTTCCAACTCAAGCTGAGTTTAGATTGTTGTTGGAGAAGCACTTTCCTTACATTAGTAGAATTAACTCTTTACCAAATGACAAAATTTTAGACCAGTCCAAATTGAAAGCTTTTGCAGACGACAAAAAATAAATGTGATTTAAAAATTGAAATTTGTTTTCGGAAGTGTAGAAAACATTTTGGGAAAAGGAGAAAATGCTGGTTACCAGTATTTTCTCCTTTTCCCACATTGTTTTCAAAAGGCTTCTTCCTCGGGGTCATTAAAAGTCGGGATTGTGAGTTAAAAGGTTAAGTAACATTCTCAAACCTTGAGTTGGCGCAACACATATAAACTGAACACAGTAAAATAAGGAACTTTTTCTGTTAACTGAGTTATGTCCCTTTATTTTGCTGAGTTGAGTGAAACATTGTCAACTCAGGATTTGAAAATGGTACTTGAGTGACCTTTACCAGCTGAAAAAATTTTGTGTCTAGTGAAGACAAACAAAAAAGAAATGGGTTTATGTGTTGGAACCTCCAACAGATATTTAACATTTAGTAACAGTTTTTTTGTTGATAATACTCTCATTCAATCATTTAGATGATGATATGAAAGTAGCCCGAGTTTGCAGGTATGCGCTTTCAGTGTCACATGACCAACTAACAGATAACGTAAGAAATATATGGTACCCTGTTATCAGGTTGGAATTATTACAAATGACAGGATAAAAAGCACTATTTTTGTATCCTTCAAAAATTTGTCCTCTGTGTAATTGGTCATGGATTTTTGGAAGTCTAAAGGTAACCTGTACTGTAAAATAAAGGGGTTAACTCTCTTTCAGGTTAGTACTCAAAGACTTTGATGGTGCCGGTGACCTTACAATGTGGATTGTATGGGTGGGATGTGTATTAGGAATATTGTACCAGTTTCTTTTTCATCATAAGTAAGTGTCAAATCTGTGATCATTTAAGTCTTTACCAAACAACAAAATATTAGACCAGTCCAAATTGAAAGCTTTTGCCAACGACAAAATAAATGTAAATCAAAAATTGAAATTTGTTTTTGGAAGAGTTGAAAACAATGTGGGAAAAGGAGAAAATGCTGGTTACCAGCATTTTCTCCCTTTCCCACAATGTTTTCAAAAGGCTTCTTCCTCAGGGTCGTTATAAAAGTCAGGATTGTGTGGTAAAGGGTTAACACTATGAAAAACAAGAGGGCCATGATGGCCCTGGGTCGCTCACCTTAGTAGAGTGCCTTAAAGGTTTTTCTTTAATTTGACCATGTGACCTAGTTTTTGACCGCAGGTGACCCAATTTCAAACTCATATTTCATGAAGACAAACATTCTGACCAATTTTCAATTCAATTGAGCAAAAAATGTGGCCTCAAGTGCCCTAAAGATATTTCTTTAATTTGACCTAGTGACCTAGATTATGACCCCAGGTGACCCAAATTTCAACTGGTCTTTGACTATATCAAAAGAAACATTTTAACCAATTTTCAAATCAAATGAATAATAAATGTGGCCTCTAGAGTGCCCACTAGCTATTTCTTTAATTTGACCAAGTGAACTAGTTTATGACCCCAGTTGACCCAAATTCAGACTCATGTGAGATTTTACAAAGACAAACATTCTGACCAATTTTCAAGGCAATTAAGCAAATAATGTGGCCTCTAGAGTGCCCACAAGGTATTTCTTTATTTTGACCTAGTGACCTAGTTTATGGTTCCAGGTGACCCAAATCCAAACTCATCTGGTATTTCATCAAGACAAACATTCTGGCCAAATTTCAGGTCATTTGAGCATTAAATGTGGCCTCCAGAGTGCAAACAAGGTATTTCTTTAATTTGACCAATTGAACTAGTTTATGACCCAAGTTTACCCAAATTAATCTTATGTAAGACTTTATAAAGACAAACTTTCTAACTAATTTTCAAGGCAATTGAGCAAATAATGTGGCCTCGAGAGTGCCAACAAGGTATTTCTTTAATTTGACCTAGTGACCTAGTTTATGACCCAAGATGACCCAATTTTGAACTCAATGAACTTGTTGTGCTTAGATTGGCAAACAAACTTAGAAGAGAATCACTGCATACCAAATATCAAAGCTCTACGCCTTCCAGTTTTAAGGAAGAATTTTAAAGTTTTCCTTCTTTGTTCCTATGTTCGAACTTGTGACCCCCCGGGCTGGGCCAGTTTTGACCCAGGGGCATCATATGAACAAACTTGGTAGAGGTCCACTAGGAAATGCTACATACCAAATATCAAAGCTCTACACCTTCCCATTTAAAAGAAAAAGAAATCTAAAGTTTTCCTTCTTTGTTCCTATCTTCAAACTTATGACCCCCAGGGCGGGGCCAGTTTTGACTCAGGGGCATCATATGAACAAACTTGGTAGAGGTCCACTCTGAGATGCAACATACCAAATATCAAAGCTCCACACCTTTCAGTTTCAGAAAAGAAGAATTTTAAAGTTTTCCTTCTTTGTTCCTATGTTCGAACTTGTGACCCAAGAGGCTGGGCCAGTTTTGACCCAAGCAGCATCCTTGGAACAAACTTGGTAGAAGTCCACTAGGAGATGCTACATACCAAATATCAAAGCTCTATGCCTTCCCATTTAAGAGAAAAAAAAATAAAGTTTTCCTTCTTTGTTCCTATGTTTGAACTTGTGACCCCCGGGGCAGGGCCAATTTTGACCCCAAGGGCATCATATGAACAAATTTAGTAGAGGTCTACTAGGCGATGCTACATACCAAATATCAAAGCTCTACGCCTTCCCCAGTTTCAGAGAAGATGATTCTTAAAGTTTTCCTTGTCTGTTTCTATGTTCAAACTTGTGACCCCCTGGGTGGGGCTAACTTTTGTCCCAAGGGCATCATATGCACAAACTTAGTAGAGATCCACTAGAAGATGCTACATACCAAATATCAAAGCTCCATGCCTTCCTGTTTCAAAGAAGAAGATTTTTAAAGTTTTCCTTCTTTGTTCCCAAGTTGGAAATTGTGACCCCCTGGGGCGGGGCCAGTTTTGACCCCAGGGGCATCATATGAACAAACCTGGTAGAGGTCCACTAGGCGATGCTACATACCAAATATCAAAGCTCTACGCCTTCCAGTTTCAGAGAAGATGATTTTTAAAGTTTCCCCTCTTTGTTCCTATGTTTGAACTTGTTACCCGGGGCGGGGCCAGTTTTGACCCCAAGGGCATCATATGAACAAATTTGGTAGAGGTCCACTAGGAGATGCTACATGCCAAATATCAAAGCTCTATGCCTTCTAGTTTTAGAGAAGAAGATTTTTAAAGTTTTCCTTCTTTGTTCCTATGTTGGAAATTGTGACCCCCGGGGCTGGGCCAGTTTTGACCCCAGGGAAATCATATGAACAAACTTGGTAGAGGTCCACTAGGAGATGCTACATGCCAAATACCAAAGCTCTATGCCTTCCAGTTTCAGAGAATAAGATTTTTAAAGTTGTCCTTCTTTGTTACTATGCTCAAACTTGTGACCCCCAGGGCGGGGCCAGTTTTGACCCCAGGGACATCATATGAACAAATTTGGTAGTGGTCCCCTAGGCAATGCTACATACCAAATATCAAAGCTCTACACCTTCCAGTTTCAGAGAAGATGATTTTTAAAGTTTCCCCTCTTTGTTCCTATGTTCGAACTTGTGACCCCCGGGGTGGGGCCAGTTTTGACCCCAGGGGCATCATATGAACAAATTTGGTAGAGGTCCACTAGGAGATGCTACATGCCAAATATCAAAGCTCTACGCCTTCAAGTTTTAGAGAGGAAGATTTTTAAAGTTTTCCTTCTATATGACTATGCTCAAACTTGTGACCCCCAGGGCGGGGCCAGTTTTGACCCCAGGGACATCAAATGAACAAACTTGGTAGAGGTCCACTAGGAGATGCTACATACCAAATATCAAAGCTCTGCGCCTTCTAGTTTCAGAGAAGAAGATTTTCAAAGATTTTGCTTTTTTTTCCTTTTTGTTGCCATGGCAACCAGAGTTGTGGGTGGAATTTAATTCTTTGAACACTTTTGGTAGAGCTTCACCCAAGAAACATCCCTGCCAAGTTTCATCAAGATTGGCCCAGTGGTTTAGGAGAAGAAGATGTTTAAAGAAATTGTTGACGGACGACGGACGACAGACGACGGACGACGGACGCCGGACATAGGGCGATCACAATAGCTCACCTTTAGCACGTTGTGCTAAGGTGAGCTAACAACACTCTGTCATTTGATATTTCGGCTATCACCTTTTTCAAGAGTTCAAAACAATATGCTTATGAAACAATATGGCTGCAGCAGTTCATGCTAAAAAAATGTTCTGAAGGAAAAAGTGTTTCAAACTCTTGAAAAAGGCAATGGCTGTACTATTGAACAACAGAGTGTTGTTTTTCATAGTGTTTCATTCATACCCTGAGGAATTCATAGTGTCATTATGTTATCATTTAGTAAATAGATTTTTTTACGTTAACCCTTAAAGGGCCTTTCATGACCATTGTTGCCTTTGTGGCCAGTGTAGATCAAGATCAGACTGCACAACTTGGGCAGTCTGATCCTTCATCTACACTGTCCGCTTTGCGGAGACATTCTGCACAACAACATTGCACTTATAGGGGTCTTATTTGGAGAATGAGAGTGTTCCTTGGGTTTATTTGGCGCCCTCAGAGTTAAAAAGTTTGTTTCGACAAGGACTTGGTTGCTGAAATACTGATTGTTCTTATCAGGTGAATGAATAAATGGACTGTTGCCGTGAAATAACTAATGTTTGAAGTGGATTAAAAATTAGTTTAACTATCAGTCATAAAAATCTAACGGTGCTCCGCATGCATGTAGTAGCTTTTAATTCTTTCTTAACCCTTTATCACACAATCCCGACTTTTAATGATTCCGAGGAAGATGCCTTTTGAAAACATTGTAGGGAAAGGAGAAAATGCTGGTAACCAGCATTTTCTCCTTTTCCTACAATGTATTCTTTCATATCAAAGACAGAAATCATCATTTGAGCTACATTAATTTTGTCGTCTGCCTGCAAATGCTTTCAGTTTGGTCAAGTCAAAAATTTTGTCATTTGGTAAAGAGTTAACTGTTAAACTTATGACAACATTTTACTTATCCAAATTGAAAGTGTTTGCAGATGACAAATCTAGTGTGACTCAAATGATGAAATTGTCTTCAGAAGGGGGAGAAAACAGTGTTGGATAAAAGAGAAAATGCTGGTTACCAGCATTTAGTCCTTTTCCCTCAACATTTTCAAAAGCACTCTTCTCCAGGGCTGTTAAAATATGGGATTGTTGGGTAAAGGGTTAAACAGTCCTATTTAAAGACTTTAAGGTAGCAGAGTGCTAAAAGTATTTTAGGAAAAGAAGAAAATGTGGGTAACCAGCATCTTCTTCTTTTCCCATAGCGTTTTTTACCCTTTTCAAACGCAAATCTCCCAAGTTGAGGCAAGTTCGACTTGGACCAGTCTAAAATTTTCTCATGTGGTAATGAGTTAAACTTGGCAGAGCCCAGAAAGGTCAGTTGACGACACAAAGGGCTAGTTACCCTGGAGATTTAAGTTTTTATCCTGGCCCAGCCAAAGTAAATTTTAAATCTTTAGCAAATGACAAAAATTTTGACAGGTCCAAATTATAAGCACTTGCAGTCGACAAATGCAGTGTACCTCAACTAATTATATCTGTCTTTGATAGGGTAGAAACCCACAATTTTCTCTAGAACCTTTTTCTTCAGGGTTTTTGAAAGTCGGCACTGTGTGGTAAAGAAGTGATGATTACTACTTACTGGGAAACATTGTGGTGACTCTGTAAATGTGGGAAAGCAGCCTGTGGCTTGAAAATAATGGTTCACCCTTTACTGCACAGTGCCGCCTTTTAACGCCCCTGGGAAAGAAGCCTATTGAAAACATTGTGGGAAAAGGAGAAAATGCTGATAACCAGCATTTTCTCCTTTTCCCACAATGTTTTCTACCCTATCAAAGAAAAATTGCACCATTTGAGCCACACTGAAATTGTCGTCTGCAAATGCTTCCAATTTGGACAAGGCTAAGATTTTGTCGTCTGGTAGAGGGTTAAAGAGGTATACACGAATAGCTTCACCAGCTGCACTTATATAATGGAAATACTGTGAAAAATGACATTAAATGCCAAACAAACACTACAAAACAAATTCATTGTGCAAAATTTTATCTGTCCTTTTTCTCTTCTGAAAATGCCAAACTAACAGTTCAAAGCAACTTCTCTGTGAAAAAATATATTTGAGTCATGCTCTGTGAAAAGGAGGTTTAATGCATATGGAAAAAGTATTTACCGCGCAGGCTGACCTGGGTCAATACTGTCTACTTTTGATAAATTTTCTGCATGTCCAAGGACCATCTACTCAGGATTCAGTCGGTTGTTTGGCAAAATAGATCTTATTTATCCATGATAATGTGATGATTTGCTTGGTATAATGCATCACAGATATGCATTAAACCCCTTTTTGCCAGGTGTGGCTCATTTTTATGTGTCTTTTTTTTTTTGTTTGAAACAGGTTTAAATCTCTGGAGATTGTGTTTTATCTTATAGTGGGAATATGTCCAGCATATGCTGTTACTCATATGGTATGTATGTAATGTCATTAACCCTTTCCCAAACGACAAATTTTGGACTGGTCCAAATTGAAAGAGTTTGCAGACGACAATTCTAAATTTGATGAAAATGACAGAAAGGTCTCAAAAAGGGTAGAAAACACTGTGGGAAAAGGAGAAATTGCTCGTTATGAGCAATTTCTTCTTTTCCCACAGTGTTTTCAAAAGACTTGTGCTGCAGACACGTGAAAATCAGGGCTTGTTTGGGAAAGGGTTAATCCTATACCAAACTACTAGGAGTTTTATCAACCTGGAGTAAGAAGACTTTTGAAAACAATGTGGGAAAAGGAGAAAATGCTGGTAACCAGCATTTTCTCCTTTTCCTACAATGCTTTTTACCCTTCTAAAGACACATTTCATTTTATAAGTTGCTTTTACTCTGACATCTGTAAATGCTTTCAATATAGACAAGCATAAAGATTTTCTCATCTGGTTTGGAGTTAACCCTTTACCACACAATGCCATCCTTGTAACGACCCTCGGAAAGAAGCCTTCTGAAAACAGTGTGGGAAAAGGAGAAAATACTGGTAATCAGCATTTTCTATTTTTCCCAAAATGTTTTCTCCCCTATCAAAGGAAACTTGCTCCATTTGAGCCATATTAAAATTGTCATCTGCAAATCTTTCAATTTGGACAAGGCTAAAATTTTGTCGTCTGGTAAAGGGTTAACCAAGTAATTTCATATTTGCCAAGCTACGGGTCTGAGGTATTAGCACTGGGTCTTCAGCCTCAAGCAAATACTTCGGACCTGTAACCACGCTTACACCACATTACTTGACTGATAACAATTTTATTAATTAATGGCCAGAATTTGTCATCCATTTTTGATTTGATATTGACCAAGTCATAAAAATTAACCTGTTTTTTTTATATTGGCTGAGTTTTTTTTGTCCTTGCAGAGTTTATTGATATTTGCCCAGTTTGTCTCTTGGTATTGACAGGTCTGTTTTGGTCACAAAAATGCATTAACACAGTTTGTTGACTAGTAATGATTATTATTGATCACTGTTTGATAACCCAATACTAAACAAATACTATGTTTTGTGCCCAGGTACAAGGAGTGTTCAAATATCAATGCATCTAAGCACCTAGAATTTGATTGTCCATAGGTTTCACTGAAATTTTTATTTTGTTTCTTTAAAGTATTCACCTCCAACAGATATACAAAGTTTCAGTCTCCGGATCCAATCTTTGAAGGCATTTTCATCGTCTTTTTTCGGTATGCTATGAAGACAGCAATTTCTGTCAGCTCTATTTCAACTTGTGTAAACTGTAAGTTTCAGTCATTGTCTTTTGTATCGGTTGCAAGAAGCAGGAAAAAGTCGTATTCACCTGACCTTGCCCCTTGTGACTTCTTTTTGTTGCCAAAATTTAAAAAAAATACCTTTCAGGTCGAAAATTTGTTCGGTGTAAACACCTCGGTTCTGCAATATTTAGTGTTGCTGATTGTTGGACGATTGTTATGTGGGAAAGCAGCCAGTGGCTTGGGAAGAATATTGTGCAAAGTAATGGTAAAAGAAACTCCAGGAAAGCATGGATTGGTGCACTTGCTGCTGTGATATATCAAGAATAATATTAAAAAGGATAGGATTTACACCATAAATACAAACAAACCTACTAGGTCTCCATAGTATCCATTGTACATGAACTACCTATTTATATTGCTTAATAAAGTGGTGCATTGACAATTCTGCAAATGTTTTTAAAACAGCAACTGCGAAATCACTGTCTAAAAAAAAAGGTTTTAGTTAACAAACCATTCAAACTAACATGTCTAATTTTCTTGTGTTTCAGACTGACCCCTCTGGTGTTTATGAGCTGGCAGTGGGCGGAGTTATATATGTTTCTGGAGTGGTATTCTTCAAATGTGATGGAATCATTCCTTTTGCCCATGCTATATGGCACTGTTTTGTATTTCTAGGGGCTCTTGCTCATTTTTATGCTATAAATAAGTATTTAGTAGGTGCTCATGCTAGTTCTTTACAAGGAATTCCAGGAATATGAAATTTACATATTTAGCCCCTCCCTCATATTTTGCATAATCCCACCTCTTTCTTGACCAGTTGATTGAATCTATTTTTATCCTGCCTGTCCATGATTTTCCCTTTGTTTACTCATCGTAATCTGCAGATGTCTTTTTAATTCTTGCAACCAACTGCCTATGAAAACATTGTTGCAAGTAATTTCTCCTTTTCCGACACACAAAATCTAGACACTTCCAAATTGAAAGCATCTGCAGACGACAAATTAAAAAGTTGCACAAATGAACAGAAGGTCTTTGGCTGGGTAGAAAATATTTTTGGAAAAGGAAAAAATGCTGTTTACTGCCATTTTCTCCTTGTCCCAAAATGTCTTCAAAAACCTCCTGCAGTATTGTCAAAACTAGGAACCAGGAAAAGGACTTTTGAAAATATTGTGGTAAAAAGGGAAAATGCTGGTAATCAGCATTTTCTCTTTTTCCCACAATGTTTTCTATCCTTTCAATAAAAAGAAGTTCATAATTTGTGCTACATTAAGTTTGTTGTCTGCAAATGCTTGTTGTTCGCACCAGCCTGAAATTTTGTTGTTTGATAAATAGTTCTTTAAGTCTTTACCATATGACAACCAGATGACAAAATTTCAGACTGGTCCAAATTGAAAGCATTTGCAGACAACAAACTAAAGTGGATGAAAAATCGAAATTTGATTTGGGACAGGTGAAAAACATTTTGCTTTTCCCTCAATGTTTTCAAAAGGCTTCTCCATCAGGGTCGGCAAATCAAGCATAGTTTGAATGATGGGAGTTGTCAATGAAAGGGGAGATATCATTATAGGAAAAAGAGAAAATGCCGGTGTAGGTCTGATAGTGAGAAGAAATTAACATACAGGGTGTCCCAGAAGTCGCACACCATCATGATTTTTTTTTCCAATTTTTCAGGTTAAATATTGATTTTTTTTTTTTTTCTCTCTCTCTTCTAGATTTAAATATGGCTAATTAACTAACAACACGAGAAAAGATTAATTATTTTTTATTATGATCATGATCCATAAGATGTTTTTGAAAATTAAAAGGTTTTTTTTCATGGAAACCTGGATGGTGTCAACTTCTTGGACACCCTGTATGGCATATGAGGCAATTAGTCAAACGTAACGCTATCCATGTCACAGCTCAGGAAGTTGACTTTTGACCCTTGGAGTTTCCAAATTAATGAGTTGGATATTTTTAGTGGGTTGTAAATTGACTTTACTCTTTACCAAATGACAAAATCATTGCCTTGTCTAAATTGAAAGCATTTGCAGACAACAAATCATTTGTTATGCAAAGCATGAAATTTCTATTTTGAAGGGTAGAAAACATTGGTGGAAAAGGAGAAAATACTGGTTACCAAAATTTTCTCCTTTTCACGCAATGTATTCAAACGCCTTATGCCCCAGGGTTGTTGAAACATGGGATTGTTTGTAAAGGGATAATGCAATTTTAAAGTTGTCTCAATGAAATATATCTTGCACAATGCCAGACAGTGCAGATTGAAGATCAGCATGCACATTGTGTTCATTCTGATCTTGATCTGTACTGTACATTAAAGTAGTTATCCTTTCCCAAACAACAAAATGTTGACTCCTCCAAATTGAAAGTATATGCAGACGACAAATTTGAATTTGGTACAAATGAGCTTTTGTTCTCTGATAGGTTGGAAAACACCTTGGGTTAATGGAGAAAATGTTGGTTACCAGCATTTTATCCTTTCTGCCACAATGTTTTCAAAAGCCTCTATCCTCAGGGTCATTAAAACTTGCGATTGTATGCCAAAGGGATAAAACTTCTGACATCAATAATTCTAATCAAGATTTTTTTTCAGCAGTATTTTTGTTTTAATCAATGAAGTTGTGTCTGAGCCATGCTCTTTGAAAAGGGGGCTTAGTGTATCTATGAAAATTATTGACCTAGGTCAACATGCACAGTTGGGGCAGGCTGACCTGGGCCCAAACTTTTAGCTATTGGTCAATTTTCTGCATGTCCAAGGACCAGTCTACCTCATGATTGAGTAGATGGTTAAAAAAGTGGCTATTATGGATCTATGGGTATGTGATGGCTTTCTTGGTACCATGCATTAAGCCCCCTTTTTACCAGAACATTGCTAATCTATTTGTTACGGTATTTATCATGTATATTTCTATGGCTATTTTTGTATTGATGATCAAATTTATACAACAGCTATTGCTCTAGTTTTGTAGAATGTACTTTGTTTTTAGCTGTATAACAAACTCTAACCCTTTACCAAATGACAAAATTTTAGACTCATCCAAATTCAAAGTTGTTGCAGATGACAGAATAAATGTAGCTAAATGTCTTTGATAGTGTAGAAAACATTGTGGGAAAAGGAGAAAATGCTGGTAACCAGCATTTTCTCCTTTTCCCACAATGTTTTCAAAAGGCTTCTTCCTCAGGGTTGTTAAAACATGGAATTGTGTGGTAAAGGGTTAAGTATATGTAAGTATATTTGTTAAGAGTATTAAGATATATACCTTTGAAATCCAGATATATATACTTTGATCAAATCTTCCTCAGTGTGTTTATTTTCATCATCTATAGTTATCAAGGCCCCTATTCACCAACCGTTCTTAAGAACATTCTTAGTGTTATTCTCAAGAATTTTCTAAATTTGTAAAGTAACAGAACCTCTTCAGATGGTTTAGCCAATCAGAAATTGTTTTACTATTTAAATCTAGAATACGACTAGGAATGAAACTAAGGATGGTTGGTGAATACAGGCCCAGATTTATTTTAACTTTTCCATGTCCTTAGCATTTCATTCTGTGTGTTTAATGGTCTTGTAGTAATTCCTCTTCTAAAGTGATACTTTTAATTGTCTTTGCTGTCATTACAAAGCTCAGAGAAAACTGCTAACTGCGAGGATTTAGTGAATTAGTCTTGCTTTTTGCTTATTTCAAACATTTTTTTGTGTCTTAAATTTTATTGATATCAACAGTACACACCTCAAAGTAATTAACTCTTTACCAAATGACAAAATTTTAGACTTGTCTAAACAATTTGCAGACGTCAGATTCAATGTGGCTAACAAGATTAATTTGTCTTTGGAAGATTAGAAAACATTTTCAGAGTGACTAGCATTTTCTCCTTTTTAACACAATGTTTACAAAAGCCTTCTTTCTCAGGATGGTTAAAACTCAGGATTATGTTGTAAGGGGTTTACCTATAAGTCACTAAGTGATTGGGAATCTCTTTTAACCCATTACCAAATGATAAAGCCTTTGATATGTCAAAATTCAAAGTATTTTCAGATGACTGCATGTGAATATAAAAACTGAAATGAGTTTTTAAATGGAGGAAAATAATGTGGGAAAAGGAGAAAATGCAGGTTACCAGCTGATTTTCTCCTGTTCCCAATTGTTTTCAAAGCACTTCTTCCAGTTTGTCGGAACTCAAGATTTTTATGTAAAGAACTAAACCATGACTTAACTCTTTACCAAACGACAAAATTTTAGACTGTTCCAAATTGAAAGCAGTTGCAGACGACAAATTCAGTGTGACTCAAAAATTGAAATTTGTTTTGGGAAAGGTAGAAAACATTGTGGGAAAAGGAGAAAATGCTCTTATTTTCTCCTTTTCCCACAATGTTTTCAAAAGGCTTCTTTCTCAGGGTCATTTAAAGTTGGGATTCTATGGTAAAGAGTTAATAAGACTTGTCAGGCAAATGTCAAAACTTGTACATAAGGTTTGCAAAAGGGGTTCATCAGTCTGGTTTACTCTGTTATCGAGTTGTCCACTTTTTGTGTATGAATCCAATAAACTCTTAAATTACTTTAGATGTAACAAAGTCCTTAACCATTTACCACACGACAAAAATTTATACCTGTTCAAATTGAAAGCATTTGCAGATAACAATTTCAATGTGGCTCAATGACATTTTTGTTTGATAGGGTAGAAAACATGGTGGGAAACAGAGAAAATGCTGGTAACCAGCATTTTCTCCTTTTCCCACAATATTTTCCAAAGGCTTCTTCCTCAGGGTTGTTAAAAGTCGGCTTTGTGTCGTAAAGGGTTAATTTGCAGTTGCAGTTTATTTTTTGTCAGAATATCTTGCAAAATATAAAAAAAAAAAAAAGCATAGGATCAAGATTTAACTGTTTCTTCTGTGCAGACTTATCATGATCTATTTTATCTATAAATTCTGTTTGGTTGAGCGAGAGTTGATTTATGAAAAGTGCCATTTTTCTACTGCTTGTCACGTACAAATTATTTTTGGATTTCTTGCATTTTCTTTTGCTGCTTTTCTTTTTAATCACCATGACACATTTCTACTAGATAACCCTTTATGAAGAAATTCCGAGTTTTAACAGCCTCAAGGAAAAGGATTTTGAAAACATTGTTGAATGAGGAAAAAATGCTGGTAACCAACATTTTCTCATTTTTCCACAATGTCTTCTACCATTTTGAAAGACAAAGCTCATCATTTCAGCCACATTTAATTGAATGCTTTCAATTTGGGTCAGTCTAATGTTTTGTCATGTGGTAAAGAGTAAATGATACTTAATGAACAAATCATGTAGTACATTTGTTTATGAGACTTTACATACCATAATTTTCCTTTGTACACACTTTTGTTTTTCTTTTCTATCTGTGATTTTGTTTGATATTTTAGGTGATCATTTTAACTCTTTACCAAACAGCAACATTTTAGACCTGTCCTAATTGAAAGCATTTGCAGACAACAAATCAAATTTGGCTTTTAAAATGATTTCAATCTTTAAAAGGGTAGAAAACATTGTGGTAAAAGGAGAAAATGCTGGTTATCAGCATTTTCTCCTTTTTTCCCCACAATGTTTTCAAAAGACTTCTTCCTTTGTGTCATTTAAACTGGGGATTGTGTGGTAAAGGGTTAATAAGCAATGTCATTAAAGAAAAATATTTTGGTATTGCTATGGCAACTCTTCATGTATGTAAGTTCTGTTTTGCATGTAAATTTCCAACAAAATGGGTTTCGTGTGATTTGAAAATTTGAAACATCTGAATGTCAGTAGACATTTTAAGGAAGCAGTCCGCAGACAATTCTAGAGACCTCAAAAAGCTCTTTACAGGCTTAAAATTTAGTTTATATTTTGTAAAACATTTTGTAAAATTTTTCATACAGGAGAAAATATTTTTACAAAGAAATCAGTGGGTGGGGCCTTTCTAGTAAAACAGGTCAGTTCCTGTAGGGCCATTGAATTAACGCTTTACCACATAATCCAGACTTTCAACAACCCTTCTGGAAATGCTTTTTGAAAACATTTTGAGAAAAGGAGAAAATGCTGGACACCAGCATTTTCTCCTTTCCCCTCAATGTTTTCTCTTTAAAAAAATAAATGTCAGTTTTTGAGCCACATTGAAATTGTGTGTGCAAATTCTTTCAATTTGGACAAGTCTAAAATGTTATCATTTGGTAAAGAGTTAATGGGTTGGATTCAAATTAACATGGAATTTTACACAAATATCTCAGGTGCTAAATGGAGATAGCAAACCATGCCATATAACATATGCTATTTTCTAAATCACAAATAATTCATACCTTAAATTATGTATGAGAGATATAGTTTTGTAATGTTTAAGTCTTAATTCATCGCTGCCTACAGAGGAGCATAAAACCAGATTTTGGCCCAAATGTTTTGGGAGGAAAAAACTGATATTTTGTAAGGAAAAGTATACCATGCCATATAACACATAATTATTTTCTAAATCACAAAATAGATTCATACCTTAGGAATTCTGTAAGAAATATAGTTTTGTAATGTATAAGTCTTAAGTCATAGGTGCTTTTAACCCTGTACCAAATGACAGAGTTTAAGACTTGTCCAAATGGAAAGCAGTTGCAGGCAACCAAATGAATGGGACTCAATAAATGAATTTTTTTTGGAAGGGTAAGAAACATTTTGGGACTAGGAGAAAATGCTGGTAACCAAAAAGCTGCTTTTTGTAAGGAGAATTCATAATGGTGTTACAGCATTCACTTAGCTTTGGTCAAAGCAAAAATAAAAAATATATATATATAATGCAAAAGTTATTTGCCTCTTCTGGGATTTGATCCCACAACCTTCAAAACCCTAATTCAGAGGCTCTACTAAATGAACTACATTGTAAATTGATATTCTTCTCTGTTCAAAATGTATTAAATACTTATTACACAATAATGGAAAAGGAAATTCTACAGAGAAAAATAGCAAACACTTGGTGGTTCCTCATGTTACCGAAATGTATTTCTACATGCATCTATACATATCTTAGTTTTGACTCATTACCACCTGAAAAAAATTTGGACTCGACCAAAGTGAAAGCATTTGCTGATGACAAATTAAATGTAATTCATATGATGACACCTGTCTTTGATAAAGTAGAAAATATCATGGGAAATGGAGAAAATGCTGGTTACCAGCATTTTCTCTTTTTCCCACAATGTTTTCAAATTTCCTCGGGGTTATTAAAGCTTGGGATTGTGTGGCAAAGGGTTAGGGTTCGAACAAGCACCAAAGTTGATAGTATTCATCATAATGTTCTAAAAAAAACTTGTGAAATGAAATCTGGTCAGATGCCACTTTAAGTATTATCTTATTTTTCTATAGGGTATTTTTTACCATCTGTTTGAGAAGGAATGGAAGTGGGTTTTTCGTTTGAAATTAACCCATTATGTATGAATACACAATGCTTTCAAAACACTGTCAAGGGCAGGATGATAAACTGTGTTCAGTCGTAGGTTAGTCATAATTGTGGCTTGTGCACTTTAATAATGTTTTTCATTTATATACTTAACAGATACAACAAACCAGTCTTAATTGAAGATACTACAAGCCAGTCTTAGTTGCAGATATAACAAGTCAATCTTAGTCACAGATATAACAAGCTGATCTTGAATTGTAGATATAACAAGTCAAATTTCATTGCAGGTATAACAAGCCACTTTTGATTGCAGATATAACAGGCCAATTTTGATTGCAGATATAACTAGCCAATCTTAATCACAGAAATAAGCCAAATTTTGTTGCAAATATAACAAGCCACTTTTGATCGAAGATATAACTGGCCAATCTTGATCACAGAAATATCAAGCCAATATTGATTGCAGATATAACAAACCATTCTGGATCAGATATAAAAATCCAGTTTGGATCAGATATAACAAGCCAAATGTCATTGCGGATATAACAAGCTAATTTTGATTGCAGATATAACAAGCCAATCTTGATTGGAGATCTAACTCACCAACCTTGATTGCAGATATAACACATCACTCTTGATTGCAGATATAACACATCACTCTTGATTGCATATATAACACACCAACCTTGATTGCAGATATAACACATCACTCTTGATTGCAGATATAACACACCAACCTTGATTGCAGATACAACGCATCACTCTTGATTGCAGATATAACAATATAACACACCAACCTTGATAGCAGATATAACAAACATATCATGATCACAGATATAACACACCAATTTTGATGGCAGATATAACAACCCAACCCTTGGTGGCAGATATAACTAACCAATTTTGATGGCAGATACAATAAGCCAGTCTTGTTGGCAGATATAATAAGCCAATCTTGATGGTAGATACAATAAGCCAATCTTGAGAGCAGATATGACCAGCCAACTTTGATAGCACTTATAAAAAGCCATTTTTTATTGCAGATATAACAAGCCAATCTTGATCACAGATATAACAAGCTAATCTTGATTGCAGATATAACAAGCCAATCTTGTTTGCAGATATAACAAGCCAATCAAGAACAAGCCAATCTTGATTGGCTATCAGAGGGCTCTAATACATGATCCTATTTTTTGTGAAAGGGGTGTTTAATGCATCTGTAAAACTATTGACCCAGGCCAGCCTGTGTAATTCACACTCGCTGACCTGCTGGGTTGAAACTATTTGCTACAGGTCAGTTTTCTGCGTGTCAAAGGACCAGTCTACCCCATGATTCAGTCTGCTAAACAAGGTGGATTTTATGGATCCATAGTTGTATGATGACTGACTTGGTGTAATGCATCATGGAGAAGCCTTAAAGCCCCCTTTGCCAGTGCTTCTCATATAAAATGAGTATTTTGAAGTAGTAGAAAAAATTTGATTATTTCACTTGTGAGGCTGTGTTTGTAAAAAAAAAAAATCTCACAACATGGGCAATTTTAAATTCTTTTATAGTAAAAGATAGTGTGATGGAAGATCAAACTGTAGTCTGATCATCTTAATCTACATTGTCCACAAAAATCAGGTAGTTTTGTGCAGAGTATTCTATAGTTAATATTCTAAGTCACTATTGTCAGTATTTATGCTTTATATGTATCTCTTGTCTGAGAGAATATGCTGTTACAGTGGGGCAGTCAGTCTCTTGCTCTCTTTTGTCAGTCCTCTGACCTTCCTTTAACTCTTTACCAAGCAGTCCAGAGGTTTAATGATCCCTAGGAAAAGGGCTTTTTAAAAGATTGTGTCCTTTGCTCTTTCCTCATTTTTTTTTTTAATTATCAGATATGGTTGATTGACAGCTTTTATTGTTGATATTATTTCTGTTGTTACATTAATTATCAAGGATTAACCAATACCTGTTAAATAAAAAAGACTCTTACGCCTCTACTATTGACAGCTTTTGTGAGCATCATTGGATAGGAGCACTTGAAAGTAAACAATGAAAAAAAAAACATACACACCATATCATTGTCATACATGTATTCATCATACTCGTAACCTACACAGGAGAATACCAATTCTTTAAAAGAACCAAGGCAACACTTTTGATTGCGTGATGAATTTCAGCTTGATTTTTTTTTCATGTTGATTATTCAATGTACTAAGTTTTTATGATTTTTTAGCGGCAGTGTGTCTGATGAAAAAAGTCTGTGTAATGATTTGTTAACTAAATAGGTAAAATACGACTGTATGAGTTGTTTTTAGTTGTAGGTATTTTTTAACTTGTTTTAAAGGTGTCAATGACAACATGATTTTTTTCTCCATTGTCTGTTGTGCCAACTGTGATTTATTTTACTCTTTTTTTTGGTTGATTTTTGTTTGCGTTTTTCTTTGTACTAATAAAGTCATATTTTCATATTGAATTATTGTTTGATTATTCAATGTTTGGTGATTTATCGTTAAGGAGTTTGAGTGGCTGAGATGTTGAAACTAAATGTTTGTTTTTCGTGCGACCGAGATAAGAAGTATTGTTTACAAGTTAATTATTTCATGTATGCGGTCCTGCGTGGCCCAGTGGTAAAGTGTAGGACACTTGACCTGGAGCCCCCGGGTTCGAGCCTCACTGGATCCATTGGGTTTTTTTTCGTGGGAGTATCCTGGGGCAAGATAGTTTGGAACCCTAGCCTAGTACTGGTGAAACCCAGGAAATACGTAAATATGTGAGCTGTCGCCGTGATATGACTAAAATAATGTTGATAGCGGCGTAAAACACCATTCAATCAATCAATCAATCAATCAATCAATATATTCATGTATGTTATGGTAAAACAGTACTTTGTTGTTATTTAACTATCCTCAATACCCCACATCCTACAGCCTGCAGGCCTTTTTTTAAAACAGACATCTGTTACTGAATTAGCGGTCGAGAAAATATCACGGTTGAAGCGGCGTGAAACCCGTTTTAAACAAACATATGCTCTCGTAGTTGTAGATTGGTTACCTTTCTGATACAGCATACATAGTTGGCACAGGCTACAAAAAACGGGCAGAATTCTGCCCGTATGTTTTTAGAACAGCCATGTCGCGAGACTAATTGAGATTCAGTGGAGGTCACTCTCACCTCCTGAACAGTAGGTTTTCCGATATTTTTGACCTCACGGATAAGTGAATTGTATTTTTAGTATCACCTTTTAATGTTTATTTCTGCAATTATTCTTTTGGTTTCAATTACCAGTTTCAAATTGTGTTAACTGTACAGCGAAACTGGGAATGTGTAAGATGCTCTGATTGGCTGTTCTGTGATATACATGTAGCCCAATAAAAAGGAACGACACAATAGCCTGTACCAGTTGTAATATGTTAGTCTACAACGGGGACCAGTTTATTGTAGTAACTTGCAGTGCCACCAGCACTTTGATTTTTCACCAATCGAAACAAATGGGTAGATTACTTTACGTAGTCACAATGGTTTGTCCTTATTGAATTTTGAATACTTTTATTTACTTTACCAGTTTTATTGATTGGATCCACTGTCCTTTACTCGCTACGCTGGATATGGCGCAGTCGGTAACGTCGGTAGCGTGCAAGACTTAAGACCAGGGGGCGCTGGTTTGAATCCCAAGCTCGGTGAATTTCATCCCGAGGATCGGTGATAGTCATTGCGACAGGATTCGTTCCTCTCGCACCGCTAGGCATTGTTTCGGCGATAGTTTCTCAGCCATGAGCAACATAGATATAGCTTTTACTGACTCCCTAGATCAAGATCAGACTGCAGAGAGTGTGTAATCTCATCTCAGATCTAGGCAATTAGTACATTTAATGCCAAACTATAATAAAAACTTTGTTTACAGTGGAAATGGACGGTTAGGTCACGTCTGCCTATCTAGCTGTTAAACAGACTCATGTTTTCCGGCCCTGAAGAAGAAATCCTTTAAAAAACGTTGGAAAAGAAGAACATGCTTGTAACCAGCATGTTCTCCTTTTCCCACATTTTTTTCAGCCCTTCTAAGGACAAATGCCATCAGTTAACCCTTTATCACACAGTCCTGAGTTTATTTGACTCTGACGAAGAATGCTTTTGAAAACATTGTGGGAAGAGGAGAAAATGCTGGTAACTAGCATTTTCTGCTTTTTCCAACAATGTTTTCTAGCCTATCGAAGACAGAAATCACCATTTAATCTACATGTAATTTTTCGTCTGCAAATGCATTCAATTTTGTCGCGTGAAAAATTTTGTCGTTTGGTAAAGAGTATAAACAAGCCTATTCAATTGCTTTCAGTTCGGACCAGCGCAAATTTTATTGTCTGGTAAAGCGTGAATCCTTAAGCTGCTATGCGCGACTCACTGACCTTTTGCGGACAGTGTAGATCTAGATCAGACAGCGCAGAACGTGCAGTCTGATCTTAGATCTACACAGTCCGATAAGGAAATACTGTTCTTCAAAAAGTAAGTTTGAAAAAAACAATATTCGGGTTTTTACTCTTAGCTTGAAAATGTCCTCTTATTTAGCTGGATTTGGGTTAACTCTTAATCTGCTGAATAACTGAAATAAAACTTTCAAGCCGATAGCAAACACCCAAACTTTGCGATTTCAAAGTTTTTTTTATAGGGCAAAAACACCCTCGTATCGGACAGTGTAGATCCAAGATCAGACTGCACGTTCTGTGCAGTCTGATCTTGATCTACACTGTCCGCAAAAGGTACTTGAGTCGCGCTTAGCAGCCTAAGGTTTAAAAACGGTTTGTTTACCCGCCACCCAGTCGAAACGAGAGGGAGCCTTTTTATTTGTTTGTCGATCCATTTGGCTTCTTTTGTTTATAGCTAACACGTCAATGTGAATAGGAACAGCTTTGGACGACTATTTTATATCTGCAAATACTTCATTGTGGGAAATGTATTAGTGAGTCAAATATTGATTTAGATCTATATTACATTTTGAATTCTGTGCCACAAGCACAGGCGTTCGTTTTGTGACGATCTTTGCCATCTTTATAATGTCTTATATATTACATAATACAGATGGCGAAGTTCGTCACAAAACCAACGCCTGTGAACATTCACGATTACTAGATAGACAGTTTATCGTACGGTCTGTTACGCCTTATCAACATTATTTCAGTTATATCGTGGCGGTCAGTGTACCTATCCATGCTTTTCCTGGGGTTTCTTTTACCATTGCTGCGCACAATATTCTTGCCAAGCCACTGGCTGCTTTCCCACATAACCATCGTCTAAACAATGATCTGCTGTGAGAGAGGAATGAATCCTGTCGAGATGACTATCAGCTAGATAGAAAGAAACACAGTTAAATTATTTCGTACAGAGGTGAACTCTTTGCCAAACGAAGCCGATCAATGTTTCGACCAAGGTTTTGTGGGAAAGCATCAAGTGACTTGGGAAGAATATTGTGCCAAGTACTAGGTTAAAACAAGAGGGCCATGATGGCCCTGTATCGCTCTACTGGTTTATAAATATAAACCATAAATACTAAACATTTCAATTCTGAGCCAAATGGTTTCAAAATGAAGACTTACAAAGTTTTCTCTGTAAAAGCCCATGTGAAAGTTGAGACCCGCAAGGCAAAGCCATTTTTGATCCCAGAGCTATAATTACTTGAACCCTGGTAGAGGTCCACAAGATAAAGCCACATGCCAAAATAATACAAGTCTATGCTGTATGGTTATAAATAAGGTGATTTTCAAGTTTTGTCCATATGAAGCCTCTGTAAAACATAAGACCCCTGATGCAAGGCTAATTTAAAAAAAAAAAAATCAAAACAGGAAGATTTCTTAACTTGTCACTATGTAAGCCCATGTAAAACTTGTGACCCCTGCGGCGGGGCCGATTTTGACCCCAGGGCTAACATTTTGGCCAGCTTGGTAGAGGCCCACTAGATATAGCAACATGCAAAATTTGGTAGCTCTAGGCCTTATGGCTAAGTACAGGAAGATTTTTAAAGTTTTCTCTATATAAGCCTATGTAAAACTTGTGACCCCTGGGGCAGAGCCAATTTTGACCCCAGGGCTATAATTTGAAGAAACTTGATAGAGGTCTACTACATAAAGCTACATGCCAAATTTGGTAGCCCTAAGCCTTATGGTTTCAGACAAGAAGATTTTTAAAGATTTCCAATATTTTTCAGTTTTGTTGCCATGGCAACCAGAGTTTTTGAAGGAATCGAATTCTTTTAAGAAATTCTGAAGAGGACCATGGCAGGATCATTTCTGTGAAGTTTCATGAAAATTGGATGGGTAGTTTCAGAGAAGAAGATGTTTGAAATAAAAGTTAACGCACGGACGGACGGACGCACGGACGGACGGACTAACGGACGGACGGACGCACGGACGGACGCACGGACGCACGACGGACACCGGGCCATGACATAAGCCCGCTGGCCTTCGGCCAGTGGAGCTAAAAACGACGGGAAAGCGGGAATAGGTACACTGGCCACCATGATATGACTAAAACAACGTTTAAAACAGCGTTAAAGGGAGCTATTGAGATTTTTTTTTAAATCTCACCAAACCTTAAAGTATGATTTATCATTGAATTAGCAAGGCGATGGCTGGCGATCCAACAGTAAAGAGGAAAGACATAGGTGAGAAAAATATTATTTTCAATGGTATTTCCTAAATTGTTACACAGCCTCTTTAGGTATTTTTAGATTTCGCGCCAGAGTTTGCAAAGACTTGTGGGAATGTCACATGATCAATAACACACGTCTTTTATATCAAAATAGTATGATGACGTCACATCTGACATAATAAAAATAGACGGAGTCACGATTGCAAAACGACAAGACCGACATTTAAACACCTAAAATTGCATCTTTTGATTGGATTTTATTGTACATTTTATGCGAGTTTAAAGAATTTTATATCAATATCTAGTTGTATTAATTTCTCGGTATTTCACAACAAAGAGTGATTTATGACACACACGCGCAAAAAAAAACTAAATAGGTCCCTTTAAACACAAAACAAACAAAATTAACCAAATGATAAAATATTGGAGTCGTCTAAATTCAATACATTAGCAGACGTCAAGTTAAATTTGGATCACTTTGTTTTCCAATTCAGATGTCCTGTAGCGTTTCCATTTAACAAGAGTTTTAAATACAGTATATGTTATGCGGCCCGTATTTACCATCCATTCTTGGTTTCATTCTTGGTGTCATTCTAGATTTAGAAAGTAATACAAGTTCTGAATGGCTAAATCAAATGGTTTAGCCAATCACTGATTTGGTTTAGCCAAACAGAAGATGTGTAACTTTCAAATTTAGAAAAAAATTCAGAGTTTTTGTTTTCTCATCAAATTGCAGCCTAAGCCTATTTTCACTCCGTTTACATTTTTAGTCATTGCCAATTCAGTTATCTTCCCAAGCCACCCCTGGACTGTATACCGCTTCCCAGAATGAGTAGATAGCGTCCGCATTCATCAACCACTTTTAAGGTCATCTTAATCTTATTCTCAAGAATTTTCTAATTAACTATGTAGCACAGCATCTGATTGGCTAAAGCAAATGGTTTAGCTAGTCAGAAGTTACATTTCTTTCTAAATCTAGAATTAGACTTAGAATGAAATTAAGAGTTTTTGGTGAATACGGGTCCGCTGGAGACTAAACATTTAGATATTGTCTTATTTCTAAATTCCAAGATCTTCTGTCTAAGCTAATCAGATGACAAGTCTGTAATTTGGGAATTAGAGCAATATTCAGAATGGCTAGAAGATACCGCTTCGTGGATGTACCCATAGATACTCTTCCATATGGAGCAAAAGAAAATCAAGGATAAAAACCAAAGCAACGCCAAAATGGTTCAGAGAGACAAATTAAGATCAATAAAGTGAATGTCACTCAGGAGCAAAAATACTTAAAATATTAATATTTCTAGCGAGAATTTAGACAGAGACGTCACTTGTACAGACACAACAATCTATCAACCACAACAACTTTGGCCCAAAGCGCGAGACCTACAGATTCGCGCCTGTCTACAAAATTCCACCATTCAGTTTTTCATGTATAATGCGAACGAGATACCGATTAATCCAGCCCGATGTCAAATTTATCTCGTGCGATTTATACTTGACGTATCCATAAACATGGTTTGTATACACGAACGCGTCAAAGATGTTTCCATCGAACCCAAAAATATCTTTTGAGCGATAAACACCAGTCTATCATGTTTGTTACCCTGGTCAATTTTTCCTTCATGTTTATCTTACTTTTTTCTTCGATGTTTGATACTTATGAAATAGGGTCCGCTGTTTCAAAAACAAAACGTGTTATTAATAGGGGTTATGACGTAAGTCTACGTAATAACAAAAAATGAACTGGACAGGCATGTTTACAACGGGTGTATTCTATCACATTAAAACTCAACAAACTCGGCAGTATATTGGCACTAAACTTGTATCCTTCTTGGAGATCAGCTGGGCCACACTCACGAAACGATCTAAATTTTGTTCCGATATCGAATTTCAAAACAAGCTATCTGATTGATAGATTGTTTTGGAATCAGAACAGTATAAGCATGGTTGCTCGATAGGGCAAAATGTAAAATACATTAAGAGATTACTGCCCATTTAGGAAAATACTGCTGAAAAATGTTTTTTCTTCCTTTTGTCTGAAATCTTTTTCACTGATGATTTTTCGGCTATCGCCTTACGTAATTAGGCCTTGATAAAGGTTTAAAATGATTAAAAATAGCAGTGATTATTATATTTTTTTTAAAATGATGCTTGGAGTTTGATCTCTTCTGCTCATTTGCTTTACTTAATTATACGATTTATCATTTTTGAAGTTTAACGAGATTTTAAAGACTGAATTATCTCCCTTTAATTAGGGAAGCAATGAGTTATGGTATAAGCATTGAAATAACTAAGAAACTGTCGAGTCTAATTGGCTACTTCCACTAACGCGTTTGAAACTAGCAATTAGGTCTTTTACGACTTTTGGAGCCCCTTATTTCTTGAGGTCAATAAGGCAAAGGTATAAAACTGCGAACATACAAGTATAATGCCTGTTTTTGTTGATAATATTTCATCTTGTAGACCACTAAAACATCCAGGTTATGTTTATTTTTCCGGGGCGATTTATAGGTGAAGTAAATTTGTTTTAAAGTGGATCTCGTCCATCTTTACTCTGAAGACAGAAGAACCGAAGAATACGAGATTAGCCTCTTAGGGGAGGTAACCAACCCGTGCTAGTACCTGTCTATACTAAATAGTTTGACTTTTAATGCTTTTAACTCTTTCACTGCCAATGTCGCCTTGGATGGCATTTGCGGATGGCATAGATCAAGATCTATGATCTACACCGTCCGTTTCCTGGTGCCATATCTTTAGCCAAATCAGCTCCCAATGCAACAAAAATATACTTTTAGATCTCGGGTATGTTTATATCCATTAAGCTGGCAGCGAAAGAGTTATATTGCTGGCTCAAACAGAACTTAAGTCTGTGACCAGATCTATATCAGGACCTGTATTCACCAACCATTCTTAAAAACGTTTCTATTCTTATTGTCAAGAATTTACTAAACTTGAAAGTCTGTGTAGCTTAGTGGTACAGTGCAGGACTCGTAACCTGGAGTTCCTGGGTTCGAGCCTCGCTGGATCCTCTGGGTCCTTCGTGGGAGTGTCCTTGGGCAAGACACTTCAGAGCCCTAGCCTAGTACTGGTGGAATTCAGGAAATACATGAATATGTAAGCTGTTGCCGTGATATGACTGAAATAATATCAAAAGCGGCGTAAAACACAATTCAATCAATAAATCAATCTAAATTTGAAAGTAAACTCTACTTCTGATTGGCTATACCACTTTGTTTAGCCAATCAGTGGTTGTTTTACTTTCAAATTTAGAAAATCTTGGAGAACATTTATCTGGTTTTAAAGACTCTGAAAGAAAAAGCTTTTGAAAACACTGTGGGAAAAGAAGAAAACACTGGTAACCAGCATTATCTACTGAAATGGTTTAATATAAGATTAACCCCGTTATGACATTTCCCCGTTGATGAATGGCTACTCTGTATGCGAGGTGAGTGCTTACTATTGGGAACCATAACTGGTAAATAGCTCTGAACACACGTTCGTGGATAATAACGTTTACCCTTTAGCTGCTAAGCGCGCGACTCACTGACCTTTTGCGGACAGTGTAGATCAAGATCAGACTGCAAAAAACTTGCAGTCTGATCTTGGATCAACACTTTCTGATAAGGATATATATATAGTTTTTTTCCCTCCAAAACATAAGTTTTAAATAACTTTATTCGGACTTTTACTGTTGGCTTGAAAGTTTAATTCAACTCATCTAGCAGGACAAGAGCTAACTCTTCTGCTTCCAGCTACATAAATTCGACTTTATTCCAAGATATAAAAGTAAATTTTCATCACAACTGAAGATGCTTATGGTTCAAAGTTTAGCCAGAGGTAGCGGACGATGTAGATCCAAGATCAGACTGCACGTTCTGTGCAGCCTGGTCTTGATCTACGCCGTCCGCATAAACTGTTTTGTGTCGACACTGGTAGTAAAAGAGCTGACCTCGGTATAACCTCAAACTTTTCTCTCAGCATTGTAACATTCTATCTCCAGTACAGTCCTACAAGTTAGTGCTCATTGAGGGGCTATTTGAAGGTCGTTGTCTGCGCATGTCATATTCTTCGAAGATTCGACCTGTCTACTATGACGCATCACCCATCCCCAGTATACCTGGGAAAAGTAGGGCTTATATCGAAGCTATTAGCCTATTACCAAAGCATGTAGGGGCTGTTTTAATAAATGGTCGGTGCATAGGTTACATGCTAGCCGATCATAGCTGAATGAATGGCACCAGGTAGCGTTTTATTGAGTTAACCTATATTTCATTTGAAATTCAAAGTCACGGTTGTTGTTTTGAAAAATTACTCCGCTACTGTACCCAGGATGCCCAAATTAGATAGACGTGTATTTGTAGAATGCCATCTAGCGGGAGATAATGATTTGAAGGTTGGATGGAATTGTGTATTATCACGTGAACTGTACCCGTGACATTACTGAAATAATGTTAAAAGCGATGGAAACTTTTAGCTATTTGTCTTTTTCTGCATGACAGTGGACCATTCTACGTCATGATTTAGTCGACTGTTTGATAAAATTGATTTTATGGATCCATAATTATCCCTTTCCCAAACGACAAATTTTGGACTGGTCCAAATTGAAAGAGTTTGCAGACGACAATTTTAAATTTGATGAAAATGGCAGAAAGGTCTCAAAAAGGGTAGAAAACACTGTAGGAAAAGGAGAAATTGCTCGTTACGAGCAATTTCTCCTTTTCCCACAGTGTTTTCAAAAGACTTTTACTGCAGACACGTGAAAACCAGGGCTTGTTTGGGAAAGATGCATTAAACCCCCTTTTGCTAGAACGCCGCTCAAATGTATATGCTCTGTGATAAGGGGGTTTAATGAATCTGCGAAAAGTATCGACCCAGGTCAGCCTGCGCAGTCCGCGCAGGCTGGCCTGGGCCGACACTTTTTGCTACTGGCCAATTTTCTTTATGTGTAAAGACCAGTCTACCTCATGATTAATTCGATTGTTAACCCTTCCAGCGTCATAGGCGAAAACAGGGACTTTTGCGGACGGCACAGATCAAGATCAGACTGCACAGAACGTGCAGTCTGATCTTTGATCTGTACCGTCCGCTTAATTAGTCAAGCCCCTACGATAAAAATCTTTCTAGGTCTCTGTGGATTGCGTTTAAAGCCACCGAAAGAAGTCGAGTTTATTCATTTGGCGCCGAAAGAGTTAAAATTTTAAGTGGCTATTTTGGATCCATAATTATGTGATGGCATGATTGGTATTATGCATCACGGGGATGCATTAAGCCCCCTTTTGCCAGAGCGTGGCTCATTTCTATTTCAGGGGCAAAAACTGTGATCCCTAGCAAAAGTCGTGTATCGAGGGTTCTGATTTGGGCCCAATATTTTTTCCATTATCAATTTCATTCGAGCTTGGGCATTAATGGGTCGACTCTTTTCCAGACACCCAACTGCAGACGATAAAATAAATGTGACTCAAATGATGGAATTTGTATCTTCAAAATGGGGCGAAAACAGCTTGGGGAAAAGGTAAAAATGCCGGTTGCCAGCGTTGTCTCCATTCTCCATAGTGGGTTTTAAAAACCTTCCTTACATTTATCCTGCTAACAAAGTTAAATAAAACTTTCAAGACGATAGTAAAAACCTGATTTAAGTTATTTCAAACTTATATTTTGGAGAACAACATCTCTTTATCGGGCAGTGTAGATCCAAGATCAGACTGCACGTTCTGTGCAGTCTGATCTTGATTTACACTGTCCGCAAAAGGTCGGTGAGTCGCGCTTAGCAGCTGAAGGGTTAATTAGGATCGTTTAAACACGGGATTGTTTGATAAAGGGTAAAAAAATATGAGCCATGCTCGGGCAATGGGGGGGTTAGTGAATCTCTCTGATGCATGATACCAAGCAAGACATCACATCGTTAGGGGATCCATAAAATTCATTGTGTCCAACAACCAACTGTATGGTGAGGAAGACTGTTCCTTTGATATACAGAAAATTGATTAATAGGGAAAAGGTTTGGCCTGTGTGGACGGCGTATGCTGATCTGGATCAATACTTTTCATAGATGCATTATATGATTATAAAATGTCTAGCCCATTATATATACATGCTTATGCAATAACTTTAAAGGGCCAGTTCTGATTATTATTATTATTTATTATTATTATTACAGTGGTTTGAAATACTGTTAAACACAAATAAACAAATATAAATATATGACCTTTTTTGACATCATATTTTTCAGATATAGAGAAAATAGACAGATATCCAGTTAGATGGTTTAATTTTTTTTTTTATTCTCGGATAACAATATGCTCATTTTGCAGAGAGAATTTCATCGCCAAAAACTCCTCGATTAGGAGGTGGGACGTAACTCATGTACTTTGTATAACGTTTGTCACTGTATGTATTGTTTTGTATTATGGGCCGGTGGCCTTATTACTTTGAATAAAACTATTATATTGTATCGTATTGTATTAAGCCTCCTTTTCACAGAGCACGGCTCATATTATAAAATGAAATCAGGTCGAATCATCTGTAATGATCCTCTCATTTCCCTAAAAAAATGGATATAGCAGTATTAATCCTTAGGCAACTTCAGGCGCTTTTGCGGCGAGTATAGATAAAGATCAGACTGTACAGAACGTGCAGCCTGATCTTGGATCTACACTGTTCGAAAAGGACATGTTTCCCCCTAAAAAAAAAGAGTTCTTTTGAAATTGCGTTCATTTTTTTTTACTAAGTTCAACAGTTAATCGGGTATCGAAAGGGCAGACCAAAAATTATACTGCACGCATGTGTTCGTATTTAATTTCGAAAAGAAGGCTGAAACTGGTTGCAAAAGACAGAATTTGTTGAGTTGAATAATGATTATAATGTTATCACGTTTCTGTTAATCACCGATCACTCAACAGTCAGTTTTAATTAAGATAAACAGCCTCATTTCGGCATCTACTGATAAGCACGGACACTTTTTGTTATTGCTTCATTGCTGTTGTTAGCGCTTGAACCGTTAGGACCAGATCTTTATCCTGACTGTCTGCAAGCCCTTGCAGACCGCTCTCGCCTTCCCGACGGAACAAAATACCTATACTGAGTTAGAATATGAACTACTTCAGTGAGTCTGTCTGTGTGTCTGTCTGTCAGGGGTCCTGCGTGGCTCAGTGGTAACGTATAGGACTTGTAGCCTAGAGGCCCCTGGCTCGAGCCTCACTGGAAGAATCAGAATTTTCGTGGGAGTGTCCTGGGGCAACAGTTTTCTGAATCTTAGTCTTGTACTTGCGTAACTCAGGATATACGTGAATATGTGAGCTGTCGTTGTGATATGACTGGAATAATGTTGAAAGTCAATCAATTCTCTCTCTCTCTCTCTCTCTCTCTCTCTCTCATTACCATATTTATTTTACATCGATTGAGAAACAAGTTCTTATAACTTATGCCAATCTCTCTCGATTCTGCTTTCTGGAAACTACACCAGTACTCGCGCCGAATGTGTGGGCCAGTGAACAGTCCTAAAGTTGAATATTCCGCTCTTGGGAATCGAACTCAGGACCTTATGGTTACGAAGCCGACGCTCTACCTCATAACCACGGACACCACGCCTCTCTCTCTCTCTTTCGTCACAAGCATTTTCTTCGACAGTGTTCTCAAAAGCCTTTTTACTCGAGGTACAAAAAAATGGTATCATTTGGAAAAAGCTTTGAAAACGGGTTTTCTTTCCTACTAGACCAAAAAACACCCGGAAAAATCAAAGGAACAAAGACAGCATGCATACGAGCAGAGTACAGCGTTATACGCCATCTAAATATTTATGTCTTAATGTTCGGGTTAGCCAAGGCTCTTAAGTAGTTATAACAAATATGAGACATATGTTTCAACCCTTCGGCTGCTAAACACGAGTCTCTGACCCTTTGCGGACAGAGTAGATCAAGATCAGACTGCACAGAACGTGCAGTCTGATCTTGGATCTACACTGTCCGATTAGGAGATATTTCCCTCAACTAAATATACCTTAGAAATGGCAAAATTATGGGGTTTTACTATTGGCTTGAAACTTAACTCAGACCTGACCAAGTAGATAATCGACTTTTCGAGAACACCCGGTTTTATACAAAACTTCATACTGCATTCCTTTCTTCCTATAGCTTCCAGGGAAACAAAACCTCAACGCTTGTTGCGGTTTTTAAACCTTTGAAAGGTTTTAACGTCAAAATCTCAAAGACACACTGTTACAGTCAGGGATTCCTACTCTATCACGAGAAGTCGCAGAGTAAGAATTACCAACTAGCTACTTGGCATTACATAGTAATTAATTACTATCATTAATGATCGAAAATTTCAAAGGAGTTATAATAATATCAGTTCTGATGGATTTGTCCACAAAAAAAAAAGAACCGTGCTCTTGCGAAAGGCGATTTATTACATCTCCATGATGCAGTTTATCAAGCAACACATCACATAATTATAGATCTATAAAATCTATTTTGTCCAACAAAATTACTACAACATAATATTCCTTTTATACTATAGATACCACTCTTAACAAAACAATTTTCAATTATTGACAATTTCAATCGAAAACTGTGATTAAAAGAAATACTAATTTGGCGGGTACTAACTTCGTTTTCTTGATTGGCGAATGAATACGATATAGCATAACATTTTGACCAATCAAATTGCCAACTATATACTGTGTACGATAACTTGCTTGGTACAATGCATCACGGAGATGCCTTAACCAGCAGGCTGCTAAGCGCGACTCGGGGCGCTTTTGCGAACAGTGTAGATCAAGATCAGGTTTGACGTGCAGTCTACGCTTTGATCTACACAGTCCGATATGGTATTTCATCTCCGGTGAAACTTTGGGTTTGTAGTAATGAGTAGAAATTTTCGTTTCATTTATTTAGCAGTTTGGGGGGGCGGGGGTCAACCCCCCTCTTCCTTTGCCAGAGTGTCTCTAATATGATTATGTACATATAAGTACATGTAGCTTATGTCTCATCAGCAACGTGGGACTTGTCACTTGATTACCGAAATCTCGCTGACTTTTTTTACTTGAAAATATGTTTTGTTATTTGTTATTGTGCAGAATGCTGTGTTTGTACGAGTATATCAAAGTCTCATAGAGAAATCCATGTCTTCTTGCAAAAAGATACTGCTTTAGCAAAAGGGGGTTTAATGCATCTCTGCAATGCATTGTGCCAAGCAAGATTTTATTAATGGATTCATTAGATCCATTTCAATATCCGACTGAATCATGAGGTACTCTAATCTTTTGACGTGTAGAAAATTGACCAATAGCCAAAAAGTATCGACCCATGTCAGCCTGCGCGGATTGCGCAGGCTGACATGGATCGATACTTTTTGCAGATGGAATAAAATGTTTTTTCACAGAGCATTGCTCAAATCTTTTTACTGAAGCTCAGATGTAGCTATATATCTGCACTAACTGTATATCAGACAACGAAATTTTAGGATCGTCCGAATTGATTGCATTTCAAAAAGATAAATAAGACAAGTATTGCTCAACTGATAAGATTGGTGTTTGACAGGGTAGAAAACATTGTGGGAAAGGGAGAAAATGCTGGTTACCAGCATTTTCTTCCTTTCCCACAATGTTTTGCAAAGGGCTCTCTTCCTCAGGATCGTTAAGACATGAGATTGTGTGGTAAAGGGTTAAGTAAACATAGCAAAAGCAAACTCTAGTACTTTGCTGGAGAAGAATGCGTGTTCGCATTCTAGAATTAATGAATTGCCATGGCGCATCAAAACAAACATTTAATATATGCCATTAATGAAGTCATCAGACTACGTATCTTTTTTCTTTGCAGTTTAACAACCCAGTCTTGGTGAGTAAGAAAAATTTGACATTTCGATCCACTTTCAACGGAATTCTCACATTCTTAAGTTTTCATACGTAACTCACCGAAACTATAAGCACCAGGAAAGTTACTAAAATATAAGATTCCGTATATCAAGCACAATGAACAGATTTGGAATGTCTTTAAACGTTAGACAGTGAAATAAATGAACTCTGACAAAACAAAAATGCATTGTTTTAATCAGAGTAATAAAATATAATAAACTGTATAGATATAGGTTAAACTGCACATTTTGTTCACCTTTTGTGGAGTCCTGATATTGATCTACATTGGCCACGTCATACAAAGCTAGTCCTAGCATCCATACAAATGTTGTGGCTGACGTAATTACCTCCCTTGAGTTAATGCAAATAGTACAGGCTTTAGACAAGATGTTTGTTGCTTAGATAGGCATATCACCTCAAACTGAACGTTTTTTTTTTTTTATTGAAATGACAAATGCCTCAATCTGTCTGTCTGAATTAAGTGTTCTAGTTATTAGGAGCTGTATCCGCAAACGATTCACGTCATCAAGAGAGGGAAAGTGTTGTGACTGGCATAATTACCTCCCTTGAATTAATGTAAATTGCATACCCTCCCGACAAGATGTTTCAGTGTTTATGTAGCTATAACTATTGAGACTTGAGCGGTAGTATCGAAACTCACGGTTGCACCAATCTGCCTGTCTGCATTAACTACCCCAGCAAGACACTTTGGCCATATTTGTTTGGCTTTTCTTTTTCTTTTCAGTTATTTAAAGAAGTAATATTTATCCATCCATTGATCTTTTGGTGTTTCTTGAACCCATAACTCTTTAGACTGTCTGACACATACTAAAACCGTTACAAATACACAAAGAAAGTTAAAGGAAAAGAATACAAGAGACATGTTCAGTGAACGGGCGCGGGGGGGGCGGGGTTCAGTGTACTTGAAAACAGTTTCGACCCGGGTCAGCTTACACAGCCCGAAACCTCTTGCGTTTGGTAAATTTTCTGCATATCAAAGGACCATTCTACCTCTGGTTCCGTATTCACCAACCATTCTTAAGAACGTTCTTTGTCTTGTTCGCCAGAATTTTCCATATTTGAAAGTAACAGACCATCTGATTAGCAATCAGAAGGTGTGTTACTTTCAAATTTGGAAAATCTTGGAGAATAAGACTGGGAACATTCTTAAGGATGCTTGGTGAATACGTACCCAGGATTCAGTCTGTTTCTGGACAAAATGGATTTTATTGGATCCATAACTATGCGATGACTTGCTTGGTATACTGCATCACGGAGATGCCTTAAGCTCCCTTCGACAGTGCCTGTCTCATATGTGTTTGGCAGTTTAAAAGCACTGTGAGAACAGGAGTAACACTTGCTCCTTTCCCAAGTATGTTTTCCCGAATACTTTCAGCCGTAGGGATGTAAAATGTGGTATTTGTGAAGTACGTGTTTGCTATTTTCTGTCTTTTACACAAAGATCTTTGAAAAAAAATGTATTGTAAAGGGTTAGACCAAGAAATTGTCCTTAACAGCGGAGGTGGGTATTATTTAATGAATTTTCCACTTGACTGAAACCATAAAACAAAATTATTCCTCCTCCGGAACCCGGGTTTGAAAGGCAAGAAACCAATACACTTTATGACTGCTTTTGATTACTGGAGTATTTCTCACGTTCAAGTATTTCACACACAACCTTTCCCTTTACCAACCAGTGTACTGGGTTATTTTTGACCAATCAGAAAGAAGTAAAAAAGACACAAATGAGATTGATTGATTGGTGGTTTACGCCGCTTTCAACATAACTTCAGTCATATCAAAGCGGCAGCTCAAATATTCAAGCGCTCTAGTACTAGGCTGGGGCGCTGAAGTGTCTTGCCCAAGAATACTCCCACGAACGACCAAAATGACAAACATTTAATGAAAAGGAAATATTTTTCGTAGATTGAATGGAAAATATACAGGAAATTGCTCTTTCCCTCACATTGTTTAAAAAAAGCCGCCCATTTTTTTTGCTTTCTTACTTGTGTGGTAACCGGCTTTTGCATATTGCATGGCATTGTGTAATTTATTGACAATGTAGAACGGACTGTAAAGATCGACCGCTCGATTAAAGATATTCAAAGAAAATTCCCTGAAGCCATTATTAATACATACGAGTCGTTCATGCCAGTATTTTCTCCTTTTTGCACAATGTTTTCTACTCCCTCAAGGACAGGTTAAATCATGTGCACAATATTTACTTCGTTGTCTGCAAATGCACTTAACCTTTAGGCTGCACAGAACGTGCAGTCTGATCTTTGATTTACACTGTCCGATAATGTAGATCAAGATCAGACTGCACTGCAGATGCACTTAACCTTTCGCACAAATCTTGGATCTACAATGCTACAATAAGGAGATACCTCCCCCTCCCCCACAAAAAAAAAAACTTAAACCTTTGGAACAGCAACATTTGGGTTTTTCCTATCGGCTTGAAAGTTTCATTAACCCTTGGGCTGCTAAGCGCGACTCGCTGACCTTTTGCGGACAGTGTAGATAAGATCAGACTACACAGCACGTGCAGTCTGATCTTTGATCTACACTGTCCGATAAGGATATATTGTTTTCTTAGTTAAGTATGAAATAACATTATTCAGGTTTTTACCATCGACCAGAAAGTTTCATTTCACTTATATAGCAGGATAAGGGTCAGTATGGAAGGGACGGAGGTTTTGTCCATTGGTACGGGCTTAATCTACACGAAACACTCACTTGTTTAATTCTTTACCAAACGACAAAATTTTACACATGTCAAAATTCGGAGCATAGCCGAAGGAAACTGAAATTGAGGCTAGAATTTTGAGATTTGTCTTTGAATGGATTTAAAACTTTGTGGGAAATGAAGAAAATGCAAGTAACCAGATTTTTTCCTTTCCCCACAATGTTTTCTACCTTTCCCGGTTCGAATTTCAATTTTTGAGTCGCACGCATTTTGTCGTCTGTAAATGCTTTCAATTTGAACTATTGTAAAATTTTGTCATTTGGTACTGACAGGCTTACCCAAATTTGGCACAAGAATGCTGAGAAACATAATTATGCGACAGGATCTTACTATCTTCGAGCTTTTGTACTTTTGTTAACATCCATGTTTTTTTTTTTTTGCAGCTTATATGCTTTAACACAGCATCCCAATAATACATACTTTTGTTATCTTTAATTAAGAGATCGTGTACCTTTACCCCCAATTAACTTCAGCCGGAATAACAGCATTGTCAACAACAACGAAAAATAACAACAAAACAACTGGGGAAATAATTATCAAAACAACAACAAAAAACAATTAACAGTATCGCGAACCAATCGTGATCTGCAGTATACGAGCCATGCTCTGTAAAATGAGGGTTTAATACATATGCAAAAAGTAGCGATCAAATTCAGCTTCTGCGCAATCCGCGCAGGTTGACCTGAGTCAAAACTTTTTGCTATTTGTCAATTTTCTGCATGTCAAAGGACCAGTCTACTTCATGATCGGCTGTTAGACAAAATGGATTTTATGGATCTATGATCATGTGATGAATGGCCTGGTTTGATACATCATTGATGTGCATTAAACCCCCTTTTGCAAGAGCATCTGTCTTCTTTACCCTTGAACCTGTTGAAACACAATTTTTTAGCGCCTGATATATAAATCCGACCTCTTTCGACAGCTGCGACCAACCCGAACAGCTTTTAAAAGTGGTGGAGCATGAGATTGTAGACGACAATTCTCGGACCACTTTAGGATGTGGGTTCGATTCCCAAAGCTGTCTATCCAAAATTACTGACAGTTTTTCGGATGAGACGTAAAAACCTAGGTCCCTTGAAATGGTGCTATACACCGAACCCGTTTAAGAACCAGGCATAACTTAGGATGGGTTTCGTCTTGTATCCTGTACTACCCTTGTAATATAACTGTCTTCTGCGGGAGTCGCACATATGGGCAACCGGCGGCGACGTGAAACAAATAAAAATCAACCAAAAACGGTATGAAATACATTCAAGTGGAACTCAGAAAGTTTTTATCATAAAGGCATGACTAGACAAGAGGACGGGGTATAGATCAAAATTACAATGCACTTTCTGCGCAGTTTGATCTTGATCAGTTCTGTCCGCAGTAGTCCCCGTTTTTCGTATGGCCTCGACTAAATAATCGAGCATAATACATTCAGGAACTTTATGTATTTCCTTTGCAAAAGCCCATTTTTCTTTTGGCCTATACTGCTGATAGGGCTAACAAGTATCTAAAATTTACTAACTTTGTGACTAAGCTGTGTTCGTTTGGTGTTTAACGCCGTTTTTAACTTTTTCTTCAGCTATTCCGCGGCGGCCAGTGCACCTGTCCATGCTTTCCAGGAGTTTTTTGTTTTACGTCTTACCAGAACATTGCACAATATTCCCAAGCCACTGGCTGCTTTACCACCTAACCATCGTCTAAACAAATACAAACAGTGAGAGAAGAATGAATCCTGTCGCAATAACTATATGACTATCATCAGTCCTAAAAAAGAAATTCTCCAAGCTGGGGATTCAAACCAACGACCCTTTTGTTTCAAGTCCTGTATGCTACCGACCGGGCTACCGGGCTCGGCGACCTGTGACTAGACCAAGAAGACAGTCAACTGAGTATCGAAGATAGTGGACACGCAGTCTGATCTTAATCTACTTCCTTATCTCTTTACCAAACGACAAAATTTGTCTTGTGTAAACTGAAAGCATCTGTAGACAACAAACATAAAACTGACACAAAAATTGATTTTTTGGAAGGGTAGAAAACATTTTGGGAAAAGGAGGAAATGTTGGTTACCAGCATTTTCTCTTTTTCCAACAATGTTTTCAAAAGCATTTTCTTTAAGGATAGTTAAAACTCGGGACTGTGTGGTAAAGGGTTAACGAAGGGAGAGTCGGTATATACGAGAGTTTGGTATATACGCAGCATATAAAATAAGTCCTCTGTAAGCCTTGTAACACAATAAGCGATAACAGATCTTAAATCTGTACCGTCCGTCTACTTAGTCAAGCTTATAAAAACAAAAACTTTCCTAGTTTCAGTGGAATGTACAAGTATTTTTAGCCTTGGAAAAGATGTCTAGTTTATAATGTTTGGTGCATTCCGCCCTCACCGCTGATAAATGTCTCGACAATGGTAATGTGGGAAAGCAGCCAGTGGCTTGGGAAGAATATCGTGCGAGGTACCGGCGAAAGATACTCCGGGAAAGTATGGATAGGAACACTGACCGCCGCGATGTCACTTAACTAATGTTAAAAAACGGAGTTACATAAAATACAAACGAATGAACACCACTCTGGCGAAATGGAGTTTAATACATCCCCGTAATGCAGTATACCAAGCAAGTCCTTATATAATTATGGATCCACGGATCCACAAAATATATTTCGTCTAACAACCGATTAAATCATAAGGTAGAAGGGTCTCTGAACATGCCAGAAAACTTACAAATACCAAAAAGTTTTGACTCATGTCAGCCTGCGCGGACTGCGCAGGCTGACATGAGTCGATACTTTTTGCAGATTCACTAAACCCCGTGTTCACAGATTACGATCCAAATAAATTTTACGTTAAAACAAGATTTAACAACCCCAGCGAAGAGTAAAGTCTTCCTTATTCACAAAGGCGTATAAAAAAAGGGTTGAACCAACCTGATCGCTTTTCAATAATCACACGCCGGTGCCATTTGGCCATAAGCTTTTAGCGTATGCGGATTTCCGTTTTTCCATTTTTTTCCCCTCCACCATACACTCAGGTGCTACTCGTTTACAGAATACAAGTCTTTGGAGTATTGTTCCAATCGCAACGTTCATATGTGTATGTAAGAGAGAGAGGGGGTGAGGTTTTCGTGTGGTATAAATAGCAGAGTCCAGCTCAGTCTTAATCTGGAACTCATAACGTGGTCTTATCTCTACGGATGTACATTCGTGTGTATATGTGAGGGATGTTGATTGTAATTTGCATGTAAACATCCGGATTTTTGATACTTTTTTTTGTTGTTGTATTTTTGTTTTAATTGCATTTTCCATTGAAGACTATTCGTACCTTATTCCGTTAGATTGTGATTCGCACGAGCTATTTAAAAGGGACTTGAGGAAAGAAGACAAAAGAAAATTGCTGTGGTTTCGAAGGTTTTTGGATATAACTTAGCTGGTAATATCTTCATTATTTTAGGAACTACACTGAGTGTGTGAGGGGGGAAGTGGGGGTATGAAATTTTATTCTAAAGCCCAATTTGCAATATCTGTAATCTACCTTTATGTTGTGGGTACTCGCTGGATTTGTTGCAAAATCATTGACTGACAGAAAGTTTTTACTCTGTTTAATTTCTTATATTTTATTTCTATTCCCGAACCAAACAATCCCGTGTTTTAACGACAGAGGAAAGAGGCTTTTGAAAACATCGAAGGAAAAAAGGAAAACGCTGGTAACCAGCATTTCTTCTTTTCCCACGATGTTTTCTTCACTTAAACATTTTTTCTCCATTTTAGCTTCGTCTGATTTGTCGTCTCAAATGCTTTCAGTTTGGACAGATCTATGATTTTGTCGTTTGGTAAAGGTTAACTGATAGACTAGTATTTTGTTACTTCAGACACTAAGGACAAATTACTAGGGGCGGGAAGTATAGATACTCATAAAATGTTATTTGGTATCTATATGAGGGTTAGGGTTATTTAATATCTATATGAGGCATCCTCTGGCAAAAGGGGGCTTGATGCTTCTCCGTGATGCGTGATACCTATCAAGCAATAATTATGTAACCATATTAGCCACCTTTTTTTAAAACAACCAACTTAATCATGAGGTAAACTGGTCCTTGGACATATAGAAAATCGACCAATAACGAAAAGTTTCGACCCAGGTCAGCCTGCGCGGACTGCGCAGGCTGACCTGGGTCGATACTTTTCGCAAATGCATTAATCTCCCTTTACACGGAGCATGGCTCATATATAAGGGACGGCAAATTAAGATATTATTTGATGTCCATATCGTAATGTCGCTGACACTCATGGGACAAGTGTGCTTAGGCATTTTAACCCTTAAGCTGTCAATCGCGACCCACTGACCTTTTGCGGACAGTGTAGATCAAAGATCAGCCTGCACAGAACGTGCAGTCTGATCTTTGATCTACACTATCCGATACAGTCTTTTCTTTCCGGTGAAATCCATTTTGAAACCGCAGTGTTTGGGCTTTTAGTATTGAGTAGAAATTTTGCGTTTCATTTATTCAGCGGCTTAAGTGTTAAAAATGAGCGGTACTCTGGCCAAAGGGGGTTTAAGACATCTCCGTGTCGCAGCCTAGCAAGCAAATCGTCATATAATTATGGACTCCTAAAATCCAGTTTATCTAACAACCTGCTGAATCAGACTGAGGTGGGCTGGTTCTTTGACATACAGAAAATTTAACTAGGTCAGCCTTCGCGGACTGCGCAGCCTGACATGGTCGATTCTTTTTGCAGATGCGTTAAACACCCTTTCGTCACAGCGCGCTCAAAGATATGTGGACATAGAGAAGAGATTTTTAAATTGGCATTAAAACAGATTTTGATCCCAATTTCCCTTAGCTTGAGAAAACTGATATTTCAAAAAAAACAAACGGACGTGGTTTACAAATGCATTTTTTTTTTCTGCCGGCGACAAACACTTGGACCGACCGTGCGATAACAAATTGTCATGTTTACAGCAATTTCTATACTTTTAAACAGTATGATTTAAATTTGAATGCATTTTAAGACACGAATTGTTTTCTTTTGGCGGCCACTGGGCCTTTAATGAACTGATAAAGACGACATACAAAAGTTTTATCACTAATAGAGAAAAAGCTCATTTTGCACATATTGCCATCTTGCCACAATGTTTTCATATCTATATTTTGTCATTTCGAATATCCACTGTTGAAAATTTATAGCTTGTTTTTAGCACACGGAGATTTATTTTCCTCTTTTTTTTTGTGATAGAGAATGGTTAATATTGGGTCTTTTTGTGCGATATGCTATCATAATACAGAGGCTAATGGACTGGAATGTATAATTATCTAGTTTTTCCTTTCCGATAATTTGCATTCGTTGTGTACATTTACAGTAGTTGCGTTCATCTAAGAGCCAATATATCCGTATAGCAGAAACATTTGCGTGTGTAGATAAATGGATATAAATGACCCATGCTCTTTGAAAATGGGGCTTAATACATCTGCGAAAAGTATCGACCCGGGTCAGCCTGCGCAGTCCGCGCAGGCTGACCCGGGTCGAAACTTTTCGCTATTGGTCAATTTTCTGCGTGTCAAAGGACCATTCTTCCCCATGAGTAAGTCAGTTATTTAAAAAAGTGGCTATTATGAATCCATAATTATGTAATGGCTTGCTTGGTATAACGTATCACGGTGATGCATTAAGCCCCCGTTTGCCAGAGCATGGCTCATATAAATATGTACTTACTGTTAGCAGCAGACCTTGTAAAATATGGGTAATCAATAAAATTTTATGTAATACACTTGAGCCATGCTCTGGCAAAAGGGAGTTTAATACATCTCCGTGAAGCATGGTACCAACCAAGTGATCACAATTAGCATGGATCATGTCCAACAACCGACTGTCCCACCGCTGACACATTGTTTCGACGATGGTTATGTGGGAAAGCAGCCAGTGGCTTGGAAAGAGTATTGTGCGGAGTACTGGTAAAAGAAACGCTAGGAAAGCATGGATAGGTGCACTGGCCGCCGCGATATAACTGAAATAATGCTGAAAACGGCGTTAAACACCATACAATCAATCAATCAATCAATCAACCAACAACCGACTGAATCATGAGGTAGACTGGTCCTTTGAGCTGCAGAAAATTGACCGATAGTAAAAAGTATAGACCCAGTTCAGCGTGCCCGGTTGTGTTTTTGCAGGCGCATTATCCCTTAGCCTGTCAGATAATTTCAACCCTTATCCTGCTAAATAAATGAAACTGTCAAGGCAATAGTAAAAACCCGTACAATGCTGTTACAAACTAACTTTTTGAGAAAAATATCTTCGTATCGGACAGTGTAGATCCAACGTGAGACTGCACGTTCTGTGCAGTCCGATTTTAATCTCCACTGTCCGAAAAAGGTCAGTGAGTCGCGTTTAGAAGCCTAAGGGTTAATGAAACTTTCAAACCGAAAGTGAAAACCAAAATGTTGCTATTTTAAAGCTATAAGTTATTTGGGGGGGGGGGGGGGGAAATCTCCTTATCGGACATTGTAGATCCAAGATGTGTGCGAAATGTGCAGGCTGAAATTGGTCGGTACTTTTCTTGCGGATGTATTAAACCTCAATTTCACAGAGCATGGCCCATTTGAATCGTACAAACAGAATCTTTCCTATGACCGACAAACCTGTAACCGGTTATTATCATTTCTGGGAAAAAATGCTTGTTTATTGTTCTCATACTCTTTTGTGTTACGCATTTATGTGGTGTAGCGGTGTAGCTGATAGAGAGATAGTGAGAGAAAGGGGAGACAGGGAGAAAGAGACCGAGAGAGAGAGGGGGGGGGAAGAGAAAAAGAGAGAGAGAGAGGTCCAAGATGCCACTTTATCAGACAAGGAACGTTCGAATATTATTTGAATTGTTGTACATGTAGAAAGAGATGATTCAAGTAAACATATAACAGTGAAGGTACAAATCACTCGTGCTCTGTGAAAAGGGGGTTAAACACATCAGCAAACAGCATTGATTCATGTCAGCTAAACTCGGTCGTCAACTTTTGCTGTTGGTCTTTTGATCATTTTTTGTTTTTTACAAGTCTAAGGACCAAAGTCTACCTCATGATTCAGACTGTTGCTAGAAAAGCTGGATTTTATGGATACATGATATGTGATGATTTGTTTTGTATTAGGCATCACATGGATGCGTTAAACCCCCTTTTTCCAGCGCAGCGCTCATTTAAATTAGTAAAGTGAAAACCTTCAAGATTTGGTCATAGTCCACAGTGTTTAATTACATGTATGACTTAGAGTAAACAATAAAGAACTATTAACCTCTATCCTGCTAAATACGTAAAATGAAACTTTCAAGCCGATGATTAAAAATAACAGAATAATGCTATTTCTTATTCTTTTAACCCTTTCCCAAACGACAAAATTTGGACTGAACCAAATTGAAAGAATTTGCAGACGACAATATTAAATTTGATGAAAATGGTAGAAATTTCTCAATAAAGGTAGAAAACACTGTGGGGAAAGGAGAAATTGCTCGTTACGAGCAATTTCTCCTTTTCCCACAGTGTTTTCAAAAGACTTGTACTGCAGACACGTGAAAACCAGGGCTTGTTTGGGAAAGGGTTAAGATAGATATCTCCTTATCGGACAGTGTAGATGCAAGATCAGACTGCAAGTTCTGTGCTGTCTGATCTTGGCCTACACTGACCGCAAAAGGTCGCTAAGTCGTGCCCAGCAGCCTAAGGGTTAAACAGCCGTCGTTCAGGCTATAAATTTCGGGATGCTCGTAAAAATAAACCCGTAAAAAAAAAAAATTGACTGGAATCTGTGGCTAGAAAAATAGTAGTAGGAAAATTCATAGAACTCTGCACTATAGGGGATTATATATCCTTACGTTTGTGTATTACCGTAGCATACATGACGTTACATAGCGCCACGAGTGCTGTTGTCCTGTGATAAAAGGGGAACGGTGTCTTTGTTTATTCAGTTGTAACTGGTTCCAGAATAAGGTTCCGAGTGTGCTATAGAGAGAACACTGCCGGCTGTGAAAATATTATTAACAGACGGTAGGGTACAAATTGATTTTGGCTAACCATTCAGTCTCGTTCCTGCTTTATTTTTTTCTTAGATATCTTTTTTCGTGTTTGTGTGTGAGGGCTTTTATTCTCGTTTGTGATTCTTTGATCAGATATTGTATTGTTCGTCTGCTGAATATAGAACCTCGTTCAGAAACGTTTCTTTTTTTCATCTGTTTCCAAGTTTTTTTCCGGCGTAGCCGAATGTGCTGACTTTTGACCTACTTTTTGGTACTGATAAAAAATGAATAAATAGAAATTTGTGATTGGTCAAAAATGAAGACATGTTTATTTTAAGAGCCCTGCAAATTTGCAGACAAATTTGCGCCGTCTATCTTTTCCAACCCTTAGGCTGCTAAGCGCGACTCACTGACCTTTTGCGGACAGCGTAGATGAAGATGAAAATGTAGAATGTGCAGTCTGATCTTGGATCTACACTGTCCGATAAGGAAATATCTTTTCTCCAAAAATAATTTTGAAATAGGAACATTTGGGTTTATACCATCGGTTTGAAAGCGTTAAAGCTATTTCTTGTTGATAAATATTCACGTATCTTAAAATTTCTTGTTTTGTGCGAAGGGTATCTCCTGTTTTTTGTGATACACTATTGTTTGGCTGCAAAAAACACAGATGAGGCAGAGCTCTTGCAAAATTGACGTTTGGTGCATCTCCGTGACGCATTATGGTAGCAAGGCATCACATAATTGGGGATCCATAAAATCAATTTAGTCTGAAAATTGATTGGTTATGGAGGTAGAATGTTCCACTGACATGCATAAAATTAACCAATAGCAAACACTGACATACATAAAATTAACCAATAGCAAACACTGACATGCATAAAATTAACCAATAGCAAACACTGACATACATAAAATTGACTTATAGCAAACACTGACATGCATAAAATTGACCTATAGCAAACACTGACATACATAAAATTAACCAATAGCAAACACTGACATGCATAAAATTGACCTATAGCAAACACTGACATGCATAAAATTGACCTATAGCAAACATTGACATGCATAAAATTGAGCAGTAGCAAAAAGTTTCTACCCGGGTCAGCCTGCGCATTCCGCGCAGGCTGACCTGTTTGATACTTTTCGCAGATGTATTAAACCCCCTTTTCGCAGAGCATGGCTGATATGATTTGATACAGACAAAGGCATGAACAAATGTCAATAATTAGGCGTTCTTTATACAGACGCAGACAGTTTGTTTGAGATTATTTGAGGTAATGGGAGATAACTCGAGATAAGAGAGTGGTTTTTGAGAATAAGTGTGGTGATTCAGGTAAAATATGCTGATTTCAAACATTTTAGTCGAATTTAAAAAAAAAATGAATGGAGTTTTGGTGAAATTCAATGAGTATGTTTGCTTAACTTTCGAATGCATTTTGAACGATTTGATAGAGACATTAACAAAATAATTTCTATTTCAAATGCGAAATTCCTGTACTAGTGACCAATCAGTTATATATATATATATATATGAGTCATGCTCTGTGAAAAGAAGGCTCAATGTATCTACAAACAGTATCGACCCAGGTGACCTTAGTCGAAACTTTGTGCTATTGGTCATTTTATCTGCATGTCAAAGGACCAGTTGAACTCGTGGTACAGTCGGTTTGTTGTACAAAATGGATTTCATGGACCCATAATTATGTGATGACTTGCTTGTATCATGTATCACGGAGATGCATAAAACCCCCTTTTGCCAGACCATGGCTCATATAGATCGGATAGGTTGTATTTGTCCTTGAAACATAGCAGCAAAAGACTAATTGCGGGCTTATTGCGTAAAGTCGTGAGTCATTCTTTATCCAGTAATTATTTCGAAACAAACGAGTTTCGTAGTATTTTGAAATCAGCTCAACATTTGATGTCAGACGAGTGCTTACTTGTTTAACCCTTTCCCAGACGATAAAATTTTGGACCGGTCCAAATTTAAAGACTTTGCAGACGACAATTCTAAATTTGATGAAAATGGCAGAAAGTTCTCGAAAAGGGTAGAAAACACTGTGAGAAAAGGAGAAATTGCTCGTTATTTGATGAAAATGGCAGAAAGTTCTCAAAAAGGGTAGAAAACACTGTGAGAAAAGGAGAAATTGCTCGTAACGAGCAATTTCTCCTTTTCTCACAGTGTTTTCAAAAGACTTGCACTGCAGACATGTGAAAACCAGGGTTTGTTTGGGAAAGGGTTAACCCTTTGCCAAAAGACAAAATTTTTGACTGGTCCAAAATTGAAAGCATTTGCAGCCGACAGATTTAATGTGGCTCAGAGTGGTGATATTTGTTACTAAAAGACTAGAAAACATTGTGGAAAAAGGAGAAAATGCTGCTTACCAGCCTTTTCTCCTTTTCCCACAATGTTTTCAAAAGGTATCTTCCTCAGGGTCGGTAAAACTCGGGATTCTGTGTTAAAGGGTTAAAGATACATACTCACAGCCAGAGAGATAAAGAAAACTCTGTTAAATTTTGATAGTCTGTAGAATGGTTCAGAATTAGTCTGCCGAGTAAACATAGAAAAATTACCGATATATATATGGTGTAAAGGATATATATATATATTCGAATTAAAACCGGAAACATCACAACAGAGATATCTTTGAATGCCTCCAGAAAATGAAATCCGCCGTAATCTATGTAACCTTGCAACTGCCAGGGGCAACATTTGGCTCGAGGATACAAGAATGACTATAGTTTGATAAAATAAAGATGAAATGGGTTAAAAACTGGCTGAAAACGAGTATAGATGTATCTTTAAAGTTTTGCCAGTCGACAAAATTTTGGAGAAAAGGTGTGACAACAACAGCACTCTTCTAATAAATGAATAAATAATTCAAAGTTATCTATGATTACTGACGGAAATTACATCCCTATGAAACAGTGAGGGATATATATATACTCCTCACAAACAGTCAAGCAACAAAATCATTTGAGCCATGCTCTATGAAAAGGGGACTTAATGTATCCGCGAAAGGTATCCACCCAGTTCGGCCTAACCCTGACCTGGACCGAAACTTTTCGCTATTGGTCAATTTTCTATATGTCAAAGGACCAGTCTACCTCATGATTCAGTCGGTTGTTAGACAAAATTGATTTTATGGATCCATGATCGTGTGATAACGTGCTAGGTATCATGCATCACGGAGATGCATTAAGCCCCTTTTTGCCAGAGTACGGCTCATTTCTTTTTTTCTTTAGTATTGTGAAATATTTGACCAGTTAACTTTAAATGCTAAGAAAAACGCGTTATTTTCTGAAGGTGAAACTGTAAAAAGTAATCGCCAGCTGCAAATGCAAATAATGTGTTTTTCTTCGCATTTAAAGTTAATTGATCTAATATTTCACAGGACTAAAAACACAACAAATGATTTTGTTTCTTAACTTTTTGTGAGGAGTATATATATGAGCCATGCTCTGGCAAAAGGGGCTTAATGCATCTCCGTGATGCATGATACCAAACTTGTCATACTTTTAAATCCATCCATATAATCCACTATGTGTCACAACCGACTGAATCCTGAGGTACACTGGTTCTTGGACATACAGAAAATTGACCAATAGCGAAAAGTTTCGGCCCAGGTCAGCCTGCGCGGACTGCGGACTGCGCAGGCTGACCTGGATCGATACTTTTCGCAGATGCATTAAGCCCCTTTTCACAGAGTATCGCTCATATATAACCATAGCCCCAGATAACAGGGGTATCCACATATTATTTTTCTTTTTTCTGCACTAAAACATGTTGTTGATACTCATTAGAAGCGCCTCAACAAGGCGCTTCTAGTGAGTACCCACAATATATGTTTTTGTGCAGAAATAAGAAAAATATAAGTACTTTTCGGATGATAAAGGCGCCTTGTCTGGTGCTATGTATAAAAAGAACATAGAATTTTTGATGTGCTGGTAACGTAGCTCTATCGACATTAAAGGCCAGGTAGCGGCCAAAAGTAAACAATGCGAGTGTTAAATGCATTTAAATTTAAATCATATCATGTAAAAGTACGGAAATTATTGTGAAAATGACAAACTGTTCTTGTAGAGTTAGTGGCTGACAAAAAATGAATTTTAAGACCACGTAAGAGTAAACAGAAATATAGAGCGACTTGGCATCTTTTGGACTAGTTTTCAAATTCATTTTTCTGTCAGCGACTAACACTTGGACCGACCATACAATAACAGATTGTCATCTTCACAATAATTTCCATATCTTTGAATGGTATGATTTAAATTTAAATACATTCTAATACCCGCATTGTTTACTTTTGGTCACTACCTTTAAGGATGATTTTGATTGCTCCTGCGGATAATGTAGATCAAGACAAGTCGGCACAGAACGTGCAGTCTGATCTTAGATCAGTATGTTCCGATATTTTGTATAATAGAATGAAACAAGGATGGTACCATTACGTTGGAATAATGTTTTCGAAGCTAACCTATTATTACTGATGGCAATGATACTTATATCAAAACAGTAAGAGATCACTGTAACAGTTTATCTTTAACGTGTTGGTAACTCGCTGATGAAAGGCCGATTACCTTTTGGCCACACTGTTCTCAAACACTTCTACTGTAGGGGTGTTAAATATCGTATTTGTCTGGTAAAGGGTCACAACATAAAAAATAATCGTATATGACAGTAAGAAATACATTTTAAGATATAAGGATTGATCCCCCACTGTTTTATTATGGGAGAAATCATTATTGGTATGGCCATGAATATAGGCAGGGTATAATTGAGGGAAATACCTTGCAGCGAATTAGCGAAATATGAAAAGGTATTTTTTTTCCAGGGAGAAACTGTTTATTGATATAGTGACATTTAATATGCTTTTGATGGGCAGAAATTGTCTGTTGTTATAGGAACACAAGTAGTTATTTTATTCTTCTTTTATTTTAATTTTCAGGGCAAGTAATTAACGGATTATACAAACAAGGAAAAAACTGGTCACTGGAACATAAAAACAAAAATTTCTACATACTCATGAGCTTTTTCTGGATGGTGCAAACTCATAAAATCTGTGAGAAGTGCTTTTAATAAAGTTTTTGTTTAATTAAACCATTCAAGATGAACATTTGGAAATACAGAAAACCCGAAAAGCCCCTAACTGAGAGGCATCTTATAATTGAGAGGCGGATTCTAATGGGCTTCACAGGGTTAACTTTGCTTGGATTTTTACTGGAGATTATCGCTGTGAGTACAGATTCTTGGTTGTTGTTTTATATAGAAGGTGGACTATATCAGAACAAGACAAACCGCTTTTTATATCGAATCTACAACGGCCTGTGGCGAATTTGTAAAGTAGAGTGGATTATTCAAGGGGATCCAACAACAGAAGGTATGTTCGTTTCTTATTCCTTTTTATCCCTTTACCTCAGTGTCCCTGTTTTAACGACCCCAAGGCAGAGAGAGAGAGAGAGAGAGAGAGAGAGAGAGAGAGAGGGAGAGGAGGGAGGGAGAGAACTTACATACATTGTAAAACAGCGTTTCTCCTCTTCCAACGGCGTATTCTACCGAGTTAAAGATAAAATCCTAATTATTTAAGCCACATTTAATTTGTCGTCTGCAAATGTTTACAATTTGGCCAAGTCAAACGTTTTGTAGTTTAGTAAAGAGTTCTACAGAATGTGTTTATCGTGCGTGCGGTGCATGCAACCTTACACAATCATGATTAGTACCACATTGTTATGTACATGTGATAATAATACTCAGTGTGATAAAGATACTGTTTATTGACGCTCATCTCAGGAAGGGGTTACAGGTATGAAAAAAAGTAAAATAGTATAATAACCAATCTGGAAAGACATTACAGACAAGTATTGGCTGTGAATTATCAATTCGTTCCAAAATAGAACTAAATCACCTCTCTGAATCGAAAAATGTTGAATGACTTTCTAACTGACTAATTTAGCTTGTGTTACAATAGTACATAGTGAGAATAGAGCACGCCCTTAGTTTACTGAATTAATTATTAGTGGTATTTCGTTGTTACATGAAAGACATTTTGAAACCTTCAGTCTGCTGAGACAACATAAGTAGCAGAATGAAAGTGTTGTTTAAGATCATTTCTTGATCTTTAATGGGTGTATTATATCGTAAAAATATCTGGCATAAAATATGCATATGAAGATAAAGAGTGCTTGAATGTTCAAGTCTAATATTGATTTGCACTATCCGCAAAAACAGGTAAAAATAACTCTCAAAGCCGAAAGGTCAATTATAAATGCAATCTGTAGCTCAGTACTCTCAGTGCTTTGATTATCTAGCAACAAGCGATGTTTTGTTTAATACAGGGCATGTAAAACGGGGCGGTACCGTTTTTGGAGTCGTGGGGTGGGCTATTAAACCCCTTCGAGTTTCTAACTCTTTTTTCTTTTTTTCTTTTCACTCACATTTTTTTAATATTTGAAAATAAGTCTTTGTCTTTAAATAAACATTCTTGTAAAGTCGAATTTCTCATATCCAGCTAGCGGCTAGTTTCTTTCTTTAGCAACATTTTTTAAGCCTTGGGCTACTGGGCGCGACTATAGGACCTTTCACGGACTGTGAAGATCAAGATCAGAAGGTGCAGTCTGATCTTGGATCTACACTGTCCGATAAGGAGATATTCTCCTCAAGAAATACCTTTGATATAGCAAGATTTACGTTTTTACTATCGGCTTGAAAGTTTCATTTCACTTATTTAGCACGTAAAGGGTCAAATTAGGTGGTCATTCTTTGCAAAGCGGATTTCATTATGACGGATTCTTTTCTCACTTGAAATCTATTATTTCAAAGGGATTTAGAGTAAGCCTTCCACGGAAATGGTAGCTGGAAATAGAAAATTTATATGTGGCGGTGAGATTTATTGACGGTGATATTCTGCGGATCAATAATAGAGTCGCGGGGAAGCAAAGTCAACACGACGTGGTTTTAAGTACATACATGTAGCTAACACTATGGCGAACTTACTGTACTCTGTGCCAAACAAACAAAAAATTAGGACACGACCAAATTGAAAGCATTTGCAGATGACAATTGCAATGTAGTCTTTGATAGGGTAGAAAATATTAAGGCTTACCAGCATTTTCTCCTTTCTCCACAATGCTTACAACAGTCGTCTTCTTCAGGGTCATTAAAACTTGGAATTGCCGATAAACCCTTTACCAAACGACAAAATTTTGGACTCGACCGAAATGAAAGCATTTGCAGACGACAAATTGAATATAGCTGAAATGGTGATTTCTGTCTTCGATAGGGTAAAAAACTCGGGTTAAAAGGATTTTTTCCCTTTTCCTACAGTGTTTTCAGAAGCCTTCTTCGTCAGGATCGTAAAAACTTCGGATTGTGTATATTCTCTCACGACTATATAATTGAAAAAAAGAGTCCTTTTCCCCTGGAGACCTAGAAAAAAGTGCTGCCCATGACACGTTTCGATTACACTTCACACTTTCAGCGCTGTATGGGAAAATAGGAGCCTTTTCGGACAGCATAGGTAAAGATCAGACTGCACTGAATGTGTAGTTTGATCTTGGATCTTCACCGTCCCCTTGTTGAGTCATGCCTATAAGATGAAAATCTGAGTTTCTATGGATCATGTTTTTGCAGACGTTGAAAGAAGCCGTGCTCTGTTAAAAGGGGGGTTTAATGCATTTGCAAAAGTCCGCGCAGGCTGACCTGGGTCGAAACTTTTTGCTTTTGCTATTTTTTTCTGCGTGTCAAAGGACCAGTTTACCTAAAGATTCAGTCGGTTGTTAGACAAAATGGATTTTATGGATCCATAATTATGTAATGACTTGCTTGGTCTATTGCATTAAAACCCCTTTTCACAGAGCATGGCTCACATATTTTGCACCGAAAGTATCAGGCATGAATTGTAATTGTGTAGATAACAGTCTGATCTTGATTTACGCCGGCCACAAAAATTGCCTAAAGGAACATTGCTAATTGCGGTGAGATTAGGTTACTCCTCTACTAACTGTTCAATGATTTTTACGACATCGAAGTGAGAGGCTTTAAAAACATTGTGGAAGATGAAGAAAACTCCGGTAAAACGGTTTCAATCCTTTGTAATAATTTCTTTTGCCGTCTGCAAATACTTTCAATATAGACATGTCCAAATTTGGTCGCTCGGTAACTTTTTAGAGTTGATTCTTTACCAAACGACAAAATCGAAGACATCCAAATTCAGAGCATTTACATATGACAGAGCATTTACATACGACAGTAAAATGCTACTCAAAAATGGCACACATCTTTGAAAAAGAAGAAAACAGTTGTGGATAAAGGAAAAAATGCTGGTTACCAGCATTTTCTCCTTTTCCCACAAAGTTTTCAAAGCCCTTTCTACAACGACGTTGAAACAAGGGATTGTACGGTAAACGGTTAAGGGAAATTTCTCCATTACGAATTAATTAATCTTAAAGTACATGTACAAAGTATCGGATGCAATTAGACACCCATCTCTTCTAATTTTCAGGAGCAGCGAATTTATTATTGATTTTATGACTATAGCAAGTAATTATAGTAGAACTGTTAGATTTATTTTTTCTCTGTCTCTCTCTCTTCCATGGGCGATTTGTATTAGAGTTTAACTCTGTTGTAAGAGTTTAAGTCATATCACTGCGACTAATGCACCTATGCGTGTGTTTCACGGCTTTCCGACACCAGCACTGATACAACTTTCCTTCCAAGCCACTGACTGTTTTTCTCACGTGCATCAGAGGTGAGAGGCGAAAAGTCGCCGAAAGGAAAGTTTACCTCAACCTGGTATCGTACCTGCAACCACTATGTCGCTAGTCAGATATGCTAACTACTTAGCTATCTGACTGGGCTTTCCATGGACAAGGCTCAGAGGTAAAGTGTAGGACTTGTAACGGGGAGGTATCGGGTTTGAGCCTTACAGGAAGCACTGGGCTTTTCGTAGAAGTGTCTTTGGGCAAGACACTTCAGAGTTCTAGCCTGGTACAGGTGAAACCCAAGACATACATGAATATGTGAGCTGGCGCCGTGATATCACTGAAACAATGTTGAAAACGGCATAAAACACCATTCATTCGATCTATGAGTCTGTGGGGTTTGTTTTGCTTTCCTTGCTGTGCTGGTCCTCTATTATAGTCAAGGCGTTGCAGTTTTTATCTTAAAATCCTGGCACGACTCCTTTTGGCGGTGCTTGTCATCTCAGACTGTCCCCTGGCAGAGCTCCAGCCAAAGACCCGTGGAAACCTGGAAAGAAATAGATAAATGAGCTCAGGCTTAGCTATGACTGAAATACGGTGGAAAGCAGCAAAAACTCTTCATAAGGGCTAACAGACATTGATTGAGCAAATTCACGAGAAATATAACTGCTCTCGGTAAAAGAAAAACACTTATGCAATTTTCGGTGGAAAAGCATGACGAAATTTAAATTACTTCTACAGCAAAATTATATGAAAATCAGGGCGCGAATCGTGACCATGCAATTTTAGCGATTTTTATCCCAGATCCATTCTGACTGTTTTTCATCATGCTGATATGATAACCGTTGGAACAAGAAATATCTTTAAAAAAGATAGGCGGCTTAAATTTGCCAGCAAATAGGCAGGAGCTCTTTGAATAAACATATCTATTTTTTTTCCCACAAAAGCCCTTAGAATAAACGTGTCTTCATATTTGACCAATCACAAATTTCTATTTATTCATTTTTTATCAGTACTGAAAAGTAGATCAAAAGCCAGCGCATTCAGCTACGCCGAAAAATAATTATCAGAAGTGATTCGAGGATCTGTGCAACATATTTGCGTATGGTTATCATTTGACGTTTGAAATTTAAAATGAAAACAGGATCCATAAAATTAGCTGTTATTCTAATCGTTGAAAAATTGGTGTCCCTAGTACTCAGGATTCCTGAGGACAGTTAGTGTTCAAAATAAACCTGGGTCCTCATTCTTAAGAGCGTTCTCAGTCTTGTTCTCCAAAATTTTCCAAATTTGAAAGTGACACACCTTCTGATTGGCTAAACCATTTGTTTGTGTTACTTTCAAACTCGGAAATTTTTAGAGAATAAGTCTAAGAACGTTCTTTAGAATGGTTGGTGAATACAGACCCTGGAATCCGTACATGAAAAAGGTATCCTCCTAATCGTTGAAACATTGAGTATCTCAAGGATCCGTACATTCAAATGGCATCTTAACCGCGGTGACGTCAATTACTGTCACAAGTAAACTCAGGATCCGTAGAATAAACTGCTGTCTTAACCGTTGTAACTGTTAATGTTCAATTTAAACCTATGATCCATACAGTGAGCTGATATCTAACCGTTGCAACATTAGATATCAGAAGTAAACCCAGGATCTGTACACTGTACTAGCCTTTTAACCGTTGGTATTGTCCAAAGTATTTAACCTGACCCAGGTCAACATCATTTACAGAAATTGAAATTCTGTTTTTAACCCTCCGAATCGCACGCGGCTGCCTTCGGCATATGTCCAGAATGGTCACGGACATATTTCGTACGCTATGCGCGAATTAAAAATTGCTTACCTGTGTATATAAGGGTCTAACAGTGAACTAGTTCAAATCTTCCTCGACTTTAGCGAATTTGAACCAAACTTCCCGAATAATAGTCGGAGTTCTATTTATATGTCTACTTATATATTCAGTTTAAAGGTCAGGATTAGGTTAAATGAATTAGGCAATACAATTCGTGGTCTAAATGAACTGCATTATACTGGTATCTTTATTGATGTTTCAATTTCCCTCAATAAACTGTAATTGTCCTTTTCAAGTCTAATTCTGTATAAAATCTAAATTTTGGGACCACACGGCGTAGGATGCTGTTAGCTGCAACAGGTTATTTTTCAAGCACAGAAGATCAAGAACGGTCTATATAGAACTTGCGGTCTAATCTTTGGCTCAAATCGTTTGATAAATTGATAGGAATCAAAAGGATATGGACTCTATAAATAAGTGAAAAAATCAAACATTCGAACACTCGATAATTCGAATGTTTCTGTTAATTTGAGGTTTGAGGCAAACAGGTTTGAGGAAATAGAGTAAAGTTCGTCCCATGTCCGTGCTCACCAGCCATTCTTAATTACGAATGTTCTAAGTCTTATTTGCCAGAATTTTCTAAATTTGAAGTAAAACAACTTCTGATTGGCTAAACCATAAGCCATGCTCTGTAAAAAGGGGCTTAATGCATCTGCAAAAAGTATCGACCCAGGTCAGCCTGCGCGGACTGCGGATACTTGTTGCAGATCTAGGTCGAAATATTTGTCTATTGGTCAATTTTCTGCATGTCCAAGGAACAGTCTATCTCATTATTCAGTCTGTAAATAGACAAAACCGGCTTTATGGATCCATGATCATGTGTTGACAGCTGTACTTGGTATCTTACGGCAAGGATATGAATTAAACCCCCTTTTGCCAGAGCATGGCTCATTAGCCAGTTAGAAGTTTTATTACTTTCAAATACTGAAAATCTTGGAGAAGAAGACAAAGAATATTCTTAGGAATGGTTGGTGAATACTGACCCTCGTTGCTTATACGAACAGTAAGAACTGCTTCTGTAGTACATTACGAGAAAGAAAAATTCTTTACCCAGAAAAACTAAGCACTTGATAGAATGTTCCAACAGATGTTGTAGTTTCGAGTGCTGAATGACCAAAACTGTCGATGCGCCATAAATCTACATTCATTCATTGGAGTTTCGAGCAAACTTTCGATTATACGAACACCCTTATAATTCGAAATAATTACATGGTCCTATTTGCATCCGAACTGACCAGGTTAAAGCCGTAATTGACTCCACACTATAGACCAATAAAGTCCATTTCATTTGTATTTAGTAGACAGTTAATGCTATCTGACAAGTTAATTAGAAGTCCGTCATGCCGAAAGCTACCGATATGTAATTATACATTCTCCGGTAAGTTTCTCAGAAAGTCCTCGCATATTTGGATGATGAGGCACATTGTTCTATCTGTTTTAACACTCGACCAAACAATAACGTGCTTTCATGGTCCTGCAGAAAAAGGCCTTTGAAAGCATTGCTGGAAAAGGAGAAGATGGTGGTAATGGACTTTGAACGGTCCTGAGGTGAGGAAGAAGGTTTTTCTAAAAGATTGTTGAAAAAGGAAAGAATGCTGGTGACAAGCACTTTCTCTTTTTCTCCGCAATGTTTTCTACCTATTAAAAGAAATTTCCTGTTCAGGATAACTTTGAATTTGTTTTATGCAAATGCTTTCGATCTGGACACGGCCAAAATTTCGTGACGGGGTAAGGAGTTAACCTTTAGGCTGCTAAGCATGACTCACTGACTTTTTGCGGACAGTGTAGATCAAGATCAGACTGCACAGAACGTGCAGTCTGATCTTTGATCTACACTGTCCGATAAGGAGATATATTTCCTCCAAAAAATACCTTTGAAATAGAAAAAAATGCCACAAAAATTGTTTCATGCTATTGTTTTGAAAGTTTCATTTCTTTTATTTAGCAGGATAAGGGTTATTTTTGTAAATCTTCTACATGTCAAAGGACCATTCTACTTCAGGATTCAGCCGGTTGTTAGACAAAATGAATTTTATAGATCCCAGATTATGTGATGACTTGCTTTGTATCAAGCATCACGGAGATGCATTAAACCCTCTTTTGCCAGAGCACGGTCCATTATCTCTTTTGGTAGTGTTTTCGCACGGAGATAATTGCTACAATAAATTGTGTATTTGACGTTATAAAGCAAAGCATTCCACCATGAATCCACTTGGTCGTTTATTTGCGGTTTATTCCAGTCCTTGCGTAGTTTATTATTCCGTTTGATGCCAAAAACTTGAACATATTACAATGTACATGGAGACCAGAAAGTGCACAAATGAATACTTAAATAACATGTGGATACATTAATACTTAAGCTGCTGAATAAATGAAACGCAAATTTCTACTCAATCCTAAAAGCCCAAACACTGCGGTTTCAAAGTTGATTTCACCGGAAAGAAAATACCGTATCGGACAGTGTAGATCAAAGATCAGACTGCACGTTCTGTGCAGTCTGATCTTGATCTACACTGTCCGCAAAAGGTCAGTGGGTCGCGATTAGCAGCTTAAGGGTTAAAGGAAAATACACTCCCAGTTTCGTGCAATAGTAGGTTACGAAAGGCTAATATAAAGTAGTGTTTGCTTGCTTGTGTACCTACCTGCTTGTCTGTCGGTCTCTCTGTCTGACTGTTTGCCTGCCTGCCCGTCCGTCCGTCTGTCTGTATTGTCTTTTACCCGATCACCAAACAACCCGACTTTGAACTACCCTGAGAAGAGGAAGACGACTTTTTAAAAGATTGTGGAAAGTGGAGAAAATGCTGGTAACCAGCATTTTCTCTTTTTCCAATAATGTTTCTCCCATTTGGAAGACTAATTTTATATTATGAGTTACATATGATTTGTCGCTAGGAAATGCCTTCAGTTTCGACAAGGTTTTTTTTTTTTTCATGTGGTAAAGAGTTAACACTTTACCACTCGACAAAATTTTAGCCTTGCCCAAATTGAAAGCATTTTAAAAAAAAAATCAATGTGACTAAAAAATTGAAATTAGTTTTTGGAAGTGTAGAAAACATAAGGCTTCTTTCTAAAGGTCGTTAAAAGTAGGTATTGTGTGGTGCAGGGTTAGACAGGCGTCATAGGGGTAAGTCCTTGCATTTTTGTCATGTTTTTTTCTTCAACTTTTCATGAGAACTAGAAAAGGGTTTCTACTAGATAAAAGTTCAGCAGCAGTTCTAGTCATTCCGCCGAGCAATCAGAACCGCCGCCACACTGTTTTCCTCAGACATTGTTGTTCCTGAAAATACTTCAAATCCTCGAATACATTTTGAGATTTCCCTGGAACATGCATTTATGACGATGTACATCTTATGCTTGTCAAATATAGGTTATTTATAGATCTATATACAAAATTATGTCAAGAGTAATTATGTAATGAGCAGACTGATGAATTGCAAACAGATGTAAAGGCTTATATACGATCTCTCCACGAGACCTAAACCTTATCCTGTCGATTTTTAACTGTTGACTATTACAATCAAAGCGTTGAAAGTACTGGTGTGGCATTTTTCAAGGGAGCCAGTGTATAGAATTATTAATTTGAAAAATGAACAATAAAAACAGTTTCCAAATATTCGCTTGAGGTCAACCTACTATTTCGTCATGCGCAATGCAATAGAGAAGCGTGCTTTCAGGTGGGAAAAAAGGCCTTGGCGAACAAGCCCAGGGACGAACAGGTCTTTGGACGAACAGGCCTTGGGACGAACTAGTTTTTGGACGAACAAGGACGGAACCGGGTGGTCAGGAGACAAAGATTGTGTGAATCATTGCGCCAGTAGAATGCCATAGCGGGTACATCTATTTTCAATAAAAAAAAAAGTATTTACACGGTCGATGGCCAAATCCAATCTATTTTAATACTCCATTTTCAATTTTATATCTGAGGGCAATCGAAACACTTATTTGTGTTAGAAAAACTGAGTTTAATTGTGTTTACTTACTTCGGTTTTGCACAAGCTACGATACATGATTTTCAAAATGCCGTTTTGAACTCATAGTGGCATTGTCTTCGACAAATGCCACAAAAATAGATGATGGTAAGTTTTTTTATCTCGGCTGTTTTCGAAGAAAACTTCGAGCTATTGTCATAGGTCTGGCGCCGCCGTCATTGTCGTCTGTGTCGCCGGCGTTGTTGTACAAAACTTGGACATTTTGTAATATCTCCGTTATTACTGAAGATATTTATTTCAAACTAGGACAAGTAACTATCAAAAGAGGAACCCGAAAACAGGGGCAAGTAACTATTAACATATTTTTGACACAATTATGCCCTTTTTGAATTAGAATGTTCGACAATAGAAACCTGTGACTTTTTGTAACATCCCTGTTATTACTGAAGATCTTTATTTCAACCTTTGTCAATTTGTTAACTATCGAAAGACGAACCTATACAACACGGGCAGGTAACCATAAAAATGACACAGTTATGCCCCCTTTTGACTCAGACAGTTAACAAAACAACTCTTGACATTTTTTATCTCTGTAATTACTGGAGATATTTACTTCGAAATTTGAACTATTTGTTAACTATCAAAAGAGGAACCTATACAAAAGAGGCAGGTAACCATCAAAATATTTTGACACAGTTATGCCCTTTATTCGACTCACAAAGTTCTCTAAAAATCATGCACTTGCAGTCGAGCGTTGGTACCCGCATGCAGTGCTCTTGTTTGGTATTAGACTGGGTTCAAGTGACCGAACTATTAATAGAGCAGCGGATAGTATGAATCAAGATCAGACTACACGTATGTGCAGGCTGATCCTGCTCTATACTCTCCGCCGAACACATCCATGGTCTGGAACGGTAGGAGAAAAGTTAACCCTTATCCTGCTAAATAAAAGAAATGAAACTTTCAAGGCGATAGTAAAAACTTCAACTTTCCTATTTAAAAGGTATTTTTGGAGGAAAAATATTTCCTTATCGGACAGTGTAGATCCAAGATCAGATTGCACGTTCTGTGCAGTCTGATCTTGATCAACGCTGTCCAAAAAAGGTCAGTGAGTCGCGCTTAGCAGCCTAAAGATTAAAAATATTTCTGTGTTTTGCATACCACAATTTGAAAGGATTTTGCTGATAAGCTTCAGACACACGTTTTGCATGCTCGTGTTGATTAGAGAAAGTTTATCATACCTCGATAGAATAGTTTATCTTATCTTTACGGGGCGTGTTCTTTTCGAAATTTAATTAACCCACCGCTCTACAAAATCAATTTTTTTCACGCACTTACATTTGATAGCTTTTGGAAACATTGTAGGCAGGGAAGGAGATGCTTGTAACAAGTTATGAGACCTTTTCCATTACTATTTATACTTTTGAAATGTGAAATCTTATTTTCCTTCAAATGTTTTTTTTTTTTTTTTCCTTGATGTAAATTAATACATGTATATTAGCAGTGCTCTGGCAAAAGGGGGTTTAATGCATCTCCGTGATACATTATACCAAGTAACTCCTCACATACATGTAGTTATAGATCCAACAGAATTCGTTTTGTTGAACAACCGACTGGGGTAAAATGGTCCTTGGTCATGCATAGACTTGACCAAAAGCAAAAAGTTTCGACCCATGTCGTCCAGCGTCGACTGCACTGGTAGACTTACCTGGTTCGATACTTTTTGCAGATGCATTAAGGTCCCTTTTCTTAAAGCATGACTGGTTTCATTTTTTTCAACTGTTTTCTCTTCGTATAAATTGGTATATGATTTTTTTATAGGTAGAAAATGTTCTCAATGATGGAGCCCTTTTAAGCTTCCGTATACCCCCCCCTCTCTCTGTCTCTCTCTGTCTCTCTCTTTGTCTCTCTCTCTCTCTGTCTCTGTCTCAGTCTCTCTCTCTCTCTCTCTGTCTCTGTCTCAGTCTCTCTCTCTCTCTCTCTCTCTCTCTCTCTCTCTGAGCTGCTTAGCGGAAAATTACTGTAGATAGCGACCTAGTGCTTTGTTTTGTTTAACGTCACATGATTATTTTGTAAATGATGATATACAGTATAAGCGCTAAACAGAAAACAACTTATTGTAAGAAAGCATTCCCTAATTTGGAGGAAATTATGTGTTATTGCGTCATCGCAAATTATCAGCTCTTATCATAAAAAAAAAAAACAAATGAGCCATGCTCTGTGAAAAGTGGGCTTAATGCATTTGCCAAAAAGCTTCGACTCAGGCTGACCTGGAAGTATAATGCTTTGATGACTTGCTTGCTATCATGCATCACGGAGATGCATTAAGCCCCCTTTTGTTAGAATATGGTTTAAATTAATGGTTTGTTTTTAGCTACTAAAAATGAATTACCACTAAGAGAAACAAAGAGAACTTCTACGATTGCATTTCATGTGATCAAACAATCAGGAAAAAGTAGACTTCATACTTGTCCAGATTGAAAGCATTTTCCCCGACTAATCAAAGGTGGTTCAAATAATGGATTTTTTCTTTGAAAGGTTGAAAACATTGTGGGAAAAGGAGAAAATGCTGGTCACCAGCATTTTCTCCTTTTCCCGCAATGTTTTCAAAAGCCTTTTTTATCGGGGTGGTTAAACCTCGGGATTGTATTGTGAAGGGTAAAAACCTCGCCTCAAAAAACTAACTTTGATCCCATGATTATGAAAATATCTTTGGAAATGATGGATACTGCACAATGATTAACGTCAAACATGAATCTCCTTGAAAACATTTTGGAAATATTACGGGCGATTTCTATGTTCATCACAATGGAGGGACAAAGTAAAATTCCAGTTGACCATCTTCTTAGATTAATAATTAGGGTTTTTTTTTTTTTTCCCAACAAAGATATGAAATTATGAAATTTCACAGCAATAATAGAAAAATAGTCTGCCATCTTACAGTAAAATTACAACTGATTCAATGATTCGCGACAAACTGCAAAGCAAATTTATTTACGCTGTATTTTAGACCGAATCATTGTGTGGTATAGAACAGACCCATAATAAAGGGAGGTAATCGTATAAAATATGTATTAAAAAAAAAAGAATTATCTAAAAGGAAATACAATTTATAACGAAATTCTCGCAATTACGCGATTGTTAACGAAATCTGTTAGCTGTCTGATAGATTTCGCAGAAGTTTTATTGCTCATTTATGCATCACTGTTTCCCAGTATTTGATTACCTGAAGAATTTAATGACATCCGAACATCTGCTAACGTGCACGCCACCTGCATGCAACATGCAAACGGCAAATATAAACTTTATTCAAGCGTCGTTAATCCATTTACCGCACAATCCCGAGTTTTAAAGATAAGAGGATTAAGACTTTTGAAAACATTGAAGGGAAAAGAAGAAAATGCTGGAAACCAGCATTTTCTCCTTTTCCTACAATGTTTTCTACCCTTTTAACCACAATTCCCCATTTTAACAATAAATAATGTGTCGTATGCTACTTCTTTAGACTTGGACAAGTCCAAACTTTTGTCGTTTGGTAAAGTGTTAATCCATTTTAATCCGATATGCATTTTTGTGACGTTTTTTTTTTTTCAATACGATTCCTTCCTGTAAGAGGGGATAAAAGTTATACAAATTAAATTTGCATATTTTTTTATTATTAAGGCAAACAAGTAAAAAAATATGAGAGAGAAAAAAAAAATTTTAGACCAATTTCGCCATCAATTACTTTTTTTTTTTCAAACGCCTTTGTACGTTAGACAGCGAAAAGGCTATTGCATGAAAAAAAAAAAGTGACGTCAACAACCAGGGAATTCCTAGACCGGAAGTAATTTTGTCGCACCTTCTTTTGGCGGGAAAGACTGACAGCTTGCTAATAACAATAACAGGCAAAGTTGAGCAACTTGATTATTGCATTAAGTGCAACTAACAGATTCTTAAAGATTTATGAATTCCTTACTTCCGGTGAATCTTAAAGCAAATAAGCAAATATAAACTATGAAAGCCCGCACATACTAATAAAAATCATATCTATCCTCGATTTCATTTTTAGCTCCACTAGCCGAAGGCCAGCGGGCTTATGTCATGGCCCGGTGTCCGTCGTGCGTCCGTCCGTCCGTCCGTCCGTCCGTCCGGTCGTCCGTCCGTCCGTCCGTCCGTCCGTGCGTTAACTTTTATTTCAAACATCTTCTTCTCTGAAACTACCCATCCGATTTTCACGAAACTTCACAGAAATGATCCCGACATGGTCCTCTTCAGAATTTCTTGAAAGAATTTGATTCCTTCAAAAACTCTGGTTGCCATGGCAACAAAACTGAAAAATATTGGAAATCTTTAAAAATCTTCTTGTCTGAAACCATAAGGCATAGGGCTACCAAATTTGGCATGTAGCTTTATGTAGTAGACCTCTATCAAGTTTCTTCAAATTATAGCCCTGGGGTCAAAATTGGCTCTGCCCCAGGGGTCACAAGTTTTACATAGGCTTATATAGAGAAAACTTTAAAAATCTTCTTGTCTGAAACCATAAGGCATAGGGGTACCAAATTTGGCATGTAGCTTTATGTAGTAGACCTCTATCATGTTTCTTGAAATTATAGCCCTGGGGTCAAAATTGGCTCTTCCCCAGGGGTCACAAGTTTTACATAGGCTTATATAGAGAAAACTTTAAAAATCTTCTTGTCTGAAACCATAAGGCATAGGGCTACCAAATTTGGCATGTAGCTTTATGTAGTAGACCTCTATCATGTTTCTTGAAATTATAGCCCTGGGGTCAAAATTGGCTCTTCCCCAGGGGTCACAAGTTTTATACATAGGCTTATATAGAGAAAACTTTAAATATCTTCTTGTCCGAAACCATAAGGCCTAGAGCTACCAAATTTGGCATTTAGCTTGATCTAGTTGGAGTCTACCAAAAGTGTCCAAAGTATAGTCCTGGGGTCAATTTGGCCTCATACTTGGAGGGGGGGTTCACAAGATTTACATAGGCTTACATAGGGAAAACTTTTAAATCTTGGTGTACATAGCCATAAGGCTTAGGCTACCAAATTTTGCATATAATTATAGCATTATTTAGTGGACAGTTACAAAGAGGGCCCAAGTTACAGCTCTAGGATCAAGTTTGGCCCTGCACCAGGGATCACAAGTTTTACATGGGTTTATGGAGTGAAAAGTTCAGAAACCATCTTGTTACCAGCCATAAGGCCAAGAACTCCCACATTTGGCATGTTATTCTTCTAATACAATATTCCCCATTTAGTCAGACTGTAGCCATGAGGTCAAAGTTTTATAAGGGCTTATATAGTGAAGACTTTTCTTCGTGGTTTATATTTATAAGCCAGTGGAGCGATACAGGGCCATCATGGCCCTCTTGTTTTTTTTTTGGCCACAAAAAGTGCAATGCAGATTAAGCCATGCTCTGTGAAAAGGGGGTTTAATGCATCTGCAAAAAGTATCGACCCATGTCATTGGTCAGTTTTCGGCACAGTAAAGATACCACCATTTCTAGTCGTTTGTTAGACAAAATGGATTTCATGGACATATAGTTTTGTGACGAATTGCTTGGTATCATGCATCATGGGAATGAATCGGACACTTTTTTTTCTAGAGCATGGCTCATATAGAATGGGAGACAAAAGTCAGTTACTTCCCTTGATAGAGCTACAATACTTACTAGGTCCTGAATAGAGTATTACTTGGTTTTTATCCTTGATATTCTTTGCACTATTTTGAAATGATCAGGTTTAAATACACGTATCTCCTTCAAAAATTAACCAAACCATAAATTTGATCTATTTGGTGCATTTCAACGGTAACAGTGTGTGAAATTTAATTTGCAAATGCTATGAAGCCCTCACATATACAACATAAGTCAAATTATGATAATCGCAACATCGATTAGTAAAGCAAGAATAAAAACAAGGGAAATCTAATAAAAGGACCTAGTTGCAATTTGGTAACCTTTTTATTGAGGTGGGGTGCGAAGCATCCCAGCTCAGATTACAATGTGAGAAAATGAACCTAAAAAATCTGATTCTGGGGTACCTAACACTGCAAAATCATTACCTGGAAAAATAGTACTTTGAAGAAAGCATTTTATTCACTTTAGCATCAAGGCATAACTAAAACGTCAACAAAAGGAGAATTTGCACGACTTGGACGATAAATATGTAAACAAATACACCATTATCATAACACAATTAAAAAAAAGTGTGTTAGAACAGACTACCATGAGGCATGCGTAGGTATACGCAATTAATCTATAAGTTCCACCAAATAGCGTCAAGAAGCGTCAACAAGTGCCTTGGAAAGCATAGAAGCATTATGAGAACTCTTGTGGTAATTTCTTTGAATAGGATTGCTTTATTTGTCTAGATATTGCTAAATAATACTTCTCACGTCGTTTCATTTTGACATTCTATTGACCCCCCCCCCCCCCCCCCCCCCCCCCACATACAAAAAAGAGAAATTTGTTAGTTTGCTCTGAGATTTATACCAGATATACCTCTCAGCTCTATAAATGTCTGCTTGCTTTTACTCAATTCTTTCTAGTAGCACTAAGTGCTTATTATTTGGTACAACAATAAGATTTCAATTTGAGCAGGATTGAATGCACCCCCACCTCAGCAGCGCTTTCATCGCTTTGATTTAACAAGGGAGATAATTTGAATTTCACTTTTTTCTCCCATTTTTTTGGTGAAAAAGATTCCAGAAAGAATCGTTGAATCTTACCTAGAGATTTTTAGAAAAGCGTTCAGAGAGAGAATCAGATGCAAAGAAAGGCTTTAAGTCCTTTTGTATTCCATTGTCCAGATTTGTCGTTTGGAAAAATGGCAATTCGGCAGACGACAATGAGTTCCATTACGGGGAGACAGCAAATTTGATAATAGAATGATTGATTCGTTTTTGTTCAGATACACCATTATTCACTTTTCCACAAAAAGACGATAATTTTAGATTCTGGGACAAAAAAGAAGCAATCGCCTGGTGTGAATTAAAAATTCTTCTAGAGAGAGAGAGACAGACAGACAGACAGACAGACAGACGGACGGACGGGGGGGGGGCTCCATTCCCTTACTTTCTTTCTTATCGGATATTACAGTTTGAATGACTGAACGCACAAAAAAAACTACAACAAAGAGAATATGATGAGTGCCGTTCGACCGCCATCAGCATTGTGACATATTCCTCCAAGACTGAAATATTAATTAACGAAGATATTGTTTTTTTTTATTTATCATTCTTTATAAATTCTGACGTCGTCTGTTTTTCCACTCACTAACTTCTTTTATTCTTAAGGAAAACTAAACTGTAAATATCTATCTCGGAGTTTGAAAGATTCTTTAAGCATCCGTCTCAACATAACTTGTCACGCCCAGGGCCAGCGTGCTGACGATGTGACAGCAATTCGAATAAGCGGATACCTTTTATGTAAGTGATTGGTCGATTGGAAAGATTGTCTCTGTTAGAGCTTTGTTTGAGTGGTGCAGTCAGATAAGGAGTGATGCTCTTTCAAAAGGGGGTTTCGTGCGTCTGCAAAAAGTATCGACCCATGTCAGCCTGCGCAGTCCGCGCAGGCTGACATGAGTCGAAACTTTTTGCTATTTGTAAATTTTCTGCATGTCAAAGGACCATTCTGCTTCATGATTCAGTCGGTTATTGTGTTTTATGGATCCCTAACTATGTGAAGACTTGCTTTGTATAATACATCACGGCGATGCATTAAACCCTCTTTTGTCATATCGTCGCTCTCACACACACACACACACACACACACACACACATACATACATATATATATATATAAAAACCTTTTGGCAAAAGGGAAAATTGCTTGTTACAAGAAATTTCTTAGTTTTGCCACACTGTTTTGTAACAGCAGTATACGAGCAGACCAAAAAAATATGGTTTGCAGTAATTGAATGCGTTGATTCAAAATGACAGGCATGTAAGAGAGGCGTACCTGGCACAAGTTTGTAATGCATTTGGCAACTTCAATAATTTTCTCAGTTACACAAGTAATTGCAAACGGTTGGAGAAAAATAAAAAAGCTTTTATTCTTTACCTTAGATTTACGACTTGTGACCGTTTCAGGGCCATAGGCGAAAACAGGGGTTTTTGCGGATGGCATAGATCAAGATCAGACTGCACAGAACGTGCAGTCTGATCTTGAATATATACCATCCGCGTGTTAAGTCAGGCATTAAGTTATATCTCTTTCAGAGTTTCTTTTGATTCTATTTTTCGTCGTCTCAAGAGGTCATATTTACAAGAGCCATGCTCTGTGAAATGGTAGTTTAATGTATCTGCAAAAAGTATCGACCAGGTCAGCTTGCGCGGACTGTCTGGCTGTAAGGTTTTGTTTAAGTTCATGAATAAAACACAACACAACACAAACACAATTTACATTTTTCATCTGTGTGCATATAAATTGCTCATTAACCAAAACACATCTCTCATTTATTAATATTTCATAAACTCTCGGAGCAGATATTTTTCTCGCGGTTCTATTTTCCTCACTAGGAAACACTTTCAGAATATAAAATGAATTTCTTCACGTTCGAAAACTGACAAGTGACGAAGAACTCATTTCCTGAAAAATCAGCGAATTTGAGCCGAAACAAACCAAAGCACATATGAACATCACAAAAACGCCCGGCCTGTCCAGAAAAGCATGCGCAGGCCAAAGTTCCAACACATGGAGTATTCACACCAATTTGTGCAAAGTCTATCTATTAACCCTTTAGCTGCTAAACGGGACTTCCTGACCTTTTGCGGACAGTGCAGATCAAGATCAGACTGCACAAAACGTGCAGTCTGATCTTTGATCTACACTGTCCGATACGGTATTTTCTTTACGGTGAAATCAACTTTGAAAACGCATTGTTTAGGCTTTTTACTACTAAGAAAATATTTTCGTTTCATTTTTTCAGCAGCTTAAGTGTTAAAACTTTCTTTGTGTCGCTTATTTTTTGGTCGATATCTCATATAAAATGGCGTGCAACACACGAAAAGGGGCCTTCGGACATATGCGAAAAAGTATGTCGTCCCAGATCAGCCTGTGCAGTCTGTGACTAATCCGAGACGACACTTCCCGTTTTTGTGCGATTTTCTGTTACGTGAAAGTCTACTGTATGAAAAAATCTTATATAGTCGTAAAAAGTTGTCTGCGGACTGCGCAGGCTAATCCGAGACAACACGTTACGCAAATGTCCGAAGGCCCATCTTCGTGTGTTGCACGTCATATAGAGTTACATCAATTGTTTTTTTTTTTTACTTTCTGTTCATATCTCCGTTTATTCCATTTCTTTTTTTTTTTTAATATCGCCTGCTACTCTCCCAAAGTCGACTAAATTTTAGACTTGTGTCAAAACTCAAAGCGTTTGTAGATGACTATTTTAAATGTGAGTCAGATATTAAAATTTTTCAAGGGAACGCTAGAAAATATTGTAGGAAAAGGAGAAAATGCTGGTTTACAGCATTTTCTCCTTTTCCCACAATGTTTTCAAAAGCCTTCTTCTGGATCGTTAATAGTCCCGAGCTTTAACAATGAATCTTGGTAGTGCAAAATGTAGCCGTAGTATCTTCCAGCTTGTGGTTTCTCCTAGAAATTCTAGGGTTCTCTTTAAAGTCTTTTCTTATCAATATTCCTGGAAAGTAATAAAAACTCAATTCGCCATCAATCACGTGGCTTGAGACAGTGATGTGATCATTTTACAATAGCGTGTCTTTCGCCATACTGTAGGTGTTTTGCGAAGTGAGTAATTCTAGATTGTTTGTACGATGTTTTAACGCCGTTTTCAACATTATTTCAGCAGTATCACGGTGGCCAATGCACCAATTTCTGCTTTCCTGCAGTTTCTTTTACCAAATCTTCCTAAAATATCCTTCCCAAGTTACTGGCTGCTTTCCCTTATAACCATCATCGAAAGAGTGATCAACAGTGAGAGAGGAATGAGCCCTGTCGCAATGACTATCATCAATCCTCGGAAGGAAATTGGCCGAGCTGGGGATTTGAAGCAGCGATACCCCTAAAAATACCCTGAGACTGCCCGTCAACTCCACAGGGCTTGGGCGGCAGTAAAATCCAGATCAGATCAGAATGCACCTAGTTACAGTCTGAACTTTTTCGTTCTGCTGTCTTCGATACCTTTTAAATACCTTAGAGGTTTTTGATTCAAGAGACAAATGTCAGTGTAAAACCCTTTGCCGCACAATGCCGCCTTTTGACGCCCCCTGAAAAAGAAGCCTTTTGAAAACATTGTGGGAAAAGGAGAAAATGCTGGAAACCAGCATTTTCTCCTTTTCCCACAATGTTTTCTACCCTATTTAAGAAAAGTTGCACCATTTGAGCCACATTGAAATTGTCGTCTGCAAATGCTTTCAATTTGGACAAGGCTAAAATTTTGTCGTCTGATGAAGGGTTAAGATTTATGTTTATTTTCTCTTCTGCAAATGTTTTTAAATTAGAATGTCTTGATGTCTGTCATGTGGTAAGAGTTCTTTTAGTGCTTTGATTACTATAAACTTGATTTTCTGTACACACTTATTGTATTCAGCAGATCAACCTTTTACCAGACGACAGAATTCGACACTCTTCCATACTGAAAGCAAAGCAGACGAAATTTCGGCTCACATTACGCATAACGTGATCAGCATTTTCTCCTTTTCCCACAATCTTTTCTAACCTTTCAGAAACAAATCCAAGCATTTGAAACATCACATTTAATTTGTCGTCTGCAAATGCTTTGAATTTGGACCAGTCTAAAATTGTGCCATTCTGCCTCATGATTCAGTCGGTTGTTAGACAAAACATATTTCATCGATGGAGTTACATGATGACTTGCGTGATACCATTCGGCATACCTCGGGTGATCCGGTGATCAAATCCCTCGGCTGTATCACGTAGCTTGATATGCACCTACACGGTACATTTCGCACATCTCCGGAAGCACACCGCTTTTCTGTTATTGAAATTGTAAGGCTCCTCTTAAAAAAGAAAACATGAGTAAATTTTCTGTCGTTATCTTTCTAAGAATATTTCAGTCGGCAAACACTTTGTACATTCAATTTTTACCGTGGTTTATTAATTCCGTTGGGAGCTTTCATCAACAGATCGATAGAAGTGAATAACTTCATAGTGGTTGTTCATGTCGTTGCTAAGCGATCTACAGGGGCGCCGCCATGTTTAAGATCATGTGATTGGTAGTTCAAAATGGAAGCCTCCTTTATACGGACGAGGTTAGATGTAGGTACGGAATCGGCCGAGTTGTGACAAGTGGCATGATACGTGCACCATAGAGATGCATTAAACCCCTTTTGTCATAGCAAGGGTCATATAAGATTGACCTCTTTCGACGGCTGAAGTTTCAATTAATTGAAACTAAAATAGTTTCTTTTTTATCTTACAAGCTTGGCTAAACAAGCGGACGGTATAGGTCCAAGATCCGACTTGCACATTCTGTGCAGTCTGGTTTTGACCAATGCCGTCCCCAAAGCCTCTGTTTCGACTGTGGCGCCGAAAAAAAAATAAAAACAAGCGGACGATATAGATCCAAGATCAGACTGTGCATTCTGTGCAGTCTGATCTTAATCTTTGCCTTCCGCAAAAGCCTCTGTTTTCGCCCACGGCGCCAAAGAAGTCAAAAACAAAAATAAACCTAACATACATTGAACATAAATTCTCGAATGAAAAAATCAAAGACAATTTTGAAAACAACTTATGATAGACTACAGAATATACACTTGTATATATTTCACTTTAGATAAAGTCAAAAACCTTTTAGAAACTGTATCCTTGTCTGTAGGCCATCAAGATGTTCCTAACTTGATTGTTTGTGTCAGATTCGTATGTACTGAAGAAGTAACAGTTGTTTTTACATTTTGTTGAGGCAGGTTGCTTTTTCGTAATCATAACTCACTTATTATAAGCCACTGCCACCATAGAAACCTTTTGATAATATTTTGGTCAAAGGAGCCGTTGCTTTTTTTTTTAACAAACAGCGACTGCTTTTCACTCATCGTTTCCTTGAAAAAAAAAAAAAAAAAAATACACAGGCAATTTCATATATTTTTTTTTTTATTTTATTTTATTTATTCAACGTTTTAATTAACAAACTGGAATTTTTACGACTTTGGAGAAGAAAGTTTTTTAATAATGACAGAAATGGAGAAAATTCTTGTAACTATCATTTTCTCCTTATTCCACAATGTTTTTGACGCTTTCAAAGCCAATTTCAACTATTTAAGACACATTTGAATTGTTGTATGCATATGCTTTGGACTTTCAAAAAAAGTCATTTTTTGTATTTATTTATTTATTTATTTTTTTGTAAGGAGATCGCTATGCCTTTAAGGAACTGAGAGGCAATTACAAAAATTAGGAAATAAGGAAGTAATAATAATGTTTTCTCCTTCCTAGTTTCCTAAACAATTTACGACAAAAGAATAACTGATTTAGATTCGTAATAAGTTAAAGAAATGGGTCCCATGAAAAAGAAGAAGGAAGCAAAACTGATTTCTATTGAACGGCGTTTTTAACAAATTTTGCAGACATTGCGCAACGTCATTTTGCTTATACATACTGTGGGTGTCATGAATGTAAACTAGGTCTGGGAAAATATACCTTGCCAAGAGACATTTCCGTCATGACGGTCTCCGGTGGGTATCAAACTTGCGAGAGCCATGTTTCACATCCAACTTATGAATAGTCTGTGACGAAGAACAGAGGACTTTCATTTACTTGGAACCCTTCCGAAAGAAACTTGCAGCAGTGGACTTTCAAAACATCCTTGTAAAATGAGGATCATTAACCTGGATACATGTGTCAATGTAAAAATACTTTGACACAGAGAGAAATTACTCTAAACAAGCGATTTCTCCCTTTGCAATTATGCTATCAATTGGAATATCCCGGAAGACGAAAACTATTTTTTCCTGAAGCTGTGTTAACCCTTATCCTGCTAAATAAAAGAAATGAAATTTTCAAGCCGATAGTAAAAATCCAAATTTTCCTAGTTAAAAATATTTTTGGAGGATAGATATCTCCTTATCGGACAGTGTAGATCCAAGATCAGACTGCACGTTCTGTGCAGTCTGATCTTGATCTACGCTGTCCGCAAAAGGTCAGTGAGTCGCGCTTAGCAGCCTAAGTGTTAAAGATTTACGACATATATTCTCTTTTACCACTGCAATGATGTTTGAAATACGCGAAAGAAAAGCAGCCCGTGACTTAGAAATAGTTTGGCGTGTGAAAGCGTTTAAGGCTATCTATAGAATGGAAAAATGTTTCCTGAACATCGCTAAATAGCTGTTAAACTGATGAAAACACCATGTAGAAAATCAGTACTGTCCGTGCTTTGATAGCGAGTAAATTCTTGAAACGTAGAGTTAAGAAATTCGATGTGCTACTGCAAGTAAAGATTTTTTTTTTTTGTTTTGTTAAATACATGTAGATTAAGTATACAATGATGAAGTGGACGATGTAGATCCAAGATCAGACTGCACGTTCTGTGCAAAAATTATTTCTGTTCTGATAAGAGTGAAAAACACCAGGGGAATGATTACACGGAATTAGGCACGGATATTTCTTCCCGTTTCCGTAATTAGAAACGGACATATCGGCGGATGCTTCCTAACAGGTTGGGCATGTTATCGATACTTGTAATAGTTTACCCTTCTTTGCATGCAAGTCTTTAACTGTGATGATATTAAAAGTGGTATAAGTCAGTCAATCGATCGATCGGTCGATGGTTCTATCCATCCATCCATCCATCCATTAACCAATTGTATGCCAGTCAAAGATCAGACTTAAACGGTTTCAACATTAAAACGATACTTTTTGTGTCACACGAGACCATTTTTACCGCAAGCTTGACAAGACAAGATGCACTTAAGTATGAGCTATGTGCTATGAAAAAAGGGGCTTAATGCCTCTGCGAAAAGTATCGACTCAGGTCAGCCTGCGCAGTCCACGCAGGCTGACCTGGGCCGAAACTTTTCGCTATTTGTCAAGTTTCTGTATGTCAAAGGACCAGTCGAACTCATGATTCAGACGGTTGTTCGACAAAATGGAATTTATAGATCCATTGTAACATGACAACTTGCTTGGTATCATTCATCACGGAGACGCATAAAGCCCCCTTTTGCCAGAGCCCGGCTTATATATGTAGTCATGTCTTAGCGCTGCATTGGCTGATATCAACGGGTTATCGAGAAAAGTAGTGGTCATTGACAGATCCCTGTAATTACTGCGAAATAGTACTATTATCACCTATACCGGTGTTAAAGGTACATCTATAATCGTTTTCAGCCGGTTCAACCCAATTCATCTTTATTTTTATCAAACTATAACCATTCATGTATCTTCATGCCAAATGCTCCTAACGGTTGCTAGGCTATATAGAATAGGACCGACAGAGTATGCATTTTATTTTCTAGAGGCCATCAAAGAGATCACTGTTGTGACGTTTCTGGTTTTAAATCAAAGATTTTTGATATATGTATTTATCCTTAACACCATATATATCGGTAATTCATCTATCTTTACACAGCTGACTAAATTCTGAACCATTCTACAGTCTATCAAATTTAACAGCATTTTTTTTCTTTTTTTTTTTTCGCTCTTGCCGTATTGATGTATCTTTAAACGCCAAACCCAAAGGTCGTTAAGTGCGACCCATGGTGTCTTCTGATTTTGGATCTTCACCGTTCGAAACGGTGATTCCCTTTCCGACAAAAAAAAACCAAACTTTGAAATCGCAATATCAAATAATTATCAAAATCATACATTCCATCGCATGCAGTAGAAATGGCATAATTATAGATATTAAACAAAATGATTGGATAACAGAACGTATGCCTACATATAAAATCAAAGCATTGAAAGCAATGGTGTGGCATTTGTCAAGGGAGCCATTGTGTGGAATTAATAATTTGAAAAATAAACAATAGAAATAGTTTCAAAATATTCGCTTTAAAGGCAACCTATTATATAGTCATGCACAATCCGATAGAGTAGAGTGCAATCTTGTGGGACGAACAAGCCCAGGGACGAATAAGCCCAGGAACGAACTCGTTTTGGGGCGAACAAGCACGGGGGGTCAGGAGACAAAGACTGTGCTTATCACTACGCCAGTAGAAGGTCATAGCTGATCACGCTCATTTCGATAAAAAAAAAGAAGTATTTCCACGACCGATGGCCTAATCCAATTCATTTTAATTCATCATTTTCAATTTCATATTTGAGCGCAATCGAAACACTTATTTGTCTTAGAAAAATTGAGTTTAATTGGGTTTACTTACTTCGGCTTTGCACAAACTACGATACATGATTTTCAAAAATGCCGTGTTGAACTCAAAGTGGCATTGTCTTCAACGAATGCTACAAAAAGAATTAAGTCTATGATAACATAATTATTGTGAAGGAAACGAGATTGATATTTAAGAAGATCATATAAGTGCATAACAATCAATTAATTCTGTACCAAACAACAAAATTTTAGACTGGTCCAAATTGAAAGCATTTACAGACGACAAATCAAACTGGACTAAAAATATAAATGTGCCTTTGGAAGAATAGAAAACATTATGGGAAAAGGAGAAAATGCTGGTTACCAGCATTTTCTCCTTTTCCTATAATGTTTTCAAAGGCATTTTTCTGTAAGTGCAGTAGAACTCGGGATTGTGTGGTAAAGGGTTAAGGATGCTTTCGATGAGTATGACCTCATTATTTCGTCATTTATCTGGTCCAAGAGGCAAATATATACATTGGAGTGGGAGACTCAAGAATCCTAATTAAAAGCTTAGTTGGGTGAGGCGAACAAGACGACAAAAAAATTAGACTGGACCAAATTCAAAGCATTCACAGGCGACAAAAATAATTGTGACACAAAAATTGAAACTTGTTTTCGGGAACATAAGAAAACTTTGTAGGGAAACGAGAAAATGCTTGGTGCCAGGATTGTCTCCTTTTCCTGCAATGTTTTCTACCCTACCTAACACAGATTTCATCATTGAGCCACATTAAAATTATCGTCTGCCAATGCTTACACTTTGGGCCCGTTTAAATTTTTGTCGTCTGGTAAAGAGTTAATACCATTTTGCCTCACCCAACTAAGCCTTCAATTAGGATTCTTGAGCCTCCCACTCCAACATGTATATATTAAGGTGCGACCTATGGACGAAAAAGCGTCTAATCTGGGTTACCAGGGTGAAAGGTCAAGGACATTTTCGAAGGAAACATATGAACTTGACCAATTTTCACTGAGAGGAATTTTGATCATCGTAGATGTAATGTGAATCATCAGGGGATCATCCCTTTCGAATTTAGGACCCGATGTCGGTACTTGGGGATTAAATTCCAGCATTGTGCATTATCTAGTCTTGGCCTGTTAATCACTTTATCCTAACGCTCCATTTCTCTCTGCATTTATTTTCTTTACTAACGATACTAGATTACTTTGAAATTTCGACGTTCATTTACATTGTAAATATGCATCTTACAATTTTAATTATTAACTCTTTACCGCACAATCCCGAGTTTCAAAGACCCTGAGGAAGAAGCGTTTTAAAAAACGTAGTGGGGAATGGACGAAGTGCTGGTAGCCAGCATTTTCTCCTTTTCCCACAATGTTTTTTACCATACCAGAGACAAACACCATCATATTAGTGGTATTTGAATTGTCGTCTGCAAATACTTTGAATTTGGACAATTCCAATATTCGGTCGTATGGTAAAGGGTTAAATTGTTTGTGGTGATAAATGTTGCGATCGAGAGGGAACAAACCTGCCCTGTGCCCGAATTCACCGACCATTCTTAAGAATATTCTTAGTCTTATATTCAAGAATTTTCTAAATATGAAAGTAAAACAACTTCTGATTGGCTAAAGCAAATGGTTAAACCAATCAGAAGTTGTGTTACTTTGTAAATCTGTAATGAGAATAAGAATTTTCTTAATTAAACATGGTTTATGAGTACAGCCATTATTCTATCATTTCATTTTGCAAGAAGCTAAATTCTCATGAAATAAATTATAGGCCTTTTAGCCGTACTGTATTACTAGATGTAGTATAATCATTCCCAGAAAATTCAATTAAGTCTGATTTACGCTGTTATCTAGATTCAACGTATAGAATATCATTCATAACATTCTGGAATAAATGAAATTGAGGTCATGAGCATTAAGTAACCGTAATACAGTATTTGTTGGTTAGACCCCTTGCCTCGTTTATTTAACCCTTTCCCAAACGACAAATTTTGGACTGGTCCAAATTGAAAGAGTTTGCAGACGATAATTTTAAATTTGATGAAAATGGCAGAAAGTTCTCAAAAAAGGGTAGAAAACACGTGACGAGCAATTTCTCCTTTTCCCACAGTGTTTTCAAAAGACTTGTATTGCAGACACGTGAAAACCAGGGCTTGTTTGGGAAAGGGTTAATTCAGCACTTTTCTCTTTCATTTTATTTCCTTCTTCTACCTTTTTTCAAAACAGTGAAACGTATATAACCATTTACCGCACAATGCCGACTTTTAACGATCCTGGAAAAGAAACCTTTTGAAAACATTGTGGGAAAAGGATGAAATGCTGGTAACCAGCATTTCCTCCTTTTCCCACAATGTTTTTTACCCTATCAAAGAAAAATTGCACCATTTGAGCGACATTTGAAATTGTCGTCTGCAAATGCTTTCAGTTTGGAGAAGGCTAAATTTTGTCGTCTGGTAAAGGGTTAAAAACAGTTCTGAACGTCATTATAATTCAAGATCTAAGACTATCCACCTGATTGGCTGAGACAGAGGCTTCAGCCAATCATATTGCAAGTCTATGAATCTAGGATTAGGTCGATATTTAGAATGGCTGGGGAATATTTGCTGATCGAGTTATGTTTATTTTGGGAAATGTAATATGGGAGGGAATTAGTAAATGGAAAATATCATTGAATTTTTGATACCGGTTATAGGCACTGATCTGATAATGCGCACCGTGTGCGAAAATGATATGGCCGAATATGTGATGGTACGAAACGTTATTAATCGCTACCACAATTATATTTGAGCCATGCTCTGTGAAAAGGGGGCTCAAATGCATCTGCGAAAAGTTTCAGCCCAGGTCAGCCTGCGCAGTCCGCGCAGGCTGACCTGGGCCGAAACTTTTCGCTGTTGGTCAATTTTCTGTATGCCAAAGGACCAGTCTACCTCATGATTCAGTCAGTTGTTAGAGAAAATGGCTATTATGGATCCATAATTATGTGATGGCTTGCTAGGTATCATGCAGCCTGGAGATGCATTAAGCCCCCTTTTGCCAGAGCATGGCTCTTTTTTTTTTTTGTTTCAGTTGAACAGCGGTTTTCTAGCGTGTTGATCATCCATAATTAACGGGGGGGGAGGGTGGGCAACCCCAATGTCTTCTGCTGTAAATTTGTATCAGATGTTAAGTTCAGGGTTATTATACGCCAGCTAAAATGTTTGAGCGGCGCTCTGGCCAAAGGGGTTTTAATGAGGGCCATTCCTTCAAATCAACTTATCTCCCTTGCCAGATAAAGACTGAAGGTAACCAAATAACAGATTGGTCCTTTTACATGTGTTCCTTTGTTTTTATCCTGGATTCCCTTGGGGATGTTGCGATAAAAATAATTTGATTTATGATTATATGTAAGGTCTCCATGTAATTTTAAAGCAAATCATGTCCTCAGTCGTTATAGAAATGCATATATATCGATTTATAAAACAATCTAACCAGATTTAGCAGAGATATTATCTCAAGAACATATTTGTGTAGTGCAAGAAAGTAAAGGATAAAATCCAAGTAATTTCCTTATCAGGACCAATGTAGTACTAGAGAGGAATCAAGGGGAACAACCAAAGAATGGCTCTCGTTGCAATTCCATGATACAATATACCAAACAATCATGTAACTTTATAGATCGACGAAAATCCATTTTTTCCTAACAACACACAGAATCCTGAGGTAGATATGTCCTTTTCTACATACAGAAAATTGACCAGTAGCAAAAAGTTTCGACCCAGGTCTGCCTGCGCTGTACTTTTTACAGATGTATAAATCCCCTTTCTCAGAGCATAGCTCAATTATTATCAGAGCTCCAGATAAGAGGGAGTGATGGTATTCTAAATCCATTATTTCTCTTCCAAACCCTATGTTGTTGGTACTCATTAGAATCGTCTCGATGAGACAATTCTAATGAGTACCCATAACATAGGGTTTAGTGGAGAATAACTAATATTTTCAATTTTGAAATCAAAATCACTCCTTCTATCTGGAGCTCTGTATTATCATGCGTTTTTAACACCCGAAAGAGAGATATTACATATCTCCGCACCAACTTGATTCTAGTCAGTCAGTTCGAACTAATATCTCGCTATTCATCGGTGCATAATTGAAAACAGGCGGGAGAGTGCTAGAAAAAATTTCTGCTGTGGTGCAAAATAGTACCTCGATAGGAGTTATTAAATGCCATCATATGGTGCATACTTATATTTGACTTGTATGTGAGAAACTATCATATTATCTTTCTGTGTCGTAAACCTATTGTTCATATGAGTCATGCTCTGTGAAAAGGGGGCTTAATGCATCTCCGTGATGCATGATACCAAGCAAGTCATCACAGCATCATACGTTCTTAAAATCTGTTTTGCGTAACATACTGCTGAATAATGAGGTAGACTGGTCCAATGACACACAGAAAATTTATCAATGGCGAAAAGTTTCGGCTCAGGTCAGCTAACCCTGACCTGGTCGATATGTTTAGCAGATGCAGTAGGCCCCCTTTTCACAGAGCACGGCTCATATTTATGAGCTATGCTCTGGCAAAAAGAAGGTTTATTGTATCTCCGTGATGCATTATACAAAGCAAGTCATCACATAATTATGGATCCATAAAACCCATTTTGTATAACAATACAATACAATATACTTTATCTGTGATAAATGTAGACATAAGTACAAAAGCAAGATGACAAGGTAATTAAACAAAACGCATGGTGAAAAAATATATACAGTGTCAAGAAGCTCTGTAGTATAATAATTTGACAAATTAACTGCTCTTAAGTGCATTTTTTCTTTTTAAGTTATAGAGATACTTAGATATATTTCAAATGGTTCTTTTATTTTCTGTTGTCATTAAACTTTCAAATTTTGTATAACAACCGACTGAATTATGAGGTACACTGGTTCTTTGACCAATAGCAAACAAGTTTCGACCCAGGTCAGCCTGCGTGGTCCGCACAGTCTGCGCAGGCTGACCTTGGTCGATACTTTTTGCAGATGCATTAAACCCTCTTTTCAAAGAGTTTGGCTCATATATAAATGACTAAATGACTAAATCTATGCTACAACCCTCTGTCTGACATGGTAGTTTTACGATTCATATCTGTAAAAGGCCTTTCAATCAATCCCGTCATTTTTATGACCCTGAGGGAGTCGTTTGAAAATATTGTAGGAAAAGGAGAAAATGCTGGTGACCAGCATTTTCTCCTTTCCAACAATGTTTTCTATGCCTCGAAAGGAAAGGTTGTATATTTTATCCATATCTTTATTTTGTCGGAAAAATCCTAACATGCCGCAAAAAGGTAGATTCCAGTTCATTCTGCACATACTGTGCAGTCTGATCTTGATCTACGCGGACCGCACAAGCGATGTGAGACAAAATTTTTTAATGATTTCCGTTTATTCATGGCCGCCACCCGTTGCCCACATGGGCGAATCCCCAAAAAGACTGATGGTTATGTTACGTGGGATAGCGCAAGATACAAGACGAAACCCATCATAAACCCCTGGTTCTTTCACGTGCTCAGTCTAAACGGGACCTCGGTTTAACGTCTCATCCGAGAGAACACTAAGAACGCTTAGCAACCAATGGGTTTAATTGAAATAGGAGTGCCTGTTCTACAAACAGCACTCGGCAGATTGGAAGAAACTTGGTCGTACCAAGGTGGTACTCAATACATCTGAATCATTAATAAGGCTGAAGGATTAGCTTTAAGCCTATCGCCGCATAAATAGCACGAATGATCCTTCTGTGTATTGATTTCAGTACAAAAGTACATTAGCAAGATACCAACTTTAATGCATACCTTATTGAATTATGTACGGGGAGAAAAACCGGAAGTACTGCTTACTGCCCCCATACTACTGTTCTAAAAGTAGTTTTATAGAGGGAAATGTTTGTGGCGTATTAATCAAGCTGTAAATACGGTGCGTTCACAATCGGAACTTTTCGTATTTATTTATTTTTGGGCTTAGCCATTGAATATAGACATTCAAGCTTCATTTGATTTCCAGTAGAAAGTAATTTGAAACAATTCACAATGCGGGCCATTCCTGTTTACAAGTCAAATCATCTCCCTTGCCAGATAAAGACTAATGGTAACCAAATAACAGTTTGGCCCTTTTCCTTTGTTTTTATCGCTGTTTTCTTTAAGGATGTTGCGATAAATATAATTTGATTTACGATATATATGTAAGGATCATGTGTAATTTGAAAGCAAATTCTGTTTGCAATCATCAGAGAAAAGCATGTAATCGATTTTTAAAACAATCTGATAAGATTTAGCTGAGATATTATCTCAAAATCATATCTGTGTTGTGCAAGAAAATCAAGGTTAAAACCCAAGTCACCCCTTAATCAGGACCAGTGTAGTACTGGAGAGGAATCAAGGGAAGTAACTGAAAAATGGTCCTCATTGCACGACAGTATCTCCCATGGCTATATCTGACGACTGTCGGTTTCTGAAAAATCTTCTGAAAAATCTGGATTATGTTTTAGCACACAGCCGTATCCTTCGATTTAAAGGTAAAATTACCCATACTTATATATAAGTTAAAATACGTCTTTTGGCATTGATGACAATATACAGTGGCGGGAATTTTTAACATGTGATCCGCATTCTAAGTGAAGATTTCATCTGTCAAAATTAATGGTCCAGCAGTCAGAAGTTGTGTTACTTTCAAATTTAGAAAATTCTGGAAAATAAGATGAAGAATTTTCTTAAGAATGGTTGGTGAATACGGACCCTGGTTACCCATCCAGGCACTAACCAAAACGCAAGCTGCTTAACTTGCGCGGACAGAAGCACACCCGACTGCATCGCTCTCAAAGCTAGCTCAACAGCAAGACAGGTTTCAAGTGTTTATAATAATAAGAGTATTAACCGCTCCCCGTGACTTCTTCAAATCAGTGTTGAAAGTTGGATTTTTAAGGATACTCAAGGGCCGCCCAACTAAACTGTAATACAAACCAAAATGGTATTATTCACCAATGTGTGAATTCCGAGACAATGAATCTGATTGGCTGCGATGTAATGTCTCTACAATTGGATGACTAGTCTTTGAATTTAGACGAGTCTAATGACTTTAAATATCATTTACTTATTTTGATGATCTTTCTGAAGGGAATATACAAAATAAATGCGGAAACTCCTTGGTCCGTCTTCACCAACCATTCTTAATCTAGGGCTGAATCTGTTTATCTGTTTCGTAAGATTTTTTTTTTTACTTTCAAAGTAACGCAATTTCAGTTGGTTTAGCCAATCAGAAATCGCGTTACTTTCCAATCCTAGAATAAGACTAAGAATTCAATATAGACTGTTTGGGGAATACGGGTCCAGCTTATGGTATCGCTGCCAATATAATGATGATAATAATTAGCCTCACGCGTTGTTTTATGTGTATTTATTTGTATATGAGATAATTACGTACTGCTGTCTTAATGACGGACAGATGAAGAGCATCTGAGCCATGCTCTGGCAAATGGGGTTTTGCTACAAAAGGGGTTTTGCTACAAAAGGGGTTTTGTATCTCCGTAATTCGTTATACCAAGCCAGTCATCACATAATTATATATCCATAGAATTCATTTTGTCGAACAAGCGACTGAATCATGAGGCACTCTGGTCCTTAGGCATTAAGAAAATTTACAAATATCAAAAATCTGTTCGGTCCTTACCTGCCTTCGCAGACTGCACAGGCTGACATGGATCAATACTTTTCACAGATGCATTAAGCCCCATTTTCGCAGAGCAAAGCTGATTTATCCTTCAGATCCTTAAGTGTAGATTAACTGTTTTACCAGTAGAAAAAATGTTAGGCTTGTCAAAATTGAAATCATTTGTAGATGATTATGTATTATATGGCTCAAATGTTGATAGTTGTCTTTGAAAGGGTAAGGAGAAAAAGCTGGTTACCAGCATTTTCTCCTTTTCCAAAAATTTTTCCAAAAGTCTTCCTCTGGGTCGTCAAATAGCGAGGTCGTTTTATAAACTTGGGTTTAGGTACTTCTTTTGACATCGACGATAAGATCAAATTGCATGAAATGTGCAGCCTGATTTTGGATCGACACTGTCTGATATTTTGTTCTTGACAAAACGGATTGAAAGTGTAACGATCGCACTTTTCCTATTTGACCACAGATATCCATTTCTTCATCTGGAGGTCAAAGAAATAAATGCTTAACATTTTGATAATCGATCTAAAGTCAACATCTTGTGCTAGTCAAAACATTACAAAAGCCAGCTTTGTTCTCAGTTTTGCAACGATGTGTCCGATTGATTTCAATCATCTTTTATAGGTTGTTCATTAAGAAAGGAAAAACACAATTTGTTAAAAGCAGATTATACGGGTATAACTCCAACTCGATAAACCCTTCATTAACATCTAATATTAAAGTTTCTTTTTTGGGGATACATGTTTAAAATCACGAACCATGATGAGATAATACAAACATTATCGCGTTGGGTTTATAGATTATCTCGTCACGATACGTGAGTTTTAAACCTGTTATCCCAAACATAAACAATAATATAAACTGAAAATGAAACGTTTATCGAGTAAGAGCTATAATCGTTAGTCTAGCAATCTTTGATTACTAGTCTATTGCCACTAAGAGTGACCCAGATTCAAATGTAAACAAAAAGCCCCACAGCCGCCAAATGCTGCCCCACAGAAATTAATCCTTGCTGTTAGAAATCCTAATTCAGTTGAACTCTGCCCTGGCAAAAGGGGGCTTAATGTATCTCCGTAATGCATTATACCAAGCAAGTAATCACATAATTAGGGATCCATAAATATCCATTCAGTTTAACAATCAGCTGGATCAGGAGGTAGCATGATCCTTTGCCACGCATAAGATTGACCGATAGCAAAAAGTTTCGACCCGTGTCAGTCTGCGCGGACTGCGCAGGCTGACATGGGTCGATACTTTTTGCAGACGCAATATGCCCCCTTTTCACTGAGCATGACTCAGATTTGATATTGCTGACATGGACTACAAAATCTATATCTTTCCAATTTGAACGATGTCTACTTACAGTCATAGGCTGAACAAGATGTCATCGATAAGGTACAATGTCTGCTTATATGTAAATTAAGTCAGTGACCTGTGAAAATCAGGTCCATCTTTACTTATCCCAATGCAACCTTTTTCATCCTCGCATGTCTAGTCTGGCTCCGAGTTCAACCAACCGGTAAGGAAGTGAAAAAGGCTGGAAGTTAATTTAAAAGCGAACTCTAGAGAGTATTCATATGCCAAATTATCAAATTGATATGTTCTCTGTTTGCTTTTTAGCAATTAAAGATCAATAAACAAAACAAAAACAAAACAAAAAAAAAAAGTTCATAGCATTTCCTGTTGTGACAAGTAAATAGCTATGGGCAGCGGGTAAAGTTACTGGATCGAACCGGATCGGACTTAATAACCAGATTGGACCGAATCCGACTTATTAATCGGGTTGGACCCTTGTTCTTCAATTTTGTATGGACAAACCAAGTTTTATCTTTATCAGTGTCGCTTATTCCACAAACGTTAGCCTGTCGGCGTCAGTACTTTCAGTCCTTTGATGATAATTCCTTGACTGAGATTTGTTTCGTGATACAAGTGGGAGGGAGATTGAAGGGAAACGGAATTAGGCACCAAGATATCTATCAACTTTCATGGGTTGTTAATGAAAAATAAAACATGTTTTGATTAAAGGTAGATTATATGGAGTATTCGTCATAATTCTTTCACTGAGACTTGGTATATGTGAAACGTTGGAGGTATAGTCCTGCGGAATGACTTTAAGAACAAAACTACCAACCATTTTCTTATCAGCTGTTGAAATAACAATAGCAGCCAAAATTAAACAAAACGGCGAGTTGCGCTCTGTGAAAAGGAGGCTTAATGCATCTGCGGAAAGTATCAATCCAGGTCAGCCTGCGCAGTCCGCGCAGGCTGACCTGGGCCGAAACTTTTCGCTATTGGTCAATTTTCTGCACGTCGAGGGACCATTCTGCCTTATGATACAGTCAATTGTTTGACAAAATGGATTTTATGGATCCATAAATAAGGTGATAGTATAATGCATTATGGAGATGCATTAAGCCCCCTTTTACCAGAGCATGGTTAATGTAAAATATAAACTATACCATTTAAAAGTATGGAACTTATTGTGAAGATGACAATCTGTTATTGTACAGTCTACACAAATGCTAGTTGCTGGCAGTGAAATGTGTTATTGTGTGGTCGGTCCAAATGTTATAGATCTCACTCGGTAAACCTTTCGTTATTAGTTTATATTATTGTTTATGTTTTGGATAACAGGTTTAAAATCACGTACCGTGACGAGATAATATATAAACCCAACTCGATAACGTTTACAATTTATCATCACGGTTCAATAACATAAACTGTTAATGAAAGGTTTATCAAGTTAGGATTATAGTCGCTGACAGAAAAATGAATTTCAAAAATCAGGCAAAAAGCAAACAAAAGATAGAGTGATCTGGCAGCATTTATCCTAGTTTCGAAATTAATTTCACTGCAAGCAACTAACTTTTGGACCGACCGTACATTAATAGATTGTCATCTTCATAATAATTTCCATACTTTTAAATGGTATGATTTAAATTTAAATGCATTTCAACGCCCGTTTGTGTTTACTTTTGGCATCTATTGTTACTTTAAAAAGTAGATTATACGGGTTCTCATACTAGCACTAAGGACAATTCAGTGACTCAGACTTACGCCATGTGACAACTGGGAGGGGGTTGCGGGGAACTATATCCGTTTGACATTTTCATGGCTTATAAATATTTAATACTTAATCTAGAAATAGCCTGCACTGATCAAGTGTACATTATCTGATGGGGAAAAAACCCGTGTATCTTCCTTAAATTTTCATAGCTTGTTGATATTAAAGGCTCAAAAGCGGCCAAAAAATCAATGCAGGTGTTGAAATGCATTTAAATAAGATACTATTTAAAAGTATGGGAAATATTGTGAAAATGACAATCTACTACAGTGTGGTCGGTCCAAGTGTAAGTCGCAGGGAGAAATATAAATTTTAAAATCAGGCAAAAGATAAACAAGAGAATGACTGACCTGGCAAGTTTTATACAAGCTTTGAAATTTATTTCTCTGCCAGCGACTAACACTGGGACCGACCGTGTAATAACAGACTGTTATCTTCACAATAATTTCCATATTTTTAAATGGTATAATTTAAATTTAAATGCATTTTAAGCCCTGCTTTGTTTACTTTTGGCAGCTATTGTTATTTTAGATATCGGGGCGCAACAAGAATTTCAGATTCATTACGCATTCCGAATGAAGACTTCTGTTTATCAAAATAATCGTTATGTTCATACTAACAATATCTGTAGCGGGCAACTTAAATGTTGCCCAAGTGATGATATTTGTCTTTCAAAGGATATAAAACGCTGTGGGAAAAGGAGAAAATGCTGGTGACCAGCATTTTCTCCTTTTCCAACAGTGTTTTAAAAGGTCCTTTCCCCTAGGTCGCTAAAAAACGAGATTGTTTGGTGAAGATTTATGAATGTAGTTGACATTATGCTCTAAACTGACCAAACGCTTCGTGTTCCCCTTTGCTATGTTACGCACTTGCGTATTGAGCGTTATGGAAGTTGCGCCCTTGAAATATTCCGTTTACAAATGAGCCATGCTCTGTGAAGAGGGGGCTTAATGCATCTGCAAATAGTATCGACCCAGGTCAGCCTGTGCAGTCCGCGCAGGCTGACCTGAGCCGAAACTTTTCGCTATTGGTCAATTCTCGGTATGTCAAAGGACCAGTTTCATCTAGATACAGTCAGTTGTTAGACAAAAAGGGTTTATTTGGATCCATGTTTATGTGATGGCCTCATAGGTATCACGCATCACGGAGATACATTAAGCCCCATTTTGCCAGAGCATGGCTCAAATTGTTTCTGCTGATCTTATTGAAAAGTGGTAATTTAAGGAGCCCTAATCTGCTTGTGGCGACTTATTAGTCTGTTTTGGATAGTGTTGCTAAATTTCAGACTGCACAGAAAGTACAGTCTAATCTTGGGTTCACACTTTCCGATAAGGTAAGATTTTTCCGTGGAAATCTGTGATATTACGACTTTTACCTTTGGTTGAGCATTTTCCGTGCACTTTATTTAGCTGGTTAAGTGTTAATATCTTGTAAAGGAATCAAAAAGGAGGAAAATCGAATATCGAGGAAGTGGCCAATGAATATGCAATCACATCGTTATGAATATTTATATCTTGGAAAAAAATGTATCGAATGCTTTGAGATTTTTTGTAGGACTTTCTCCAGAATTTACCCAACCAAAATTGTCTTACATAGGGATGTACCGATATGCATATAGTTAATCCCTACTCTGTACGTACCATTGGGAAAAACTTCGGATTCGAAGGATCTTGGCAAAACCAGAAATTGTGATGAAAGCTAGAAAATAGGAAAGTTTGTCAGGATAAACTATTTTAACCAAACAATTGTCAGAACTTCTTTTAAAAACTTTGTGTTGTGGAAAAAGGAGAGAGAGAGTCTCTGGAAGATGCTATAATCACCTGATGGTACTAAATTCCCTCTCTAAAATCTGTTTGATCTCTTACCTGGAAGGGGGGGGCATCCTCTACTATCATCAACAACAAAAAACAGAAATATTTTCGTCATTACGTTAAGGTTAAGAAAAGTAATGGCAAAAATGCTGAGGAGACTTTTTTGTAATACTTTGTAAAGATAAACCTGATTACACTGAGGGACCAAGGTTTCTAGTTTCCCATAGTTTCGTGTACTGGTAACCAGCATTTTCTCCTTTACCCACAATGTTTTCTACCTAGGAAAAATACTATCCTTTGAAAAAAAAAATGAATTATTTCTGTAAATTCCTTCAATATTTAGTCTAATCTTCGATCTATATGCTCGGCGTGATTGGTTCCAAACTAAGCATAAGAAGTCTGTATTTTAAGTAGAACTACTATTTATTTATTTATTTATTTATTTATTTATTTATTTATTTATTTGTTTGTTTGCTTGATTGTTTTCGTTCGTTCGTTCGTTTGTTCGTTCTTTCGTTCATTCCTTCCTTCCTTCCTTCCTTCATTCATTCATTCATTCATTCATTAGCTCCAATGGCCTAAGGCCAGCCAGCTCAAGTCATGGTCCGGTATTCGTCCTGCGTGCCGCACTGTACATCCGTCCATCAGTGTGTACGTTAGCTTTCATTTCAGCCATCTCATTTTCTGAAACTACCTGTCCAATTTTCAAGAACTTTCATAGAAATTACATCCCCCTTCAGAATATGTTCAAAGAGTTTGATTCCATTGTTAACTCTGGTTTCCATGGTAAAAAAAAATATAGATTTTTTTTTAAATCTTCTTAAATACCCCGATTTGGAAGTTTCTGTAAATTGGAACATATCAACTGTTGGTTGACCTCTTTCAAATTGTGTCGGTATAATTTCAGTCTTGCATAGAACATGGCTGATTTTGTTCTGGCTGAATTAAAGGTGATGACAAGCGACAAATAAACCTGTACAGTGTTTTAGTCTTTACCAAATAACAAACATTTAGACTTGCCCAAACTGAAAGCATTTGCAGAAGACAAAATAAATATGAATCAAAAATTCAAATTTGTTTTTGGAAGGGCAGAAAACATTGTGGGAAGAGGAGAAAATGCTGGTTACCAGCGTTTTCTCCTTTTCCCACAATATTTTCAGATGACTTCTTCTTTCGAGTCGTTAAAACGCGGAATCGTTTGGATAAGGTTAAGGGAAATAACTTCATTTTTCTTACTGACAGTATGCTACCCTGTATCTCCCTTGATTGTCATATACGCTTTTATTCATTGACATCATCTTGGCATGTGAAAAAGATAGGACTTATTTTGTGGGTCTGGCTTTTTTTTATGATATTTTATTTCTACGTAGGCTTCACACGGTTATGTCTTTGTCGATGCCAATTACGTGTTTGACACATTTATCTATAAGGCAGTAGAGCGATATAAGGCCATCATGGCCCTCTTGTATTATTTTCCTTTTTTCAAATTCAATGAAAAAAGAACTGATTAATTTGGCGGTAAAAGAGTTTAAATCACAGACAAAGATAATGGGATATTTTTTGTAATATCTCGTAGAAACATGTAAAACCACGCATCTGGAGTGATTTTGGGGGAAAGAACGCTCTATAATTCCCCAATGTATTCTGGTGCCAACACTGATAAATCCCTTTCGCCACTAAACTGTGACATTGGTTGCTTATTCGGATGACGTAGATCAAGATCGGACTGCACAGAACGTGCACAGAACGTGCACAGAACGTGCAGTCCGATCTTGATCTACGCCATCCGCTACTGCATTTCAAAAGTATAAGTAAGAAAGTCTCAGCATTTCAGATAAAATTGTATTATTTTAAGACCTGGAAAATGGACATTGATATTTTCGTTTGTGAGAGACATACCATGTAAATAAAAAATACAAGATGCACTGATAGTACTGTCTGATAATGAAAATAACACCTTTCAATATGTTATACCTATTTCCCCTTTACACCTGTAGTGCTGTATAATGTGTGTGTGTGTGTGTGTATATATGTGTGTGTGTGTGTGTGTGTGTGTGTGTTTCTAGACAATGAAAAATATAAGATTTTATCATCACTATTTTAAAGCCGTGTTATGTTTGGATATTTTCCCAAAAATATCGAACGGCGAAAATTTATGATCAGACCGTATGTTCCGTCACTTATCCGATTGCTGTCCATTAAAAGAGACGAAATTTATCACTAAGGATCAAAATATGGGCTTCCCATTCAGCAACACTATACATGACTGTACAACGTCAGGTAACTTGACAAGGTACACTGATATTATACGATAATGCACGTATTTATTAACATGCAATGTCTCGAGTTTTTCTCTGTACCCATTACCTTCTTAACAAATGTGTAGCATACAGCAAAATCTTTGTAAACATGCTTAACCAACATGCAGTCAATCTAAGAAGCGAATAGGCTCATAATTTTTTTCAGCCCTTAGGCTGCTATGTGCGACTCACTGACCTTTTGCGGACAGTGTAGATCAAGATCAGACTGCACAGAACGTGCAGTCTGATCTTGATCTACACTGTCCGATAAGGAGATTTTTTTCCCCAAGACATAAGTTTGAAATAGCATTATAAGGGTTTTTACTATCGGCTTGAAAGTTTTATTTAATTTATTTAGCAGAATAAGGAGGATAAGGGTTAATACGTAATGGTAATATAGATCTATGTTTTAACACCTAGAACTCTAATTCTTCAGATATAGTTATGCGATATAAATGAATCTGACATTTATTGGTTTTTTAGCTGAAATTTTATTAAACATGTCGACAAAAAATGTTCCTAAGGCTAAAATTTTTTAAGGCTCGTTATGTAAAATTTTATCTCATTTTTTTTTCTGTTAGCGACTTGATCCGTAACAGACATTACGGCAACACATTGTCAGATTCATAATATTATTTGAATTTGCCAAGATTTTGCTTCTGGCATTGTTTATCTTTGGTCGATAGTGGACCTATAAATAAAGGCAAAAATTGTTAAAAGAAAAACACGTATTTCTGCAGATGGTAATTTGTTTGTAAATTCAACTTTAGGCCATTGAAACTCCATAACGGAACACCGAAGTTTTCATTGGTCGATCATCAGACACCGTTACTAACAATAGCACATTGGCGACTGCCTCTTTACCATCATATATACGATATCGAGACAGTAGCCAATGTGCTATTTTTAGTAACGTTGTTCGATAATCGACCAATAAAAATTTCAGTATTCCGTGATAGACCAATGAAGTTCCAATGGTCTATGATTGAACAGAAGGACACTATAACCAGTAAGGTCCCGGTTACTTTGGGCCTTCAGATCTTCGAATGTTCAACAGGTGTCTTCTTGCTTTGTTTGTTTGTTCTTGGCTTCTGTGTTTTATCATCTACTTTATTCACGAGAATTTGCTTTTAATCTATCTCCTTTGGCCTTATACTAATAAAAAAAGAACGATAAACGTTGATTCATCTTGGTATTGACCCTTTACCAAATGAAGCCTTGTATAGTGTATATGGCCTTTGATGGCATTGAGGAAAAGGAAAAAATATGCTCGTAGCCAATTGCTGGTTGCTTGAAAATGAGAGCAGTGCGCTACCTCAAAGGATCAAAGTACTGTAAGGAGTAATTGAGAAACGCCGGACATGAATGTTCTGCCTGCTATGACAGGGTAAGACGGAAACGACGTAGAGTCACCATTTAAAGTCCCAACAGCGACCAAAAGTAAACAGAGCGGATGTTAAATGCATCTAGATTCTGACCATACCATTTAAAAGTATGAAAATGAGTGTGAAGATAACAATCTGTTATTACATGGTCGGTTTAAGTGTGAATAGCTGGCAGTAAAATGAATTTTAGAACCAGGGTCCGTATTCACCAACCATTCTTCAGAACATTTTTAGTCTTATTCTCCAAGATTTTCTGAATTTGGAATTAACACTGATTGGTCAAACAGAATGGTTTAGTCAGTCAAAAGTTTTCTTATTTCAAATTTAGAAAATTATGGAGAATAAATCTAATAACATTCTTTAGAATGGTCGGTGAGGATGGACTCGGATAAAAAGTAAACACAAGATAGAGCGACTGGCAACTTTTGATCTACTTTTAATACTCATTTTACTGCCAGTGATTATCACAAGGACGGACAGTATAATAATAGATTGTCATCTTCACAATAATTTCTGTACTTATAACTGGAATGATTTAAATCTAAATTGTTTACCTTTGTCAGCGATTGGACCTTTAAGGACCTGGTGCGTTTACGACTTTGAGGAAGAAAGCTTTTAAAGCTATATTTGAAAAAGGAATATGCTGGTAACCCTTAAGCTGCTTTGTGGACAGTGTAGATCAAGATCAGACTGCACAGAACGTGCAGTCTGATCTTTGATCTACACTGTCCAGTACGGTATTTTCTCTCCGGTGAAATCAACTTTGAAATGACAATATTTGTTTGTTACTACTGCATGGAAGTTTTCGTTTTATTTATTTCGCAGTTTCAGGGTTAATCACTGGCTTTGTTGTGCGAGGCGAGCTGGTCTAAAACCTCATAAGGTAAAGAAATTCCCCCTTCCCCCCACGAACAAATGCAACCAATCATAACAGGTGACTCTCATCATGAGGCTGCAAAAACGTCTGACTGTAATACTGACGTCATAGCAGTCCAGCGTTAAACACTGTTGGACCATACATCAAAGAACCTATTCTGACGATATTTACTCGGTATAAAAACAAAAACACCTTTCCACCATCTTAGTTCATCAAAAGTACAAAAGATTAACTTGATGACTGAAGCTTATCGGCTGTAAGGTAAAAGTGTTCCGAAATGTAAACATAAAAGTAACGCAAGGAATAGTACACGGAAACCGTTTCTTCTCGTAAACGACCGAGGGCCGATCACGATAGGTCAGTCATAGCGCAAAATGCAAACATAAAAGTTACGCAAGGAATAGTACACGGAAACCGTTTGCCCCAAACATTTTCTTCTCGTAAACGACCGAGGGCCGATCACGGTAGGTCAGTAATAGCGCAAAATGCAAACATAAAATAATGCAAGGAACACTCCATGAAAACCGTTTGCCCCAAACGGTTTCTTCTCGTAAACGACCGAGGGCCGATCACGGTAGGTCAGTCATAGTGCAAAATGCAAACATAAAATAATGCAAGGAACACTACATGAAAACCGTTTGCGCTGAACGGTTTCTTCTCTATAACGATCCAGCGGTAGCTCAGTCATAACCCAAAATGCAAATGAGCCATGCTATATGAAAACGGGACTTAATGCGTCTCTATCATGCATGATACCAAGCAAGCAGTCACATAATTATGGATCAATAGTACCAACTTTTTTTTTTTTTTTTTTTTAACAACCAACTGAATAATGAGGCAGAATGGTCCTTTGACACGAAGAAACTTGACCAATTGCGAAAAGTTTCGGCCCAGGTCAGCCTACGCGGACTGCGCAGGCTGACCTGGGTCGACACTTTTCGCAGATGCATTAAGCACCCTTTACACAGAGGATGGCTCAAATATAAATTAATACAAGGCACACTGCATGAAAAGCACTTGCGCTGAACGGTTTCTTGTCTTTAGCGACCAAAGGCCGCACCCGGTAGTTCAGTCGGTAACGCGCAGTGCTTGTCATACAGGAAATCGATTCCAAGCCACAAAATTTCTTTCCGAAGATTTATGATAGTTTTTGCGACAGGACACGTTCCTCTCTCAGCGCGCAGCAATGTTTCGAAGATGTTTTTGTGGCAAAGTGCTTGGAAAAAAAAGTACAGACAAGAGAAACTCCAAGAAGGCATGGATAGGTGCTCTGGCTCTCGTGGTATAATTGGAATAACGATCAAAACAATTTGAACACCAAACTAAAAAATAATTCAGAGTCTTATTTGTTCATTTTTTAACTAAACTAAATCTGTATTAAACTATCAATATTAAACGACCTGTTTAACTCTTTACCACATGATAAAATTTTAGACTGGTCCAAATTGAAAGCATTTGCAGACGACAAGATAAATGTGACTCAAAAATCAAAATTTGTTTTGGGAAGGGTAGTAAAACATTGTGGTAAAAGGAGAAAATGCTGGTTACCAGCATTTTCTCCTTTTCCCACAATGTTTTCAAAAGCTTTCTTTCTCAGGGTCGTTAAAAGTCGGGATTATGTGGTAAAGGGTTAAACGGCTGCAAAAAAAAAACCACGAGCCATGCTCTGGCTAAAGGGGGTTTAACCCTTTCCCAACCAAGCCCTGGTTTTCACGTGTCTGCAGTACAAGTCTTTTGAAAACACTGTGGGAAAAGGAGAAATTGCTCGCAACGAGCAATTTCTCCTTTTTCCACAGTATTTTCTCCCCTTTTTGATAACTTTCTGCCATTTTCTCTAAATTTGACATTGTCGTCTGCAAACTCTTTCAATTTGGACCAGTCCAAAATTTGTCGTTTGGGAAAGGGTTAACGCATCTCTGTGATACAAGATACCAAGCAAGTTATCACATAATTATGGACCCATAAACTCCACTGCGTATAACAACCGACTGAATCATGATGTAGAACAGTCCTTTGACATGTAGAAAATACAAAACGCAGACAGTTCCTACACAGGTCGACCCGAGTCGATACTTTCGCAGATGCATTAAACCCCCTCTTCACAGAGCATGGCTCATTAATGTTACGATACTAGAAAGAAGTATTATGCTATCTGTCCCATTTTTATGACAATTTCATTTGCTTAGAGAAAAGAGGTGCAAGGGATTTAAAAGAAAATCACCTCCGATCTACGGACTGTATCTAGATTACTTGCTTTGCAGTTGCAAATTTGATCATACACTCATTAATTTACAAAAGCTGGAAAGAATCAATATAAATTATTAGTTAATAACTCTCGCGAACTTAATGATTTTATGATTACAAATTCGACTGTGTGAGGTAAGATGTGTTATAAATTAACCGTTTATAACAGTTATAACAGGAGATTTCGTCTATGATTTGTGCTTTCACGAGTAGGCTACGAAACTGCATCATAATTTCAAAGATGAGATTAAATCTAATTTCAAAGGTATTGATTGATTGATTGATTGATTGTATGGTGTTTAACGCCATTTTCAACATTATTTCAGTTATATCACGGCGGCCAGTGCACCTATCCATGCTTTCCTGGAGTTTCTGTTACCAGTACTCCGCACAATATTCTTTCCAAGCCACTGGCTGCTTTCCCACATAACCATCATCGAAACAATGGTCAGCGGTGAGAGAGGAATGAGTCCTTTCGCGATGACTATCATCAATCCTCAGAAAGAAATTGGCCAAGCCGGGGATCGAACCTGCGACCTCCTGTTCTCAAGTCCTGTACGCTACCGACTGAGCTATGGGGGCTTGGCAATTTCAAAGGTAAAGAACCGATGAACTCTAAAGAGAAATAATCACTGAGTAGCGAATGAAGAATTTATTTTATATCTTTATTGATTTACGACATGAAATTAAAATGATGTAGGTTTTATATTTTCTTTTTATATAAATCATTATAAAGCAGTTAACCTTCCATCAACTATAGCAATTTATTACATAACTGCCCTTATTTTAGTGTAATACAGCCATAACGAATTTTCTTATTAGTTTAAACATATTTATTTTGCATCGATTGAGAAACAAGTTCTTACAGCTTATACTAATCTCTCTCGATTCTGCTTCCTGGAAACTACATCAGTAGTGCGTTCAGTCAAGGGGAACGTATGCTCACGTTTGCAAACGTTCCGTTACTGAACGTCTTGTTCGCGCCAAACGGTTGCAACCAATCACGAACGGGTTTTTTAAGGTGGTAAGCGAAGCAAACAAAGATGGCGGACAAGAAAGAAATAGGTTGCATTTAGATGTAATAAAATTAAAATATTAAGTATTTTAGTATTCGCGTCGAATATGTGGGCCAATGAATAGTCCCAAAGTTGACATTCGATCCCGGGTATCGAACTGGAGACCTTATGGTTACGGGGCCGACACGCTACCTCACAGCCACGAATTTCTTATCATATACACGTTTGAGATAATGTAGGCAAATAGTGCCGTATTCGGTCAAAGCTGTGTAATTATAAGCCTCTTTTCTAAAATATTGCTGAACCAGATTTCTCTGTGAAATTAACTCTTAAAATCGATGATCGTGACAAAGCCGCAAATTTTATCGAATTTAGATTCAAAAAGAAATCATTACATGCAAGTTTCTATAGAACTATTTTCGCCTGTGAGGTACACGCCTGTAAAATACGCGGGAAGGCTTCATGTAAATTCCAATACACATATACATGTAGACCTACGAAATACAATTCTTGAGATATAGTTATGTGATAAATATAATCTGAATCCAAATGGTCTCGCCAATCAGAAGTTTAGTTACTTTCAAATTTAGAAAATTTTTTAGAATAAGACTAAGGATGTTCTTAAGAATGGTTGGTGAATACGAACGCTGGTCACGAAACTCACAACACATAGTGGGTTCTGATCCAAAAGATGCAAAAGATTTATAATACAGAATCAAAAACCACCTTAACGTAATCTGAACAAGCATGAAACCACCAATATGTGAAACCATTTGATTGTTAATTCAATTAAATTATAAGAAAAAAGCCGGAAAGAAGCCTGATCTGACAGCAAGAGTTATTTGAATCAAACATTTATAAGTTCATGCGGAAGTTCTTTGCACTCCCTTTATATAGTGATCAAACCAAGTAAACTAACAAACAAACATATCATCGGATGCTTGGGTGCAAGCTTCTTAGGCCTTGCATCATAGAACTTTTGACCAAGGGAAACACCTGCTGATATTAGTAGATATGTATGTCGTAGATTTATAAAACACTCACTTGAATAGAGTTTAGAATGGGATTTATTCAAAGCACCGATTTGTCAAAAGTAATCAACCCAAACGAACTTTGGCTTCAGAAAAGGCATATTAAAAAGTACTTTGATTCTAAGAAAGCCTCTGAATCAATATTTTCAATATTGCTTTATAGTCCACTAAAACTTTTGGCCGCAGAAAGGGCATATCAACCAACGCTGAGTTCAATAGAGCTGCTGAAGAATGGGTTGTTGAAGAGGGCTATTTAGTTTTCTTGCCGTAAATAAAACTTTCATGTGAGATATCGATAACATGCAACTAGATTATATTTTTTTCTTTGTTATCTTATAAACAGTTACTGTGTGGTTATTAGTCTTGATTACCGGCCCCTACCACTACGTTAGGCGCAATAATGGCAGCCTCCATGCCGGCCTCAAGCGTAGCCCTATATGCTTTCCTGTTTTTCCTAATTTCATGTGATCCAGTTTGATTAGTGGAATAAAATGAGATCAATTTTGTAAAAAAAATACACATTACCGAATCAACCGTGTTGTTAGGGTATAGTTTAACTATGAATCATTTTCAAAGTAGCCCTATTTTCGGACTTTATATATGACCATTGACATTTCGGATACTTAAAGCATTTCTGATGTGTAGTTTTTGTCGCTGAATAAGATCGACAATTTAAAAAACTCACTTCCATTACTTTATTGCAACTGATCTGTTTTGAATTCAGCCTACAGTCCGATCTGATCAAGTGAAAAAACAATATTTCGTTACCTCTGCATATTACCAACGGGGGCTGCCATTATTGCGCTTTACCTGACCTACTCTTGAAATACGGCTGGGTACTAGACTATGTGTTTATGTTCAATGAAATACTGAAACTCTTTGAGTTTAGATAACGGGATGGTCTTTTTGCACTGGGCAACTCCCTCTATTTTTATTGCATCAGATGTGACGTCACCATACTGATTTGAATACGAATCCTCGTAATCAACGCGTGTTATGGACCATGTGACCCTCCCACAAGACTTCGCGAAACTCTAGCACGAAATCTAACGATACATGAAGATGCTACGTAGCCCACTGAGGAAATTCTATTGAGAAAATAGTTTACTTAGTTTTGGCTTTCTTCTTTATAGATGATTTGTCAGTGATAGGTTTACTTAATTCAGCGATGAATCATTTTGTTTGTTTGATGAGTTTTAAAAAAAAATCTGAACAGCTCTTTACAGAAAGCATCTAAAACAAGTGCTGACTAAACAAAACACGTGTTAGATGTGACTCAAAGGGTAGACGTGTGGGTATAAATCAAATCATATTAGATCGTTATCGCAGTTCAGAAGAGATAATAAAACATCAACCTTTCAATCATATTAATTATATCACTTATGTTACAGCGTATTTGTTGGATACCAAAGCAAAGACAAGTATCTTTTTTTGTAATAGATTTGTTATGTTAACTTTTGAAATGCCGCGGACAACTTACGTTGGCTGTGGGAAATATGTAGATCAACATCAGACTGCACAGAAAGTGCAGTCGTGTGTTGAATTCATTACACGACTCGTACTTCTAACCAAAACAGCCTTAAAATTGTGCAGCATCCTGGGAAAAGGGGTTAAATGCAACTTCGTGATGCAACGTCGTGATGCATAATACCAAGCAATTCCTTGCACAGTGCGGATCCATTTTGTGTCGAAACCGACTGAATCACATGGCATAACTTATAAATAAACGGTCCTTTGACACCCAGAAAATTTATCCTTCGCAAAATTTATCGACGCGGTCAGACTGCACCTTCTGTTGATGTCGCCAATGTGGACAACCGGTGTAAGAACCACTTTTGTAATGGCCGTTTTATTACAAAAGTGGTTCTAAAAAACCGATGGCGAACACAAATAAACGAAAGTCAATCAATGAATCAACACGACAAAAATTGAGGGTTTCTCGCACTTGATAAAATTCATTCGAATCTTTTCTTTCTACTGTACATCTCCCTTTGACGTATTTTCCGGTCTTAGAGTGAATCAATCAAAGTGAACAGAGGCCATTAGAAAGGTGGGGGTTATGGGTTAAAAAAAGATTTCCTGTCCGGAAAATTCTATTTTACGTGTTAAAGACAAACTCGATTTTTCTTTCCTGGCAGGCTTGTCTGCACACAACCCCATGTTCCCTATACGAGACTTTGCCTCCATTAACCCGTGCTTCGAAGAATTACACGGCCCAGTTCTTTAGAGAAACAAAATTGCTTTAGGGACGCCTCGGATAATGATTTTCATATATCTGAGTCATTCTCCGTGACAAAAAGTTGTTTAATGCATCTGCAAAACGGTATCGACCATTATTAGTCTGCGCAATCCGCACAGGCTGACCTGAATCAAAACTCTTTGCTAAAGATAAATTTTCTTCATATCAGAGGACCATTCTGCCTCATAACTCAGCCGATTTGTAGACAAAAATGAATTCATACCATGTGACGACTTGCTCATTAAAATGCATTGCGCAGATGCATTAAACCCCTTTTTTCCAGAGTTCTGCTCGTTTATGTTTTAGGGTCTTAGACGTTTAGCTTACAATAAACCTATTCTGACGATAAACCACATAACTTGTGTAATTAGAGATACCTTTCGTAATTTCGCCTATGACTGTTGTGTTTTCCTTCGACTTAAGCAATTCAGTGCCATGGGCGAAGAGTTGGGATTTTGTGGACGGCATAGATCAAGATCAGACTGCTCCCTTTCCAGAAACCGTTGTTCATATCATTACAGATGACAATGTTTGTATGGCTAGAATTATGGACATTGTTTTTTCGGCGTTAAGCACCAGACGAAAAAACAGACAAACATCTAATCTTTTTAATATTGCGATATGCGTTGTGGCGGAGTTACGTGCCATTCTTGTCATTCCTTAAAGCGACATTCACTACCTCAGTTGCTTTTGCGGCCAGTGTAGATCAAGATCATACTGCACAAAACGTGCAGTCTGATCTTTGATCTACACTGTCCGCTGTGCTGAGACCGTTTGGATTGCTCTCATTATGGTCTTATCTTTAGACTGAAAGTGTCTATTTGGTTTATTTAGCGCTCTAAGGGATAAGTGTAGGAATGGTATATTGCTTGGAGGGTAATCAAGATTAATTACGTACACACTGGTAAGAAAATGTAGTTCTCGCCTCAGAAATAACTTTTTTAAGTCTTATGCACATGGCAAACACCGACATGTCAGTGACTGCGTGGATAGAATGGGTGATAAAAAATCGCTGAACTTATGTAATATGTTGACTACTGTAATTGGCCCAGGAAAACCTTGATTGAGTAGATCTACCTCCCTTTATTCGTAACAACGGGGTACCAGTTTACAGAGGCTTATTTAGTTTTTATGCTGTAAATCAAGATTTCATACGGTTCTCTTTGCATTTTCATGAATTGTACGGTTGCATTCAATAAAAAGGTGCAATTTGGAGGGTTTCAGTAAAAGAGCGGTCGTTTTTCCAATCGGGATACTCAGTCCATTTTATTACATGAAATATGACGTCATCATGCTGATTTGAAGCCTAAAAATCATGTGACATTCCCACAAATATTTGCGAAACTTTCATGCGAAATCTAAAAATACTTAGAGGCTACGTAGCGCGTTAAGAAAATACCATGAAATATTTCTGTTCTCAGTTTTGTCTTTCTTCTTTATTGATCATTTGCCAGCTTGTGGCTTACTTAATTCAGTGATGAATTATTTGTTTAAGTTTAGGTGAAATTATAAAAATCTGAATAGATCTACTTGCATTTAAGGACAACTGTGAACCTGGGAACCTGGTATGATGCACATGATTCAATGACGTTTACTCAATGGAAATTGTCAGTTTATGATTACACTGTCAGATGCAAACAACTGTTTTATATCTTGCAGAATACATTATGAAAACATTGTGGCAAAAAAGAGAAATTGCTCGTCACTTTTTTGCCACGATGTTTCCATGTATTAGACCTTTGTAGCAAGCACGTCAGTTCATAGATTATCAGTTATACACACTCTCTCTCTCTCTCTCTCTCTCTCTCTCTCTCTCTCCATCCATCTATCCATCCATCTTTCTTTCTTTCCTTCTCTCTTTCTTTCTTTCTTTCTTTCTATAAAAAAAAATTGTGTATAAAAAGTTATCGTGGTCCGGGCAGAATGAGAGTTAAGCCCCCAGAAATGAACAAAGTCCAGATGTAAATCCTTAAAGAATTATGTTATTTTTATATGAGCCATGCTGTCTGAAAACGGGGTTTAATTTATCTTCAAAATTATCGATTCATGTCAGCCTGCGCCTACTAAAATTTGATGCATAATGCAGAAACTATCGACTCGTGTGAACCTGCAAAGTCCTGGCAGACTTTGGGTCGCAACTTTTTTTTTTTTTTCTTGGAACATTTTCTGCATGTCAAAGGACCAATCTGTCTGGTGATCCCACAAGTTCTAAACAAACTAGACCTAAGCAATATTCTGTTGCTTGGTATAATGCATTACGAACATGCGTTAAGTCCCCTTCTCACAGAGAGGCCTTCAATTACATTATATAGCTTCAAGGCTGTCACGTTAACGCAATGCATTCAGACCGGTATTTTTACTCTTTTCTACTCGATATAGGTTCACATTCGTGCAAGCAGTAATGGCTATACAACACAATACAATGCAAGTCACAAAGTGATTGTTTAAACAATCAATTGATTGATTGTATGGTGTTTAACGCCGTTTTCTACATTATTTCAGTTATATCGGGGCGGCCAGTGCACCTATTTATGCTTTCCTCGAGTTTCTTTTACGAGCACTACTCACAATATTCGTTCAAAGCCACTGGCTTTCTCGCATAGCCATCGTCGAAACAATGGTCTGCGGTGAGAGAGGAATGAATCCTGTCGCAATGGCCATCACTAATCCTTGGAAAGAAATTGGCCGAGCCGGGGTTCTCAAGTCCTGTACGCTACCGACTGAGCTGCCGAAGCTCGGCGTTTAAACAATCAAAGAATAAAAGTTATTTTTAAAGCGCGATGAACCGACTTTTCTTTCTACATTAAACCTAACCCTGATCAAATAAGATAATCAGGTGAGCCTATCATTGTTAAGGCCAACCTACTGATTAAATGAACATGGCAAAGCTTAAACCATAGACGAAGTATCGAAATGAGCAGACAAAGATCAGCCTGCACGGATGATCTTTGTCTGCTCATTTCGCAAAGGAACAATACGTATCGATAAACGCAGGATAGGGAATCAATCCTTCAAGCCCTCTCTTTGGACAGCAAAGATAAAATCTCTACACTGCACCTGCTTTGGCATCTTTGTTTCAAAGTCTATTACTTTTCGCGATATTTCCTGCGGTTCTTTGACGCGGCCTTGTGTAGTCGATAAAGATGTAACGATCCTTATCTACAGTAATTGCTTTTGCATATTAACAGTGATGACTGTAAGCAAGTTGACCTTCAGAAACGAAACCGTGTCGGAGATCGCTTAGCTGAAACAAGAAATGTCTTTAACAAAAAAATAGATAGACAGCGTAAATTTGCCCGTCAATAGGTCTGGAAAGGGGCCCGTAGGATAAACACGTCTTTATTTTTGACCAATCGCGAATTTCTATGTATTCATTCGAATGTAATACCAAAAAAGTAGGTCAAAAGCCAGCGCATTCAGTTACGCCGAAAAAAAAAATCTACCTGCATGGCATTTGCTGTGTCATTAGATTTTACAGTCTTGGTGCTTGATTACTTCAGCACCGAGTATTTAGACTCGACCTAGATGTATCATGACACTGACATTGGGTTATTGTTGCTGTACTTCGTAGCTCTTCTGCTAATATCATCATACTTGCGTTCATTTTTGATGTTCTATATTTACTATGTAATGTACATAATACATGTACTCATGAGTCGTCCTCCGGAAAGAGAAAAAAGCATGAGCCATGCTCTGGCGAAAAGGGGGTTAAATGCATCTCCGCGATGCATGATACTAAGCAAGTCATCACATCAGTATGGACCCATAAAAACCAATCCGTTTAACAACGGACTGTATCATAGGGTAGACTGGTTTTTTGAGATACAGAAAATTGACCAGTAGCGAAAAGTTTCGCACCAGGTCAGGCTACGCAGGCTGCGCAGGCTGACCTGGGTCGATACTTTTCGCAAGATGCATTAAGCCCCCTTTTCACAGAGCATGGCCCACATGTATGTTGATGTATGTGTGTTCATGCATGTAGTTCCAGTCTTTGTGGTATATCTGTATCATGTTGTATTTTGTACTGATGTCCAGTTTTCTAACGAATCAATGGACCCTTACAACTATTGTTGTATAACGACATTGGTGTACATACTGGTTCTTTTACCATTAAGTTTTTTTTTTTTTTTCGTCTTTACTAAATTGTTTTCTGCTTATATCATCATTCTTGCAAGGAGAAAAAATAAATAGATAAAAGGTTCATAGTTTTATTGCATACGCTGTCAAAAAAGCGTGTAGTATTGGCATCGTTTCACAAAGTAGATTTCGGTTCTTACAGCTACCATATCTCAACCCAGTACTACGGAATCCAGTTTTCGCCACCATAAAAATAGATAGGTAGAAGGTTCATTGTGTTACTGCATTCTTTCTCAAAAAAGCGTATATTATTCACATTTTTACGATCTCATACCTACCAACTCTCACAGTTACCAACCCAAAACTACGGAATCCAATATTTGCTACTGTGAAGAACAGATAAAGGTTCATTACTTCATTGCATTCTTTGTCAAAAAAGTGTTTTGTATTTGTTTTTGGCTCATCTGAGTACAATGTGCTTAGGGTGAGCTTTTGTGATCGTTCTTTGTCCGGCGTCTGCATATTTCGTCCGTCGTGCGTAGTCAACATTTACATTGTGTACTCTTTTAGTTTTAACAGAAAAAAATGCTAGCATTACACATTTTTTTTTTTTTTTCAGTCTCGTACCTACACACTTTCAGAGGTTACCCACACGATACTATAGAATCCCATTTTGGTCACTGTAAGAAAAGGTGGCTCTTGGTTATATTGAATTGCTCGGCGAAAATTGTGTAGTATTGGCATCGCTTCGTAAACTGCTTTGTTGACCATTCTTCGATGTAAGAGGCTCTGTGAGGTCTCTTCTCAGATCAACATATACATGTATACAAGGGTATCCTATGGTGTTTTCTTTGATCAGTTGGCGAAAAGAGATGGAAATTGTGGCAGGACAACTCAGTGCTGCTTCTCTAGAACAGCGCACCTGCTCATAATGCATTTAGTATCTGGCAGTTCCTTACAGAGAAGAATATCGGCGTGCAGAAACAATTTCCCTATTCAACTGACCTTTCTCCATCTGACTTGTCCTTTTCGAAAAGGTAAAGGGATCATTGAGATAACCCGTTTCGAAGATGCGATCGCCATCGAGAGGGCCGTCATAGCAACACTGTTTGGCATTCAAGGAACAGTGTTCCACCATTGCATGTAAACGTTGCGGAGAAGGATTCAAAGTTCGTAGGACATTCGGAGAGAAGGCATACTTTGAAATCGAATCCGTGTAAAATGTTGTTTGGAATTGAAAAAAAAAAAGAAACAAGAGCACCGCATGCACGTACCAACTGCAGTTGCTCGATTTTCAGTGAAAATTCTAAGTCGAAAAGAGGACATAGCTATGTCAAAAATACGCTAATCGTTATCTGTCCCTGTTGAATGGGTTCCCCTTTTGATAGTTAACCCTTAGGCTGCTTATCGCGACCCACCGACCTTTTGTGGACAGCGTAGATCAAGATCAGACTGCACAGAACGTGCAGTCTGATCTTTGATCTACTCTGTCCGATAAGAAGATATCTTTCCTCCAAAATACCATTGAAACCGGAGAGTTTTGGGCTTCTACTATCTACTATAAAGTTTCATTTCTTTTATTCAGCAGGACAAGGGTTAACAAATTGTTTGAATTTGAAGTGAATATCTTCAGTAATAACAGAGATACTATAAAATGTCAAAGTTTCTGCATGAGGACACAGACGACGCGGCTTATGACGTCAGGGCTACAACAATAATTTGACGTTTTCTTCGAAAATAGCCGAGCTAAGTAAGTTTAAAACGGACATTATTTTGCATATGTGTTTCCTCGAACAACATCATAATATTGATCTTGAGATGTTACTTTTTGGGAAAAGTAATCTAGTATATCGTGACAATGAGAAAATTTTTCTTGAGGTCCAAAACTTTATTCGTGATAGCAACCGATTTCTAGAATGACAATTTTGTTTCTATTTTTATACAATCTTAGCAAGAGTAATGAAGTTTATTATAAAATGGAACAGATTCATATTAGTACCGTATAAGAGTCCTTTGAGAACACTCCTTTACATTGTTTCTTGCATTACCTCATCTCTTCCACCTTCTCCTTCTGTACTTCTCAATCTAAGTCTTCACGTTTTCACGTTAAAACATATCTCTCCTTTATACCCAATCAATTATTAATGTGAACTGTCAATGTTAGGTATTAGCTCAAATGACTTGTACTCGTTCAAGCCACCAATTTGGAGAAGAACACTATAAGCTCTGCTTTCGTTCTGATCCATTTTGCAGAAAAAATGTTGAATTATTTGTAAATTATTGTGTACTGTACATTTCATAAGAATATGCAAATAAAATATGTTTAAATTAACAACATCATCAAGATAAACCGTCGTAATGTCATACCCTGTTTTGACAAGATTCACTGTCGCGAAAATTGTATTTCGTAATATTGGGGTGTTAACAATGGAAGTTGATACATGTCCGTTTGAGGCTACGGCAAAAAATTAGACTTGTCCAAATTGAAGGCATTTGCAGACAACAAATTAAATGTGGCTAAATTGTTGTAATTTTTAATTTTGCTTTTACTTTGAAAGGATAAAAAATGTTGGTAACCTGCATTTTCTCCTTTTCCCACAATCTTTTCAACAGTCATATGTCTCATGATCTTTAAAAAAAAAATCAGGATTATGTTGTAAAGAGGTAAATAATAAAAATGAAAATTTCCGGTCGATAGTAAACCAGATATTGCGATGTCAAGTAAATATCTGTTCGCCGTAAAGATCTCACTGTGTCAGACAGTGTAAATTCAAGATCAGACTGCACATTCTGTGCAGTCTGATCTTGGATCTACACTGTCCGTAAAAAACATCTTTAGTCGCGCTTACCGGTCCTGGGGTTAACGTTATTTCGAACGACCAAATCAAATGATAATTATTAAATAATTCTCTATAAGGTTTCCATTAAACTCGTTAACCTCCAATGTCAACTTAACTATTTACCAAACAACAAAATTTTAGGCTAGTCCAAACTGAAAGCACTTTTAGAAGACAAAATAAATGTTACTGAAAAAAAATTGAAATTTGGTTGGGAAGGACAGAAAACATTATGGAAAAAGGAGAAAATGCTGGCTAATTGCATTTTCTCCTTTTCCCACAATGTTTTCAAAAGCCTTCTTCCCCATGGTTGTTAAAACTCGGGATTGTGTGGTAAAGTGTTAAATAGCTTTTGTGAACGGTGTACATCAAAATCAGACAACACAGAACGTGCAGTCTGATCTTGGATCTACACCGTCCGCTACTTGGTGCTTATCTTTGACGAAAATCAGCTTCAGTTGCAAAGAATACTAACAAGTAGACCTTAAAATTGCGCTGCGAAAGAGCTAACCCTTTATAAAAGAACAATCTTTTGTCCTTTTCCCACAATGTGTTCAAACCTATCAATTGCAAATTTACGCTGTTTACGTCCATTTTACGCTACTTTTAATATATTGTGTACAAATGCTTTCAATTTTTGGGAAAGCCATGGTAAAGAATTAAAGCCCGCCCAGGTAGCTCAGTGGTTAACGTATCTGACTCGTGACCTTGTGGTTGCGAGTTCGATATCCGGTTGAGGAAAACTTTCTTTCCGACGATTTTTCGCCTCTCACATCTGATGCATGTGAGAAAAGTAGTCAGTTACTTTTGAAAGAAAGTTGTGTCAGTACTGGTGAGAGAAAGCCAGGGAACACATGGGTGCGTCACTGACCGCCATGGTATGACCTGAGCTGTTAAAATGGCGTTAACCTCCAATACAGACCAAACCAAAGAATTAAACTGAAACAGAGAGAGACAAAGATAAAAGCGGGACTGCGTAATGAGTGTGATTTATTTAATTGTCTTGCATGTCGCGATTAATTTACGTTTTAAATCTTTACCGATAAACCCAACTTTAAACGACCCTGAGAGAGAAAGCTTTTGAAAACATTTTGGGAAAAGGAGAAAATGCTGGATACCAGCATTTTCTCCTTTTCCCATAATGTTTTCTACCCTTCCCAAAATTAATTTTAACCCTTAAGCTGCTAATCGCGACCCACTGACCTTTTGCGGACAGTGTAGATCAAGATCAGACTGCACAGAACGTGCAGTCTGATCTTTGATCTACACTGTCCGGTACGGTATTTTCTTTCCGGTGAAATCAACTTTGAAACCGCAATGTTTGGGCTTTTAGGATTGAGTAGAAATTTGCGTTTCATTTATTCAGCAGCTTAAGTGTTAAGTTCTGAGTCACATCTGAATTGTCGTCTGCAAATGCTTCCAATTTGGACCAGTCTAAAATTTTGTCTTTTGGTAAAGAGTTAAATCGACGACGTTTAAAAGATGCAATGTTCTTCTTCACGATACGCTCACGACATGCTAGGTTATTGATTATAACCGGAACCCCTTTATTTTCATTCTGCAAGAATTTTGCAGGCGATGACTGTAAAAATGTCCTCTTTTGATTCGTCGAAATTCATCAAACGTTTCAGTTTTTTTTATACATAAATGTATGAGCCGTGCTCTGGAAAATGGGGGCTTAATGCGTCTCCCGGATCCAGTAAACCCAGTAAGTCATGACATGATCATGGATCTAAAAATCCATTTTGTCTAACAGCCGACTTAATCATGAGGTGAATTGGTCCTTGGACTTGCAGAAAATTGACCGATAGCAAACAGTTTCGGCCCAGGTCAGCCTGCGCGGACTGCGCAGGCTGACCTGGGTCGATACTTTTTTGCAAACGCTTTTAGCCCCCTTTTCTCAGAGCATGGCTCAAATACATTTGAGAACATTGTGACAAAACGCTCGTTACAATTCCTTCTTTGGCAACAGTGTTTTCAGAAATAGCCTGGTGCAAGGGGAAAAAACTAAGTCGTCTGTGGAAATTTTATATACCTGAATGGAAATCATCGGAAACAGGAATCGCAAGTACCCCATGTACAATGTACAAAGCCGAGTCCCAGTAGCGCAGGCGATGGCGTACAGGACTTGAGACCAACGAATCACTGGTTCGAATTCATAGCTGGGCCAATGTCTTTCCGAGGATTGATGATAATCCTTGCGACAGGATTCATTCCTCTTTCACAAGTAATCATTGTTTCGACGATGGTTATGGATCGATGGCCATGGGAAAGCAGCCAGTGGCTTGAGGTGCATATTGTGCTAAATACTGGTAAAAAAATCCAGGAAAGCATGAATAGGTGCACTGGCCGACACGATGTAACTGAAATGATGTTGAAAACGGCGTTAAACACCATCAATCAATCAATCAATCAATCAATCAATTTCAATCAATCAATCAATCAATCATGGATAGAAAAAAAATGAAAGAAATAAAAATAAAAGCGGCAAAGCTTCAACGGAGACTATTATTCAGAACAGATGCTATTGGTTGCAATGATCCTACGAGCGTAAATAAATTGCCCGTTAAATTGTTGATTTACTGCCGGCATGCAGTCAGGAAGACCTTTTTTCTCTTTCATTAGTGAAATGATGCTTTTAACGGTCGATTAAAAATGTAATCCTTGCTCGAAATTGAGTCTGGACGAAGTAACATGGTCTCGAAAGGAAACTGTGCGCTTTGGAAATTATGTAACATGAAAGCGTAGCCTTTCGGCGCCATGGGCGAAAACAAGGGGATTTTGCGAACGATACAGATCAAGATCAGACTGCACAGAACGTGCAGTCTGATCTTGGATCCATACCGTCCGCTTCCTTAGTCAAGCCTATAAGATTTTTTAAAAAATCTGAGTGTCAGTGGATTGTATTTTCAGCCGCCGACGAAGGTCAAGGTTATGAAAGAGTTATTATTTGTGGCCCCGTAGACCAAGAAAATGTCTTGATCCTATAAATTATCTACACTCTCTACTATCCTGAGATTCCTCTGCCAAAATGGCCAAATACTGCAACGTTTTGGGGTTTCCTTTCCTGACTGAAATTGTGCATCCAGATTATTTGGCGCCGAATGGACTAATGTTGTGTACGACAATCACATTTCTTCTCTGTTTGTGTAGAATTGAATACATAAGGTGCCATTTTATGATCGTCACATTTACATACACTCTACCATTCATTTAACCCTTTCCCAAACAAGCCCTGGTTTTCACGTGTCTGCAGTACAAGTCTTTTGAAAACACTGTGGGAAAAGGAGAAATTGCTCGTAACGAGCAATTTCTCCTTTTCCCACAGTGTTTTCTACCCTTTTTGAGACCTTTCTGCCATTTTCATCAAATTTGAAATTGTCGTATACAAACTCGTTCAATTTGGACCAGTCCAAAATTTGTCGTTTGGGAAAGGGTTAAAAAAGAAAATTAGAATGTTTTTCTTACAAAAAATGGGGGTTGGGGTTGTTTAAAGACTGGTTTATAGGAGTTCGGTTTTATAATTCTTGGGTATAACTCCTTCATAGTCATTGATGTCATCGTGGGAAAAAAATTACCTTTGGGCTTGCCTTATTTTCTTTTTAACCCTTTACCAAACAATCATGAATTTTAATGACCTTGAGGAAGGAGCCTTTCGAAAACATACTGGAACAATGCTTTCCGCCTTTCCAAGACAATCGTCAACAGCTGAGTGACATTTAATTTTCCATGAGCAAAATCTTCCAATTTAAACAAGTCTAAAATTTTTGTGGTGAGGTAAAAAGTTGAAATATCTATTGCACTGAAGACTTCTCACGGATTATTGCCGATACCCATCCTGACTGTAGCTGTTTTATGTATAATACAGTCGGGCGATTCGGGGCAGTCATTACCCTCTTGTATTGCTGACTGTCTTGATTGGGCAGTCAAAGTGAAGAGTAATATGTAAACCTTCTGCTTATAGTCCTCAACACTGTCCAGCGTAAACGACGCAAAATCGAACGCAACTGTGAGAAGTGTTACGGGTTTCCATTTTGCCGCTGCGGACAGGAACTCTTGAAATTCTCGTGCATTCTGTTACCATAGCAACCCTTTGCTATCGAATCACATTTATCAAAGGACACCGTATTTCTGCAACACAGGGACAGACTGGTTTTAAAACCATTACAAGAAAAGGAGACATTGCTGATAATCAGAGGGTTTTCCTTTTCCAAAATTAGTCTCTATCATTTCGTAGACCAATTTCATCGTTAAAGGCACAATTAGTATGTTGTCTTAAATTGTGTCATGTTCTTTGAAAAGGAGGTCTAACGCATTTGCAAAAAGTATCGACCCAGGTCAGCCTTCGCAGTCCGCGCAGGCTGATCTGGGTCGAAACATTTTGCTATTGGTCCTTTTTTCGCTTTTCAAAGGACCAGTTTACCTCAAGATTCAGTCGGTTGTTAGATAAAATGTACTCAAGGATCCTTAATAAATATGACTTGCTTGGTATCATGTATCACGGAGGTGCATTAAGCACCCTTTTGCCAGAGCATGGCTAAATTTATTTCAATAATAACGAGCCAAAGCTTTGTCGACTGTTTTAGGTCTAGCCCCTAATGTTCTAAGTAAATCAAACGATATTTTCAGTTAACGAAATAAGACCCTATCATTGTACATTTTTGTCCGAAAATCTAGCAAAATACTGGTCAGCTTTGAACCATGACTGCGGTCTGATCTTGCATCACACTGTAAGCAAAAACAGCTTACTTTGTGCATTGCTTGCCAAGGATTGATTTATTTGTACCGGGGATCTAAATGAAATGCATTTTTTTTTTTTTGTATTATTCCGCAATTCCATGACAACCCACTTGTAAAAATGTTAGAAACGGATATTCTTCCCGACATTGAGATGAATGTTTTTTTTTTAGCTCCACTGGCCGAAGGCCAGCGGGCTTATGTCATGGCCCGGTGTCCGTCGTGCGTCCGTGCGTCCGTCCGTCCGTCCGTCCCTCCGTGCGTCCGTCCGTGCGTCCGTCCGTCTGTGCGTTAACTTTTATTTCAAACATCTTCTTCTCTGAAACTACCCATCCAATTTTCATGAAACTTCACAGAAATGATCCTGCCATGGTCCTCTTCAGAATTTCTTGAAAGAATTTGATTCCTTCAAAAACTCTGGTTGCCATGGCAACAAAACTGAAAAATATTTGAAATCTTTAAAAATCTTCTTGTCTGAAACCATAAGGCATAGGGCTACCAAATTTGGCATGTAGCTTTATGTATGACCTCTATCAAGTTTCTTCAAACTATAGCCCTGGGGTCAAAATTGGCTCTGCCCCAGGGGTCACAAGTTTTACATAGGCGTATATAGAGAAAACTTTAAAAAATCTCCCTGTACCTAGCCATAAGGCCTAGAGCTACCAAATTTTGCATGTTGCTATATCTAGTGGGCCTCTACCAAGTGGGCCAAAATTGTAGCCCTGGGGTCAAAATTGGCCCCACCGCAGGGGTCACAAGTTTTACATGGGCTTACATAGTGACAACTTAAGAAATCTTCCTGTTTTTATTATTTTTTTTTTTTTTTTAAATTAGCCTTGCATCAGGGGTCTTATTGTTTTACAAAGGCTTCATATGGACAAAACTTGAAAATCACCTTATTTATAACCATACAGCATAGACTTGTATTATTTTGGCATGTGGCTTTATCTTGTGGACCTCTACCAGGGTTCAAGTAATTATAGCTCTGGGATCAAAAATGGCTTTACCTTGCAGGTCTCAACTTTCACATGGGCTTTTACAGAGAAAACTTTGTAAGTCTTCATTTTGAAACCATTTGGCTCAGAATTGAAATGTTTAGTATTTATGGTTTATATTTATAAGCCAGTGGAGCGATACAGGGCCATCATGGCCCTCTTGTTTTTTCTGGTCTTAACCGGTATCCACTAGCCATTCTTAAATATTGTGTTATTTTTAAATTCAAATACTAGCCACCTGATTGGCCTAAACGTTTCGTATGTCTCCTGTAAATCCAGGACGGAGCCAGATGGAACATCCTTCTCGGTGACTAGCGGTGACTTCCGGTTGTATCAGCCCGGCAATTCGCGGTACCGCCAGCATTATACTTCCGGCTGGCTAGGGTTACTCCTGGTTTACTGAATCGAAAGTTTCTGTATAAGAACCAGTTTTTACTCTTTTCCAAACAACCCCAAGTTTTGACGACCCTTCTGAAGAGGGTTTTTGAAAACATCATGAGAAGAGGAGAAAATGCTAGTAAACATCACCTCTCTTTCCCATAAAAGTTTTACTTATACAAAGACAAAACCCAGAGTTTGAATTACATTTATTTTGCCATCTGCAAATGCTTTGAATTTTGACAAGTCTAAAATTTTGTTGTCTGGTAAACTGTCGAGAGCCCACCCATTGAACCGGGGTCCTGCATGGCTCAGTGGTAAAGTGTAGGAATCACAACCCGGAGACCGTGGGTTCGAGCTTCACTAGAAGCACTGGGATATTCGTAGGAGTGTCCTTGGGTAAGCCACGTCAGAGCTCTAGCCTAGTCCTGGTGAAACCAAGAACATACACGTATAATATGTGAGCTGTTGCCGTGATATGAACGAAATAATGTTGAAAGCGGAGTAAAACACCAACAATCGATCAACAATCAAACCATCCATTGAAAAATATAAATGAGAAAAGTAATTTGATAAAAGTTTCATATACGTTAGCAACGGCTCTCAAATTGGTTGGTAAACCTTTATAGAAACACTTGAACCTTATTGAGCCAGAAATAATTATGATTGCTTTTTCGGACTATATAGCTGAAGATCAGTTTGCACTTTAAGTTCAGCCAGATCTAGGATCTATATAGGTCGATATTGTGTGGGACATTCTGATCCAAAAGGTCTTGATATTTGATCATTTAGTCCTTCTTGAAAAGCCGAGTGTATCAATTTTACTAAAGTGTAGGTCATGTTCATTTTACCCTCAGGCTGCTAAGCGCGACTCGCTTACCTTTTGCGGACAGAGTAGATCAAGATCAGACTGCACAGAACGTGCAGTTTGATCTTGGATCTACACTGTCCGATAAGGAGATACATGTTGTTGTCTCTAAAAAATAAGTTTGAAATAACATTATTCGAGTTTTTACAATAGGCTTAATAGTTTGATTTAAGTTATTTAGCAGGACAAGGGTTACCTCTTTTCCGGGCGACACATTGTTAGACTTGCCCGGGGCGGGAGCAGTGGAAGAGAGAATGGGAGAGAACTATTTCATTTAAAAGTGATGGAAAGCAGAAAATTGCTTTCTAACAAGCAACTGTTTCCTTCCCACTATATGTTCCGCTAGTATTCCTATATGACAGTTTCGTTAGAAGCCGTATTTGTTCAGTAAAGTGTTAACTCTGTACCAAACAACATTTTAGACGCGTCCAAATTCAAAACACTTACAGACAACCAAAATAAATGTGATTCAAAAATTGAAACTGTTTTTTCGAAGAGTAGAAAACAGTGTGGGAAAAGGAGAAAATGCTGGTTACCAGCATTTTCTCCTTTTCCCACAATGTTTTCAAAAGATTTTTTGTCGGGGTCGTTAAAACTCGGGATTTTCTCCTTTTCCCACAATGTTTTCAAAAGATTTTTTGTCAGGGTCGTTAAAACTCGGGATTGTGTGGTAAAGTTTTAATTGATATTTAGTTTCTGAGTTCCATCTCTCTTTGTTTGCCCTTATAAAAGCAGTATCCGAATCCAGGCCTTTGTGTATTCTGCTCTGTTTTTGAACAATGTACATTTCCGTCGCAAAATTGATTATCAATATTTGTTTTTATAATACTGGGTTACTTTTGTTTCAAAACTGATAGACAAGCGTATTTTATTACCTGTACGTTCGTCACGAGCAGCCTTTTTTTAGCGTTTACCCTTCGTGCATCCCTGCACAGTTTCCGCGTCGTAGTATCCAAAAGTAGTCCCGTTTGAAAAGTTGGCAGCATTCACTTCTGCTGCACTGTTTAATCAGAGAAAATAGAAAGACGTGTATGAAATATGGTTTTGGTGATAGTTTGATGATTTATGTGGAAACTGAAAGCAAATTTCTTATTTATTTTGGAACTATTTTGTGCCGGTGACCATATAAAGGAACATAGTCTGCCACCCGGAAGGACCTACTCTCACTGTGGTTTTTCAAGGACGGTTTATGTTTGTGTAGCAGAAAATGCAATCGATGCCATTTTTCAGCTTTTTGTAAATGCCACTGGACAAATATTTGATAGAAACAAACAGCAAAACTGTGTATTTGCCAGTAGATGTACAACACAGGGACAAAGGCGATTATTTTCTCTCTATTTTCAATGTAGAAAAAAAAACAGTGGTGTGACACCAGAACCATTCGAAAGCCAGGATCTATGTGTATTCTGTCCTATTTTTGAACATTTTGAACATTACCGATTTACGTCGAAAATTGATTATCGCTGTTTGTTTTTAAAATATCGGGTTACTTTCATTCTGAAAATTGATCATCAGTATCTGTTTTTGAAATATTGGGTTACTGTTATTCTCATATTGATAGACAAAAGCGTTTTGTTTAGACGCAATGAAGTTATTTTAACATTAACCCTTTACCACACAATCCCGAGTTTTAACGACCCTGAAAAACAAACTTTTTGAAAACATTGTGGGAAAAGAAGAAAATGCTGGTAAGCAGCATTTTCTCCTTTCCCATGTTACCAGCATTTTCTCCTTTCCCAGAATGTTTTCTATCTTTTCCAAAATAAATTTCATTTTTTGGGGGTTACATGTATTTTGTCGTCGGCAAATGCTTTCAATTTGGACTGGTCTAAAATTTTGTCGTTTTGTAACGAATTAAGCCGTCATCAAACACGCTATTCTAGAACAAATACATGTATACAGACAGTAAAAGGGTATTATTGTTTATAAAAGCCATAATTTTCAAAGTGCACCTATTTTGGCTTTCCTGGTTTTAAAAACACACTATGGGAAAAGGAGAAAATTCTGGTTACCATCATTTTCTCTTTCCCCACAATATTTTCCTCCCTTTCAAAGACAAATGCATGTACCATCATGTGAGGTACTTTTAATTTGTTTCCCGTAAATGCTTTCGATTTGGACCAGTCCAGAATGTTGTCTTTTCTAAACAGTTTGGTAAATTCTGATTTTAAATTCCATGACTACTCAACCGAATGGCTGGAACAAACCGAACGTGTAGAAGGGACTTTAAGCAAGAAATTCCTCACTATTCTATTTAAAAAGGGGTGTTTGGGAAAAAAGTGGAAATACTGTAAGGAAAAATCTTAAAGACTAGAAAATGTTTGCCCCTAGTTTGGGAAACAACGTAGATCGTGTTGGGAAAAATGCCTCTGGTGGTATTCGAACCCACGATATTCAAAACTATAGTAGGTGACGCTACACAATACAGCAAATGCATATGTGCCATGCTCTGGTAAAAGGGGACTAGATGCATCTCCGTGATACATTGTACCAATCAAGCCATCACATAATTATGGATCCATAATAACCACTTTTTTAAATAACCAGATAAATCATGAGGTAGACTGGTCCTCGGACATACAGAAAATTGACCAAAATAGCGAAAAGTTTCGGCCCAGGTCAGCCTGCGCGGACTGCGCAGGCTGACCTGGGTCCATACTTTTCGCAAATGTATGAAGCCCCCTTTTTCACAGAGCATGGCTCTTATAGATAGAGCTATTCGGTCGCAACGGCAACCCCGGAAACGGCTTAGGCCGAGCTGTACAAATCTCAAAAGGGATATACCGATCTAGAGTTCGAACACACGAGTCCTTGTGATACATGTTATGCCAATTACAAATTGAGCTGTGAGGTTCTGACCGATAAGCACGTATCATTTTCAGAGTACAAAGGTTTTCGCAATTCTCCTTCAACAGAATGCCCTTGATAATTAATTAATGGTAATAAGAACTTTAATTAGATTAGACCTACGGCTGAGAAAGCGTGGGCGATATCATCATTAGATATCATGGTAAATCTTTACAAAACGGCAAAATTTTAGACTTGTCCAAATTGACAGCATTTGAATATGACAAATTCAATGCATCTCAAATGATGGATTTTTTTCTCTGGGGGTGTTGAAAACACTGTGGAAGAAAAAGCAGAAAATGGTGGTTACCAGCATTTTCTCCTTTTCCCTCCACAATGTTTTCAAATGGGTTTTCCGTCGGGGTCGTTTAAACACGGGATTATGTGTTAAGAGGTTAACCGTATATCTTGATGCACTCATCTTAAATCAGTTACTAAGAGCGCTTTATTAACAAAGAAAACCTACCCGCTACTTTATCATGTAACTATTTTAATAGAAAATTCTCATCAATTTTAAAGCCGATTTCAACACTTTTAAGTTACATCTCCGCGACCAGTGCACCTATCCATATTTTCCTGGAGTTTCTTTTACTAGTAATTCGCGCAATTATCTTTCTAAGCAGAATCAGAATCAGAATATTTTATTGACTTAAACTACAGAGTTTTTCGTCATCAACCACAAAAATTGACATAAATCTATTTCGGTATAGGTCAGTGTCACTTATAGAGACTTTTAGCGTAAACAACATTGCTGCTCTAGACATTTTAACAATGTTAGAAGAGAAGGAAAAAAGAAAAAAAAATGAATACATGGTGAAAAGTAATGTAAAGACATGGGAAAAAGTAAGGTAAAGCCAACAGAAAATAGGGCAATAGGAGGAAGAACAAAAGAACTAAGCGACTGGCTGCTTATCCACATAATTATTGTCAAAACAAAGATTCGGTGGTGAGAGAGGAATGACTCCTGTCGCAATGACTATCATCAATCCTCGGAAAGAAACTGACCGAGCTGGAGATTCGAACCAGCGACTCCTGGTCTTAGGCACAGTTTCCTACCGACTGCAGTGGTGAGCTCGGCATATTTTTACCGGTGAAACTTTTTTTTTTTTTCAAATCTCAAAAAAGTATGATATATTTTATTTTTTATGAGGGAGTTAATGTTCCCGACTTCTACGCATAGGCACAAAACGATAAACAAACGAAAATTATTTCTGACAGGATAAGTCGATCTGTGAACTTAATTTTCGTCTCTAGATTATTAATCGTTACTGAATAGCCTAGCGGAACAAACAAAACATGTTTATGAAGCTATAATTGAAATGTCGGTTAAAATGATAGCTCCCTTGAGATTTGGTACTGACATGGCGGCCATTTTGTAAATCAACAAAACACTGATAACACGGAAATTCGTGTTCCCAAGTTACTCTACCTGGTAGTTTGGCGGTAAGAAAATCTTGTTCAGAGATTTACACTTTGTGTAAATAATATTCTACGCATCTAACCGAGGCGGTAAATAAAAATATCCTAAAAATTTTCTGCCTTGTTATCCAAACTTTTAAAGACAAATTCCAACATCTGAGGCACATTTAATGTGTCGTCTGCACAGGCTTTCAATATGGACAAGCCCAAAATTCCATCGCCTGATGAAAAGTTAAGCATATATTTGAGTCATGCTCCTGCAAAAGGGGGCTTATTGTATCTCCTTGATGCACATAACCAAACAAGTCATCAAATAAGTATGGATCCATGTTTTTTTTTCTAACAATTGACCAGATCTGAAGGTAGAATGGTCCTTTGTTATGTAGAAAATCGACCAATGGCAAAAAGTTTCGATCCATGTCCGGGTCGATACTTTTTTCAGATGCATTAAGCCCACTTTTTACAGAGCATGGTTCATTTCCATTCAATCTAATAGCGCAAAGTAAGTGAATTAAATGTATTTAGTCTATAAACAAGGACAAAGATATGAGTCATGCTCTGTGAAAAGGGGTTTTAATGCATCTGTATCGACCCAGGTCAGCCTGCGATGTTTGCTTTTTTTTTTCTTAGAAACATAGTTTTCACCATCGAATAACTTTTCAATGTATAGATCTATAGAGTGTTTTTCTATATTTTCAAATTTCCAATGCGGTATCTAGTATGTAAGTACTTTGATTATTTTCCCAACAATCCCATGTTGACGTAATGTCTCGTTAATTTCCTTTTCTTTTTTTCATCATTGTGTAATATAGATCTCTGCTTATGCTTTTCGTGTGTAATTAAGAAATAATCTTCTTTCTATCATGTTTTATGGTTCAATAAACCACGGTTGTCAGTTATGAGGCACAATAAATAATCCACGAGGGCGATAACCCAAGTGATTTATTCATCACGCCTCATAACTCACAACCGTGGTTTATTGAACGATAAACCAGGATAGAAAGAAGTTTATTTCGATTCTAACATGATCAACTCATGATCGAAGGAAAACAAGTTCATACTTAGTATAGAAACACGGACGCGGATTAATTCCCTTGAATAACCCATGGCTGTTCCGGTTACTAACGAAAACAATACCCCTAATTCCCTGTCACTAAATATAAAGTAAAATGATACAAAAAAAAAAACTTCAGATAGTTCCATCATTGTCAGTTGTTATCAAAAGTAGTGAATGTCGGTAAATCCCTGAGTCTCCGTCATGACGTCCCTTTTTATAGCATGTCATAGACTTTACCACGCTTTCGTTGTACTGTGCTTATAATGCCGAATTCACGTGTCATGTTAGAATAAAAAATAATCTTCTTTCTATCGTGGTAAATCGTTCATTAAGCAACAGTTGTAAGTTATGAGGCACAATAAATAACCCACGGTGGCGATAGCCCGGGCGGTTAATTAATTGCGCCTCATAACTCACAACCGTGGTTTATCTCACAACCGTGGTTTATTGAACGATATTGCCAGAGCCTAGTCTACAATGTCTGGAAAACAATGTCCTGACCTTGATAGGGGTTCACCTGCTTGATTGATTTACCGCAATATCAAAGTCGATTTTTGTCTCTTATGTTTAAGCAAAGTGGACAGTAAAAAATCACAGATCAGATAGCACGTTTTGTGCAGTCTGATCTTTATCTACATTTGCCGCAAAGGCAACTGTAGTTGTGAAAGATACTTCAAGGCTTAATCATTACCAAAAAATAAGAGGTCTTTGAAAACATTGTGGGATAAGAAGAAAATGATGGTAACCAGCATTTTCTCCTTTTTCCACAATGTTTTCTATTGTATCAAAGAAAGAAATCATCATTTGAGTAACATTCAATTTGTCGTCTGCATATCCTTTCAATTCGGTAGAGTACAAAATTTTTCGTTTGGTAGAGAGTTAAGATTTAAAATGTCTGTTGGGTTTATTTTGTGCCCTAAGGGTCGAATTGTTTGATTTTGTGGTTTTTAATGGCGTTTTCAACATTATTTCAGTTAGATCGCGGCTGCCAGTGCACCTATCCATGCTTTCCTCGAGTTTCCTTTTACTAGTACTACGAACAGTATTCTTTCCAAGCCACTGGCTGCTTAATGATCGTCGAAACAATGGTCAGCGGTGAGAGAGAATTGAATCCTGTCGCACTGACTATCATCAATCCTCTGAAAGAAATTTGCCGAGCCGGGGATCGAACCAGCGACCTCCTGTTCGCAAGTCCTGTACGCTACTGATTGAGCTACGGGGCTTGGTTGTAAGGGTTCAAAAAGTCTTATTTATATGAAAATCGGAGTTGAAAGAAGTTTCTTTGTACGAAGTGTCTCTGCCTTGATCGATAAGAAGTGCCAGAGGTCACTGTCAGAAAATTAACACTCTGCGTCTTTACGCTCTACCAAACAACAAACGTTCAGATTTGCCCAAATTGAAAGCATTTGCAGACGACAAACCAAATGTTATTTAAAACTGACTCTTGCTATTTGAAGAACTGAAAACATTGCTGGAAAAGGATAAAATGATGGTTACCAGCATTTTATCCTTTTCCAGCGATGTTTTCAAGATTCTTATTCATCAAGGTCATCAAAACTCCGGATTGTTTCGCAAAGGATAAATTCCAAATATGCAGACGACATATTTCCGTCCATATTGGAAGCACTGCATGCGACATTATCAGATGTGAGCCGAATGACAGGATTTGTGTTCGGAGGGAGTAGAAAACGTTGTGGAAAGAGGAGAAAGTGTAATAAATGAATTTCATCCTTGCTCTGACAAAAGGAGGCTTAAAGTATCTCTGTGCTGCATGATACCTATCAAACCATCGCATAGATATGGATCCATAATAGCCACTTTTTTTTCAACAACCAACTTAATCATGAGGTAGAATGGTCCTTGGACATACAGAAAATTGATCAAAAGCGAAAAGTTTCGGCCCAGGTCAGCCTGCGCGGACTGCGCAGGCTGACCTGGGTCGATACTTTTCGCAGATGCATTAATCCCCCTTTTCACAGAGCACGGCTTAATTATATTTATCACATAACTCTTTTTTTAGCTCACCGGAGCACGAAGTGCTCATGGTGAGCTATTGTGATCGTGCTGTGTCCGTCGTCCGTCGTGCGTCGTGCGTCGTCCGTCGTCAACTTTTTACCTTGTGTACGCTCTAGAGGCCACATTTTCAGTTCGATCCTCATGAAACTTGGTCAGAATGTTTGTCTTTATAAAATCTCGGACAAGCACAAAGTTGGGTCATGTGGGGTCAAAAACTAGGTCACTAGGTCAAATCTCAGAAAAACCTTGTGTACGCTCTAGAGGCCACATTTTCAGCCAGATACTTGTGAAATTTGGTCAAAATGTTGGTCTTGATAAAATCTCAGACGAGTTCGAAATTGGGTCATGTGGGGTCAAAAATTAGGTCACTAGGTCAAATCTTAGAAAAACCTTGTGTGCGCTGTAGACGCCACATTTTCAGTCAGATACTTGTGAAAGTTAGTCAGAATGTTTGTCTTGATAAAATCTATTATTAGTTTGAGATTGGATCATGCGGGGTCAAAAACTAGGTCACTAGGTCAAATCTTAGAAAAACCTTGTGTGTGCTCTAGAGGCCACATTTTCAGTCAGATACTTGTGAAACTTTGTCAGAATGTTTGTCTTGATAAAATCTCGCACAAGTTAAAATATGGGTCATGTGGGATCAAAAACTAGGTCACTAGGTCAAATCTTAGAAAAACCTTGTGTGAGCTCCAGAGGCCACATTTTCAGTCAGATACTTGTGAAACTTGGTCAGAATGTTTGTCTTGATAAAATTCGGACAAGTTTGAAATTGGATCATGTGGGGTCAAAAACTAGGTCACTAGGTCAAATTAAAGAAATGCCTTGTGGGTACTCTAGAGGCCACATTTTTCGCTCAATTGACTTGAAAATTGGTCAGAATGTTTTTCTTAATTAAATCTCAGAAAAGTTGAAATTGGGTCACCCAGAGTCATAAAGTAGGTCACTAGGTCAAATTAAAGAAATACCTTGTGGACACTCTAGAGGCCACATTTTTCGCTCAATTGACTTGAAAATTGGTCAAAACATTTGTCTTAATTAAATCTTTGATGAGTTTGAAATTTGTTTACCTGGGGTCATTTTGCCTATTGGCTCAGGTGAGCGATCCAGGGCCATCATGGCCCTCTTGTTTTTGTTTTCAATGTAATACACCCATTACGACTTTTCTCGTCTCACACACGTTTGAGATAAGAAAATAGTACTGTATTAGGTCAACATTCTGTAATTATACACCTCATTTCTAAAACGCTTCTGATCTATATTCCTGCACTGCGCAGGCAGACATGGGTTAAAAGTTTTTGCTTTTTGTAAATTATCTGAATGTCAAAGGACCATTCTACCTCCTGATTCAGTCGATTGTTAGACAAAATGGATTTTATGGATCCATAATTATGTGATGACTTGCTTGGTATAATATATCACGGAGATGCATTAAACCGCCTTTTGCCAGAGCATGGCTCATATATTTGCCTCTGTCGGGAATACAGAGTCCGTACTCAGCCACCGTCCTTCGTGACACTCTTCGACTAACTCTCAAGAAATTTCTATACTTCAAAAGAAAGCGATTTCTGATTGGCTAAACCGCATAGTTTAGCCAATCGGAAATGGAGCTACTTTCCATTGCTAGAGATAGACTGAGAATACAATTTAGAAAGGTTGTAGAAAGCTGGGCCAGGTTCGACTGTGTTCTGTTCACCTAAATCTTCATTTTATGAAAGATTTCTATATCGTTTAAAGGAATTTCTCTCTGCAAGTTTTTTTTTTTTTCCTTTAATCAAAGACTGTTAACTTTCAGTGGCGTGCAAAGATGCTTTACAATGAAAACATGAATAAAAATACACATCGAAAACTCGAGGAATTACAGAGTATTTTTTTGCATATTTTTACAGTGAAATTTCCTATACTGTTAGTAACGGTATGGCCTTTGGTACTTAACAAGAGGCTAAATACATTTCAAACACAAACAGAATGATATCAGCTGGTCTCATAGCTCGGTGGTAGAGTCGTCCAGAAATAACTTTGAAGGTCGTGGGTTCGATTCCCATCGGAGGCATTTTTTCCCCAAATACTTCATGTTTTCCAATAAACCTAGGACAAACAGTCACGGCCTTGTGATTTTTCAACTTTTAACTTTCTTCCCCCCTCTTCCCGGCAAGAAAAAAATTAGGGGGGGGGGGGGTCAAAATCTGGTTTCATGCCCCTTTAAACCTTTACCTCTTGAAACAAACATGGAGCAGGCGACTTTGAAAACATCCTTGATAAGTATGGGTAGTCAACATCAGTTTAAGTCACGTGAAAACAGTATGGCAGAAGGAGAAATTTCTTGTTGTGAGCATTTTTTTCCATCACATGCTATGTTTTCAAAGACTTCTATTTCAAGACGCAAAATAGGCAGTCGAAGTTTTTTGTCGGGAAATAGCAATTTAAAATAATCCCGAGTTCTAAGGTCCCTGAAGAAGAAGGCATTTAAAAACATTGTGGGAAAGCAGAAAATGCTGGTAACCAGCTTTTACTCCCTTTTCCACAATGTTTTCTAGCATTTCAAAGACAGAAATCATCATTTAAGCTACATTTATATTGCTGTCTGCAAATGCTTTGAATTTCGTCAAGTCCGAATTTTGTCATCTGGTAAAGAGTTTACAGAACAATATAAGAGTTTATTGTGACAGATCACTTTTTTCCTACTTTTTCGAAGACAGAAATCATCATTTAAGCTACATTTAATTTATCGTCTGCAAATGCTTTGAATTTCGTCTAGTCTAAAATTTTGTCGTCTGGTAACGAGTTTAGAGAGCTACAGAGGAGCTTATGGTAACAGATCGTTTTTTTTTTTTTTCTTCTTCGACCATTTCAAAGACAGGAATTAGAATTTCAGCTACATAAAAAAATCATTTTGTCGTCTGCCTATGCTTTCAATTTCGTCCTGTCTAAACATTTTGTCGTCTTGTAAAGAGTTTACAAAACAATATAAGAATTTAATGTGACTGATCATTTTTTTCTACCTTTTCGAAGACAGAAATCATAATTTTAGCTACATTTATTTTGTCGTCTGCAAATGCTTTCAATTTCATCAAGTCCATAATTTTGTCATCTGGTAAAGAGTTTACAGACCAATATAAGGGTTTATTGTGACGGATCACTTTTTTCTACCTTTTCGAAGACAGAAATCATAATTTTAGCTACATTTATTTTGTCGTCTGCAAATGCTTTGAATTTCGTCAAGTCCAGAATTTTGTCATCTAGTAAAGAGTTTACAGAACAATATAAGAGTTTATTGTGACAGATCACTTTTTTCCTACCTTTTCGAAGACAGAAATCATAATTTTAGCTACATTTAATTTGTCGTCTGGAAATGCTTTGAATTTCGTCTAGTCTAAAATTTTGTCGTCTGGTAAAGAGTTAAGAGACCAATATAAAGAGTTTATTGTGACGGATCGCTGTTGGCGCTGGGTTTATCTACAAGGCGGCATCTCTCAATATTAGTTTATTCCTTCCACAAAAGCCAGTCTTATATGGCTACAAATATTGATTAAGTTAACCCTTTCCGCGCAGTTTGAGAAAAGATTGTCTTTTGCGGATGGCATAGATCAAGATCAGACTGCACAGAGCGTGCAGTCTGATCTTGGATCTCTGCCGTCCGCTTGTTTAGTCAAGCCTATGAAATGATTTTTTCCCTTAGTTTTCTTCAGCGGATTCTATTTTTGGCCGTCGAAAGAGATCGAGTTCATGTGCTTTGCGGTGAAAGAGTTAAAACGGCAGATTGTTTACATTGACTTCCTCAAACGGGATGACGTTACTGTAATATAAACCGCTGAATGTTCATGTATGCATGCATCTTACGAAATAGTTCCCCGTACTTCTGTTTGATCGAACAGGGTCGGACTAGATTTGATTTATCCGCGTACTAGGAGTACTCCGATCCGACTGCTTCCACATCGGGTGTCAGAGAGTATCTGCTTTAGGTTGCACTCCAAACTCTGCTCGTTTCAACATGGGTAAAAGCGTTAGGACTGATGACGTCACAAAAGTGACTGAAAATAGATAATGCTTTAAAATATGGGTTTGCATTTGGACAAGTTGTTAACTATCAAAAGGGGAACCCATCTAACAAGAACAGGTAACCATCAGAGTATTTCTGACACAGTTATGTCCCTTTTTCGATTTAGAATTTTTATTGAAAATCAAGTAACTGCAGCAAAGTGTTGGCACCCGTATGCGGTGGTCTTGTTTTGGAACATTGAATTAGAACTCATCGTAGAACGGATGTCTGAATACTACTGTTGGTTTTTGTTATGGAAGCGTATTAATTCTCGCTCAACAATCGTTCTCCGTAACGCTGAAATTAACAACATCGGTAGTTCTAATTTACGTCTATCATTGTCAGGTTCTTCCCTTACAAAGTTGCTCCATGTAATATGGAGACACTATTTGTCGGCATGGTGATAAGGAAAGTTTACCCAAGAAAAAGCATGATTCGCCCTACTTAGCGAATTGGCATTAATCAGAGGAGAACCAATCACTGGTCAATAAATTATAAATTCTTTTTTTTTTTTTTTTTAAAGTCCATAATCTTCGATGATTTTCCCCGAAGTCTATAATCCCAAATACCATACATACTAAAAACGAGTCCCTTTTCGACAATCTGAACAAAATCTGTTTCTTTGAACCGGACATTTCTGTGTATAGGGTTTGAATAAACAATAAAGGAAAGGCATTGCTTATAAAACATGTACAAACCAAAGTCCGTCACAAAATGCTGCTGTCAAGTAGTTCTTACAGTACAGGTCCCTTATTTATCTATTCTTGACATGAAATAAATGCGTGACTTGGGAAGATTCGTGGTGGATCCGGTCCTAATCAATTCACACCACCCACTCTTGGCTTCTTTGATTTTTTTTTTTTCTTAACTTTTACATATATATGAAGGTTGTCCGAAAATGGCATTTATATTAGTCATGCTCTGTTAAAAGGAAGATTAATAAAAGTATCGACCCACGTCAGCTTGCGCATGACCTCATGGTGTGTAAGAATTTTGCGTTCCAGTATTGCGTTCAAACCCAGTTAGAATGTTTGAAGTGTGATCATAAATGAAACATAATAGTCTCAACAAAACTACCGTTACCTTGAACGTGGCATGCAATGACTTGACAGACACAAACAGTCTATAACGTGAACTTCTGTCCAGTACTTTGATGATCGCTTACAGTCATTGTTTCGCACCCCTCACAAGACGTCGAAATCGTAGCAAATGCTACCACCCTTCGTGCTATTTTGCTTGCAGTTCCAGCAAGTTCTGTTTTATTGTGCAACCAAAAATGTCCCAAATATGGTCCTGGGGATTTAGATATGGACCCACTGCTGACCATGCTGCAACACTTTTTTGATTGTATATAGATTGATGTAGTATTTTGATTCTTGCAAGCTATACTCTTATACTACTATGACACGCTCTCTCTCTCTCTCTCTCCCCAGGCAAACTTTGAAAACCTGAAAATTGTCAATATTTCTCAGCTAAACGCATACTAAAGGTCAAATAGTTATATATACAGCTTTAAGGGCACCAGAAATATTCCCTCCTTCTGGCTACATCTGATTCAAACTTCGTAATAGACAAATGTATATGGAGTCATGTACGTGTCTTGCCCGCACCATTTTCATAATAACGAAACACTAATTCGGTAAAATGAATTATTAATTCGTTATAACGAAATCCTATTTCGAGACAACGAAATGACAATTCGTTATCTCGAAATATAAGTTTGATAAAACGAAATATTATCTCCGTTAAACGAAGTAAAGATTCGTTAAAACGAAATTCTATTTCGATAAATGAGGACATAGAAGTGTTCCGAACATACCCATTTTATTTTCTTGAAACAGCATTTCGATTAAGCAATTTAGTATTTTCATTCATGGATATGCATTTCTTTAAAACGAATTGCTATTTCGTTTTATCGAATTTAGATACTGTTATACAGAATTATTATTTCGAATTCTCCAATTAAGATTCCGCTGTAACGATTTTTCGTTTTTATCGTATTAGTATTTCGTGATAACGAAATAAAAAATGTGTGACACATGAAACCTACAGAGCTCCTTAAATATACGTAATGCGGATTGTTTCAATAAATTGCATGGTAGGGAACACTCCTAGAATTTGACATAAAATACATTAAGTAAGGGAAGCTTTTTACATCAGAAAACGTTTTTCGAAACCTATTTAAAACTTAAAGTAAGACATGAACGTGACGAGGAAATAAATCTTATTTACAAGACAAGTGCCCTCAAGATGAATTCATACAGATGCTTGAGGTTTTCTTTAAATTCGGGATTCTTTTGACTTTATTCTGATCTATGTTGACATAGACGCTTTGGTTTTAAACCGTAAGGCTTTAAAACACAACTTTAGTTTTCTGTGCGGCCAATGTAGATCAAGATCACACTGCACAAATTGTGCAGTCTAATCTTTGATCTAGACTGTCCGATTTGGTGAGACATAATAGACAAGAACAACATAGAAATTGTTCTTCGAAGGGTCTTATTCCTACGCTGAAAATGTGTTTTGGATTCATCAGAAGCTCAAAGATTTAATTTGAGCCATCATATGTGAAAAGGGGGCTTAATGCTTCTGCGAAAAGTATCGACTCAGGTCAGCCTATCCTGGGCCGAAGGTTTTCGCTATCAGTCAAAGTTCCTGTATGTCAAAGGACCAGTCTACCTCATGATTCAGTCAAAATGGACTTTATGGATCCATGATCATGTGATGACTTGCTTAGTATCATGAATCACAAAGATGCATTAAACCCCCTTTTGCCAGAGAATGGCTCATTTTTGTATGACGACTTTTTTCCGTATCTTCGCATACTCTTGCAAATCTACAGTTGACGTTTTCAGAATGGCTCTATGAATTCTTTAGGGAATGAATGAAACACTATAAAAAAAGAAGCCTATGTGGTTCAGTATTTCGGTTATTGCCCTTTTTTCTGTGTTTTGAAACAGCCTATCCCTCCCTCTAGAACAGTTTTAGCGTGTATTATTCTAACCATAATGTTTTACAAGTGGCCTGATTCAGTCATTCTGATGTATTTTCTTTCTTTCTCAGTGTCGAGATGCAAATACCACAATTTCTTCCCAACCACGAAAGAGATAGTGTACGATGAGACGGTGGATCGTCAAATCATAGGTACGAATACTTATTTTAGTTAGTCCGATAGAGTTATCTCTCTTTGGGCGAGTATTTAGTAAGAAAATAAACACATTATCGCGAGAAAGCGCGATATTATAGGGACATATACCGTGCCCTTAGCATAGAATAATTCATAAAGAGAATAACAAATGAGAAATAAAAACCCACAGGCCTATTACCTATTAGACACTGCATCGTATTGAAATGTACCTCTGGTAGTACAGATGGCTGCGTTTGGTTGCACTTCATACATGATGCCATTTTGTTTTATTTACACGTGGTCCCGGTAGTAGGTCTTGAAGAGTTCTACTACCGGAAATATGGAGTTAGCGGCCCTCTAGAAAAAAGGGCGTTTAATGCATATCCGTGATGCATGATACCCAGCTGGTCATCACATAATTTTAGATCCATAAAATCCATTTTGTATAACAACAGACCTCTAGTAAATTATGTGGCAAAATCGTCCTTGGACATGTAGAAACTTCCCAAAAAGCAAAAGGCTTCGATACTGTTTGCAGTTGCATTAAACCCCCTTTTCACAAAGCATGACACAAGTATTGATACTAGTTCTGCTTCACAGATTTTTCTTGGTCTCCTCGTAACCAATCACTTTTGTCGTACTAGTAAAGCATAAGGTACCTTCTTAAAGAAAGCGTAAAAGAAGATAAACTATTGGACATTTTATGAGATATTGTATATGTAGTAAAAGTGACAATTTTCGAGGCTTTTTGACAACCACTTGAACAAAATACAGGATACTAAAGAATACAAATATAACATCGGAGCTTTTCTTCGGCTCGAATGTAGCACGTACCTACTGCGCTACCGAGCTCGCCAAATTTCTATACTAGCTATCTGATTAGGAAGACAGAACGTCTCAGCCAGTCAGATAGTTAGAATTGGAGCATTGTTTTATTATTGTTGGTTAATATATCCCTCGATTCTCATTTTCTGGTATTAGATGCTGGAAATCAAAAGAAGCGTTTCCCTT